>BLBF01000004.1:70020855-70048350 GCA_015471245.1 Laticauda colubrina | reverse complement strand
CCAGCCTTGGTGCCTGCCTGCCTGCCAGCCTTCCTGCCAGCCTTGGTGCCTGCCTCCCTGCCAGCCTTCCTGCCAGCCTTGGTTCCTGCCAGACTCCCTACCAGCCAGCAACCCCACAACCATGTGGAAGCACAGCAAGCCTCTGCCATCTGCTGCCAGCCCTGGCAAGAGGGACAGGGCTACCATCCCACCCCCTGGCCCTCACTCTGGTTCTGCTGGGGCTTCTGCAACACGGGCTCGCTCTTCTGGGGCTGGGTCTTCTGCTGCTTCTGCTTCTGGAGGAGCTGATGACAAGTACTCCAGCACCAGCCACCTCCACAGCACCTGCACCCTTCACCCCTGAGACTGAGCGACCAAGAGGAGTGCCAGAGACTCATTTTTATTTTATAGCTTGTTGTTAATAAAGTCTATTTATGATTCACACACTTGCTTCATTTCTTTTTTTTTAAAAAGTCTTGGTGGAAACTTTTAGAAATGGTTTAAGCCTTTGCATGCTTGTGGGATGGGTAAGAATAGCTGTGGGATGGGTTAGGATACCTGTGGGATGGGTAATAGCTGTGGGATGGGTTAGGATAGCAGTGGGATAGATAAACCTCCAGTGCAAGCATAGTGGGACTGGATGGTCCACCCTCCCAGGTGCCACACCCACGGCCCTTTATTATCAATAATAATGTAATAATTATCCACACATGTCAACATAAACACAACTCTTTATTAAACGCCCTGTTCATTGTAGGCCAACCAAACATACATGGCCCAATCTCATCCGTGTGATGAGACAGGCTGAAGGAAGCATCCAGTAAGCATCTACCATCCTGTCTTGCCACTCCACTGCTCCAGCTGGGGAGTTGCACCATTGTCTCAGGAGGTTGTGCTGCTTCTTCGCTTCATGTGAGGCTCTGTTGGGGCCTTGCACATCCTCAGTGTCGATCAGGTTTTGCCCTTGCCTCCATTCCCCAGGCTCCATGTCCCCATTGCCTTGCTGGAGGTCCACGAGGCTGTTCTGCAAGATTGGGTAGTGGGTGCGCATGAGATTGTGCAGGATGCAGCAAGCTTCCATGATCCTCCTCACGGTCTCTGTGCAATGCTGCATGGTGGTGAGAAGTACCTGGAACCTGTTGGCCAGGATGCCAAAGGCATTCTCCACCACCCGCCTTGCCCTGGACAGCCTGTAGTTGAAGATCCTCTCTTCACGGTGAGGAGTCTGGAAGTGTAGGGCTTCATGAGGTAGGTTGTGAGGGAGAAGGCGTCATCCCCCACGAAGTAGGGCACATCTTGCCTGTCATTGGGCAGGGGGTCGATCTGGGAAGCCCACGATGAGGTTGTGTTCCAGCCTACCCTTGAGGTCACTTGCGTTGTATACCTGGGCATCTGAAGATGAGCCGTTGCCTGAAGCATCGATGTACATGAACTTGTAGTCAGCATCGACCATGGCGAAGAGGATGATGCTGAAAAAGCCCTTGGAGTTGAAATAAGTGGACCCCGACTTGGCTGGAGCTTTGCAGGCCACATGCTTGCCATCTATGGTGTATGGTAAGTTCCACTTCTGATACCACTGCTCTGCAACTTTCTTCCATCCTTCTTCAGTGGAGGGGTACTGGAGGAGCTCCTCCATGTATTCTTCGATGATGGCCTGCACCACTTCTCTGACCACAATGCTGATGGTGTTGGATGGCACCCTCCAGCCGTACTGCATGCTCCTGTAGGAGGTCCCTGAGGCCAGGTGGCGCAGAGTGAGTGCCACCTTGAGCCCAGGTTCCAAGCTGGGCCGGAAGCTGGTGTTTGCCTTGGTCAACCTGGGTGTTAGCCGCTGCACAACTTCGTCAAACATGGCTGGAGGCATCCTCATGAAGTTTTGGAATGCCCGAGTGTCTTCGTTCCTGAGCTCCACCATCAGCTTGTTGCACAGTCCGTCCTCTGCTCTTCTGGCGAACCATCTTCGGATCCAGACTCTTTTTGGGTGGCTCCTTTTCTTCTCGCAGTAGAGTTCACAGATCCTGCAGATGGCTTCGCACTTTTGCAGAATGATGGTGGCTGCCGAAAGGACTTTGTTACAATCCACGGTGGACATGACTGGATGCTGTGGAAGAGGAAGAGCCAGATGAAGGCTGCAGAGGTCTGCACCACTGGGTGCAGGCGAGTTGCTCCCCCTTTTTATAGGCAGTATAGGTTTTCCAATAGGCATCCTCTAGGCATCCTCTAGGTATCCTCTATACATCCTTAATATCCGAGATAGGTCCCCTCTGCAAACGTTTTTTCCGTTTTAAATGCTTTGTTTCCGTGCTGCATCCGCTAGGCATCCATTCTGCATCCGTTCCGCTTCCTCCCTGCGTCCGGGCGGATGGAGTTCCGCGGATGCGTCGTGGACGCCTAGCGGATACAGTGGATGCGTAACGGATGTGTAACGGATGCGTAGTGGATGCGTAGCAGATGCAGAACGGACAAACTGGATACATTTTCCGCGCAAAAGTTTTGGGCAGCCCAAAACTTTTGGAGCGGATGAAACGTCCATAAACAGATTCTGGACAGCTAGAGAGGAAGCCAAATGGAGGCAGTGAGTACATCGTGTTTTCGAACGGATGGCAAGGTTTTTTGTCCGTTTTACATCCTCTTTGCATCTGTTGGTTCAGTGTGATATGGGCTTTACATAGGGGTTGGAAGGGGTTGGAAGCATGTAAGCCAATGCACTACCAGGTCCACAACAGCTGCTATACCAGTTGGCAGATCTTGAGGGGGATCTGGAAGGGAAGAATAGAACTTTGAAAAATCATAATCTTGTGACATCACATAACCCACCTTTTAGCTCCTACTTTCAGGAGGTGATCAAATGGAAAGATACCTACACCAGCCTAAAGTAGCCAATAGTAGCTGGATATACCCCATCCCTGCCAATGTGAGAAGCTGTGATGGAGTGTTTAAGTGGAAGAGGAAAAATGGTGCAACTCTCCTCATTAGGTATCCATTGAAATTGCATCCCTACATAGACAGTGAACCACAATTACTCACACCTATTTCTGATGACCTCATCCAAATGGAATTTGCCAAAGAGAAGTCTGTCTTGTCAAATGCTCGAAATGCTTTGTCTAATGCAGTCAAAAATGACGCCATCAAAATTAGAAGCTTTTATTTATACTCGGTGATAATGAGACTATGTCAATGTTAAAAGGTATCCATTTTCCAAAGTTTTTTATTGATAATGAGAAAGTTCATCCTATTTTTCACAGGTGTCCCACCAAGGGCAAAACAAAATATACCCAAATATAACCCTTTGATAACTAAAATAAATGCTTGCTTAATTCTGTATCATGCATATTACATAAGAATATGTAGTACCATGCACCATGGTAAATTAATATACACCACTGTCCAATCCCTACTCATCAGTATTTTGATAAAACCGACAGCACTACAGTACTTGATACCTTCTAGCTTAATAAACTTTGTGATAATATGCTGTTCTTCCATCATTGTTTTTTACTTTCCGGTTTTGCCCTCAGGTTCCCTAATGGTCTTCTGAGGGGGTTGAACTTTTTCAATAAGCCAAGGCCAAGTAACTGCTCCAATCAGGACGATACAAAAATCTTAAGCAGCATATATCATTCTATCCAGGATGCATCATATTGGCTGGGGAACATAAGAATTATAAACTCGATTGTTTTAAGATTCCAGTTCTAGGTATGAGAGTCTTTTCAGATAAGATTTCTCAAAATTCTCAAACTTTTTCATTTTGGTTACATAATTTTGTACTTCATGCTTTGTTCCTGCTTGCAGCAAACAATGACTAAATCAAAGAGATAAAAAGGGAAGTCTGATACTGGGAAAGGCAACCATGAATAAAACAAGTGCTCTTTCTAATCTTTGCATAAGTGTTACTAATGTTACATATAGCTTATTGTTTTTGAATGTGTGATATTAGAAAATATTTCACTATGGAAATACCTTGCTCTGGGATTTGGGCCTTAGCTGTTCCTCTTCTGATGACTTTACTGCTTATATGAAAATGAAGACAGCAAAACAAAAACTACCACTAGCCCATTTTTACTATACTGTATTAATTCCAATATGTTTTTAATCAATATGGAGTTTTCAAGTCAAAGATCAAGAAAAATCAATATATCAGCAGTAGACAAGACACATATTGCAAATTAAATATATTCGTTCATAGATGTTTTCTCATTTCTAAATGAAGTGAGCAAAGTTCATAATACTTTGAATACATAGACTAAAGTGTTTT
Organism: Laticauda colubrina; assembly: GCA_015471245.1. Taxonomy (NCBI): domain Eukaryota; kingdom Metazoa; phylum Chordata; class Lepidosauria; order Squamata; family Elapidae; genus Laticauda; species Laticauda colubrina. Next base: position 70,044,116 of record BLBF01000004.1, on the reverse strand, counting down.
CATCACAGGCTGCCAAACTTTAAAGGCAAAACACTGAACTCTTTTTGACCCACACTAATTCATTTCATACAATGTATGTTGCCTTGAGCTCCTAAGTGAAAAATAGTATATACATCTTGAAAAAAAGGACAGTTGGATGAAGAAACTTGTCAGTTCTAATACCTGTCAATTATATCTATCTACTATGTACTAAAAAATGAATAGGTAATTTAAAATAAATTATTTAAGATAACTTAACAGACTGTGTTTTAATATTTCCATATAAAACACCACCAGATTGGATGTAATAATAGAATTATTATACTCAACTCAATATATGTGTGTATTGAATTTAGATTACATATTAACAGATTAACAGAATTGGAAGGTATCTTGTAGGTCATCTAGTCCAACCCCCCACCCAAGAAGAAGACCCTATACCATTTCTGACAAATGGCAGTCTGATCTCTTCTTGAAAGCCTCCAGTGATGAAGCTCCCACAACTTCCAAAGGTAAGCTGTCCCGTTGGTTGATTATTCTCACTGTCAGAAAATTTCTTCTTATTTCTAGGTTGAATCTCTCCTTGATCAGTTTCCATCCATTATTCCTTGACTGTCCTTCGGGTGCCTTGGAAAATAGCTTGATGGTCCTCTTTCTCTGTGGCAGCCCCTCAGATATTGGAACACGGCTTTCATGTCTCCCCTGATCCTTCTTTTTTTATTATAATTTCTTTTTTATTTGAAGACAAACATACACAGACAATACATAAAAAAACATAAATCTATCTTCCATTTTGTACATACGCTGTGTCAGTTGGTTTAGAATGTTTTGTGCGATCCTTTCATAATCGTTCACAATTTATATCAATCTCACATTGCCAAACTAACATATGCTTATCTATTTATCAATTATTAATTATCCTGCTATTTATTCCATCAATATTATATTATGCTGTCATCCAGTGGTTATATATGTCTACATTATATTTTGTATCAGTCTATTAAACTTCTAAAACAAAATTATCTATTCTATTACCTTACCATGTCTTTTTATCCAACCATTGATAAAACAAATCCCAAATCATATAAAATTGCTTGTCTTCTTGTTGCTCTAATTTCAAATATCAGTTTACTCATTTCAGGACAGTCCACAATTTTATAAAAAACTTCCTCCTGCATAGGTATTTTGTCATTTTTCCAGTTCTTCGCAAATACAATGCTAGCCGCTGTTAAAACATTTACAATCAAACATTTCAATTCTTTATTGTATACGTCTGGTATGACTCCCAATAAAAAGATCTCTGGTTTAAAGTCTATATGTCGTTTTATCATTTTTTCCAACCATGTGTGGATTTTAGTCCAACATTTCTTTGCGTTCGAACATGTCCACCACATAAGGTAATATGAACCAGGTATCTGATGACATTTCCAGCATTTATCTGATGTATTCTTAAACATTCTTGCAAGTCTCGTCGGGGGTAGGTGCCACCTGTAAAACATTTTATGTAACTTTTCTTTATATGCAGTTGACATTGTCATTTTTATAATTTTGAGACCACAATTTTGCCATTTTTCTAAATCAATCCTATATTCAAAATTTTCCCCCAAGTAATCATCATTTCTTTAACCCCTGAACCTTCTCTTCAGTAGATTAGCCATGCCCAGTTCCTGTAATCCTGTAAATTCATATGTTTTGGTCTCCAGTCCCCTCATCATCCTGATTGCTCTTCTCTTCTCTGCACTGTAATCTGTAATCTGTAATCATATTCATATTCATTCCATATTCATTTCCTCAAGCCTCTAAAGTTTTTACTTATACATTCAAAGACTCAGGCATCCATGGGAGGAGGGGTCAAGCAATGAAATATCCAGCACAATGCAAACTGAATTGTTTATGTATCTGTATGTGATTTCATAATGCAGGAATGAAAGAGAAGAGCTCTTCTTTTCATGCACATTTCATCATTTCAGTGTCGTCATAGTTGGGAATTGATGCTTTTGCCTCCAGATGTCTTCAGAATGCCCCAAACAACTTTCTTCTACCCTAAAGCATATCGGGATAAACCATGATTTATGTTTCATCCACTAAGTAAAAAAATCAGACATATAATAGCTTTAGAGGGGGAACACAAATAAGTTCTGGCATGCTGGGTAGGTGAAATTTGGAAGAAAAATAAGACAGAATAAATAACTAAGGTAAACAACTAAGTATGAAGGACAAATGAATACTTTTATCATTTTCTTAAATCCCAATCATGCTTTGTCAAAAGACAATGGAATAAATCCAAGAAAATTAACTTTAGTTCTGGAAATTCAGGGATAAAGAGCTTTGGCAGGTAAACAAGAGAAATCTTCATGGGCTAAATTGCAGGACTCAAAGCAAGTTTGCTTCCCATCCACCCCCATCCCAATCCCACTGCCTATCTTTTTTTTTCTGCTCCAAGCAAATCAAGGACATACATATACGGCCAGAAATTTAAAATGGTAAAAACTAAAAACATAAAAAGTAACATTGGAAAAAGATTTACAAGTCTAAAAGGATCCAAGTTCCAAGTTGCAAATTCATCTAATTTAATCAGAATTTTGGGACATGTTAAAAGCTCTCCAACACTATCATATCATTCTTCTATAAGCATTTTATTTGGCTACCCCAATTTGAACACTGCAACTCTGGATGGCTTGCAACAACAAAAAATCCCCCAAAATCAGCAATATGGCCCATTTTTATACTCCCATCCAATCCCTAGAACAATACATAAGTTGTTAAAGCCTTTCTGAAGACCAGATATGAAAAGGTTGGGGGGAGATCATTCGAAAGGGCCAGGGGCCACTAAAGAAAAGGCACTTTCCCAGGTCCCATCAACTGGTATTCTTTCTAGGAAACAATTTTCTTATGTCAAATCATGCTCATGTACCTATAGTTTTCCGTACCATAAGTACATGTTTAACATTTGAAAAAAATAAGTGAGAGAAGCAAAGTAATTGTTCCTTATATCATGATATTAAATATAAAAATATTTGAGAAGGAAATGATGCTTTTTCTTGCAGCTATATACCTACCATCTGGAAACAAGGCTCAAATATATCTGCTAAGCTTCTGCTCTTACTGCTCTGGAATTTGCAAGCAAAATATGTTTTTCATTTTCTGAGCAGCACTATATTTATTTTTTTTATTTTAAAAATGGTACCAGGTGATTAAATCAATCATTTTATTTAAAATTTATTAAGGAAGGAAAAGGAATTTGGAACAAAATGATTGATGTGTTATATCAATCATTAAATAGATTTTGGTTGTGATACATCTTTAAATATTTTTGAGCTATATGAACTTAATTTATTCTGATGATTGAACATGATCAAGAGGTTAATTGTGTTACTTTTCTATTCTTTAACAGAAAAATACTATAAAAAGGCAGGTAAGAGAAATCTTCACTCATGCTTTTATTTTTTTATTTGTCAAGTAATTATAAGATAGCAGGTATAAGTATAAATATAGTTATGAATACATGAAATGTATACACATAATAAATAAAAAAAACCCAATAGGACAGGGACAGTAGGCACATTGGTGCACTTATGCACGCCCCTTACAGACCTCTTAGGAAAGGGGTGAGGTCAATAGTAGACAGTCTAACACAGTGGTTCCCAAACTTTTTCAGTCCACCGCCCCCTTGGTGCTACAAACTCATCTTCAATGCCCCCCACCCAGGGGCGGGATTCAAATTTCTGTGGGCATGGCCTAATTTGAGAGTGTGGTCTGCTGGTAATATGATTGGGTGGGCGTGGCTTGCTGGTCACATGACTGGGTGGGCATGGCTTGCTGGTCACGTGGCTGGTGGCATGGCCTGCTGGTCACATGACTGGGTGAGCGTGGTTTGGTGACTGGCAAACCAAATACAAGTGGTCCTCACTTAATGGCCAGTTGCTGAGCAAGTGTTCTAATTTATGACTAGCCTCCCCAGAACTACTTGACCTGTTTTTGGAGTTTTGACAGCCATGCACACACATTTACACACACTCCCTTCCAACCCTGCTGGAGCAAGTCATTGGACTAGAATCGGCAAAGCATCTCTGATTAGATTCTAGTAGTGAATAAAATCTAGAGATGCTTTTCTGATTCTTGTTGATTTGTTTTATTTGTATTTCTTTATCTTATGTTGCTGAATTGTATTGACATGTGTGTCCCTTCTTGTGCACAACCCAGAAGCTTTTGTCATTCTTTGCAGCAAAAATTACCGATCTCTGGCTTTGCTCTACTTTTCAAACGTGCCAGCACTGCCGCGTTCTAGGTGCCGGCCCCTCAGGACCACCCCATTGAGCCTGCTATACTGGAGGGACCTGCCCAAGCAAGTCCGAGTAGAGCGGTGCACCAAATCAGTCGGGTGAGCCTGGGAGAGGGAAACAGAGAGAGAGAAAAGAGAGAAAGAGAGAAGGAAGAAAAGAAAGAGAAAAGGGAAAGAAAGAAAAGGGGACAAAGAAAGGGGGAATGGGGGGGGAGAGAGGGAGGGAGAGAGAAAGAGAGAGAGCGAGAGCGCTGATGCATCAGATTGAAATGAAGCCTAGTTTCGAGGCCCTTTTCCACATTGAAACATCTTTGCCAGCATCTTTGCCAGCACATTGAAACATCTTTGGCTTCTATTAATTAAGGGTTTAATGGACAAAACATGGCTAAGACTATCAGGAAACTCTCACATTTTGTTGAGGCTTTAAACAGGATCCATTGGACCAGATCTCCACCCTAAAAAAATACTTTTCCCCAATGTATTACAGTGCCAATTCTGAAGAAAGCAAAACCAAAATGTATTGGTAAATTACAAGAACACACACACACACACACACACTCTTCTAACCCTGCTGGAGCAGGTGATTGGACTAGAATAGATATCTCATTATCTTTCTTCTCCCTCCCTCCTTCCTTTATTTCTTTTTCTTTCTGTCCCTTCCTTCCACCCCCTGTTCTTTCTTTGTCCCCTTTTCTTTATTTCTTTTTCTTTCTGTCCCTTCCTTCCATCCTCCCTCTTTCTTTGTCCCTTTTTCTTTCTTTCCCTTTTCTCTTTCCCTTCTTCCTTCTATCTCTCTCTCTCTCTCTCTCTTTCCTCTCTTTTCCCTCTCTCAGACTCACCCCATTGACTTCATGCACTGCTCTGTTCAGACTTGCTTGGGCAGGTGCCTCCGGTCCAATGGAGTGGAACGCGGCGGTGGGGGTGGGATGTTTGAAAAGGAACGCTGCGTTCGGGGAAGGGCTCCGAACATGCAAGTCAATGGGATGATCCTGCGGGGCCTTACCTCGAACACGACAGTGGTGGGATTTTTTCTGACCCCTGAATTGTGCCGCTCACCTCTAGCATCCCCCTGCTGCCCCCTTGCATCTCAGTGCTCTCCTAAGGCATTCCACCGCCCCCCAGGGGGTGGTACCACCCACTTTGGGAACCAAAAGTCTAAAGGCCCAGTCCCACTGCACTTACGGATGCAAAGAGGATGTAAAACGTTAAAAAAAAAGCTTACCATCCGTTGGAAAACGCTATGCATCTGTTGTGTACTCATTGCATATGTGTTTCATACGCTCTATCCGTCGAGCATCCGTCCACTGCGATTTCATCCACACAAGAAGTTTTGAGCTGCACAAAACTTTGTGAACGGATGAACTTTCTGCCATATACGATGTAAATCTGCGAAATACGAGCAACAAATGTTCTATGTCCGTTTATCATCTGTTAAACGTCCGCTGTATCCTCTCTGCATCCTCTGGGCATCCCCTCAACTCACATCCGCTGCAGCTGAAAACGGAAAGAGGGAGGAAACAAAAGGTACATGGAACATCCACACAGTGATAGTAGCAAGGAAATAGAAAGGATGTAAGCGTATGCATCTCGTATATAAAGGATTAAAAATGGACAAAACGTTGGTATCTGAGATGCATCTCATATATTTAGGATGTCTGGAGTATGTCTAGAGTATGTAGAAGGACACCTAGCGGACAACAGATATTTCCTATAAAAAGGGGAAGAAAATCATCTGGATCTCAGGATGAGTCCAGCAGCCGTGGTGTACAGATCTCTTCAATTGTTCTCCACCATGGAAGATGACACCGTCCGTATGATAGCTGTGCTCATTCATCACCAGAACCCAAACCTGTTCAGACTGTTTCAACTTTTATACAGAAGGAGAAGAAGGAGACATCCAAGAGCTGTGTGGGTCTGAGGATGGATCGTGAGAAGAATGGAGTTTGGACTGTATGACCAGTTGATGGTGGAGCTGAGGAATGAAGATCCTCGTGCATTCCATCACTTCATGAGGATGCCATCAGCCATGTTTGACGAACTTGTAGAGTATCTGAGACCCAGGTTGACCAAGCCTACAACCAACTTCTGTCCCAACCTGGACCCTGAACTGAAGGTGGCACTGACTCTGCGCCACTTGGCCTCTGGAACCACATACAGAAACATGCAGTATGCCTGGAGGGTGACACACAACACCATCAGCAAAGTGGTCAGAGAAGTGGTGGAGGTCATCATCGAAGAATACGTGGAAGAGCTCCTCAAGTGCCCCACCACTGAACAAGTCTGGAGAAAACTTGCAGAAGAGTGGTATCAGAGGTGGAACTTTCCCCACACCGTTGGAGCCATAGATGGCAAGCATGTGGCCTGCAAAGCTCCAGCCAACTCAGGGTCCACTTATTAAAACTACAAGAGCTTCTTCAGTATCATCATCTTTGCCATGGTTGATGCTGACTACAAGTTCATGTACATCGATGCTTCAGGCAACGGGTCAGCTTCAGATGGCCAGGTATACAACGCAAGTGACCTCAAGGATGGGCTGGAACACAACCTCATCATGGGTTTTCCAGATCCAGACCCCCTACCCAATGACACACAAGATGTGCCCTACTTCATCGTTGGTGATGATGCGTTCTCCCTCAGAACCTAGCTCATGAAGCCGTACACTTCAAGATACCTCACCCGTGAAGAGAGGATCTTCAACTACAGGCTGTCCAGGGCAAGACGGGTGGTGGAGAATGCCTTTGGCATCCTGGCCAACAGGTTCCAGATACTTCTCAACACCATGCAGCATGACCCAGAGACTGTGAGGAGCATCGTGGAAGCTTGCTGCATCCTGCACAATCTCATGCGCACCCGCTACCCAGTGTTGCAGAACAGACTTGTCGACTGTCAACAAGGGAATGGGGACATGGAGCCTGGTAAATGGAGGCAAGGGCGGAACCTGATAGATAATGTGGATGTACAAGGCCCCAACAGAGCTTCATGTGAAGGGAAGAAGCAGCGCAATCTACTGAGACACTGGTGCAACTCCCCAGCTGGAGCAGTGGAGTGGCAAGATAGGATGATAGATAATTAATGGATGCTTCCTTGAGCCTGTTGCATAATACTGATGAGATTGTGCCATGTATGTTGAGTGGTCCTACAATGAATAGGGCATTAATAAAGAGCTTTATTTATTTTAAAATGTGTTGATCAATGAATAAATTGTTATTGATAAAAAAGGTCCAAATGTGTGGCAGCTGGGATGGTGGACCATACAGTCCCACTATGCTTGCACTGGAGGTTTATCTATCCCACAACTATCCTTATCTATCCCAGAAGCATGCAAAGGCTTAACCATTTTTTCAAAGTTTTCACCAACACTTTATTAAGTACAAAAAATGAACCAAGTGTCTTAAGCAAAGATAACCTTTGTTAATTTTCTTAGGTAAACTTTATGACATTATTAAATAAGTAAAATGAACCAAGTAAACTGTCTTAAGTGTTTTAAGCAAAGATAACCTTTATTAACTGTCTTAGGTAAACTTTATGACTTTATTAAAAAAGCAAAATGAACCAAGTAAAGTGTCTTAAGCAAAGATAAACTTAACAAGTAAACAACTCAGTCTCTGACACTATTCTCAGTCACTCTGAGTCATGTCCATGGTCTCAGCTGTTAAGCGGGCAGGGACTGTGGAGTGGCTGTGGCTGGAGTGCTGGTCTGGGGCACCATTGGGGTGCTTGGAGCCGAGAGTACAACAGGGGATGGTGTGTTCAGGAAGCTGTCCGAGAGCTGACTCAGTCCCGTGAAGTTGAGAGGCCCCTCATCAAGGACCTGAGATGTGAGGCCCAAGACTGATGACAGATTGTCCATTGAGGGGCTTGGCTGTGGGGTGGAGGAAGGAGGAGTGTAGTGGGGCTGTCTTGTCTGCAGCTGGGTGAGGAGTGGCGTCTGTGGCATCCGATGAACCTGGGCCTGAACTGCTTCTGCTGTGGGAAGTCCTGGTAGTCGTAACCTTGGTAGGTGAGGGGGCCTCGGGCAGGTCCCTCACGGTCTGGCTCATGTAGGTGATGAAGGACCTCCGGTCCGAGGATGGTATGTCGCTGTGGACCAGCTGAGAGAGAAGTTCTGTGCTGGTCTTCATTGTGTCCCTGATCTCTAACAGCACGCTGTGGTCCTGGCCCTCCAGTCTGCCTCTCTGCCTGCATCCTCTGGAGCTGGGGGTGGGGGTGGGGGTGGGTTGGCCTCTGGTGGCTGCTGCTTCTTCCTCCATTTGTGACAGCAGGGCGTCATCCTCCACGGGATCCTCCAAGTCTGCCGGCATGGGGAGTGCAGCTGTCGGGGGGGGATCTCTGCCATGGGGCCCTCTGAAGACACCTGCCTGGACAGGGTAGCTGGCTCCTGGCTGGAAGAGGACTGGCTGTCTGTGGACTGTCTGAGGGAGAGGGGTCTCAGAGGGGCTGCTCCTCGATGGCAAATCTCACCCTCCAGGAAACTGCATTTGGCCATGATGTACATCTCCCGGTCAGTGAGCTTGACAGCGGCCTGGCCGGATTTCTTGAGGTGTAGCTTGCCATACCAGGTGTGCATGTGCTTCCACCATCCAAGGAGTACTTCTGCAGTGTACCCCAGGCTCTCTGCCTTGTCTCTCCAAGCTGCCTGCTTCTTCTTGGTGTCACGATACAGTCTGTGGCTCTTTCTCCAGAGGTACTCATTCTCCCTCAGCCATTCCAGCACCTCATCCTCATGCTCCTCAGAAACGGTGTACTGTTTCCTCTCTCCCTTCTGCTTCCCTTGCCTCTACCTCCCTCTGGCAGGGACTTCAGCAGGGCCTTCAGAGGCTTGAGCAGCAGGGCCTTCAGCAGCAGGGCTTTGAAGGCCTTGGGGCTGGTCTACCACAGCAGCAGCAGCAGCTTCAGAGTCAGTGCCAGGGGGTGGGATGTTGGTTCTGGCCTTCTTGCCAGGGCTTGAATGAGTAGGCACGGGTTTCCTCTTCTTGCCTGACTGACGAACCATGTTGTTCCTGCTAGATGTATGTGGCAGCATGTCTTTCCCCTGTATGCTGACTGCATGCGTGTTGCATCCTTTTATATCTGCGGAGCTGACGCAATTCATACTCCTCGCATGTGCAGTGAATGCTTTGCATTCGATATACATCCGCGCGGCATCCCCTTTGTTTCCTATAGGTGTCCGTGATGCATCTGCTTCATCCGCTATGCATCTGCCCCTTCCTCTATGCGTCCGCTTTGAAATTCTCCCCCGGAACCCCTTCGGAAGTGTCATCCGCTTCCATCTGCTTTCATCCGCGAGGCTTCCTATGAACATCCATTTAACATCCCCGCTACATACTACCCACGTCCGTTCTTTTCCATTCTTTTCCATTCTCTTTATGCAAATTTTCACCACTTTTTGGAGCGGATGACAACGGATGGAGCCACCCCCAAAATTTTGCTCGCCCGCTGTGTCCTTTATGCATACGTTTTGTGTCCGTCGGCCAGTGGGACCGGGCCTTAAGGTTAAATTTTTTTGAGTAAATCACAGAAATGGATGAACTTGTGAGTTCTTGCCTCAAAACCTGATTGAACTTCGGATATGGAAATTAAACACACATATATACACACACACACAAAGAGGACAATCTGTTCTTGTTGAATCTTTGGATACAGAAGTATGGTACCCCGAGTGAATATGCTTACTTTTCAGAAAGACCAAGATGCTTTTCAAGAATTGATTTTGGATTTCTAAAAAATCTTGCAAGTAAGATTTCTGTTATAGAGCTTTTATTTAAAACTTTTTCTGGCCACAGCCCCTGTCAGTTTGATATTTAAAAGAAAATCTACAACTTTTAGAAGGAGACTAAATGATGTATTACAGAAACACTTGATGGTGGACAGCTGCAGGAGGTTCCATAAGAAGTTTCTATTTGTTTATCTATTAAGCCCAAAAGAAAAGCACTTGGTAGTACATTCATCTTTAAAATCCTCTGGATAAAAAAAAATATTTGAACTAATATCTTCTACCTTTGTCGCATGTCCACCCAAAATGAAAATGTGTTCCCTCAGTTTGATTACATTTTTGATGAATATTTGAAGTTCCCATGCTCCAACAATATACCATTTTATAAAAGTTCTCTTTAAAATTATAATGCAATGTATTTGTAAGACTTTTGGGCATATAAAAATTCGCTGCCATCATCAAACATATGCTCAAAGGTGGCTGAATTTTTAAATATTTTCAATGTAAGAATGGATGTTTATGCTGGAGTAATTGGTGGAGAGGGTGAAATTGACAGCTTTGATGAAAAAAGAGATTTTAATTATTTTTACTTGGAAATCATTTTTGGACTTTTTGAGAGAAACCAAAAGAAATAAAAAGTTCATTTGGGGATTTGATGGTTAAAATTATATGGGACTATAGAAATGATGTAAGCAAATTTTAATCTTTAGAGTTTGATATATTTTTAATCTACTGCATATCTCTACTAAGGAAAGTCAAGTCTTTTTTCTTTTTTTCTTTCTTGCACTGGTATTTTTTTTCTTTGACTTCTTTCTTTTTTCAAATCTTTTTTCTTTGCTTATATTTTAATTTTCTACTGTTTTGAAAATCAGTAAATTTGTGTTTTTAAAAAAATCAATCATGAACCATGAGTAAAAATCTAATAAACTCAGTCATATTAAATTCCTAAATAAGGGTGGCTACAAAAAGAAAAAAATGGTGGCAAAATAGTTAATAAAACAATTAACATGCAAATAGCAAATTAGTGAGTTATGTAAAATATCTGTTCAAAATCTTGTAGATATATTACCCATCTTGGAATTTTGGAAGGCTGCTTTAAGTCATAAAATAGATTTACTTTTTTCCAAATGGCTGTTAGGGAATATGTGGTCAGTTCAAAATGCCAACATATCCAAAACTAATGGTTAAGATTGCTTTCTAACTCTCCCGCTTTGTGGGTTTTGAGGAGCTCGGCAAGCAGTTGGTACAATCAATCACAGTTTCTGTCCCTCTGTGAATATAATTTGGGAGCTCTGTGAACCTCAGTAGCTAGTGATATAATTAGGTTAATACATGAATAAATGCAATATTACTTCACTTTGACATATGCACATTTTCATTTATTTTTAATTAAAAGAATCTAATAAATAGGGTTGTGTTTTTATTTAGCAAGTGCAAAATGAGAAATGCATTCCTTCATTAGCTAGAAATAATCCATGTTTTACTAGCATACAAAAGAGTACTGAAAAAATGAGCCTAACAGAACAGTATCTTTATTGTTCTATTTAGTTTAACACTACTCCAGCTATATATTATAAATCTGCAAGGAATAATTGTCTTGCCTGACAGGAATGTGCAATTACCCTTTAAGGGACAAGTTATAGAGCCGAAAAAGAGCACTGAAAGAGAACTTGAAGCATATCTAGTCCAGAAAGTCCCAATCTATGTAAAACAGCCTAGATTCCACCAGTATAGAAAGAAAACACATATTTTTTCCTCAAGAATTATTACATATTATTGTAATTTGTTTTTGATATTTTATTTATTGCTTCTAGTAAGCTTATAAAATTTGCAATAATAATTTTTATTTCACTAATATTAAAATACAAAGGAATAATTTTGTGGAAAATGCCACAATTGCTCTTATTTCTATGGTTCCATTTTCTGACTAAAATATCAGGAACAAGCAAATTAAGTTCTCCATTTCTGTTGCAACGTTGAATAAACCTGACTGCCTCAGCATATACATCTACAAATACCTCCATCTTTCTTCTTCGCTGTTTCCTTAGCTTCCACAGACTTCAGGAGCTAGGTCACACAAAGGATCCTTGTATTATTCATTTCACCCATGATAAACTTGTTACTAGATTCAAATAATTGTCTTAGAGACCAACCACTTATCAAAAACTGGATCTACAGTACAGAATGCAACAGCAGCAATCTTACAGATTGCCATGCTTCACCACATCCTATAACAGATTTTATTATTGAACAGCTTTTGGATTTTCTCTCCATATTTAACCTCCATTTAATTATCTGGACTCTTCATTCTCTGCTATCTATCTTTATATTGGTGGGGTAGGGTGGGTGTGCCTTAAAATGGCTTCTGCCATGGGAATGGCTTCACAGGGCTCCCTCTTATGGAGGAATAAAATAATTGCACGACAGACAGTACAACAGTGTGAGTCCCAACTACAGGATTTTACTGTCTAATACAGGATTAGGATAAATAAAATCCCTGAGCAATGCCGGGTTATTGGCTAATATATATTTAAAAAATGTGTGTGTGTGTGTGTTCCAGCATAACTCTGGAATGCCTTGAGCAATTTCGACCATGGTACACAGATGACTTACCCTCTGGAAAAAAATACTGTGGGGGTAACACCCCTTGGGGGTGTGTGTGCCTTAAAATGGCTTCTACTATAAAGCACAGTGGAGTTGCCATTGTAATGGCTTCACAGTACTCCACAAGGCGCCTCCCTCTGGTAAGGATGATTGGTTCTTACAAAAAACAAGGGGGATCCCTATGCTAAGGGGGCTCAGTTTTAAGCAAAGAGGGCAAGTTGTTGGGGGAGGTGCCTGCTAATGCACATAATCACCTCAAAGGCTGTTCCCTGTATAATTTTTCTAAGGCTGTTGGGCAGAGCAATTAGGTCTCTAATTCTCACCACAGTGGTTGATGTAACAGGCCCAGGCCCAAGATGCCTCCAAGGAAGCATCAGGCAATTGGCCAAGGACAATCAAAAGCTACAAAAATGAAACACCAAAATCGACAAAAACTCGCAAAAAGATGAATGGAAAATTTGCAGCACTGCATGAGAGGGCTACAACATCTAGAATTTCACAGATAGTACAATAGCGTGAGTCCCAACTACAGGATAAGAGAGATAGAGCTGCTACATCTAGACCAGTGATGGCTAACCTTTTCGTCGTTGCATGCCAAAACTGCGTGAATGTGCATTCGGGCACACGTATGCCTGCACCCATAATGCAATGTATCCACATGCTCCCCTTCCCCCTGCACATGTGTGTGTGACCCCCGCACTCTCCTGTCCCCTGTGCATGCATGTGCAACCCCCTGTGCTCCCCCACCCCTGCTCATGCCCCTGTGACCCCCACATGCTCCCCTGCCCCCCTGCAGAGCCATGCACATCTCCCGCATGTACTCTGTCCCCCATGCATGTGCAGCAGATTCCCCACCATCAGCTGGTTGGCAGGAGGTGCATGCGTGCATGCGCAGTGAAACTGAGCTGGGGTGATAGCTCACATGCCGGCAGAGATGGCTCTGTGTGCCACTTCTGGCATATGTGTTGTAGGTTCACCATCATGAATCTAGACATTCAGAGACAGTACAACACCATGAAGCCTGACTACACTATAGAAGCGGTTACATCTACAGCTTCCTTTATAATTTATATACTCTACTTATACTTTTAAAACCCTGTAAATAAAGTTACTTTGATTTGATGCTATAAATATAATTCATTTCTTTTCCTGTCTAATACAGGATTGGGATAAATAAATACCTGGGCAACACCGGGTTATCAGCTACTATAGAATAAACTGTTCAGTAACATTCATGAAAGAGGCAAGAGAAATGAAAGCCATATTACATTGCAGGTCCTGCCCCTTTCCTAGAGGTACCCTCCCCCAGAAGAAGCAAATGCTGCAGGTGCCACAGAACTAGCTTCATTCCTGCATCCATCATGTCTTTTCTTAATCTTTTCTCTTTCCTTCACTCCTTAGAGATTCTAGAACTTACACAATTTCTGGCTGTCCTCTTTTGTTACAGTTCTCTATTTACTTTTCTGGTTAAATAGGGGGCTTAAAACTGGATACAATGCTCCAGCGATAGTTTAACCAGTGCACAATAAATTAGACTGAACACCATATGCATATAAGTACATATCTCTGTTTCTATTAAATTTCTATCATGCATTTGCCCAAAAATGTTGAAAGAAGCTAACTATGAAACACAGATTTTTTTAAAAAAAAAAACATTAAATAACAAAAGTTATAAAAATGCAAGTAGGATGTATAATTTTTTTATTTTTGTTTTTTTATTGAAAAAGAACACTTAAATGATTAAAATCTGTTACAGCCAAAATTTGTCTGAATAAAAATGTCATTGTCTGCCAATAAAAGATCAAGAGGGATAAACATTCTGACTTTCTTTGGCAGAGAATTTCAGAGCCGGGAGCAGGCACAGAAAATCTTTTTCTCATATTTCCACCAAATATGCCTCGAAGAAAGATGGGACCATGAAAAGGACTTCTTCTAAGGAAGAATACATATGGGAAAGCTCAAATGGAAAAATGTGCTGTTTCAAATAATCTGCTTCCAAATTTTATAGATTTTATAAATTAAGACCAGCATTTTAAACTTAGCTCAGAAACAAGCCAGTACCTACTGTAGAGAAGCTGTTGCAATAATGAAATGGAATGGAAGATTCTACCATTATCTGATGTCAATAGTTGTCCACTTCAAGAATACAATGTCACAGATTTTTTTTTTTTAAATGTGCTTAATTAGATTAATTCAAACTCAAAAGAGCTACAAAACAATTGACCTTTGGCAGGAAATTTTTTAGTATCTCCCTATAATGACTGGGAAGATGTTTTATTAAAAAAAAAAAAAAACAAGCTATAAATGTGAAACCTACAAATCTATACATGTTTTTTCTATTATCTCTAACCTGTATTTTTTCTGTTGTTATTATTGCTACATTAATTATTATTATTACTATAACCATTATTATACCGTATCATACTACATGCCATAGTATTACTATGTATGTATACTATGTATTACTATGTAGTATTACTATTACATAGTATTTTCTTTTTTTAAAAAATCTTGTTTTGCCTCAGTTCTTCTCTATGGAATTTCTTGTTTTGTCTTCTCCGTTAACGTTGGGGAATCAAATGCAGAACCTAAAGCCAATAATCAAGGGTCACTGCAATATTTATTTAACAGTGTCCATTGGAAAAAATTCATCCAGAAAACTATGGGAGGAACCCCTACAGACAAAAGGATGAACTCATATTTTTACATGTCAGGAAAGGAGAAGGAAATGATTCAGTCATAAATATGCATAGGTAATAAATAATGTAAGCATAGGTATTCATAATTAGTTAACCTTATTGTATTTCTCTTTTACTCTTACTGTCTTTAAGAAAAAATAACTGTTGTACTAGGAACATAGTAATAGCACTTAGACTTACATACCGCTTTATGGCCCTCTCTGAGCAGTTTACAGAATCAGCACATTACTCCCAACAATTTGGGTCTTCATTTTACCCACTTCGGGAGGATGGAAGGCTGAGTCAACCTTGAGCCTGGTGGGATTTGAACTGCCAAATTGTAGGCAGCTAGCTGCAAAAATAGCTTGCAGTACTACACTCTAACCACTGTACCACAGAAGCTCTTTTGATACATTACCATAAAAATTGATAAAGCTTACTGAGAACTGAGCATTTCCATGTTGCCTCAAGTGCTGCATATTCCTTCTATGTTTCTATTTTGCTGACATGTTTCTACTTCTTTAAGAACTTGTTTTCCTCACAAGAGGCCACCATGCAACTTTCCACTTGTGTTGTGCTACACTTTGCTTCTATAGTTCTTTTCCTCTGGACCATTCACTTCCTTTGAAGGAAAAATACTTTTATCTGTGTACTTTATTTTGTTTGTCGCTGCAAAGCTTATAAATCACGTATCTTTTTCCATGTCTGTTTCAAAGTTACAGCTCTATTGGCAACTCTGCCATACTATTACTGACAAGGCTCAAATAGGAGGGGAAGACGGCAGCACAGATACCCACAATTTTTCTAAGTAGCTTACTGTTCCACATGCCCCACCTGCAAAGACCATATTATAGAGATTCATATGAAATATAATCAAGTTGTGTGTCATGAAGACCAGCTGTGATATATCCTGGAGTGGGTAGTTGGTGAATTAGTCTTATGTCTGCAAACAATCCACAATTTGGACATCCACATTCATGCTGAATCTATGAGTAAATTCAAGTGACATATCTTAAATCTTCAAGGGAAATCTGAACACATCTGCTACAAGTTGAATCCTTTATTGTCTGATTGCTTTTCAAGTAAAAGCAGTGTGTCTGGATTAACCTTAGCTTGTATGCTCTTATCTGGTATAATACCAATATTATACATACTGTAGTTCTTTTTTTAAAAAAAAATATTGGTTTTTAAAACAAACATAAACAAACAAAACATAAAAGCATCAGGCCATCTTCCATATATGTACATACAGTGTGCCGGTTGGTTTACAAATTGTTTTGTGTTTCCATTTCGCAGCCTTCAATTACAATTACATTGTATATGATCTCGTATTTTCAATCCAATATTAAATACATTGGTATCATTATTAATCAATCATTTGACTATACTTTTATTCATTCATGCTTTAGGAAATAATCATATTTTACTTAATTTACTTAATAAATCTATACAAAAACTAGAGGAACATACTGTAGTTCTTGAATGTGAACAGCTTTCTTGGATTTATGTGAAAAAAGAGAACACAATGAATTTTCATATTTGGATAACCTCTTTTGAGGGGTACCCTAAGCTAACATCCATAACACTGAGCAGAAGTCTTTTGCCTTCACCTATGAATATTGCCATTCACAAGAATAATGAAACAACAGTATCTTCAAGTCCCGTTGGAGCTGGGGTCATGGCTAATGACCATAGCTAATGATTTCAAAAGCCATGGAAAAGTGCAGCTGAGTAACATAGAGCCAAGCTTCCTATTTAAATTTCAGCATGAATATTGACAAAGTAAGTATTGTTTTATAACTAGACCTGAAACTATAGTAGTCAATACTGATAGCTGTCTAATTCAGAAAATCCTGGAACTGCTGGTTTAAAAAAAGGAAAAGAGTCCCTGCAGATTTTACTCTGCTAGTTATTGCCAACTACAGGGGGCAGTGCTAATCTCCATTTCAAGGCCCTTGAGCCAGTGCTGTCCAAAGGCATTGCATGGTCATGTAGCCAGCATTGTGGAGTGCTATTACCTTCCCAATGAAGAGATATCTATTTATCTACTTGCATCTCTATGCGTTTGAGCTGCTAGGTTTGCAGAACCTAGCAAACCTAGCAGCTCAAACCTAGTTTACAGAACCTAGGCTGAGAATAGGAGCTCACTCCATCACGTGAAGCTCGGGTTTCAAACCTGGGCTGCCAGCTTTCCAGCCAATAAGCTCAGTGTCTTAACCATTGAGCCACCAGGCCACCCTTCTGGAATTGAAACCCCACCATAAAAGTCCAGCATTTTCCAAATAACTGAATATTGGAGACTGGCTGGAAATAATCCACTACAGAGAGATTTAGGTAGATTTCATTTGTTCTCTTTCCAGTATTATGAATGTTAAGGAACATTCACTATTGCCTTTCCAACTTAGCCAGTTCTCTCTCTTCCTTCTGGTTATTTCTATAATTAAGGAACAGCAAGAATCAAGCACACTTTTAACAAGTTTTATCTCTCAGTGGATGCTGTTTATAGGCAGTTCCAGTGACAAGGTATTCATTGTATTGTAATTAGAAAATAGTCAAAAATTAAAACAATTGGACCTATATCAATTATCATTAGCACTGAAAAAGTCATTTAAATGTAGCCTAAATTCATTATAATAGGCAATTGAAAGGTCAGTGTTTTCTCATGGGTAAGCATGTAATGTAGGACTTAATTGGAGAACTCCCATGGTGTACACTCAGGTTTCTGTAATGCACAAATACAGAAGGATGAAAGAAACGATGTAATCTACAAAATCAACCATTGCAACCAATTATACGTGGGAGAAACATCACGTCTTTTAAAAACCAGGATCCACAAACACCAACAGGCAGTCAAACACCATACAACCCAAATCCTTAATCTCTACCCACACTGACATCAAACAGCACCAGTTCAATTGGAGTAACACAAAAATCATCGGCCACGCTACCATTCACCACGCTCATGAATTCATCAAAGCCTGGCACTCCACAAGCAATTCCATCAACAGACACATTGACCTACAACCAGTCTTCAAACCCCTCAGAATCCAGATCAACTGCACAGCCAACCAGAGATAGCAACAACCCTCAACCCATCCACATAACTCCCTCCGACACCAGAAATTCATCTCCCAATGACTCTTATCTGATGGAATCTCCTTATCACAAGACTCTTCACAAGACTTACTGTTGACTCATAGCTGACCCATCACAAGACCTTTTCTTGACCTTTTCATACCCTGAAGCCCTTATAAACAGAAGAACACTGACACTACCTCAACTCTGCTGAAAATGTTACCTAGCCTGGCAATGAAATGTTTGGAAAAACCAACTCACAAGCTTGGAGAATGAACCTTCACTCTCATCCTACACCCAAGCTACAGAATTCATCACTATTGTAATGCACAAATACTGTTAAAGTGATAAGAGAATAAGAATAAGTTGCAATCTGAAAGCAAGAAAGAGAAAGAGATCGTGATCATGACAGTGATGATATTAATCTGGACCTTTGTTTCTGACAGCTTTTCAAATAGCTATAATTCTTTGCCTGTCACACTCTCTCTGTCTCAGCCTAACCTACCTCACAGGGTTGTGGGAAAAACAGGAAGAGCAAGGAATGTTAAATATGATCATTGCCTTGGGTTATTTATAAAAAGAATAAATAAAGTTGAAATATAAATTAAATAAACAAAACAATTTTTGACAATTATAATATTTCATTTGATTTTCACTTAACTCTGCATCATGGCATTTCAATTTCGGTGACTGAAATAAAGCTGCACAAATGTCTCAAAATTATTTCCAACTCTAATTTTAACATTTTTTCTATTCTCTTCATTGGCCTGTATTCACCTAAAGAATGTAAAATTCCATTCAATAATATTTTATGAGGACCAAGGAAGATGGCAAAGCATTTCAGGAAGTCTCCTTGGGAGGTAGTTAATGACTGGCCCAAGAATTTTAATTATATACTTGATGAAACAGCAAGAGAATCTCAAAAAAGACCATCAGCACTGTATCACATGGACTTCATTGACAATATGTAGGAGCAGAACCAGTTGATAGTATTTATGGGGAAAACTTTATAAATGTTGAGAGAATAGACTATTCTGACTAGCAATTGTTAACGAAAATTTTTTTTGAATTAGTTGAGGTCAAATAATTTTTGTTCCATTTAGATTGACTTTGTTTATCGTAGCAGCATTATTAGGAACAGGAATATAGCTGGAATATCTTTCAAGCCAAACTGGAGCCTTGATAAATAATAACATATGATCCCCTTCATAAAAATCAGATATAATTCTGAAAGCAATAAAGATGGCTGTAAAATAAAGATTTGATACATTGTTTGTAATATAGAGAAAGCCATAGAAAGGTCATCCAGCAGCCAAAGATTTATTCCTATATAAACCCTGCATACACAAGCAGGATGTCGAATAATTTAACAACTGAGAATGGCAGTGATACCAAAATCAAACTAAAAGCTACCTCATAATGCACAATCATACATACACACAGAGAGATAAAAAAGGGAGAGAAAGACAGACAGGCAGACACTCAAAATTGCAGTAGTTCTCATTTTGCATTTGGTCATTTGGGTTATTTAATCCCACAAAACATAATTCAAGACTGAGGTGACTGATTACTATAAGCCAGCGGTGGCTAACCTTTTTGGGCTCCTGTGCCAAAAATTGTGTGCGCACTTGCCTGCATGCCAGCACTCAGAAGGCAATGCGCCCCCCCCACACCCCCTACCCATGCGTGCACAACCCCCCCCCCCCACTGCCCCATTACCTGAACTATGCCTCACAGCTGGTTTTTGGTCAGTTTGAGGCCTTCTTTGGCCTCCCAGAGGCTTCAGGAAGGCTTCTGCAGGCTTTTCAGGAAAAACAGAAAGTGATGAAACGGGCCTAGTTTTCATCTTGAAAAGCCTGCAGAAGCCTGCAGAAGCCTTTCTTGAAGCCTCTGAGAGGCCGAAAATCAGCTGTGAAGCACGTGCGTGGGCAGTGAGGTAAGTTTGCCTGCAGCTCACGTGCCGGCACAAATGACTCTGGTGCCACCTGTGGCACACATGCCATAGGTTTGCCATCACAACTATGAGCTATTTAGTAATATAGTAACACCTAATACATTTTAACTTGTCTTGAAAAACTAAGGTCAGAACTGGTTAGTACAGGTGGTCCTTGACTTGCAACAATTCATTTAGTGACTACTGAAAGTTACAGTGGCACTGAAAAAAAGTGATTTACGGCCATTTTTCATTATTACGCCTATTGCAGTATCCCCATGATCATGTGATCCAAATTCAGATGCTTGGCAACTGGTTCATATTTATGACAGTTACAGTGTCCTAGGATCAAGTCATCACATTTTGCGAACTTCTGACAAGCAAAATCAATGGGGAAGCCAGATTAACAACCATGTGACTAACTTAATAACTGCAGTGATTCTCTTAACAACTGTGGCAAAAAAGGTCATAAAATGGACCAAAATTCACTTAACAACAGTCTCACTTAGCAACAGAAATTTTGGGCTCAATTGTGGTCGTAAGGCAAGGGATATCTGTATTCAGGTGAGAATCCCCCATAAAGTTGCAGAGTTGTAGGCCTAGAAGTCAAAAGCCTCTCCAGAATTAGGCACATTTACCTTACATGGGCAAGTTACAGTATCAAATCTGATTCAAAAACAAAACAAAATAAAACTACTTTCTTTTTTAAATTATTATTATTTATTTTGTTATTAAATTTTATTTAGCTTTCAAAATATAAAAACATAAAATAAAATTTTATACATCATTATATCAATGTCAAGACATCTTTTACATGTCCTTATCATCTTTCTACATACTTTCATTAGCTGTGGACTGGGCTTTCCTGTCTGACCTATCATTTTATCTGTGGGTGCACATGTAGCAATGTGTTTTCCATCCTGGAGGAATCTCCATGTGGATTGCATATATAGGCATTGTCATTAACACCCTGTGTGTTTATGGGTCAGATTATTCAGGGAATATTATGGCTATATGTATCATTCATGAAATCTTTTTATCAACTCAGTTTTGTGTTTTCACCTCTCCTATCTTGAACTGAGCCTATACATGGTACATTTCTCCAATACCAAATAACATTTATCTCCTTCTCCACAATAACTGGAGCAGAGGTGATATTCAGCAGATTCTGACCAGTTCTGGAGAACCAGTAGTGGAAATTTTGAAAAGTTTGGAGAACCAGCAAATACCACCTCTAACTGGAGATTTTATCCCCTGCCACGCCCACTAAACCATGTCCACAGAATCGGTAGTAAAAAAACATTGAATCCCACTACTGAACTAGAGGGTTATTGTGCTTAAATATAACACACTTGTTTCCATCTCTTGAAACTTCTGAAGTTTGACTGTAAAAGTGCAAAATGAAGGCAAACATTCAGAAGGGATTAGAACAGATTTATTTTCACTCTGACCAAAACCATTTTCTCCCGTAAAAGAAAAAGAAAGAAAAAAACCAACTGGGCCTGTGAAATTATAAGTTACATTGTCTATATAAAGGGAGTGTCTTTCAGAAGAAAAACAAGGTTAATTATCAGCCTTGATCAGCATTCCAATTTATAGACTAATTCTAGAAGTGAGTGTTCAGTTTCTTTATTATAGTATTGGAGAAAGATTAATACGTGTCTTTTTTTTTTCCTTTGAATTTCACCAAATGACCACTCATTTTAAACAATGTCTTCAAAATGCATATATCAAAGAGCAAGAGTTGAAGAAGAAAGGAGTGGTTATATTTTGGAACAGAGGGTTCCTAAAAATGCATCAAATATTTTTGCTAAGTACAAGTTCTTCCATGGAATTTAGTCTGGGACACTGTCCAGTTAAACACTTTATTCCCCATCTGTTCAACAGGAAGCTCCCAAAACCAGCCATTGGATTGCTTAACATGATTTTCCTTTCATCTCAAAGGCTATCTTCCCGTACATGCCTTTCCAATGAAGTTAAGATGACAAGTGTTATTAAGTTCACAACCAGAAGCAAAACTCTGTATGAATGATCTACTGGGACCAGGGCAAATATATATTGCCATGGTAATAACTCCCACCAATTCTTCAAACAAACAAAAAAGACATAATTCTTCCTTTATTCAGCAGTTTCTGCTTTGCAAAAATTATTTTATTTGTTAGGCTTCATCGCCCTCTCCTGGTCTAAGATTGTATTTTTATATTTTAAAGACAATAAAATTTGTATACCAAAACGAGAATGGATTAAAATTCAAAATTATTTAACAAAATGCTCTGTGAAATATGAGTTAGGTTTTCCTAAGAATTCTGCTGTAAAACTGACCTAACTTCACAAAAATGCAAAAGCTTTTGCATTGCCCATAAGAAAAATATTTATCACAATAATATAGTACCAGAATGGAAGAACATCTGACTCACATTCAGAGGAACGTTCCTAAAACTCCCTTTTATACTATGCCATTCAACTTCGAACTATCATTAATTCAGGTAATTACATGAACAGGGCTTACAACAGAATAGTGAAAGGCTATTCTTGACAGTATTCAAATTCTGATGTGTGTACAGGATGTCTAGGTATCTTATTATTTGGGACAGTGACTGTTTTGACAAGGAGGTGGAGATATGGGGTAACTCTGTTGTTCCATAAATTTTCCTATTGAAGTTCATATTTGAACAGCTTTGTCCCTGATTGTTCAAGACCTGTGACTTCATAATACTGCTATGTACCAATGGTCCTTTTCAATTTGGCCAGTTGTTCTGAACCTCTTGAAGGAATTGCATTTCTCCAGAGTTGATTCAAAGCATACAGATTCAAAGCATACAGAATAATTAGAAGTTCTGATAACAGTGTGTTTAAAAAGGTGTCCTCAGAGACTTTGATGAATCTACTGGAAAAACACCCATATTCTGTTACCCACAAATATCGGTGATTAGTTCCACTCATATGGAGACTTTCTTTCTTTCTTTCTTTCTTTCTTTCTTTCTTTCTTTCTTTCTT
>BLBF01000004.1:69992013-70020845 GCA_015471245.1 Laticauda colubrina | reverse complement strand
CTTTCTTTCTTTCTTTCTTTCTTTCTTTCTTTCTTTCTTTCTTTCTTTCTTTCTTTCTTTCTTTCTTTCTTTCTTTCTTTCTTTCTTTCTTTCCCTTCCTTCCTTCCTTCTCTGTCACCCAACCACAACTGACTTGTATAAATGCCCCCTTTTTTTCTGCTTCTAAAATGGCAGCTCTTCATATAATTTAACATGTCCATGTACTTGTTTTAAGCATATATATTTTTTATAAAGCACAATAAAGCAGTTCAGTGTGGATTTTCACTTGGTTGCACTTAAAAATGTTGTTGATCACCCAAATCAGACTAGATTCCTGTTTCCATTTACATGTTCATATCCTTCCAGCTTCCTAACAGCAGAAGCGGCTGCTTCCTCTTCAACATCATAGTGATGTTTAATTAATTATTCATCTTCTGAGGGGTTTTTTTTTAAGGCAGCCTATTAAACACCAAATGGCAATTAGTGAGTTACAGTTCCCAAGAGTTCAGTTTTTGCTTAAAGCACACATTTTTCTCCAGAATTCCTTCATGTAAACATTTATTTTGAATGTAATCTCAACCAGATGGGGATTTTACTGTGATGTACTTGAAATCGCAGTCTGAAAGATTTGCCTTTTGACCAACACCCTTGCATAAGCTTGCTTTCAGCTAAAAGTTGCTTATTACATGCTGCATTTTTCACAGTATCACATCAAGCATTTGAGCTGCTAAATGTAAACTTTAGCATGGTGCAGTGAAAGACATCTGGACTGGAGCCTGGTTTTATTACCAACCTGAATCCCATTGGCGACCTTCAGGAAACAATCAGTTCATCAACCTAATTTCTAAAATAGAAGTAATGCGATCATTATCCCCCAAATAAGTTTTTCAAACTCATATTAATTGCTCATATAGTGCAGGCAGTTTGTTTTTATAAATCTTGTCCAATGCCTTTGCTCATCCTATTTTTATTTGTTGATACAGCATATTTATGACCAAATTTTAGCAATCCAGATGCTCCATTCATTCCTGCACAAGAGCCTAAAGAAACTATATTCCTGTTCAGGCATTTAAAACGTATAAACTTACAGCAAAAAGGGAGATCCTCTGTCTAGCACTATCCCTTGCACTCCCAACCAGAAGTAGAACTGAAATCATGCTGAGGTAATACAGTTATAATTCTTCACAGAACTGTCAGATTTCTCTCATTCAATATAGCAGCAGCACTTAGCACTTAGACATAGATATATATGGTATTCAGTTTGTTCGGGTATTTTCCCACGTCATTATAGTTGTGCTTTTAAAGTTGTAGCAACGTTTCGGCAGAATCTCATCTGCCATCAGAAGCCTGATGATGGCAGATGAGATTCTGCTGAAATGTTGCTACAACTTTAAAAGCACAACTATAATGATGTGGGAAAATACCCGAACAAAGCTGAATACCATACATGTTAGTACCTGTGAAAACTTAAGAAAAAAAATACATATGTGTGTGTCTATATATATTATAGACTGGCAATATTGAATTGCTAAGTAGGGCATACAAAAACCTTTGCTAGACCAATACTCAAATACAGCTCATCTGTCTAGAATCCGCACTGTATATTGGACATTAATACAATTGAATGAGTCCAGAAGTATTTCACAAGAAGAGTACTACACTCCTCTGCTTGCAACAGAATACCCTACATCACCAGGCATGAAATTTTGGGCTTGGACAATCTTGAACTACGCTGCCTATGGTTGGACTTAAGCATAGTATGCAAAATTATCTGCTACAATGTCTTACCTGTCAATGACTATTTCAGCTTCAACCACAACAATACAAGAGCACACAACAGATACAAACTCAATGTTAACCGCTCCAAACTTGATTGCAGAAAGTATGACTTCAGCAACAGAGTGGTCAATGCCTGGAATGCACTACCTGACTCTGTTGTTACATCCTCAAACCCCCATTCTTTTAACCTCAAATTATCCACTATTGACCTCACCCCATTCCTAAGAGGTCTGCAAGGGGCATGTATAAGTGTACCATCATGCCTCCCATCCCTATCCTATTGTTCCCATTTATTTGTACCTACTTCCTGTATTCTTACTCATGTTTATACTGATACCTTTTACATTGTAAGCGACTGACAATTCAAATAAATAATAACATAAAATAAATATCCAGTTTTACAGTGCTTTACAGCTCTCTCTAAGTGGTTTACAGAGTCAGCATATTTCTCCCAACAATTTGGGTCCTCATTTTACCCTCCTCGGAAGGATGGAAGGCTGAGTCCACCTTGAGCCTGGTGAGATTCGAACTACCAAATTGCAGGCAGCCGGCAGGCAGCAGAAATAGCTTGCAGTACTGCACTCAACCACTGCACCATCGCAGTTCATAATATGATGGATTGGCGTTGGGGAGACCTGCTCCAGGCCTCCATTCAAAGATGAAGCTCACTGGATGTATCTGGGGAAATTACAGGAAGTCTTTGATTTACGACCACAATTTAGCCCAAAATTTATGTTGTTAAGTGAGACAATTGTTAAGTGAGTTTTGCCCCATTTTATGACCTTTCTTACCAAGTTCTTAAATGAATCATTGCAGTTGTCAAGTTAGTAATATGATTGTTAAATGAATCTGTATCCCCCATTGACTTTGCTTGTTAGAAGATCACAAAATCTGATGACATGAGCCTGGGACACTGCAGCCATCATAAATATGAACCAGTTGCCAAGTATCCAAATTTTGATCATGTGACCATGAGGATGCAACAATGGCCATCAGTTTGAACAACTGTAATAAGTCATTTTTTTTCAGTGCTATTGTAACTTTGAACAGTCAACTAAATGAAGTGCTGTAAGTTGAGGGCTACCTGTACTTTCAGGTTATATGTTGCTGCTCTTGTTAGGATAAAATTATAGGAAACTCCTTGGTCATGACATGACATGACATGACATGACATGACACGACACGACACGACACAACACAACATAACATAACCCTTACTCCCAAAGGAGGTCCTTTTGTCTCTCTTCTCAGATGACCAGCCCTCCTATCCCAAACACACTAATACATCTTGTGGGATTTGTGAGGCTTTGTGATATTGTTCCTCTCTAGCCAGAGGTAATGCATCTAGAAACTGCAGCTGAAACAGTAAAACCCAAAGTCAATGTTTCATTTTTTTTCCACCTGAGGCACAAAGTCCAGAAGTGGTTTCCAAGTAGAAATAAAAGTATTTGTATATTTTTCTTTGATCAAAGCAGTCCACTTGGACACCTCCATTTTTGCAGCCATTCCTTAATTGTGGGGATTGAAATATCCTTCCATTTCTGTGTATAAAGTAAGTCTGGCTGCCGTCTACACATATATAAAGTTCCAATTTCCCCCCCCCCAAGTCTTTTTCCATTAAACCCCAAAGAAAAATCTCTTGCTTTCTCTTTATATTCACTTTAAGAATTCTTTGTATTAAGATATGAATCCTACTCCAATATTTCTTTGCTTTATCACATGTCTATCCTTAATGATAAAACATCCCTTCTTACATTTGCACTTCCAACATTCAGTTGAAATACCTTTATACATTCTTGACAACTTGTCTGGAGTTAAATACCAGCGATACATCATCTTACAGAAATTTTCTTTTAAATTTATAATTTAATTTACAATCCAAATGTTTCTTCCACATATCCTCCCATTGTTCAAGTATTATTATTGTTATCATTCATGCTGGCTGAGGAATTCTGGGAGTTGAAGTCCACACCTCTTAAAACTGCTGAGGTGGAGAAAAAATGGCGAGATGGCCTTTAAAGCAGGGATGGAAGATATCCCTGACAAGGGATGGAAGATATCCCTAACAATGACCATTAGACATGAGCAATCGATGTCCCCTAGAAGATGCCCCTAAATCAGCAATGTCAGAGAATAATAGTAGGATGGGAATATGTTTCCATCTTGTTTCCTGTCTGCTGAGCATCTCAGGGACATTAAAATGGCTACCATGAGAAAATAGAATGCTGGTCCATCCTCAGCTCCATCCTCAGCTAGGACTACCATGACTTGCCTTCAGAATTTGTGGGTGCTCTATCACTGGATTATTTTTTTTTGAAAGAATTTTATTAATTTTTAAAAAACAAACATGTACAAACAAAACACAAAACATTAAGAACATAAAACATCTTTTTGGAAAGCAGTTTGATCCCGGGTTAAATCTTTTTGTACAGACATAAATTCAAGTTCATGCTTACTTTTATATAGCATTCCATATCTTATTTACCATTTTACATTTTCTATATAGCTTCTCCCCTCTTTTCACTCTCTTAATTCTATTTTATTTATTTCCTCTCAATTTAAATCATTATACTTATATCCTTTGTCTGTCCTGTTTCAGCTATCTATTATCTTTTCTCATTAACACAAAGTTTCTTCTGTAATAACTGATTGGTGTATGACACCTTTATATCTTTCCCCTAAGTTTAACACTTAAAATAATACATAATTTTCATTCGGATTCTGCGTAGTACATTCTAAAGCAACACTCAATATTTTACCATTTTATTATCATATGTTGTTCCAATTTTCTAACATTATTTCAAATACAAATACAACAATACAGTCTTATGTACCTTTGCAGAATCTCTTTTTCAATTATATTTTTACCCATTATCTCTAAATAAATCCTGTTTCTTTACATCTTGTTTCAAACCTTTGTAGCTTCTCTTACCTTCTTTCCTCCCTTGCTTCTCCACTCTACCCTTTTCTCCACCCTCTTCTGTATTCCTCTTTTTTGTTGCTTTCTGACGTTGTGTCCACTTTTCACCTTATTTTCCTCTTTTTGGTTGTTTTTTTAAGTCTCCACCCTCTTCTGTATTCCTCTTTTTTGTTGCTTTCTGACGTTGTGTCCACTTTTCACCTTATTTTCCTCTTTTTGGTTGTTTTTTTAAGTCTTAAATTCTCCATTCTCTTTCCCCCCTTTCCCCTTTCTTCCCAAGATAAAATTGCTTGTCCATTAAAGATGGCTTCTTCTTCATCCCAATCTTCTTGTTCTTGTAGTTTCTCATACATAGAAATCACCATTTCTAAAAAATGAAAAACAGAGCCAAAAGAGCCCTTCCCTTCTTGTTCCTCTTCTTTATATTTTTTAAATTCCATTTTCAGTTCATCCACAAGTAATGCCATTGTAAACAAAATTTTAAACAACCCAAATGATTTTAATCATTCAAATAAGAATTTCCAAAAGTCCCAAAGTCACCAAGCAATCACACACAGTCTATTTCATTTAACACTTTCTTCTTTTTTTCACTTTTCCTTCCTGGGGTTGTAATTCAGTTACAAAGTTCCAGTTAAAATATATCTTTTAGAAGTCTTGTTATGATTTTGTTCTAGTGTTTTAAATTCCAAGCAATCTCCTCCAGCCAAATTTTAATCTTAATTCTTATCCTCTCCCTTCCCACTTACAGCATAAAAAAAGTTTTTTTCCAGTGTTCAGAAATCTTTATTGTCCCCTTGGCTTTAATTTTCCAGTTTGATTACCTGCTGATGCCAAAGTGGGTTTTTCCAATTTCTCATTCATCTGCTGTCACCGTAAAGAAGGAGAGTGAGAAAAAACAAACTTTCCCTTTTCACTTTCATTCATTGCTTCCAGATCTTCTTAGGGAGCGATGTATCTTTTTCCAAAATTTAAATTCCAGGATATCTTGGATATTGCTTCTCATCCCGGTCAGCCAAAACTTTCACTTCTCAGCTTCCTCCTGCACATTCTTTTCCAGATGAAAGCTTCTTTGTGGTGGCCATTTCTGACCGCCACTCTACTGCTTTCAGAAAAGGGAGTTAAGCCAGCTGAGAAGGGGAGGTGCGACTCCCCCCGACCCCTGCTAGGTCTCCCCTGTCTTCAGCAACCTCTACGGGGTAGCGATAGCCCCAAAGCTGGTTGGCTTGGGGCACTCCAGCGGCGAGCGCAGCAGAAACCATGCATGATCGCGGATTCCTGCCACCGCCGAGCCTTGCAAACTGGAAGTCCCCTATCACTGGAGGTTTTTAAGAAGAGATTGGACAACCACTTGTCTGGAGTGGTTTAAGATCATGGAATTGGACTAGAAGACTCCAATCAGACTCCGTCACTGCTGATAAACCAGGGCTAACACAAAATGACAAGATGTGATACGACATGACATAACATAATATAGAAGATCATTATGTGAAGACCAGAAATCATAGGCCAAGTTCTGCATAATTGTATGGAAAAATATTGTAAGATAATGCCACTAAATTCTCTGTACTGTATGTCTATTTTTGTGAAATGTTTTTCTCTACTTCAGATAAACTAAATCAAGCAATCCATTTATATGGCACCATCATAAATCAATACTATATTTTAGTGAAAGATAATATGATGATATAATTTGTAATAAGAAAATCAAATCTAACAAAATATATTCACCCATAAAAGGTCTTGTTTACTCAGCTGCATTAACCTCTTCAAATTATTGATTTGAAGTAAATACTAAGATTGATACAAGTTTAGAGAATGAATTAAATAACTTATATTTTAAGTCAATAGTAGGAAAAAAGAAATAATGATTTTCAACAATTACGTATTTGTGTAATTTATCTGAAAGGTAATCTTCACAAAGAAGAAATTTGATTGATATTATGAACAATGTGTCAAAGATGTCATGAAAGCAACTATCTGTGAAATGGCAATTATTAAATAATAGAAAACAGTTGTTTAACTAGAAGCAATGAAATGAAATATCCTGTAATTAGGCTTAGTGATTTCATAAGTATGTCCATCAAGTTAGCTTGGTAACAGTATGGAAGTGGTTTGCTACCACCTCATTCTGGTTTCTTTATTTCTTTATTTCTTATCTTGCCTATTAACCAGATTTATTTATTTATTTTGTATATGGCATACATGTCAGCAAAATGTACAAATGCTAGATACAATGCAATCCTAAATTGCTAGTTCATTCTGTTCAGCCTTGGCTGCGCTTTGGCCAAGCCCGGCTGCTCAGTTGAAGAGAATCTTCCGCCCACATGCACACCCTTCCAACGCTGCCATAGCTGGCCAGGAGGTTGTGAGAGGAGGAGGAGGGGGAGGAGGGGGAGGAGGAGGGAAGCCTTCACTATGGCTGGCGCTCATTCCTCAACCAGCCCAGATTTCCAAAATGAAGAAATAAAAGGAATAGCAAGGAGCCCCAAGGAGAGCTTGCTGGCTGGGCCCAGCCTCTGCTTTCTGAGAGAAATACATATAGAGAGAGGGGGAGAGAGAGACACATAGAGAGAAAGACAGAGAGAGCTAGATACAGAGAGGGGAGAGAGGGGAAGATAGGGAGAGGGGGAGAGACCGAGCTACAGAGAGAGAGATACAGAGAGAAGGAGGGGAGAGAGGGTGGGAGATAGGGAGAGGGGAGAAAGAGACATAGAGAGCTACAGAGATGGGGGGAGAAAGAGAGCAAAAAAGGGGGAGAGAGAGGGGAAGGGGGGGACAGAGAGATATAGAGAGAGGGGGAGAAGGAGATGTGTGTGTGTGTGTGTTTTATGGCTGGGTAGGCATGGCTAGGGGTCATGTGAGTGGGTGGGAGTGAGTGACATCAAGTTGGCCATGCCCACCCAAGTTTTGTGGCTCCTGGTGTTTTTTTTTTTTCCTGTGGGAAGAAAATGGTTTAAGGTTGCAGACCCCTGCTCTATGGTATTCTAAGTGTATTCTGCAACACCAAGAGTCAATAATCTTTCTTTGCTGTTCCTTCAAAATCGAAACTTTAACTTCCATACAGTGTGACATAAAATAACATTGTCTGCACTATTTGTATCTTTGTAGACAGAGTATCTGAAAATCATTTCCAGGGCTTTCATGATTACCCTGTCAAGTGCTAGTCTGCAGCATATTTCTTGACTTCTTGTTCCTTTACTGTTGATGCTTGATGTTAAAAAGCAGAAGCTGTCTACCACTTTAACATCATCATTGTCAAACTGGGCCAATTATGATTTCTAAATGGATGGAGCAACTTGGAATCATTATTGTCTGTGACTGTCCTTGTTACTCTTACTGCTTTCCTTCAAAATCTTAGGAAGGCACCAATTTGGAGAAAATGGATTTACTGAATGTAAGAGATTCTAGACATCTGCCTCTATTCATCACTGCCAATTAACATTGATTGGAAAGAGGGAACCATGGCAACATAATTTTGTGGAAATGTAGAGGTACACATCAGAAGTCTATCCTGTCATTGGAAGTTCATTGGTCTTTTTCATGCATGGAAGCAAATATAGGTTTCGATTCATCGGTGTTGTTGACAGGGTTTTCAAGAATACTAAGTTTATGTTGTTTCTTTTCTATTTTCTCTCAGATAATTCAAATATAGTTGCACCCTGGTTCCCCAATACACTCATGGATATGTCCCTTGCAACCTTCATAGCTCAATGTCATTTTTATGACCTTTATTTTTTTTCAAAAAAAAAAAAAAAGCAGAAAGATGTATTATGCAGAACAGAGCACCATTCTCAAATGTAACCTTTATTGCTAAGAATGCTTTATGCCCCCCCTTTATATCCATATGTTTGTTTGTTTGTTTGTTTATCAAATGTATAAAGAAATAACATGAACTCATTCTCAGGAAATAAAAATAATAGGGGCTGCATCTAAGTGCTTCGGCTGGAAATCTTCCTGTATAGTCAATGGATGTCTTGCAGCTGCTACGTCTGCCAGTCATTTTCTCAGAATAGCTATAGCATTATATTCTCTCCAAATTTCCATTTTCCACACCAATCTCCCAAATTTGGGAACCTTGCAATAGTTGGTCCACTGGCAAAATGCTTATGTAACAACTTGAAAACAAAAGATTCTATGCTTAAAAGGTACAGCTACACCATTTTATAACCTGCTGAAGAAAATCTGCCTTGCTTTCCACACAACTGCTCCTTGGCCCAGCACTTGGCCATCTCTTTTCAGTAGTTTAATTTAGTTTAGTTTAGTTTAGTTTAGTTTAGTTTAGTTTAGTTTAGTTTAGTTTAGTTTAGTTTAGTTTAGTTTAGTTTAGTTTAGTTTAGTTTAGTTTAGTTTATTGTCATTGCACCTCATACAACAAAATCAAACACCATTTTCAGTGCACATCATGACCATGAAAATAAACACAAACACACATCCTTCACACTCCACATATTGAATTAAAAACTCCCCAACACCACACTGACACTGCACTATACAGTAAAATTCAACAGAGCTTCCGCCCTGGTATAGAAGCTGTTTTTCACCCTATTTGTCCTTTTTTATTATTATTATTCTGTACCATGTGCCAGATGGCAATTGTTCTGTTTGGATAATAAAATACGTGAGACCGGTATCTTCAACAAACAATTCTTTATTTAACTGTATAGTGACTTGTAGCGGAACATTTGCCGAAGCCGCAGCAGCCCTTCTTATAGCGGCTGCTCGTGGCTTGCGGCCAATGACAGCTCTTTAGAATTCCCGCCGTCCGGCAGGCCAATCAGACTGGTGCGTAATTGCCCAATCCGAGAGCGGCCTTTTCAGCCAATCAGTTTTAGCTATTTGGAGTCTTTCAATTTCCACACACAACACCCCTCCCCCTTTGGTTTCGTCCAATGTGTGTAACGTAGTCACGCAGGTAGGTGGGGCTTTTGTGGGTCCTACTTGACCTGCGCAGCTCAGTCTCATCGTGGTCTTTCATCGATTCGGATAGGATCTCCCTTTCTCTGCATCTTCTCCATGGAACCTCCTGGAAGGGTGAGTCAGCCTTGCCAGTCCCGCGTGGGTTTCTCGGGCTGTTTGAGGTGGTTCTGCCGCTCCCTCCTGGTTTGTCCAGGTTGGTCGAGCTGGCCTGGCTGTCTCCTTCCAGGAAGGCCTCACCTGCTACAGGTTCTCTTCTCCGGAGGTCATCTATGGGTAAGTGTTCTTTTTGTTTTATCAGATTTTCTAATTCGGGTTTGTGTTGTGTCTTTTGTCATGTTATTGGTTCGTCTCTCCCTTTTTTATTATTTTGTGTTTTCCCCCCCCTCCTCGGTTGTTTTTGGAGCGTTTATTGGTGTTGGCAGCAGTGCTGTAGTATTTTGTTCCAATGTCCTATAGCGAAGATGGTCTATGTACCGCTTCCATGTTCTGCCATTGTCTAGTGCGAATCAGTATGACCAGGGCCCTGTGATTTGAGTAACTGTGATTGGAAGCCATAATGGGTCCCCAGTAAGATTTTTTTGCGTAGACTAAGTTGCCTATAGCAAAGGAGCGATATTTACTTGAGGAGTCAGGGGTTTTTTCACAGGTATAAGTGGGGTGCAGTCTATCAAGGTAGGAACACAGTTTTCTACCCATGAGGAGTTTTGCTGGCCTTTTGTTGGTGGTTGTGCTAGGGGTGATATGCTGAATTGTTAACAGTTTGTTAAGTTTATCCTGGACATCCCCCATGTCCAGTTTGTCTAGGGCCTCTTTGGTAAATGAACCATGCGTTCAGCTCGTCCATTTGACGCCGGATGAGCCGGTGCTGTTAGAGCATGTCGGATGCCCTGTGCAGCCAGGTATTGCTCAAAGGCTAAAGCAGTAAACTGGGGGCCATTGTCAGAGACCACTACATCTGGCAGTCCATGAGTAGCAAAAAGTCTGTTCAATTGTTTTATGACTGCTTCAGTAGGAGTGAACGCCAAAAGGATAACTTCTAACCAATTTGAATAAGTGTTAATAATTACAAGATATGTGTTCCCTTTCATTGGCCAAGCAAAGTCAATATGCAGTCTCGACCATGGGCCTCTGGGAGTTTCCCATTCCAGGACTGGTGCAAGAGGGGGGGTAGGCCTAGATTTTTGGCAGTCATGGCATGTTGCCAGCCATTTTTCAATGTCTTTGTCCAGCCCTGCCCACCAGACGTAACTCCTGGCCAGAGCTTTCATTTTTACTATGCCCGGGTGTCCCTCGTGCAACATGCACAACACTTCCTCCTGCAACTTTTTTGGAATTACCACCCTGTCTCTCCACAGTATACAGCCCCTTTCAATGGACAGTTCAGTCTGCCGGGTGCAAAAAGGTTTAAAATTATCACCCTTATCTTCATCCGACCAGCCCTTACCAACCCAATGCAGAATCCGAGCTGTTAGCGGGTCTTTTGTGGGAGCTTTAGCGATGTCTGCTGTGGTTAGTGGCAGATTCGGCCATGTCTCGATCTGAAGGGTGGAGATGGTGGGAGCAGGGTCATCTTCTTTGTCGGCAGAGGTGAACGGCTCAAGGCATCCGCATGGGTGATGGGTTTTCCTGGGCGATGGATGAGTGTGTAATTGTATGCAGCAAGGAATTCTGACCATCTTGTCATTCTTGGCAATAGAATGTTTGGGGTTGGTTTGTTCCCTGCCAGAATTCCTAGCAGGGGTTTGTGGTCTGTGATAACAGAAAATGTCCTATGATATAGGTGTTCGTGGAATTTCTTGACGCCTGCTATGATTACGAGGGCTTCTCAGTCAAGTTGGCTGTAGTTTCTTTCTGATTTTGACAGTGTTTTGGAATAGAAGGCAATTGGTGCTTCTCTGCCATCTGGTAGCTTGTGGCTCAGTATGGCGCCGATTCCAAAAGGCGATGTATCACAGGTGACCCTCAGTGGCAGGATGTTGCTGTATTGTATTAAAACGGTGTTGGATGTTAATAAGTCCTGAATGTTTTGGAATGCTGTTTGTTCTCAGTGGCCCCAATTCCAGACAGTTTTTTTTATCTAATAGCTGATGTAATGGCTCTGCTATGGTTGCCTTTTGAGGCAGGAACACATTGTAGAAATTAATGAGACCTAAGAACGCCTGTAATTCTGTTTTGTTCTTAGGCCTGGGTACTTCTTTAATCACCTTTATTTTCTTTTCGGTGGGGTGTATCCCTTACTCATCTATAAGGTAGTCTAAAAATTTGACTTGATTGGTGGCTAGTTTCCATTTTTCTCTTTTGACCTTAAGCCCTGCTTCCCTGAATCTTTGAAAAACTTCTCTTAGTCTATTTTCCAATTGGTGTTTACTTTTTGCTGATACTAATATGTCATCAAAATAGGGAATGACTCCTTTTATTCTGTTTAGGAGGCACTCCATGAGGCTTTGGAAAATGCCTGGGGCAACGCTAACCCCAAATTGAAGTCTGTTACATTTGAATGCCCCTCTGTGTGTGACTATAGTCTGTGCCTCTGCAGTTTCGGGGTCAACTGGTAGCTGTTGATATGCTTGTGCGAGATCAAGCTTCACGAAAATTTTTCCTCCCCTTAATGAATGCAACAGGTGTTGAACTACCGGAACAGGGTATGCGCTTTGCTGGAGTGCATGATTTAGGGTAGCCTTATAGTCTCCACAGATGCGTACTGACCCATCTGGTTTGACAGGAGTCACGATGGGAGTTTCCCATCTGACATGGTCTATTGGCTCTAACAGCCCTTGTGCGATGAGTTTGTTAAGCTGCTCGTCTATTTTCAGTTTTAAGGCAAAGGGAAAGCTATATTAGGGTCTATGCTGAATGTTATTGGGGTCCCCTTGTACTTGCGTAGCGTCCCGTTGAATACATCCCGGAACTCTTCCAGCAAGTTCTCCTCCCAATTGGTCTCAGCGACGCTGTTGATCCCAGTGAGTCCAATTCCCAGGGGCTCGAATCATTCGATTCCCAGCAGGCTAGGATGATCACGGTCGACGATTGTCAGAGGAAGTATCTCAGCGTGGTTTTTGAACTTTATTAAGAAATGTCCAAGACCTACTACCGGGATTCGGTTTCCCTGGTAATCTTTAAGTATTAGCTTTTGCTGTTCCAGTTCTCTTTGCTTGATGTCTGGTATCAGATTTCTGATAGTGTTCCATGATACCATTGACAGGTATGATCCGGAGTCTACTTCCATCTCACAGGGCTTTCCTTCAATTTTCACATTTATTCAGACCTTTTTTTGCATTTGCTGCTCTGGCATTTCCAATGATTATTGTTTGATGTGTTTCTTCTCTCTCATTCATTCACCGGTTCCTGTTCTCTAGGCTCCATTGGCTTCCAGCTTGTGTCTCTCTGTTTCTGGGCGGGGGGGGGGGGTGCTGCCACGTCTCTTTGGACTATCGCTCTTTTTGTTTTGGCAGATGCTAGCAATGTGCCCCTGTTTCTCACAGAATCTGCAAAGGACATCCAGGAATCTGCATTTGGAGCACAGGTGATCTACATCCAGCACACTGGAATTCTCACCTGCTTCTTCTTTTTTCCCACCATTTTCTTTCAGCCCTCGTAATCATACCTATGTATGGCTTTGTTGTTATCATCGGTGTCACTCGGGGAGTCGAGGTCTTCATGGTGGGCAGTTGCTGTGGGCTGTTTTTGGTTTCCTTCTGCCTTCTGTTCTCGGGTTTGGTTCGGTGGTTCTGCATTTGTTGAATTCATCTGGTGCATGGTGGCTGCGGATTTCTTAGCTGCTTCAGTGGCAGTGGCTTCTGCGGTGGCTCAGCCACTGTGATATTCAGTCTGTTTAGCAGCTTGCTTTGGAGCGTAGCATCCTTCAATCCCAGGACCATGCGGTCTCTCATGGCTTTGTCCATGTTCTGAAATTCGCAGGCTCCCCCGATATTTCTTAGGGCTGCTACGAAATCTCCGATGCTCTCATCTTCCCGTTGGTCTCGTTTATAAAATTCATGCCTTTTGATCAGATTGGAGACCACAGGCATGTAAGGAGCTCATAGCATATGGTTTAATTCTGGGCATGCCATGTGTTTTACATCCCACGGTTTGGCTAACGCCTTTGCCATTTTGAAGACGGTAGGGCCACAATGCATGAGGAATACAGCTCTCTTCCTCTGGTTGGTTATTTCTTGTAGTTCATTGCTTTCCAAGAACATCAGAAAGCAGTCAGTGTATGACTCCCAATCTTCTTTGGCTAGGTTGAATGGTGTGGGCGGCGCATTGTTACTGGCCATCTTGGTTGCTCAGTTCTAGTTGCCACGTGCTTCAGTCTCGCTCTTCTAGGACAATCCCACCTTCATAACCAGTGTTCCATTTGGATAATAAGGTACGCGAGACTGATATCTTCAACAAACAATTCTTTATTTAACTGTATAGTGACTTGTAGCGGAACATTTGCCGAAGCCGCGGCAGCCCTTCTTATAGTGGCTGCTCGTGGCTTGCGGCCAATGACAGCTCTTTAGAATTCCCGCCATCTGGCAGGCCAATCAGACTGGTGGGTAATTGCCCAATCTGAGAGCGGCCTTTTCAGCCAGTCAGTTTTAGCTATTTGGAGTCTTTCAATTTCGATGCACAACAGTAATAGTTCAAAAAAAGGATGCCCAGGATGAGATGGATCTTTGAGAATGTTTTGAACTTTCTTAAGGCAGCAGGAGCTATAAAGCTCTTCCAAAGAGGGGAGAGGGCAACCAATGATCTTCTGGGCAATGATGTTAACATAGATTATAAAATCAATAGATTTCTTCAATTATAATTCTAAATAAAATCAAGCATTGTTTCTGCTTGTAGTCCAATCTAGTATTTCCCTTTAGCTCAAGTTTTAACTATTTGAACTTTGTCCTGTATTATTATTCTCCAAGGACAGAAAAGATTGGGAAAAAAAGAAGGTTGAAAAATAAGTGAATGATTTATAACATGCATAGCCAGCACATGGCAAAAGGTCAAAGAAAATAAAACAAACAAACAAACAAAAAATAAACAGAGTGTCTTGGACAGAGAGCAATGACTGCAGTGGGTACATCTGGAGATAACATACAGACATACATTTACATGCATGCAACTGAACGTGCTGAGTAGATAGGAATGTATTTTCCACCTTTCTTATTCTTAATGATATGGGGAATCAGAGAAAAATAAAGCAAGAAGATACTTGAAGCCAAGCAAGCCATTTCTGGGTGTATTGCTGAATGCATATGGCCACTGTCGCTGGGCAACAGCCAATGCCCCAGGCTGCAGAGTCACCAAGGCAGGGAAAGAGAAGCCCAGCTTTTTCCCCTTCAGTCTCTACTGAGAAAGCAGCTTCCCTGGACCTCCCTCTGCAGCAACCATTCCTTTTAGCTGCCAAGCAGATGGACAAAAGAGAAGCAGAGCTATTCCATCATCACTGCTCGTGCACAGCAGCCATTGTTGGCCTCCCTCAGCTAACCTCGAATGGCAGCGATTCCAACACCCTGTAGAGCCAAGCAAGAGAAAAGAAATAGTCATGCTGACTCCTGCTGGGAGCTCTCCTGACCTGGGTCTTCCCCCATCTGTCACTGGGCTGTTGCCATTTTATTCCCTTTTTTGATTATCCTAAGTGTTTGCCTCTCCCATTTCTTTTTCTTTCTTTACACATGGCTCACACATTTTAGATTGAAAGTATGAGGAACTGACACTAACATATTACTGATGAGGGTTTATAAAGTGCAGGGGAAAAATTAAGTAGACATAAAACAAGAGTTTCATTTATTTAAGCTCCATATTTGTCCATGCTGACTGGGGAAATATACTTCACTGAACTTTGTGAAATCTTTTCTCTGAGTAGATTTTCATAACATGAGAGGCTTCATTGTTCAGAAATTGTTATCACTGTACACTCCAGATGGATCATTGCTGACTATTGATGGTTGCTCTCAGACATAAGTTGAACTTGACTCCTAATGGATAAATGCAGGAACTATTCCCTTTAAAAAGGGGTGTGGCTCCTTCAGCCCAAGATTCAAATTCTTCCAGGATTGTTGTAACTATGTATCATTTATGTGCTTTCAATTGTATATCAATGCAACTATGGATCATTCAGACATTTCAACATTGTATCATTTCACGTGTAATCATTAAGCTTCTGTCTTCTCAGTGACCTTTTACAGGGCACGTACAGGGACAAGGAGTCAAATATTTGCAAGAAATGGTTTATTCACTTGGGATTACATTGTCTGGCAGGCAGCTTGGTAAAGAAGAATATCCTGATCAAATATAATTCCTGCCATCCTGTCTGTCCTGATATCCTGCTGTTTTCTGAGTCATTGTTAAATTTGTATATTCCGTCTGACCTAAGCTTAACCTAGGTTCTGAGTAAACAATCACCCCCTTTTGAAAAAGCATAAT
This sequence comes from Laticauda colubrina, assembly GCA_015471245.1. NCBI lineage: Eukaryota > Metazoa > Chordata > Lepidosauria > Squamata > Elapidae > Laticauda > Laticauda colubrina. Next base: position 70,004,845 of record BLBF01000004.1, on the reverse strand, counting down.
AAAAGAGCTTGTACCCAGCCATTCTGGGCGCACTCATCCCGAGGAACTTCGCCTCCTGTCGTTTTTTCTCTCCTTCGCTCCCTGTCATGAGGCGCCCATCTGATGCGGGATAGCAGATACCGCACAGGATGGTGGTTTGAGAAGGAAGAGCTAAAGAAAAAGAATTTAAGAACCAAAGACAAAATCAGAAGAAAGAACCAAAAGAGGAAAGCTTGAAGTAAAAGGAAAATGCTAAAGACTAGGAAAACAGAATCAAAGAAGAGCAGCAAAATAGTTTAAGAATTAAAGGAAGAGAAAGTGGGAGGAGTATCAAGAAATACTGCAAGTAGTGGTGCACTGCAAAATAAATGAGAAAAGCATTGGCCAAGCTATCTGAAGAAGCATTGAGTGCTAGTGAACCAGAACAGTCAGGAAATCCAAGAAAGAACAGTGGCCCAGGACACTGGTGAGTAGCCCAACCTAACAGAGAAAGTCAGGAATTCCCATCAATGGTATCATTAGGAGAGGTTCCAGGACACTGGTATTTTGGGAGACCAGAGTAATCCCAGATTTAAGAGCCTGGGGAACTACAAATAGGCAAATTCAAACCCCAAAGATGACTTCAACAATCTCAGAAAACAAGAATCATTTGGTTATCCTGAAAGATCATGACTTAGAATAACACTTTTGAAAGCCTGTTAAATCCATTTTCCCACCAGCCTTATACCTGAAGTAATTAATTCAGTGTAAGTAATTCCACTGAGCCCCCTTTTCACACAACAGCAGTCCCAACACAATGAAGATCAAGCCAGTTGATAATAGATAGTAGATCCTACAGTAAAAGAACCAGGAGAAACAGGTTGGCAAAGTCATAGAATGGAATAAAGACAGGTGATGATAAGATAGACCTGACAAATTAGAATAGAAATTTTTACAGAAAATTTAGCTTGAATGAAAGTAAAATCTACAGGGAGAATATTAGAGAACAGTAGGAAAAAACATACACAAGTGGATACAAAGTATATAAAATTTAGATATAAAATATTTAGTAGAAATATAATCAGATTGCATAAGAGCAGGTGTTGTGTATAGAACTTGGTAGACTCCAAATACCTTAAACTGATTGGCGAAAAAGGCCGTTCTCGGATTGGTTACTTAAATGCCATTCCGATTGGCCCACCTGACGGCAGGAATGCTTAAACAACTGTCATTGGCCACAAGCCGTGAGCAAGCCGCTATAAGAAGGGCTGCCGTGGCTTGGGCAAATGTTCCGTTACAAGTCACTTTACTGTTGAATAAAGAGCTGTTTGTTGTAACCCGGTCTTGCGCACCTTATTTCCAGACAGAATACTGGCGACGAGGATGGGATCATCCTAGAAGAGCGAGACCGAAGCACACGGCAACCAGAACCGAGCAACAGAGATGGCCGGTAACAATGTGCCACCCACACCGTTCAACCCAGCCGAGGAAGATTGGGAGTTGTACATTGGTCACTTTCTGATGTTCTTAAAAAGCAATGAGCTACAGGAGATAACTGACCAGAGAAAGAGAGCTGTATTCCTCACGCACTGTGGCCCAGCTGTTTTAAAATGGCCAAGGTGCTAGCTAAACCAAGAGACATTAAACAAATGGCATGGCCTGAACTGAATGCTTCGAGCCCATTATGTGCCTATGGTCTCCAACCTGATCAAAAGGCATGAATTTTACAAATGAGACCAACGGGAAGACGAGAGCATCAGAGACTTCGTAGCAGCCCTAAGACACATCAGGGGAGCCTGCGAGTTCCAGAACAGGGACGAAGCCATGAGGGACCACGTGGTCCTAGGATTGAAGGACGCTACACTCCAAAGCAAGCTGCTAAACAGACCAAATATCGCAGTGGCCGAGGGTATCGCAGAAGCCACCGCCGCTGAAGTAGCCAAGAAATCCGCAGCCACCATGCGCCAGATGAACTCAATTCCAGATCCATTGAATCAACCCAGAGAAAAGAGGGCGTAAGGAAGCAAGAAACAGCCCACAGCGACTGCCCACCATGAAGAACTCAACTCCCCGAGTGACACTGATGATGACAATGAATATATACATAGGCTTCAGTCAGAAAGAAAATGGCAGGAAAAAAGAAGAAGCAGGAGAGAATTCCAGTGTGCTGAATGTGGAGGAAATCACCCGCGCTCAGAATGCAGGTTCCCAGATGCCGTTTGCAGAGCTTGTGAAAAAAGGGGGAACATCGCAAGGGTCTGCCGAAACAAAAAGAGCTATAGTCCAAAAAGACGCGGCGGCACCCCCCCCCCCCAGAAACAGAAGCAGATGGAGCCAAGAGAACAGGAACTGGCGAACGAGCGACAGAGAAGAAACACACCAAACAATAACCATCAGAAATGCCAGGGCAGCAAATGCAAAAAAGGTCCGGATAAATGTAAAAATCGAAGGAAAGCCCTGTGAGATGGAAGTAGACTCCGGATCATATTTGTCAACAGTATCTTGGAACACTATCAGAAATCTGATACCAGATATCAAGCAAAGAGAACTGGAACAGCAAAAATTGATACTAAAGGGCTACCAGGGAAACTGAATCCCGGTAGTGGGCCTTGGACATTTCCTCGTAGAATTTAAAAACCATGCTGAAATACTGCCTCTGACAATTGTTGACCGTGATAGCCCTAGCCTGCTGGGAATTGAATGGTTCGCGCCCCTGGGAATCGGAGTGACCAGGATCAACAGCATCGTTGTAGCCAACCGGGAAGATAGCCTGCTGCAAGTGTTCCGGGATGTATTCAATGGGACCCTAGGCAAGTACAAGGGGACCCCAATATCATTCAGCCTAGACCCAAAGATAGTTCCCATCAGGCTCAAAGCCAGATGCATTCCTTTTTCCTTAAAGCCAAAAAGAGATGAACAGCTTAACAAACTTTTCGCGCAAGGGGTGTTAGAGCCAATCGACCATGCCAGGTGGGAAACACCCATCGTGACTCCTGTCAAACCAGATGGGTCAGTGCGCATCTGTGGAGACTATAAGGCAACCCTAAATCATGCGCTCCAACAAAGCACATACCCAGTACCGGTAGTGCAACACTTATTGCACTCACTAGGGGGAGGAAAATTTTTTTGCGAAACTTGATCTCACAGAAGCATATCAACAGCTACCAATTGACCCCAAAACTGCAGAGGCACAGACTATAGTCACACACAGAGGGGCATTCAAATGTAACAGACTTCAATTTGGGGTTAGCGTTGCCCCGGGCATTTTGCAAAGCCTCATGGAATGCCTTCTAAATGGAATCAAAGGAGTCGTCCCCTATTTTGATGATGTATTAGTATCAGGACAAAATGCAAACCAATTAGAACCTAGATTAAAAGAGGTTTTGCGAAGATTCAGAGAAGCAGGGCTTAAAGTCAAGAGAGAAAAATGTTAATGAGCCACTGATCAGGTCGAATTTTTAGGCTACCTGATAGATGAGCAAGGGATACATCCCACTGAAAAGAGAATAAAGGCGATAAAAGAAGCACCCATACCTAAGAACAAAACTGACTTACAAGCTTTCTTAGATCTCATCACTTTCTACAATGTCTTCCTACCCCCAAAAGTGACCGTAGCAGAACCTTTACATCGACTGTTAGATAAAAAAAACGATATAGAAATGGGGCCACCAGGAACAAGCAGCATTCCAAAACATCAAGGACTTATTAACTTCTAACACCATTTTGATACAGTACAGCAACACCCTGCCTTTGATGGTCACCTGTGATGCATCACCTTTTGGAATCACAAGCTACCTTTTGAGCAACAAGCTACCAGATGGCAGAGAGGCACCAATCGCATTCTATTCCAAAATGCTGTCAAAATCGGAAAGGAACTACAGCCAAGTCAACCGAGAAGCCCTCGCAATCATCGCCGGCGTCAAAAGATTCCATGAATACCTATATGGTAGGACATTTTCGATTATCACTGACCCCAAACCCCTGCTAGGATCCTGGCAGGAAATTAACCAACCCCGAACATTCTATCAGCAAGAATAACATGGTGGTCTGAATTCCTCGCTGCATACAACTACACATTCATCACCCAGGAAAGACCATCACCCATGCGGATGCCTTGAGCCGTTCCCCGCTGCCCAACATGGAATACGATCTAGCTCCCACCAACTCCACTCTCCAAATTGAGTCCTGGCCGAATCTGCCACTAACCGCAGCAGACGTCGCTAAAGCTACCGTGAAAGACCCACTGACAGCTCGAATCCTGCATGGGGTAGGTAGGGCTGGCCGGATGAGAACAGAGCAAGACTTTTAAACCTTTTCGCACCCAACAGACTGAACTGTCTATTGAAAAAGGCTGTATACTTTGGGGGGATAGGGTGGTAATCCCAGAAAAGTTACAGGAAAAGTGTTGTGCATGTTGCATGAGAGACACCTTGGCATAGTCCAAATGAAAGCCCTGGCCAGGAGTTACGTCTGGTGGCCAAGGCTGGACAAGGACATGGTGGCAACATGCCATGACTGCCAAAAATCAAGGTCTACCCCCCCACTGGCACCAGTCATGGAATGGGAAACTCCCAGAGACCCATGGTCGAGACTGCATATTGACTTTGCTGGGCCAACAAAAGGGAACACATATTTTGTAATCGTGGACGCCTACCCAAACTGGTTAGAAGTTATCCTTATGGTGTCCACTACTACCAAGGCAGTCATGAAACAGTTAAATATTTTTGCCACGCATGAGCTGCCAGATGCATTAGTCTTGGACAATGGGCCCCAGTTTATCGACTTAGCTTTCTAGAAATACTTGACTGCACAGGGCATCTGACATGCCCTGACAGCACCGGCTCATCCGGCTTCAAATGGATGGGCTGAACACATGGTTCGTTATACGAAGGAGGCCGTAGAAAAAATGGACATGGGGGACGTGCAAGATAAACTTAACTGATTATTAACCATTCAACATATCACCCCTCGCACAACCACTAACAAAAGCCCAGCAGAACTCCTCATGGGTAGGGAATTGCGTTCCTACCTTGATTGACTGCACCCCACCTATACGTGTGACAAACCCCTTGACTCTTCCAGTAAATATTGCTCTTTTGAAATTGGCGATTTAGTCTACGCTAAAAACCTTACTGGGGACCCATTATGGCTTCCAGCCACAGTTACCTAAATCATAGGGCCCCGGTCATACCGACTCGCACTAGATGACCGCAGAACATGGAAGCGGCACATTGACCATCTTCGCTCTCGCACATGAGAACACAACACTACATTACCGCTGCAAACTCCAGTAAACAAGCCAAAAACAACCGAGGAGGGGGGAGATGGGACAACTCCTCTTGCAGCACCCTGCTGGCCAGAACAGGATTCAGGGGAACCACATATGGCCCCCTTTGTCCCTTTTTTGGCCTGAACTGCCTTCTTTTGCCTGCCAAATTGGGGCATGGGGATTGTGCATGGCCCTCCCTGCATCTCATTTTCAGTTCCATGTCCACCTGCAGCACTCTGTCAGACAAAAATAATTTGCACAGAGGCCCTGTGAGGCCTATGCTCAGCCCATTTTTGGCCAGCAGAATGCTGCTGGAAGCTGGGGAGGCTGAAAACAGGCCATGTGGGGACCTCATGGGGCCTCTGCATGGTCCATTTTTGGTTAGCAGAGTACTATTGGAAACTGGGGAGGACAAATATGAGCCAGCCCTTTGATATTTCCAGGTCAGCCCCATGGGACAGATTTAAGCATCCTGTAGCAGGAATTCATTTTTTTTTTCTTTTTACTACTGGTTCTGTGGGCATGGCTTGGTAGGCGTGGCAGGGGAAGGATACTGTAAAATCTCCACTCAGAGGTGGTATTTACTGATTCTCCAAACTACTCAAAATTTCCGCTACCGATTCTCCAGAATTGGTCAGAACCTGCTGAATACCACCTCTGCCCTGTAGGCCAGATCCGGCCCAAAGGCCTTGAGTTTGACACCTCTTCATTAGAGAAATTAAATGCCTAACATATGGAGTTAAGTGATATGTGATGAGAAACATCTTGCAATTTGAATTTTTAAAGATACAATTCACTGCAGAGTATGCAATCTTTGTCCATAGTTCAGTTTTTTTTTAAAAGAATCATTTGATTATTGATTCTACTTTCATTAAAGTAGCAATCTGGATGCAAATCTAAATGAAATATATATTGATTTTTATTCCATTTAAATTAGAAAGGCACTCTGCATTCATAAAATTTACTCTTCAAAGCACTGAGTATAGACAATTAAAATTATTACAGCTTTCTGAATTCTAGTATTTATGCTGTTCTCTAATGGTATATAATCTTCTCTTTAACTGAAAGTAATTTTATTTTAGAAATCTCGGGCTAAGTATCCAAATTTTTATGTATGAATTTTAAAACAGTGAGATTTTCTGTCCCTTCCTTCAAGTTTTTAAGGAAGCTAACCTTTCTGGAGAAAGCATGGCTTTGATTAAATTATGGAGTACTGCCTATTGTCTATTTATTGATTGTTTTTCTCTGAGCAATGCATTGATTCAAGGGTATTGCAGTTCTGGTGAAAATATTATTTGAAAACCTGCTGAAATAAGTTTGAATAAAATATTCTTATCTGATTTTATTCAAACACAGATAATCTGCAAACAGAACATTACATATTCATTTCACCTTAACTTTTCACCAGTGGTAATTACTACCACCTTCTCTCTACCAGTAAAAGAGAGAGATGCACAACAGATATATACCCTGAGCCACCCAATCAATACCCTCCTTATTTCTGACATTATCATGGTTGAAATGATTGGTATCCTATAGCTAGATAGGATACCAATCAACCAGACCAGAGACCAGTTAAGGTATTGGTGCTTGCTAATTACAATTCTTCCTATTGCTGTTGCCTGCCATATTTTTTACATATTTTTTCATCAGCTATTTCATTTCTGCCTTTAACAGCAATTTGAACTATATATTTTAATGGATGATGATATCTATTTCCACATCACTAGGATCTTGGCCTGCCAAATTTCTGTGTGCTGAAATAATAGTTCTGTTCAGAAGTGAAGCTCAATAACATTGATAGTCAGGTGCCCCTCTTAGTTGAAATAAACATAGAAACTTAAGAAGGGGGAGAGAATCAAAAGTATTAGAATTATTTAGCATCTAAAATCCAGAGCCAGCCGAATATCATCAGGCAAAAGAAATCAGACAGAAGATGATGGAAAGTGACAACTTAATGGAATATAGAGAGATATGTATTAAGTGACAGTAGTGTTGAATCTCCTTGACCAAAATGTGCATTGTGATGTAAATTCTGTCCTGTTTATATTGCTGATAGTGTAGGCAAGCTAAGGGATGAAACTTTCACTGTGATATCACAATGCATCTTTTTTAATTTGGTTTAAAACTCTCGTTGCTATGGATACCATGGTTTATCCTCAACTTACATGCCTTGAAATTTTGATTGAGCAAACTTCAGTACAACAGAACCTCTCATGGAATATACCTAATTTTCACTGAAATTTATATGATTTATGTTACCTAATTTGCATCCTGGCATCATTGCACCCATGTATATCTAGACTGGATTAGAACAACAGAGTTGGAAGAGATCTTGGAGGTCATCTAGTCCAAACCCCTGCTCGAGCAGGAGAGTTTATTCCAAATATTAGCCTCTACCTAGGATCGGAACTCACAGCCTCCTGATTGTGAAACGAGAGCTCTACCTCTAGGCCAGTGCAAGGTCTGAACCTGCATGAAGACCATAATCACTATATTAAATATAAGTTTCATGGAAAAAATGAATTTGGTGCAGTTCTTATTTATTTTCTTTTATTCCTGAAAATAAATGATCTTGTTGTTAAATTGGTATCTTGGAAAATCCTTCTTTCTGAAAATTCAAGCTTAAATCTAAGGCTGAGGAGAGCTGGTAAATCCCAGGAGCTTCCAGTTTCTTCTACAACAGTTTCTGCTTGAATTTTAAAAAGACAAATTGCCTCCCTATTTAGCAGAAAGGAAAGAGTGGGATGCAAGAGAATCCACCTGTTGCCTATGTGCCAAAACCCACATGCTTCACTTTGAGAAAAAGAAGATACATATCTGGGGTTGACAAGCAGGCTTCAAGAGTGAAGGTAAAGGCAAGGATTGTCTGTCCACAGGGTGTGGAAGAATTTAAGAAGTGGGGAAATAATGAATTAAGAGCATCACTTATTTAAAAAAAAACATTGAAGACAAAGACATAAGTTGAAAATTCTCAATACTTTCCATCTAAATGTAATTTCCCCCAAATATCATTCTCTGCTTGCCACCAATGGTCCACCAGCAACTTTAGTTAGCAGGGACTGCCAGCGCTGGGACCAATGCTGTTGCATTGGTACTTCCTCTGTCATCCATCAGCTTGTCAAGAGTGCTTGGTGGGGCACTTTAGATGGGTACACTATAGATATCACATCCTTTCTTTGATAAAATATTGCATGGTAGACAAGTATGTTTTCTCCGAACCACTCCACAACAGCTCCTGGATATTGTCCATCATTACAATGATTTTTTTTTTTTAAGTTTCTGGCTTTCTGTTGTTTTGTTCCTATTTTTAAAGTACCATTTCCTCCCCTCCTCATTAGAAACATGGCCTTTCTTGGATATATTTTCCTGTCTGGTATTGAATACAGATCTTGCCCTACTCTTTTTTAGTCTAATCAGAGCATTGAAATCAAAATATTTTCTGTAAATAATGATAAAATCAGTCCAAATTGCCACAGACATACTTGCGAGCAGAAACAAATTGTAATCTGCGATTTGATAGCTGCTTTGATTGATTTTGGCATTCAGTACAGAGTTTGGCATGTGCAAAAGTTCTTGTTGCTTCAGCTGGAACAATGGTCAGATTCACAGAATAACTTCAAACTTCAAAGGCAAACATAGTTTACGAGCATTTGAATGTGTTTTGGTAGCAATGTGAATGTTTCTGTCAACTGAGAACATTCGTATCTTCAGGACAGAATCCCTGGTGTCTAGAAATGATATTTTGTGTTTGATGGCAACATCTACAGATTTGCGGTAAGCAACATGAAATGAAGGTACCTTAGAACTATAAGAGCGACAGAAACTGTCATGGCAAATAATACAAATAAAAGGAAATAGTCCCAAAACAGAAGAATAACTAAGGAGAAAAACATCTTTGTACAATATCTCCAAGGCGGGAACTCTCAAAGTCTGAAAATTTTGGGATTTTATCTAACATGCCTGGAAGACACCAAGTGAGGAAAGCTGTTGTACATGTCTTACTAATCAAGCAGATGTTCACATTTTGTCTTAAAAATGAAAGTGGGCAACTGTAACGATTCATCAGAAGTTTTTTGTTTTTTTTTTTAAAAATAAGTAATTTTGAAAAAGAAAGTTGCATGAACCACAGGTTTCTGACATGCTAAAAACTTCTAGATCCATGATGGTGAACCTATGACATGCTTGCCACAGGTGGCATGCAGAGCCATTTGTGCAGGCATGTGAGCTGCAGGCAAACCTACCTCAGTGCATATGTGTGTGTCTCACAACTGATTTTTGGCTGGTTCGAGGACTTTTTCGGCCTCTCAGAAGCTTCAGGAAGGCTTCTGCGGGTTTTTCAAGCTGAAAACTGGGCCTGTTTTGTCACTTCCTGTTTTTTGGAAACACTGGAAGTGATGAAACGGGCCTAGTTTTCAACTTGAAAACCCTGCAGAAGCCTTCCTGAAGCCTCTGGGAGGCCGAAGAAGGCCTAAAACTGGCTGAAAATCAGCTGTGAGGCATGGTGCAGTAAGGGGATGGCAGGATTGTGCACGCATGCATAGGGGGTGTGGGGGTGTGTGCATTGCCTTCTGAGTGCTGGCACGTGTGCAAGCGCGCACACAATTTTTGGCACAGGAGCCCAGAAAGGTTCGCCACCACCTTTCTAGATCATCTTAAAAACAGTGTGATGGCTATTCCTGTCTTCTTGGATATTCTTTGTAATACTAAATGGATGTGACAGAAGCTGCAGTTTGGCTAAGCGTTCAATTCAAGAATGGGAAACCATATTAACATACAGTTCCACTTCTTCCTCTGAACCTACAAAATTGCCAAAAAGGGCAGAACTGGTATAGTTATCTTCAACAAAACTGATATTTCTGAATTGTTCTCCCTTCCTGCATTTTCAGTCTTAAATTTGATAATTTGGAACCTTTTAAGAACAGTCAGTTCTTTGGAGTGATAGCAAAAATTTCAGTGACCATCCAAAAGCATCAAAACAGGGGATACATCTATGTAATTGCTGGCAAGTGATGGGAAAGAAAACTAATAACAATTAAAAAGATAAATCAAGTAATTAGAGACTAAAGTATCGTTTAGTAGAAAAGGAGTGTGCCATTATCCTAAATAAATAAGCAAATAAATGGAATGTCTTTTCCCTCCTAGATTGCTCTTCAGCAGAATTTGGAATTCTGCTCTTCAGCAGAAAGAAGTAATATCATAGAAGTATTTGACCCCAAACTAGTAAATTCACTGTATTAAAGCGAATGTCACACTGAACCAACGGATGCAAAGAGGATGTAAAACGGACAAAAAACCTTGCCATCCGTTCGAAAACGCGATGTACTCACTGCCTCCGTTTGGCTTCCTTTTGGGCTGCCCAAAACTTTTGCGTGGAAAATGTATCCATTTCGTCCATTCTGCATCCGCTACACATCCGCTACGCATCCGTTATGCATCCGCTATATCCGCCAGGCATCTGCTACAGATCCGCGCAACTCGCATCTGCTCAGACGCAGGGAGGAAGTGGAACGGACGCAGAACAGATACAGAACGGAGAAACAAAACATTTTTTGTTTGTTTTTTTGCAGAAACAAAGCATTTAAAACGGAAAAAACATTTGCAGAGGGGACCTATCTCGGATATTAAGGATGTCTGCAGGATGCCTAGAGGATGCCTAGAGGATGCAAAGGGACACCTACACTGCCTATAAAAAGGGAGAGCAACTCGCCTGCATCTCACTTTCAGAACAGCAGCCAAGCTGTGCAGACCTCTGCAGCCTTCATCTGACTCTTCCTCTTCCACAGCATCCAGTCATGTCCATCATGGATTGTGACAAAGTCCTTTCGGCAGCCACCATCCTTCTGCAACAGTGCGAAACCATCTACAGGCTCTGTGAACTCTACTACAGGAAGAAAAGGAGGCACCCAAAAAAAGTCTGGGTCCAAAGATGGTTCACCGGAAGAGCAGAGGACGGACAGCAAGCTGATGGTGGAGCTCAGGAGCGAAGACACTTGGGCGTTCCAGAACTTCATGAGGATGCCTCCAGCCATGTTTGACGAAGTTGTGCAGCGCCTGACACCCAGGTTGACCAAGACAAACAACAACTTCCCGCCCAGCCTGGAACCTGGGCTCAAGGTGGCACTCACTCTGTGCCACCTGGCCTCAGGGACCACCTACAGGAGCATGCAGTACGGCTGGAGTGTGCCACCCAGCACCATCAGCTTTGTTGTCAGAGAAGTGGTGCAGGCCATCATCGAAGAATACAAGGAGGAGCTCCTCCAGTGCCCCTCCACTGAAGAAGGATGGAAGAAAGTTGCAGAGCAGTGGTATCAGAAGTGGAATTTCCCCCACACCATTGGAGCCATCGATGGCAAGCATGTGGCCTGCAAAGCGCCAGCCAAGTCGGGGTCCACTTATTTCAACTACAAGGGCTTCTTCAGCATCATCCTCTTCGCCATGGTCGATGCTGACTACAAGTTTATGTACATCAATGCTTCAGGCAACGGCTCATCTTCAGATGCCCAGGTATACAACACCAGTCACCTCAAGGAGGGGCTGGAAAGCAACCTCATGGTGGGCTTCCCAGATCCAGACCCGCTGCCCAACGACACACAAGATGTGCCCTACTTCATCGTGGGGGATGACGCCTTCTCCCTCACAACCTACCTCATGAAGTCCTACACCTCCAAATACCTCAACCGTGAAGAGAGGATCTTCAACTACAGCCTCTTCAGGGCAAGACGGATGGTGGAGAACGCCTTTGGCATCCTGGCCAACAGGTTCCAGGTACTTCTCACCAACATACAGCATAGCCTAGAGACCATGAGGAGGATCGTGGAAGCTTGTTGCATCCTGCACAATCTCATGCGCACCCGCTACCCAGTCTTGCAAAACAGGCTTCTGGACCATGAACAAGGCAATGGGGACATGGAGGCTGGAGAATGGAGGCAAGGGCAAAACCTGATCGACACTGAGGATGTGCAAGGCCCCAAAAGAGCCTCACGTGAAGGGAAGAAGCAGCGCAACCTCCTGAGACAATGGTGCAACTCCCCAGCTGGAGCAGTGGAGTGGCAAGACAGGATGGTAAATGCTTAATGGATGCTTCCTTCAGACTGTCTCATCACACGGATGAGATTGGGCCATGTATGTTGAGTGGCCCTACAATGAATAGAGCATTTAATAAAGAGTTGTGTTTATGTTGACATGTATGGATAATTATTACATTATTATTGATAATAAAGGGCCGTAGATGTGGCACCTGGGAGGGTGGACCATACAGTCTCACTATGCTTGTACTGGAGGTTTATCTATCCCACTACTATCCTAACCCATCCCACAGCTATTACGCATCCCACAGGTATCCTAACCCATCCCAAAGCTATCCTTACCCATCCCACAAGCATGCAAAGGCTTAAACCATTTCTAAAAGTTTCCAGCAAGACTTTATTAAAAAAAAAGAAATGAAGCAAGTGTGTGAATCATAAATAGACTTTATTAACAACAAGCTATAAGACAAAAATGAGTCTCTGGTACTCCTCTTGGTCGCTCAGTCCCAGGGGTGAAGGGTGCAGGTGCTGTGGAGGTGGCTGGTGCTGGAGTGCTTGTCATCAGCTCCTCCAGAAG
>BLBF01000004.1:69966585-69982329 GCA_015471245.1 Laticauda colubrina | reverse complement strand
ATAGATAGATAGATAGATAGATAGATAGATAGATAGATAGATAGATATAATCAATCTTGATCATGGACCTGAAAAGAAGTTTATTTAAAATGGCATTTAATGTCCACAGTTTTCATATTATGTGAGAAAAATACTTTTGAAATCTATTAGTGATATTTCGATAAATCTGTATGAAGAGGGAAACAGGTTCAATGTATTAAGTCAGTAGACCAGTTCCTCTTCTAAAATTCTGCCATGCATAAATCCAAATGAAATCTCATGATTCTAAAGTGTTCCTTTCAAACCATGCAATAATTTTCTTAAGGCTATGAACACATATAAATATCACTAAGAAGAGAAAGCAGAGATTTTATGCTTTTTGTGCAATCATGCAGATAAAGCTTAGAACTAATAGGCTGAAGTCTTGGATATCACAGCTCTGGCATTCACATAATGCTTTCCGGGGACCCAAAAATCTTCTTTGCAGACAATAACTCCCATTTGTCTTCTCAGCAGCATGTAGGTAGGGTGGGCTATGCTATTAGGAAAGTCAGGGTCAGGGTTATCAGCCCTGACCTTTTGCTGTTTGCATCTTAAATATTGCACATTTTTACCTCCTCTGCCTCTTCCCTTATTGGATCCTTCCTTCCTTCCTTCCTTCCTTCCTTCCTTCCTTCCTTCCTTCCTTCCTTCCTTCCTTCCTTCCTTCCTTCCTTCCTTCCTTCCTTCCTTCCTTCCCTGCATCCCTCCCGGCCTCCCTCCCTGTGCTCCTCTATATCTTGGTGGCCCAGTGGTTAGAGTGCAGTACTGCAGGACTTCTGCTGACTGTCAGCTCCCTGCAATTTGGCAGTTCAAATCTCACCAGGCTCAAGGTTGACTCAGCCTTCCATCCTTCTGAGATTGATAAAATGAGGACCCAAACTGTTGAGGGTTGTAAAACATTGTAAAGTGGTATATAAGTCTAAGTGCTATTGCTATACAGTTTGCTGGCATGGACACAACATAGCACACGTTGGCAGCAATAACCAAAGCTGTATTCAACAAAAGACAAATGAACAAGGACAAAAACAATCTGTAAGATAAGTTGATTTCAAAAGAATCACAGTAGAATAAAGGTTTCCACAAGGGCCACATCAAGGATGCTCAACAATATAAACTGTTGTACCACTAGCTGTGAAGACAGACAAATTCTACAAAATGTTCAGTTGTAAAGAGAAGCATCCCTTTGTATAACTTGCTCCACCAGACTGCCACCATAAGATTTGAACAGGGATTCAAACTAATTAATCTTAGTAAGATTTATGAATAACAAAATAATTAAATGCAAATTTTGTTAAGTTAATTTCTCAATGTTTGTTTAAATTTTATTTTCTTCTGTAATTAAATTCTAGCATTTTCATTATTGTAATTAACTTCTAATCAACAAAATGTTCCTGGGATTCAGGAGACTCTCAGGAACAATTCAGATAACTGAGTTTGGGAAGAAAATCATGCAAACCTTATTGGGCATTCAAATAGAATCTCTGAAATGGTATTAAAAGCTATAAATATTAGAACACAAATGAGATGGTTGCCTGTTAGACATATTCTTAAGACTGAATTTCATTGTATTCAATAATGTTCGACTCTCAAAGTTCTTTAAGGCTAAAGAAATTTAATAAAGAAATAAAATAAGACTTTGTTTTTTCTGTTAACATTCAGTATTGTGATAAAAATCAACCATTTCAGACAACTGAAATCTAGAGATGAATGAACAATGTACAAGAGCTTTACTCTGAAACTTTTGCAAAAGGGAATTTTGCCCTTGGTTCCCAGGAAGACTGGGGTTTATATAGTCTCTACCCCTTTCCTGGGTTCACAATCTATCCAAGCTAGGTATCTCCCTATGCACCAATCCTGTTATTGCAGCATAGCATCTGTTTCCTTATCTTGTTTACCCATTTCCATTTCCAATAATCTCCATCATTAACATGACACTGGTCAGTGTAACCTGCCAAATATGTAATCTTTATACAAAACAAAAGAGAATTCTTATATAACATTCCAGTAAATTATCTTAGGTTAACATAGAAGTTAAAGATGGCATTACCATTGCTTTATATTTTCACAGGCATAGATTTTACATATCACAATCCCTCCTGTTCTATTTCTCCAGTTTCGACCTGTAAATTACCACTACCTGACTCAACCATCTCCTTATTCATTGGTTTGGTTTGGTTATGTTACAACAATGTTTAACATAATTATATATAGGCATACATTGAATACAGATACAAAAAATGAAGCCGATGATAACAACAATAATACAAATGTATAAGTCTCCCAACCAGTAAAAATTGATAATCAGGAAGTTAATCCATATCCTATCCTCTTACTGTTATTCCAGGTTAAAATTCTACCTTATTTTTGTGTACATTTTTGTATACATGTGTCCCTCCTGTGTATCCTAAAACAATCCACCACCATTAGAAAGACTATCATTCATCATATCATAATATAACTCCATTTACTTGTTTATGTTCTTGAAATTCACTACTGCCATACCTGTTGTCATATAGCACATCGCATAGGTTCCCCCATTGCATATAAGCATATAAGCCAAAATATATATCACTACCATCTAGGTATAACACTTGTTCCATTGCATTTATCTCTTCTATTTCAGTACAAGGAAACACATCCTCAGTAGGTGAAGGATTATATATATTATATCCTTATTCTGTTTCTTTCCCAAGCACCTATATTTTACACAATCATAAGCTAGTAAAATTGCAAGGCTGTAATTGGAGCCTTAGGATCTTGAAGGTATCCAACTGTACATCTACCTCTCCATATAAATGGAAGATTCCCACACAAAAACATAAGCTTCAACTCAGTACTTCTTAATTCAGTATATTGGTAAAAATAGTTTTTCCTCCAAAGTTCTAAATCTCATATAGGAAGGTGAAGAAGAACTATATAATCCAACACATTGATTATACAAAGTTTCCAGTATTCTTAACACATCCCTCTATGTAACTACATCACATTTGCAATTACACTTTGGATATCTAACTAAAGGTAATTCATCATCCAAGGTGGATCTTATCTCAGCTGTGGATTCAATTAGTGTCAGTGGTGTTTGTACCTGGTAATTAAGATAACTAGGCAATACATCAAAAGCCTCCATCCTTACCCTACATAAGGTACTCACCACTATCACTAGCAACTTCATGTAGAAAAATTGCACATGGAATTAATGTTCTGGCACAAAATTTCAAAATATAATTTAAAGAAAGATTTTAAATGCAATAACAAAGGACTTAATGAGGGCAGTGCAGCCTAGAGGTGGACCTCTAGCCTAACAATCAGGAGGCCCTGAATTCAATCCTAGGTAGTGGCAGATATTTCTCTCTCTGGGTGTAATGAATAATTGCCTCCTGCAACTCCACATAGGCATCGGGAAGGGCATCCAGCCAGTAAATATTCAGCTTCCTTCAGTCACTCTGACTCCACCTTGATGCAAGGGATTTACAGGGTCATTAAAAGGAAAAAAAAACCCAAAAGACTTAATGTATACATGGAGTGACATGATGGCCTATAATTAAGATGCTGAGCTTGTAAACAGCTGGAAAGCTGACAGGCTGCATTTGAGACCCAAGTGCCACATCACAGGTTGAGCTCCCATTATTTGTCTCAGTTCCTGCCCTTCCAGCAATTTGAATGCATACAAATATAAGTAGACACATAGATTCTGCTTCAACAGAAAGGTTACTGCATCCTGTATTTTCATGCTGGTCACAACATGATGAAAATGTCTTTCAGACATTGCAGGTTCCCTCAGCTGAGAATTTGCAATGAAAATCACCCCCTTGAGTTGGTCATGACTGGATAGAGAAAACTTTTCAAACTATTCACTATTGGATATTTTACCCTGGGACAATTTTTTTAAAGGGGGCAGTAGTTTAGAATTAATTAAATATAAATAATCTCTATCTATTATTTCTTTCATTTCTGCATACATACATGCACGCACACACACACACACACAAAGTAGACAGCATGTGACAAAAGCTTAGCCAGTAGAAAGAGTGAAGATTCATTGCATTTACACATTGCAATAAAAATTGACATTAATGTACATATATAAATAGTGGCTGTCAAAGAGTGTCCTTTGCAATCATTTTTTGCAAGCATTTAATCATCTGGAAGATTTTATGCTCATTTGCTTATTGCTACATTTAAAGTTTCTGAAATGTCTATCTTTGCATTCAGAACACTTGAGCCCAAAATCTGCAGACATTTACCAATACATTTTTTAAACATCTTGCTGTCGGGTTAAATTATTATTATATTTCAGAAGTATCCAAAATTCAATACAGAATCTAGAGTTGACAATATTTCTGGGAAGCAATTGTAGAAAGAAAAACCTTTTGTTAACACCAATTAACCTTATGTTATTGCTTTGCTGGAGATGGCAAGAACTCAATATCTCCAAGGTTAAATTGCACACTGGATACTTATATAGCATTCTGCACAGCAGCTTAAGCTAATGGCATGTGTTCTTTTCCTGAGAAGTTTATAGTCTAAGTGCAGTTCAGTTGCAGGAAAGAGATGTGGGAGGTGTAAAACAAATGCAATTGCCAACATTCACGTTTCATTTTTAGAAGCAAAAAGGGTGAGTTTTAAGCACCACTTTTAAGGAAGAGATAAAACAGATCTGATACTATCTTAACAAGATGCCGTGTTCCAATGACTATGCTGTACTCAGACCACTGATCAACTATTGGTTAATCAGCTTTTGTCAATTTGGATTGGAAGAATAGATGCAACAAGAGTTTGAAGAAATTGTATAAATAAAATATTTTTTATCATTGCAATCAGACCAAACCATATCCATCCTCACTACCCTCTCCTATAGTTCCAAATTACTAACATGTACAGTAAAAGAAGGTAAGAATTCACACAGACTTCCCTTTTTATCAGTTAAGATAACTTTGTGTTAAGCCCATGTCACACTGAACCAACGGATGCAAAGAGGATGTAAAACGGACAAAAAACCTTGCCATCCGTTGGTTAACGCGATGTATCCGTTCTGTACTCACTGCCTCTGTTTGGCTTCCTCTCTATCTGTCCAGCATCCGTTTATGGATGTTTCATCCGCTCCAAAAGTTTTGGGCTGCCTAAAACTTTTGTGCAGAAAATGTATCCAATTCGTCCATTCTGCATCCGCTAAGCATCTGCTACGCATCCGTTACGAATCCGTTATGCATCCGCTATATCCGTTAGGCATCCGTTCCGCATCCGCGCAACGCGCATCCACCCGGACGCAGGGAGGAAGCGGAACAGACGTGGAACGGATGCAGAATGGATGCAGAATGGATGCAGAATGGATGCAGAACGGATCCCTAGCGGAAACAAAGCGTTTAAAGTGGAAAAAACGTTCGCAGAGGGGACCTATCTCGGATATTAAGGATGTCTAGAGGATGCCTAGAGGATGCCTAGAGGATGCCTAGCGGAAAACCTATACTGCCTATAAAAAGGGGGAGCAACTTGCCTGTATCGCACTTTCAGAACAGCAGCCCAGCGGTGCAGGCCTCTGCAGCCTTCATCTGCCTCTTCCTCTTCCACAGCATCCAGTCATGTCCACCGTGGATTGTAACAAAGTCCTTTCAGCAGCCACCATCGTTCTGCAACAGTGCGAAGCCATCTTCAGGCTCTGTGAATACTACTGTGAGAAGAAAAGGAGCCACCCAAAAAGAGTCTGGGTCCGAAGATGGGTCGCCAGTAGAGCGGAGGACGGACTGTACAACAAGCTGATGGTGGAGCTCAGGAGCGAAGACACTCGGGCGTTCCAGAACTTCATGAGGATGTGGCCAGCCATGTTTGACGAAGTTGTGCAGCACCTGACAACCAGGTTGACCAAGGCAAACACCAGCTTCCGGCCAAGCCTGGAACCTGGGCTCAAGGTGGCACTCACTCTGCACCACCTGGCCTCAGGGACCTCCTACAGGAGCATGCAGAACGGTTGGAGGGTGACATCCAACACCATCAGCATTGTGGTCAGAAAAGTGGTGCAGGCGATCATCGAAGAATACAAGGAGGAGCTCCTCCAGTGCCCCTCCACTGAAGAAGGATGGAAGAAAGTTGCAGAGCAGTGGTATCAGAAGTGGAACTTCCCCCACACCGTTGGAGCCATAGATGGCAAGCACATGGCCTGCAAATCTCCAGCCAAGTCGGGGTCCACTTATCACAACTACAAGGGCTTCTTCAGTATCATCCTCTTTGCCATGGTCGATATTGACTACAAGTTCATGTACATTGATGCTTCAGGCAACGGCTCATCTTCGGATGCCCAGGTATACAACGCCAGTTACCTCTAGGAGGAGCTGGAATGCAACCTCATCGTAGGCTTCCCAGATCCAGAACCCCTGCCCAATGACACACAAGATGTGCCCTACTTCATCGTGGGGGATGACGACTTCTCCCTCACAACCTACCTCATGAAGCCCTACACCTCCAGACTCCTCACCCGTGAAGAGAGGATCTTCAACTACAGGCTGTCCAGGGCAAGGCGGGTGGTGGAGAACGCCTTTGGCATCCTGGCCAACAGGTTCCAGGTACTTCTCACCACCATGCAGCATTGCCCAGAGACCGTGAGGAGGATCATGGAAGCTTGCTGCATCCTGCACAATCTCATGTGCACCCACTACCCAGTCTTGCAGAACAGGCTCGTGGACCTCCAACAAGCCAATGGGGTCATGGAGCCTGGGGAATGGAGGCAAGGGCGAAACCTGATCGACACTGAGGATGTGCTAGGCCCCAACAGAGCCTCACGTGAGGCGAAGAAGCAGCGCAACCTCCTGAGACAATGGTGCAACTCCCCAGCTGGAGCAGTGGAGTGGTAAGACAGGATGGTAGATGCTTAATGGATGCTTCCTTCAGCCTGTCTCATTACACGGATGAGATCAGGCCATGTCTGTTTGGTTGGCCTACAATGAACAGGGCGTTTAATAAAGAGTTGTGTTTATGTTGACATGTGTGGATAATTATTACATTATTATTGATAATAAAGGGCCGTAGGGGTGGCACCTGGGAGGGTGGACCATAGAGTCCCACTATGCTTGCACTGGAGGTTTATCTATCCCACAGCTATTACCCATCCCAAATGTATCCCTGCCCATCCCACAGCTATCTTAACCCATCCCACAAGCATGCAAAGGCTTAAACCATTTCTAAAAGTTTCCAGCAAGAATTTATACAAAAAAAGAAATGAAGCAAGTGTGTGAATCAAAAATAGACTTTACTAACAACAAGCTATAAGACAAAAAAGAGTCTCTGGCACTCCTCTTGGTTACTCAGTCTCAGGAGTGAAGGGTCCAGGTGCTGTGGAGGTGGCTGGTGCTGGAGTGCTTGTCATCAGCTGCTCCTCCAGAAGCAGAAGCAGCAGAAGCGCCAACCCCAGAAGAGTGAGCCCGTGCTGCAGAAGCCCCAGCAGAACCAGAGTGAGGGCCAGGGGGCGGGATGGTAGCCCTGTCCCTCTTGCCAGGGCTGGCAGCAGATGGTTGAGGCTTGCTGTACTTCCGCATGGTTGTGGGGTTGCTGGCTGGCAGGGAAGCTGGCAGGAACCAAGGCTGGCAGAAAGGCTGACAGGGAGGCTGGCAGGAAGGCTGGCAGGCAGGCTCGCAGGCAGGCAGGCACCAAGGCTGGCAGGCAGACATGAACCAAGGCTGGCAAGGAAGGCTGGCAGGCAGACATGAACCAAGGCTGGCAGGAAGGCTGGCAGGCAGACATGAACCAAGGCTGGCAGGAAGGCAGGCAGCAAGGCTGACAGGCAGACTGGCTGGCGGCAAGTCTGGACGGGAGGCTGGCAGCAAGTCTGGACGGGAGGCTGGCAGCAAGGCTGGCAGCAAGGCTGGTAGCAAGGCTGGCAGGCAGACATGCAGGCATGGCAGGCAAGGCAGTCGATATGTCCGGCAGCAGGTCTTTCCTCTGAATGGCGACCTGCTTCCGAGCTGCTTCCGTTATATCCGTGGGGCTGATGCAATGCATTCTCCCCGCATGCGTAGTGAATGCCAGGCATCCGTTAGGCTTCCGCTGTGCATCTGCTGTGCATCCACTGTGCATCCGCTTTATCCGTTCGGCGTCCACTCTGCATCCGCTCTTTCCGTTCCATGTCCGCTTCACTGAGGCCCCCCAGAAGCCCTGTGGATATACCACCCACTCCCATCCGCTTCCATCCGCTGGGCTTCCATTCCGCATCCGCTTTGCATCTGCCCTGCGTCCTCCCCGCGTCCGTGTTATCCACTCTGGTTATGCAAATATTTGCCCCTTTTGAGAGTGGATAACAACGGATGGAACATTTTTCTCGTCCGTTGTGTCCGTTTTGCATCCGTTGGCCAGTGTGACATGGGCTTAACTGGCCAATGTAATATCAAACAAGCTTGAAGTGATTGCCACTTTGAGGAAATGATGCTTAAGCTGAAAATTCTATAATAAAAGAAATATAATTTATTCCTATTAATTGACAGAAGATATACAGACAACTTCTCAGATCATCCAACAAATGGAATGCCCTCTTATTTTTAAGTTTGAAGTCCTATGTTGATTTAATATCATAGTAAGATCAGACAAAGAGATTGGAGTCGTGATCCTCACTCCTCCCCCTTTTTTCTACTATTCAAATGACCCTGATATTTTCATAATACTATAGTTATATTTTGCTCATGCTAATTATTACTTGCATGTTTTGTATCTTTATCATATTTTAATTGGTTAATTTGTCTTCATATTGATTATCACAAGCAAATGTTTATTCTTATAGTGCTTCTAATGATTGCTAATGTTGTTGAAAAGCATTGTGAACTCTCTCCCATTTAGTCAACTGCTCTCTGTAGCTATCCATTCAAATATCTTTTTTTGTATCTTGGATTTATAAATGTTTATGCTTTGGCACAAAGGATTCCAACAGAGGAAAATCAACAAATCAATGTGTAAGTGATCTAAAATTGTCCTCTCCCCATCATGAAGTTTCCACTTATTACTACTTAAAGTGAATGAGTAAACTCATCTTACACAGTTTCCTTAAAGCACTAAATCTATATCTTCTCTTACCTGCATCAATCCTATTTAATTTAGAGTTATATCTGAGATGGCAATCCTAAGTATGCTACTAAGACAGTAGAAAACATTACAAAACAGAAGGTTGGAAAATAGAACCCTTTTCATTCAGCACTATCCAACATTTTTTCAGGGGGCACTCTGCTAATAATACTGGACATATGTGTGACCCAAATAAATTCACTTAAACCTAAAGGGAAATAATGATTGATTAGTTAACATTCCACTTGAAAAGTTAGTTGAGACAAGAAATTCTCAGCTGTGTGAGCCAACATATGTTTTAAATATTTGCAAGAGATTACCACTATAAGTTAACACCAAAGCTGATGTTCCTAATTCTGATATAGTCGCAGCCCAATCTGAAAAATAGATCATTTGCCTGCTTGTTTATACAAGTGACATTCCAGACAGCAACAGCACTTCCAACTTTCTATTTGGAAAGAAATCAAATTGTCTTGCTCATGAATCAACAGACCCCAGCAGGTGGCAATAGAGATACTTCTGCTTTCCAAAATTTTGAACCTCTTTTGTATTGACTTAGGTGTGTGTGATTCCTTCTAGTGCTTTAAAGCTTACTATAAAATTTTTTGCCCAGGCTTTTGTTCAATAAAATAAGAAGACTGGGTGTGATTTCTTAGAACTCTTTCTATTATTTGCTATATGTTGTCAAATAAATTGAAAAAATTAAATTATGAAGATGAAACTGAAAAAAGAAAGGATGTATTCATTAATGAACAATTTCTGTGTTAATATTTTTATCCAGCATATTATAAAAAGTGTGAACTACTAGCAGCATATATCAAGAAAATGAAATTCAAAACTCTTAATACTCTAAAAAGATGATTTTTTAAAAATTACTTTGGTCAGCAGTCTGCAGGAGTAGAATTCTTCTCCCCCAACACTTTTGGAATTTATTCTTTTCCTCTGCATTTATTCAAATAATTTAATAACATTTGTTAAAAATAATGGGATTAATATATATCAGTTATCTTGTCTTAGATCTTTTTCATTATACTACTAGAACTATTATCCAAGATCATCACAATAAAAACAGGAATTATACATAAGTAGTTATTTCCTTTGTGTTCTTTTTTTCCTCTCTTTTTCTTGACCATCATATCTCCTCAATTTTCTGCTACCAGTGGTCCGAGAACAGAGGTGTCAAACTCACAGCATCATGTTGTTATCACATGATGTATCAAAGCTTTTTTCCCCTTCACTAAATTAGAGGTGAGAGTGGCTAGCATGTGACACATCCAGCTCGCAAGCCATGAGTTTGATACCCCTGTCCTAGAAGGAAGTAACATAACATCTTGCAATGAAAATAACCATATATATTTCCAAAAAACTGGACATTTATCCCATGTACTTCTAGTTTCCCTTTTCTGTAGAATTCCACTCTCTGGCCTTATCGTTTATTTTATATCTAATTCATTTGATAGAATAGAGAATTGTTCTCACATCAAGCCATTACGCAGTTCTCTTGTATCATTAGGAAATGGGAAAAAATTTCTCATGATCCTAACCTGTTAAATCTGTTCCTTCTTGGCCCAGAAGTAATTGTAAGCAGGTACCAGATGAATGGACAGTCAAAACAAGGATTTAGAGTTCATTTGGATAGTAATAGAGTTGTAAGAAGAAAATTTGGAGGATAAAAGAAGTCACAGATGATAGAGATAGGATTAAAGAGTGGAACCATATTCTAAGAAAGAGTTTCCTGTAAACATGTTGTTCTTATTTAGCTACAATTTGTGGCTAGTTTATAATACCTGATTTTCTCTCAGGGCTATGTCTTTTTATAATACTCTCTTATAAATATATGATGTATAAACCAGCATGGCTGCATAAAAAGCTCTCTGATAAACTGAAAGACAACAACAACAACAAAGATAAATATAAAAAATGAAAAGGGGGACACATAACTAAGGCAGAATACCAGCATATAGTCTGAATGTGCAAAGATGGAGTTAGGAAAGCTAACACTCAGAAAAAACTGATGTCAACTTTCTTTCAACATGTAGAAAAAAGAAAAGGAAATAATCAGTCTGCTAATAGGAGAAGATGGCAAGGAAGTGACAGGCAGAAGGGAGAACACAGAAAGGGCATTGGTACTTACCTGACATGCCTGTTCTCTTTGAGCTGTGAAGAGCATCCAGTAGTGGGATGTGCTTCAGTCTCTGGATGTCTAGGCTGGGCTTAATTTGTGGAACGGTCCTCCTCCTCCACGGGACTCCTCCCCAGCATTCCCCAGTTTTGGTGAAGATGAAAGAAATAAACGCTCTCATCCTCAATACCCTAACAAATTTGTTGGCCCCACCAGATGGAACAAAAGGGTGGGGCTGGATGATCTTCACAGCTCAAAGAGAACGGGCGTGTCAGGTAAGTACCAATGCCCTTTCTCCTATAAGCTGTTCAGAGCATCCAGTAGTGGGACATACCAAAGCTTGGCCTGTCCTATGGGAGGGACTCCATCTGATCTGGAATCTCCTCCTGGTCCCTGTGGACCCATTGCAGAACTCTTCTGCCAAAGGAGGTCTCAGTGGATGCAAACACATCTATTTTATAATGCCGAATGAAAGGCGATGCAGAGGCCTAGGTTGTGGCTCGACAAATTTCAGTAATTGGTGCCTGTGTGGCCCATGCTGCCAATGTTGCGGCGCTCCTTGTTGAATGAGCTGTTATGCCCCTAGGCACCTGCAGGGATTGAGTCTGATACGTTTTCGCTATTGCAGCCCGTAGCCAATGGCCTATCGTAGAAGGTGAGACCTTGCCTCCCAGAGTGTTGGGCTGAAAGGACACAAATAAGGCCTCTGTTTTTCTAAAACCACCATACAATTGATATCTATTTGCAATGCTCGCCTCACATTAACCCTATGCCATTGCAGTTCCATCCCTTGTGATGGTCTGGGGCAAAAATTCGGAAGTATTCAGCTCTTGTGCCCTATTAAAAGCCGAGTTGATTTTGGGTATAAATGTAGAGTCGGGGCAAAGGACCACCTGATCAGCATGGAAAACACAAAGATCTTGTCTGATAGACAAGGCTGCAAACCCCGAAATACGACGAGCAGAAGTTATCAGTACAAGGAAAACAACTTTATACGTCAGAAATTGTAGACTTGATGATCTCAAAGCTTCAGAAGGGCCCTTAGTGAGTGCAACAAGGACCTTGTCAAGGTCCCAGGTGGGATAATGGTGTAATGGTGGAGGGTGTAAATTTGTGGCTCATCAAAGGAAGGGCTGTATACGAGGATGATGGGAAAGGGAAGTTAGGCCTTCGCAAGTGAAAACTTACGCCAAGGCCGCCACCTGTCTTTTCAACGTATTAGGTGATAATCCCTTGTCAAGCCCCTCTTGTAAGAACTCTAGAATTTGAGCCACACAGGCAGAGGTGGAATCAATTTGAGACTCGGTACACCATTTGCAGAAACTGGACCATGTGGCATTGTAAATGCGAGTTGTTAAGGGACATCTAGCAGCTAGGATGGTGACAATAACACAGTGACCCTCAGGTGCAACCATTGAGGGTCCGGATGTTGAAGAGGCCCCTGAGTTAACAAGACCCTGGCTGGTAGGATTCTCCATGGAGTTGATCCTGAGAGACTGCGAACATCTGCAAACCACAGCCGTCTGGGCCAGTAAGGAGCTACTAGAAGTAGTTCCACCCTCTCAACTAGCAATTTCTGGATGACTTTGGGAACCAATGGAAGTGGAGGGAATGCATACAGGAGTCCTGGGGGCCAAGGACAATGGAATGAGTTGAAATTCTCCTCTCCTTGCAATGGGTACCTGGAAAAAAATCTCAGGAGCTGAGTGTTGAGGGGGGAAGTGAACAGGTCTACCACCAGCTGTCCAAATGTCCTGACCACTTCCTGAAACAAGGAGGGATGGAGGCACCACTCTAATTGATCGGCGGTGGCCCTGCTCAGCCTGTCTGCCTGTGTATTTGACAGGCCTGAAATGTGCTCTGCTCTGATGGAAAGTAGGTTGGTCTCCGCCCAACGACACAACCGCTCCACTTCCCGCATGCGATGTTTCGACTGTGTGCCCCCCTGTTTGTTTATGTAAACTTTGGTTGTTAAGTTGTCGGTCAGTATTAGTGCTGATCGCATACCTGGGAAAGGAAGCTGCAGAGAGCCAGGTGTACTGCTCAAAGCTCCAGCCAGTTTATGCTGCAAGACTTCAATGGCGGACCAGCGGCCTTGGTTGTAAGCGATTGAACGTGAGCTTCCCATCCAAACAGGCTGGCATTGGTAGTGATGGTAAGTCTTTGTGGCTCCTTGAAGAGACAGCCTCTGTTGATGACTGGTCTGGTCCACCAGAGGAGAGATATGAGAACCTTTGGTGGTACCCTGACCTTTTGTTTGGAGTTGCTTCGGCCGGAGCACTGGTACAGAAGCAGGAACCACTGGAGAGATCTAAAGTGGAGCCAGGCCCAAGGGATGATAGAGATACATGAAATCATCTTGCCTAACAATTTTGATAGTTTAGCTAGGAACACCCTCTTAAGACCCCTGATCTCCTTAATTAATTGCTGAATGCTATTTAGTCTATCTGGTGACAGGTAAACTTTGCCTTCCACTGTATCTATGACAGGCCCCAGATGGGTTATCCGAGTCAATAGTGTTAAATGACTCTTTCCAATTTATTGAGAAGACATGTTGTTGTAGGGATTGTAATGTGTTCTGAGTGTCTTTGACTGTTTGGGGGCAGAAGATGACAAGATCAAGATGTCATCAAGATAACACTGGAGTCACACGGGGATGTCCCGAAGATGAGCAGCTAGCACTGCAAGAACCTTCGTGAAGGTCCTAGGGGCAGAAGCAAGTCCAAAAGGGAGGGCCACATATTCAAAATGGTGGTTATTATAACAGAATCTGAGAAATTTATAGTGGGAAGGCCAAATAGCAATATGCAGGTATGCCTCTGACAAGTCTATGGACATGAGGATGTTCACCTTTCTGATGCCGAGCAAAATAGATTGCAGGGTATGCATTTAAACTTGTGATATACTAAGAAACGGTTGAGATGTTTCAGGTCCAATATCGCTCTCCACCCCCCCAAACAACAAAAAGATGTGAATAGAAACCTCACCCCTGTTGAGAGGTAGTTACTGATTAGATGGCTTGTATATCCACTCGGTGTTGGATAGCCGATTCCATGAGATCACGTTTAACCAAGTCTCTTGAGAGAGGGCATGACATGAAAAAATCTGGGGGAGTGGATTGAAACTCCAGCACAAAGCCAAATCTGATCATGTCTCTGACCAGATCTGATCAGAGGTTGAGGAGTCCCATTGGTCAGCGAATAATTTAAGGCGTCCACCAATGGGGGTTGAGTCCCGGGAGTTATCTTGGATGCTGAAAAGACCTGTTTCCTGCTCCCCGAAAGGGTCTTTTGGATTGACTACTCCTTCTGCTCCTATCCCCGAAGTCTGACCTATCTGGCTTCTGCCCTGGTCTGAATGGTGGAGGTCTCTGGTATCTGGGTGAAAAGGATCCCTGGTAAAAGGGTCTAAAGGATCCCCTCTGAAAGTACTGGGGGTTTCTAGGATCTGACCTCTGAAAAAGGGAAGGAAGAATTTTCTTTTTGTTATGGGTTTTGATTAGTAGCGGATCAAGGGAAGGGCCAGACAGTCTGTCTCCCACAATTGGGGATGAAGCCAGCTTGGATTTGTGTTTGAATTCAGCTTGCCAATGTTTTAACCATTGCAAGCAATGCGCTGTGACATGTGAAGTAATGGCCCTGGCTGAAAACTTGACTGCATGATAAGTTGCATCAGCTGATAATTCAGCAGCAGCAATAGATTTAGCAATATCTTGCTGTGCTCTAAGGTGAGAATTAGGGACATGTTGCTGTAAGAGGTGGAGCCATCTGAGAGAGGAATACGTGAAGAAGGAGGTGGCCGTGGCTGCTCTGATGGCCCATGCATCAGACTGAGGGGCTCTGCACAGGGCTAGCTTGGTCTGTTTTTCCTCTGGCTTTAACGCCTCCAGTGCATCACTGGGAATGGAGGGGGACACTAATCCCACTATAGGTTCATCTACCTCGGGAGTATTCAATAATTTTGAGAAATCATGCTCCAACCTGTTCAATGACCTCAGCGATTGGGACTCATGATCAGTGATCACAGGATATTCCCTGGTCATAACTGCGTGTTGAAGCCCCGCTGTGATTCCCTGGTGGATTGCTAGCTCCATCCAGGCTTTCATCCTCTCTGGAACCTCCTTAAAAAGGCTATTGCCTTGACGGAGACCAATGGCCGTCGGAGTGAATGTGGCTTCAGTCTCTATTATATCTTAGTGTGTTTTTGTGGATCAAGCTGGTGATTTTGTTTTTGTGGAAGCCGTTAGCTGTCAGTACTTTAGTCAGGGTGCATAGTTCAGTCTTTATGATAAATAAATTTATGATACATAAAGACTGAATTATGCACCCTGACTAAAGTACTCAATACAGAAGCTTGATGATGGCAGATGAGATTCTGCTGAAATGTTGCTACAACTTTAAAAGCACTACAATGACGTGGGATAATACCCAAAGGAAGCTGAACAGCACACATGTAAGTACCTGCGAAAACTTAAAAAACCATGTGTGTGTGTGTGTGTGTGTGTGTGTGTGTGTGTATATATATATATATATATATATATATATATATATATATATATATAT
>BLBF01000004.1:69918268-69957356 GCA_015471245.1 Laticauda colubrina | reverse complement strand
TCTTTCTTTCTTTCTTTCTTTCTTTCTTTCTTTCTTTCTTTCTTTCTTTCTTTCTTTCTTCTTCTTCCTTCCTTCCTTCCTTCCCTTAGAAGGGATCTTGAAGTTTTTCTACTCTACCAACACAGAAGTCCTCATATCACCTTGGACAAATGGATTGACAACCTTTTCTTCAAAACTTCAAGCAATACCACAACTGCAGGAGGAAAGCTGTTCCACTGATTAATCATTTTCAATGTCAGGAAATTTCTCCTTATTCTAAGGTTGAATCTCCCTCTGATGAGCTTCCACCCATTGCTTCTTGTCTTACCTTCAGGTGCTATGGTGAATAAATCAATGTCCTCTTCCCTACAGTACTCCTTTAAGTATTAGAGTAGTCCTAATAAAGAGTGGGCAAAAGTAACTGAGAATATTGTGATTTTGTAGTGTAGTTGAACATGCAAAACTCACTGAACTTTCAGTTTCTGCTATCAAATTATTTTTATTGCTATTTATTTTTATATATCTTTTGGGTTATTATACTCAATGTTCGTAATCTTGTCGATTTTTAAACCATTAGTCTGCTTACTGTTAGACAGATGGTTTATTTGCCTAAAATAAATAAAACAGAATGATTGACATAAGGAATTTATGGAGGCAATTTTTCTGCCTTTTGTACTGTTCAATTTCTCAGGATTTGTACCAGGGTATTTATAAGTGGAACATGGATAGGGAGAAAACTTCGATCAATTAAAAAAATATCCAAGTTTCCTTCCCCCTCCCACAAAGCTGCTGCATTACATCTTATTTTTATTCTGATGTTGCATGTGTGAATTTCCCCTCCTCAATTTTACATCTTCCAGTCAGAACACGAGACACAATCAATAGTTACACTGGTAGATGGATCTAAGCTACAAAACTTGGGAGCAACATATACTTCCACATTGTCCAAATCAGCATTTGGGCTTTGAGAGTTTGTAGCTCATTAAAATAAGAGTTGAGAAGATTGTCCAAGAAAGGAATAGTTAGTTTTTGGCTCCTCTGTATACTCTGACATTTGGGGCCTTCATCCTAGAAGCTGATTGTGACAGCTGGGATGGCTCAGCACTTCTCACGATCAAGTCCATCATGTGAATCCACAAACATAAAATAAAGTCCCCCTTAAATGCATGCATATCAGCAAGAAACCCCCATACACAGCAGGAATAACATTTACACTATCCTTCTGACCTCTATTTCACCTCATCTTTTTTTTTCAGTACATAAACTACTGTACATAGCAGATGTGACATATCATAGCTTGATGCAAACCAGTACAACATCAGACACAGTTCATTTAGACAAATACCTTTGTAAAAGGAGGGGAGAAGCCCACAAATGTGCTTGCCATAAAGGAAGTCCAAATTTCTTGTGTTTCCTGTGGACACCTGATGAGACAACTATATGATAGAAATATGCTTTCAATTAGATTTGGGCAATGTTACTTTTCCTTCCTTCCCTTTGTTAAGCATGTTTTTTCTTGTACACAATACACAGTAACATTACCGTTCCATTGGATTTTTTAATTCCAAAGTGAGGTTTTTTTAATGCTACACAATTGCTTCTTTAACACCTCTATCAAGGTGCTAAAATTGTTATAGACAGATGTGTCTAGATATTGTAGTTCCAGTGTTTACTGCGTGAGGCGTCGCTCTCCCGGAGGGCTCCCCACAAACTGCCGAATGGGTTTGAGGAAAGACATGACACACGTTTTCTCCTCGGGGTGAGCGAGCCCCGAACCAGCTCGAGACAAGCTCTTTTATTGAGGTTTGGGTGGGTTACAAAATATCAGAAGGCAAGCATGTGATCCTGATTAACCATACTCAAACTGACACATTGGGTTGAATACACATATATGGCAACTATGTTTTGCAAACACAGTTGAGTGGGATGGATATCCATATTTGGGTGTCAGTAGATGTCTTCTATGTGTAAAAAGCAGTTTTTACATCATGTCCAGTATTTTTCGGACAGGCCCTGTGGTTAGCGTTTCTGAGCAGTTTGCAACAGCAGGTGTGGTCATATTTCTACAGAGCTTTTCTGTTGCAGAATGTTATATGCAGCGGGGTAGTTCGTGGTTGGAACAGGATATGGACAAACAATATAGCTATAGCTTATTCAAAAGATTATATGGCTAATGCAAGACAAAACTATCTGATCATTGCAGTAATATTTCTCCACAACTGCGCAACTCTGTCTATATGCTTCAGCAATGGCCTGTGGAAGAACATTAAGAAAAGTAGTTTAGCTCGAAATAACAGGTCATTTGTTTCCCACTCTGCTTGACAAGATATGATCTTTGGCATTGGCATGCATTCCGTTGCTTCTATGATAGAACTTAGCAGAGCTATTGAGCATTGCAACTAGTTTGATAGCACTTAAAATGTCTTTTGAATGTTTGAAATTCCCCACATCTACTACAGGAGTTAGAAAGGATAAATAAAAACATAAATAATTCAAAAATAAGGAGCAAGCATGAATGTCAAGTATAATGGTTTTAAAGGGCTGTTGCACAAAGGATGGCTTTACTTTTTCTTTACTTCCACCATATGTGCAAAGTGCTTTCACAGCAGAAATGTTTTCAACCTCAGATAGCCTGATGAAAGTACTCATCACCTAACAGTTAATATGATTAGAAAATTTCCCTCTACATAGCTGGAAAGAACCCAAATCTTTAGCTGCAGATAAATGAGTAAACAAATCTTCATTTAAACTAACATAAATTCTACTGAAATGCTTTTGATTTTAACTATTCAAACATTTTGTTCAGTTGTCTTCAAACTTCTAAGGACATTCATTATACTGAACTCAGGAAGAATCAAGTTCTGGGTGTTTTCAGTCTTATTTTTCTGACAATTATTAGAGAGATTGTTAATATCTTTGAAATTTTTGTGTCATCAAGATCTGTACCAGACCTCTGGCCCTATGATAACACATATTTGAGATTATGTTTTGCGTGTTATTTCCACCTTGGCACCATTTTAGTTGTTAAGATTAATGAAATATCCTAAAAACTTTTTTTAAAAACCATAGAAAATCTATTTGTTTTGACTTCCCCATTCTAAAGCCCATGTCACACTGCACCAACAGATGCAAAGAGGATGTAAAACAGACAAAAAAGCTTGCCATCCGTTGGAAAACGTGATGTACTCACTGCCTCCGTTTGGCTTCCTCTCTATCTGTCCAGCATCCGTTTATGGACGTTTCATCCGCTCCAAAAGTTTTGGGCTGCCCAAAACTTTTGCGCGGAAAATGTATCCAGTTCGTCCGTTCTGCATCCACTACGCATCCGCTACGCATCCGCTACACATCCGTTACGCATCTGCTATATCCGCTAGGCATCCGTTCTGCATCCGCGCAACTCGCATCTGCTCGGACGCAGGGAGGAAGCGGAACAGACACGGAACAGATGCAGAATGGATGCAGAATAGATGCAGCACGGAAACAAAGCGTTTAAAACGGAAAAAACATCCGCTGAGGGGACCTATCTCAGATATTAAGGATGTCTAGAGGATGCCTAGAGGATGCCTAGCGGAAAACCTATACTGCCGATAAAAAGGGGGAGCAACTCGCCTGCATCTCACTTTCAGAACAGCAGCCAAGCTGTGCAGACCTCTGCAGCCTTCATCTGACTCTTCCTCTTCCACAGCATCCAGTCATGTCCACCGTGGATTGTGAAAAAGTCCTTTCGGCAGCCACCATCCTTCTGCAACAGTGCGAAACCATCTACAGGCTCTGTGAACTCTACTACGGGAAGAAAAGGAGGCACCCAAAAAAAGTCTGGGTCCAAAGATGGTTCGCCAGAAGAGCAGAGGACGGACTGTACAACAAGCTGATGGTGGAGCTCAGGAACGAAGACACTCGGGCATTCCAGAACTTCATGAGGATGCCTCCAGCCATGTTTGACGAACTTGTGCAGGGGCTGACACCCAAGTTGACCAAGACAAACACCAATTTCCCGCCCAGCCTGGAACCTGGGCTCAAGGTGGCACTCACTCGGCGCCACCTGGCCTCAGGGACCTCCTACAGGAGCATGCAGTATGGCTGGAGGGTGCCACCCAACACCATCAGCATTGTGGTCAGAGAAGTGGTGAAGGCCATCATTGAAGAATACAAGGAGGAGCTCCTCCAGTACCCCTCCACTGAAGAAGGATGGAAGAAAGTTGCAGAGCAGTGGTATCAGAAGTGGAACTTCCCTCACACCGTTGGAGCCATAGATGGCAAGTACATGGCCTGCAAAGCTCCAGCCAAGTTGGGGTCCACTTATCACAACTACAAGGGCTTCTTCAGCATCATCCTCTTCGCCATGGTCGATGCTGACTACAAGTTCATGTACATCGATGCTTCAGGCAATGGCTCATCTTCAGATGCCCAGGTATACAACGCCAGTCACCTCAAGGAGGGGCTGGAAGGCAACCTCATGGTGGGCTTCCCAGATCCAGACCCGCTGCCCAACGACAAGCAAGATGTGCCCTACTTCATTGTGGGGGATGATGCCTTCTCCCTCACAACCTACCTCATGAAGCCCTACACCTCCAAATACCTCACCCGTGAAGAGAGGATCTTCAACTACAGGCTGTTCAGGGCAAGGCGGGTGATGGAGAACGCCTTTGGCATCCTGGCCAATAGGTTCCAGGTACTTCTCACCAACATGCAGCATAGCCCAGAGACCGTGAGGAGGATCGTGGAAGCTTGCTGCATCCTGCACAATCTCATGCGCACCCGCTACCCAGTCTTGCAGAACAGGCTTGTGGACCGTCAACAAGGCAATGGGGACATGGAGGCAAGGGCAAAACCTGATCGAAACTGAGGATGTGCAAGGCCCCAACAGAGCCTCACGTGAGGTGAAGAAGCAGCGCAACCTCCTGAAACACTGGTGCAACTCCCCAGCTGGAGCAGTGGAGTGGCAAGACAGGATGGTAAATGCTTAATGGATGCTTCCTTCAGCCTATCTCATCACATGGATGAGATTGGGCCATGTATGTTTGGTTGGCCTACAATGAACAGGGCGTTTAATAAAGAGTTGTGTTTGTGTTGACATGTGTGGATGATTGATTATATCGTTATTGATAATAAAGGGCCATAGGTGTGGCACCTGGGAGGGTGGACCATACAGTCCCACAATGCTTGCACTGGAGGTTTATCTATCCCACTGCTATCCTAACCCATCCCAAAGCTATCCTTACCCATCCCACACACTGCATGAGTCTCTGGCACTCCTCTTGTTCACTCAGTCTCAGGGGTGAAGGGTGCAGGTGCTGTGGAGGTGGCTGGTGCTGGATGGTG
This sequence comes from Laticauda colubrina, assembly GCA_015471245.1. Classification (NCBI taxonomy): domain Eukaryota; kingdom Metazoa; phylum Chordata; class Lepidosauria; order Squamata; family Elapidae; genus Laticauda; species Laticauda colubrina. The sequence goes on along the minus strand of BLBF01000004.1, from coordinate 69,952,055 downwards.
TCATCAGCTCCTCCAGAAGCAGAAGCAGCAGAAGCCCCAGCCCCAGAAGAGTGAGCCCGTGCTGCAGAAGCCCCAGGAGAACCAGAGTGAGGGCCAGGGGGCGGGATGGTAGCCCTGTCTCTCTTGCCAGGGCTGGCAGCAGATGGCTGAGGCTTGCTGTGCTTCCGCATGGTTGTGGGGTTGCTGGCTGGCAGGGAGGCTGGCAGGGAAGGTGGCAGCAAGGCTGGAAGCAAGGCTTGCAGGAAGACATGCAGGCAGGGCAGGCAAGGCAGCCAATCCGTCTGGCATCAGGTCTTTCCTCTGAATGGTGACCTGCTTCCGAGCTGCTTCCGTTATATCCGCGGGGCTGACGCAATGCATCCTCCCCACATGCGCAATTAATGCCAGGCATCCATTAGGCTTCCGCTGTGCATCCTCTGTGCTTCTGCTCTGCATCCGCTTCATCCGCTGTGCATCCGCTGTGCATCCGCTGTGCATCCGCTGTATCCGTTCCACATCTGCTTTGCTGAGGTCCCCCGGAAGCCTAGCGGATGTGCCATCCACTCCCATCCACTTCAATCCGCTGGGCTTCCGTTCCGCATCCACTTTGCATCCGCCCTGCGTCCTCCCCGCGTCCGTGTTATCCGCTCCAGTTATGCAAATTTTTGCCCCTTTTGAGAGCGGATAACAGTGGATGGAACATTTTGCTCGTCCGCTGTGTCCTTTTTGCATCTGTTGGGCAGTGTGACATGGGCTTTAATAACTTTTTAAAATTTCTGATTACAGAGAAACTGTTATGACCAGAAGAACAATAGATAGGGGAGGAACGTATGAATCACTTGGGTTTCCAGGTTATAGTGCTCCATAGAATAATGTAGTTGTACTTATGTTTTTAGAGGAAAAGGAAATTTCTCTCCAAATGACAAAAGCTTAACCTATTGTAACATTTCATTGGCTAAGAGAAATGCTGAGATGATGCCAAGTTGCTTTTCAAATTATTTCAACTTGATAAGGTTATGGATGCAAACTGCATCTTCTCATTTCCTTCCCCTCCCATAGTATATTGTTTCACATGAATATAAACTGAGCAACTTAAGTGAATTATTCTCAAGAAATGTCCCCACTGACTTAGGTTTGTTTGCTTTACATGCAGGGTTTTTTTTTTATCCCCTGCTAATCATTTCAGTACATATGGATAAGCTTGAATGAGTCTGCAAAAGCATTATGTGTACTACAATTTCCATCTTTTCTATTAAAACCAATATTAATATACCATGGGAATTTCCTAGAGGAAAAAATACCTGATTCAGAAAGAATAGAAATTGTTTTTGTTGTTATTTTAACTAACTAGAGCCAATTTGGACTAGTGGTTAAGGCACCAGGCTAGAAAGCAAGAGTTCAAGTCCTGCCTTGGCCATGAAAGCCAGCCAAAATCACATGGGCCAGTCACTCTCTTTCAGTCCAACTCACCTCACAGGGTTGTTGTTGTGGGAGAAACAAGAGGAGGTGGCTGTGATGGATATGTTTGCTGCCTTGAATGATTTGTAAAAAAATCATAAAGATAGATAGAGAGAGATATTTGCCATTTTTCTCATCTACCTTTCTTCTCTAGGTGGATAGACTAGATTATCTACACTAGATTAGCACAACAATAATGAAACAAAGGCATTTTAAACACTAATAGATTTTCTATAGCATAAGTTTCATGGAAGTTGGTACAGTCTTTGATAGATTTAAAGACTACTAGATGCCTTTGTGTTCTCTGTTGCTATATAAGTGCTGTTCTGCATATTTTATAGACTATCTTTCACCTTCACCTGCTTACGAAGTTCAGATTTTTATGTTCATCAATTGATAGTAACAACATTAATGTAATTACTTTTGCACATGAACAGTTATTGACCTCACCTCTGTATGCTTTTCATGAGAAGAGTCCAATAATTAATTAATGGAGCTTCGTATTTATCTAACTAAATCAACCCCTCAAGTTTCTTAATTATTACTTTAAACAATGGAGATGTAGAAGTTGGAAGCTGGAGAAGGCCTGTTATAGGTGAAATTTATTTGCACTTTTTACTTTACCCTATTGATTTGTCTAACCTCTTTCTTACAATGTGTATTTCTAGGTCTTCTCTCCTTATCACTAGATTACTAATGCCGAGAAGAAATTATAATCCTCATATCAAAATATGAGATGAATAATAGGTTCTGCATTGCTCCAGGTTCTATTCCAAAAAGTTGTCTTGGAACCCACATGGGCATGAGAAAAATGCCTATCTCTACCTGTCTCTTTCCCCAGTATCACTTGGCATGTGTTTCTGGGAAAAGACCTGGCAATTATTATTTTTTTAATATGTACATTTTAGATTTTATACAAATAGTAAGAAATATCTTCAAGAAAGAAAAAAAAAAGTAAATGTGAAAAAGAAAAAAAATAGAGAAAACAGGAAAAGAAAAAACAGAAAATACAAATGTATGCACATATTCACATATACATGGACATACACATACAACTCTATGCAACTCTAATAATTAATAAATGGAATTCGGTACATATATACATAAATCAACTCTGCAAATTTCTTAATTACTGCTATTACTTAATTACTTAATTTTATATATACAATTTTAATCATACTTCTGCAAGATTTCATCATTTCCTTCTTTTCATAACCTATAATTTCTAATCATCAAAACCGTAAGTCACAAAATCATTTTCTTTCTTACACAAAAGTCCCTAAGGGGTTTTTAGTTATTGATAAATATCAGTAATGCTCTCTCTAATCAGGAAGTCAGTTTATCCATCTTAGCAAATTCTGTCAATTTCATCAACCATTTCTCGATTGCGGGTAATGCAGACAGAATCTTTCCATCTTGATGTATATAGTAATCTTATCACAGTAATCATATACCAAAATAATCTTCCAGGCTTGTTTTCTGTTTATCCATCAGTCTTAAAAGGAATAGTTCTGACTTCAACTGAATATTGATTTGGATTTTAATATTTTAAATCCTCTATATCTATGGACAGATGTGAGTCCATTTTTTTAGCTTTTTTATTGGTCCACCAAACAAAAATATCCCTTCATGTTGCTCACATTTCCAACATATGTTTGATACATTCTATATAATTTCTTTGGCTTCACCTACCATGAAATCTACCATAAAATCTACCATCTACCATAAAATCATAGCACAATGTAAATTTCAATTCTTGCAGCTACCTATTCTTCCACTGATCCATTTGTATATTGTATTTGTGTATTATATCCATTTGTAAAAATTCTTAGCCCATATTATCATACATTCTTTAACCTATTCTTCCATTTCAAATTTCAACAAAAGTTGATATAAGTACATCATTCATACACAATTGCACTTCACATTCTGTCATACCATGCTCCTTACCATAAGTCTTTTTATCCATGTGAAATTTTTCTGATAATTATAAATGTGAAAACCATTGACAGCTATATCCTTTTGCCATTAATTGCTCTTTTGATTTAACTTTATATGCCCCTTGTTGATATTCTAATACTTACTGGTATGTAATTTGTCTTTGCCTGTTGATTTTTTTCTATACAATGCTTCTTGTGCTAAGATCCATAGAGGTGTTTTAAGACAAGGCAACTTTAAACAGTTACAGAGAGATGTCAAATTCATGTGCCTGTAAATTCTGAAGAAGGTTTTTGAAATCAAATCTAAAGCATGGTACAGTTCTCATGATTAAAAAAAGGCAAACTTATGTAATAGCTCCAGTTTTTGTTTTTGTTTTGTTTTTAAGGCAATATAGACTAGCTTTTCATCTGGCTGTTGCTACTCAAGTCACACAGAAGATATCTTCAATATGTTTGATAACATTATTGCATCTTTATTATTCAAAGGAGGTAACAGCAAGTGAAAAAACCCATGCATTTCAATACTGCAATGCAGATCCCACATTATGCACTTTCTTATGAGACCACAAGTACAAAAAAGCAGGGCTCACATCATGACATCATAATGCATGTTTCATTATTTTGGCATCAATAGGCTAGCTGCAGATGCTTCAGATCATATTTGATTCTATTGGGTTTTTCTCCAGATATTCCAATTAGCTGTTGTTTTTTTTTGGGGGGGGGTATACATTTTGAGTAATGTGATTTCCATTCTTGTGATATTCTGGAAATATTTTTAAGGATATAGCATCTGGATTACCGTATTTTCCTCATCTTCTCTTTAGACAATTAAAAAGAGATTTGTAAACAGGAAATCCTTGATTAATGAAATAAGGGTGCTGTTTTCTTCAATGTACATATATAGCTGGAGAACTATGAATAGTCACATACTATTCTTTTAAAGATGTATTTGAAAGAGGGATGTAGGTACATATATCTGTCGATTTATTAAATTAACAATTTCATCTCTAAAACTGAATAGTGGACATGGTAGTACCTGGAGAGAGCAGAAGAGAAGAGAAAAAAACTAGAGAAAGTCACAAAATACAAAGGTCTGTGGATAGAAGTAGAATGATTATGGCAAAGGAAAGCATTACTTGAACACCAACGCATTGAGAAAATCATCATCAGTCAGTTTCAAAAGCCTTACTTGGAACAGCTTACATCCTGCACCGGTACCTTTAGCACTTATCAAATAACAGCTGGCTATCCCAGGTCCTTGGGAAGGACTTGACAAAAATGCTAAATCCAATGCAACATCTGGCTGCCAGTGCAATGAACCATAATCATAATTTAATTCTGCTTTTTTGCACAGCAAAGACTTTACCTTATCCAGTTGCATTTCAACTATCCTGTTTCCCCAAAAATACAACCTACCCTAAAAGTAAGTTCTAACTTGATTTTTTTACATGTGCACCCAATATAAGCCCTACCCCCCAAAATAAGCCCTAATTAAGATCCCGCCCATTCCAGAATGCAAGGGTAAAAATTAAGCTAGAGTGGGGATGGGAGGTGGAGCTGCCCTGTTACTTACCTTTGAACAGTTGTAGTCAGTCCTTGCACATCCCGACACTTGCCTTGCCAGCCCATTTCTTCTGAAGCTAGCAAGGCTTTCCTAAGGGCCTCTATAGTGGATAATTGGGCTCCAGATTGATCTGGAGCTCTGTTATTGTCTGCAGAGGCTTTCAGGAAAGCCTTGCTGTCCGCATAAGTTCCTGAAGGCGTCTGACAGTGAAAAAGAGGCAGGGAGTGATGCACACAAATAAGGTTAATCAGTGGATGACATCCCAAAACAAGACATGTATGTATGTATGTATGGTATTTAGGTTTCTTTGGTTATTTTCCCACATCTTAATATTTGTGCTTTTAATATAGCGACATTTCGGTAGAATCTCATCTGCCATCCTCAGGCTTGTGTATTGGGTTGACCCCCCCCCCAATACCTCCAGCCCAAACACACCCCAACCAGCCACCCAGATGAAACCTAGTTTCCTAATAAATGATAGCCAGTCATTTACCTGAAGCCAAGCTGCACTAAAAGCCCCCAATACACGAAACACAATGTTGCCAGGCAATCAAGACAAAAAAACGCTACAAAACAAACAGAGGATATTAGAAACACCAATCAAGCAGAACACGGCAAACTCCAAGACCAATAAACATAGACCAAGACTCCCAACCAATCAGGATGAAGAAAAAAAAACCATTCTAAAACAGCACAAAGCTAGCACCAAATTTAAAACAGGAATGGCTATGGAAGCCTGACACACAAACGAACCCAACACACCAGTCTGATGATGGCAGATGAGATTCTGCTGAAACAACTGTCGCTACAACTTTCAAAGCACAACTATAATGACGTGTGAAAATTACCGAACAAAGCTGAATACCATACATATATATGGAAATTTTTTTGCAGTGTTTCTTCTTGCATCTCCTCTAACCCTCCTAACAGGGATGCCAATCATTATTTTGGAACTCTAACATTTGGAACAACCACATAGTAAACTAGAAAATAATAGAGAATAAAGTGTATCAATGAGCGAGTTGGTGGGACATTTTCAGAGAACCCAGAATCATGTCCTTATGTGACAGTTGTTATTTTGGCACGTCCCATAGGATTTATTAATGCCAGTTTTGTATCTGTTATTTTCATGAATAAGTTGTCTGCTGTGATGTTTTTTGTTTAGTAATCCTAAACACAAAATACTTGGCAATTATCAATTGCTTCTAAGCTTCTGTGATTCTCGGCTGCTCTCAGTAGGTAGAAGCCTATTAAAAGAAACCTATTAACTAAACTAGGCCACATCCAGCTGGCAGCTTCCAGGCTACTAATTCATCCCTGCATCATCATGGGAAATTTAAACTTTGCAACTGTACAAATTTTCAGCAGCAGCTTTTGGATATTCCTATTGAGCCCGTCCAAAAGTAGACAAGCATATCACATCTTCCAAGGCAGTACTGCTTGCTCAGCAACAGGAGAGCCAGAGAAATGTGGCCCAGAAAATCTCACTTAACTCTCCCTGGAAACTGAGAGAAAGACTTGGGGAATTTAAATTTGTGATATAAGACTGACAGTGGTAATGTACGTAAGTGGAAAGTCTGTTTTCCAAACTAATCTGTCTACCTCTGCTTCAGACCCCAATCATAACACCTCTTTTCTCTTGTTTCAAGTCTTGAATGATCTGGTTGCTTAATGATCAAGCAACCATTTAAGAAAGATAGAAAGAGGTAATGTCTCTTTGTTATTCCCCATAAATTGTTATAATGACTCTAAGATATGTTTTTCTGCTCCAGTCTAAGATTATATGTAGAATCCTTGATGCTCTCAGAGATTGATGGCTTGCTGGCTTGCTTGCTTTCAAATGTTTCATTATCCTATTAGCTAACATCATCAGTGATAGTGAGTGTGGAGTTTGCTCCCTAGAGTAGCTTCCCTGCTAGTGTTGGTGGAGATGCAATTTTCTTTTCTTTCAAGGAACTACCTTCAAGATACTATCTCAAGGTAGCTACTTCAAGATAAGTCCTCAGGAAAGTACTCAGCCCCACTAACACTGGTACGGCAAGCGACTGTATGCAAACAGAGAGCAAATCTCATACTCACCATTCACCAGTACTGATAATGTTACCTAGTCAGGTAATGAAATGTTTACAAGCAAACATCCAAATTCAGAGAGCACCACAGACTCCACAATTCAGTCCGAGCTATAAATATTATTTTCTATTGGAACCAAATTACATATTTGGATGGTACTTGTGCCTTGGGTGTTCCTGCCTGTTTAAGATAGCATTGTTCAGTTTGTAGCAGAATTGTTCCAGAAATGGACTGGCTGCTTTGTAAAGAAAGAAATGCCTTTTTAAATGAACCACTGCTTACCTTGTTCTCTAATAACTTTTAAAGCTTTCTTTTTCCATTAACCATATAAAATCATGCTGGTTTAAATACTTGCCTTGCAAATGCAAAGTTGGTACAGTTGTTTAAAACTGGGCAAACTTTTTAATTACTACCTATATTTTATTTTTATTTTTTTTACTTTTCCCTGTGCCTTTTTCTTTCTTAAACAAACTACAGTGATGCCCTATTTCAGCATTTTTACTGTCATCTGGCATTCTACCCACCAGTTCTCAAATTGGGAAAATTTTGTAACCTCAAGAGAAAGTAGACAATGCAGAGAAAATAAAATAGCTATTATAAAATATGCCAATGTTTGGCATCAGCTGGTTCACCAAACTGCAGACGCAAGTTAACAAGCGGTTCAGGTGAATCAGGATGAACCGGCTGAATCCACCACTATATGCGTTCTTTGTGGGTACTTTCACAACTTGTTTCCTCATCCCAGGTAAACATTGTTCCTGTGCTGAAGGACTTCTGGAAATTAAATAAAGAACTTTGACATTCTGAAAGGCTTATGAGGATTGACTTGAAATCATCAACATTTAGTTTTAATGATGTGTGTGTGTGTGTGTGTGTATTCAAGTCAGTTCTTCTTTTATATATACTATTATCCATAACTGCCCTCATCTATGAAAGTTGAGGTGGGATAAATATCATAAAAATAAAATAAAAATCAATCATACCCATTTCTTGTGTTACTACTTTTTGGGCCTTTTTTATTTCTGAGAATGCAATAAATGTTTTAGCAAACAAAACTGCAAAAAAAAGAAAATTAGGCCATTTTGAGATCATTAAATTGTAATTACAGTTTTCTACCACATAATAGGATGCTATTATCATCACAGAACAGTTATTCTTATGGCTGAAGTGATGGATTAGGAGAACAGGGAAGCGAAGCTTAAATTCACTGTGAGCCCTGGAAGCTTACTGTATGACTTTTGGCCAATCACTGGAGAAAAACAATGGAACACAACATGTTACATTGCTTTGTGTTCTTGGCAAAATATCAAGATATAAAGGTTCAAAGGTTTAAACCTTTCATGGCCAGCATGAAAATAGGGAATGCAGTAACCTTCCTACTAAAATGGTATCTATTAATTTACTGTTATTTACATGTTTTCAAACTGCTAGGGTGGTAAGAGCTGGGGCAAGTAATGGGAGTTCACCCAGGAATGGGATTCTCCCGATGCAACAACCAGTTCGCCAATTGTGGGCTTTGCATAAACGTGCACAGCTATTGCAATTACTTACTTTCAATGTTACTTCAGAGAAGTAACACACCTGAGGCTCAGCAATCTGCTCTGCCACATGAATCAGCTGAGCAAATATAGGTGAGTACAGTGCAGGCCCACATGATCATTGGATCGAATCGGTTCAGAGCCAGCTGATCATTGCAGCTAGGTGTTTGCCCGAACTGGTCCGAACTGGGAGAATCCCTGAATTTACCCCATCAGGCAGTGCTCAGGTCTGGAAGCCAGGCTGTCAGGTTTTCAGCTGACAAGCTTAGCATCTTAATTGCTGAATAATACGCCACTCTGTATCAGGATATGAAATGTAGTTATTTAATAAATGAGAATAATTTTGGTATGCGGATCATATAATTATTATCAATCAACAGGTTGAGTCAATGAATTAATTATCATTCTCCAGAAGCAACTATAAATCTTTACCATGTAGAACTTTTTTCTTCTGCATTCCTCAAAGTGGTACTTATTTCCAAATCAACTATTTTTGCATAAACTAAGAGTTGGCCATGCAAAAGTGCCTGAAAATCAGGCCTGGAAATCTATAGGAAGTAAAATTCCACTAAAATTAATGAGTCTTAGTTCTGACTAAAATAGATACAAGTTTACTATACAATTAAGATTTTATTAAACACATGTACACACAATGAATAGTGAAATGAACAGAATGCAACATCTTGAAGGACAGAGAATAAAATTTGTTACAAACAGAATTCAAGCTGAATGAATGTCACCCCTCTTTCCTAACCTATGAACAAGGAAAACATCTTGAGGAATCGTTGGAAAATATCCTTCAAAAGAAGAATAGTTTGGCATCAATCTTTGCCAAATATTAGATGCCCCTGGCTATTCTGACAAACTAAGTTGTGCTGAATTATAGGCACAACAGAGTGAAATACAACTGAAATTTGTTTCTTATTTCAGCCAGCCCCTCAACATTATTTCAATGTGTTTTTCCTCCCTTGTGGAGCACAAAAACAATGTTATTGACTTTGTACCATTTCCAAAAATCAAGTGGATGAGGTGGGTTCTTTGAAATTGCAATTGTGTTTTAGAGATTGCTCATTGTCAGGAGTACCAGATCTGACAGGCTAATATTGTAGAACAATCTAACATACTCACAAAAATTTATCTTTGATATTCAGACTCTTTCAATCAAGTATTAGTGAATATAATATTCTTTGTAACATTTCACTGATATTGTTTTTCAATCTTAAAGCACATTTCAACATGTCACCAGAATTACTCTACAATGATGTTATAAACATTATGTTTTTCATTTAAAAGAAAGAAGAGCCAACCCACATGAAGAAGATGGAAACATACTTTACATTTCTCTTGTTGTTGCCAATAGTAATTTCATGTATGCAATAGGCTACAGTATGCTATTTAAATGCTGCTGGAATGTGTGGTTTATTAGGAATAAGCCCCTAATTATAACAGCGCTACTGGGCATAGCACTAGGAATTTATTTTGTAAGCTATAGAAGTGCTGACTGCTTCATTCTTTTGGAAGAACTGAAGTTTTTCAAGCAGGAAAAAGTTCTCCTTTACAAAGTAATGTTCTTGTTTTCATGTCATTTTGCTTTACTGTATTCTGCTCCTTCTTCTGCCAACTTTCCTCGTTTATCTTTTCTTAAAATGGAAACCCTTTTATCAAGTTACATTTTAAATAGTATTTTATCAATTTCATTTTGAATTGCTTTTCTTAAATTTTAATAATGATTTGTTGCTGGAGTTTTGCACTTTGATATGGCCCAAGGGCTAATCAATAAAGACTTATTATTATTAAATTGGAAACCCAAAGTGTACATCAAGAAACAATCTTTTCTAAAATGAATGTAACTTTCTGATGACCAGTACTGTAGAAATTCAACCCTATTCTTGTGGGATTTTTTTGTATGATTGACTGCTTCTTTATATCCAGCTCTACCTCTTGCTCTACCCTTGGGATGTCTTGCTTCATATTTTAGAAAGGCATTCAACAAGCAACAGAAACAGCATTTAGACTTATATACCACTTCACAGTGCTTTACAGCTCTCTCATACCCAGATTGCCCCCAACAATCTGGGTCTTTGTTTAAGTGACCTTGGAAGGATGAAAGGATGGGTCAACCTTAAGCCAATGAGAAAGGGCGTTGGTACTTACCTGACACACCGTTCTCTTTGAGCTGTGAAGAGCATCTAGTAGTGGGAGGTGCTTCAGTCTCTGCATTTGTAGGCTGAGCTTAATTTGTGGAATGTTCCTCCTCGTCCACGGGACTCCTCCTCAGCATTCCCCAGTTTTGGCGAAGATGAGAGAAATACGCCCTCGTTCTCATTGTCCTAACAATTTGTTGGCCGAAACAGGACCCCACCAGACGAAAAAAGGATGGGGCTGGATGCTCTTCACAGTTCAAAGAGAACGGGCATGTCAGGCAAGTACCAATGCCCTTTCTCCTATAAGCTGTTCAGAGCATCCAGTAGTGGGACATATCAAAGCTTGGCCTGTCCTATGGGAGGGACTCCGTCTGATCTGGAATCTCCTCCTGGTCTCTGTGGACCCTTTGCAGAACTCTTCTGCCAAAGGAAGCCTCAGCAGATGCAAATACATCAATTTTATAATGTCTAATAATTGGCAGTGGGGAAGCCCAAGTTTCTCCTCGACAAGTTTCAGTTATTGGTGCCTGTGTGGCCCATGCTGCCGATGATTGCAGTGCTGCTTGTGGAATAAGCTGTGAAGACCGTAAGCACCTGCAGGGATTGAGTCTGATACATTTTCGCTATTGCGGCCCGTAGTCAACGGCCTATCATAGAAGGGGAGACCTTGCATTGCATCCCTGAATGTTGGGCTGAAAGGACAAGAATAAAGCCTCTGATTTTTCAAAGAGGTGCTGTGCGGTTGAAATATATTTGCAATGCTCACCTCGCATCAAGCCTATGCCATTATAGCTCCATCCCTTGGAATGGTCTGGGGCAAAAATTAGGAAGTATCAGGACCTGTGCCCTATGAAAACCAGAGTTAGTTTTGGATATAAATGTAGGATCAGGCGAAGGATGACCCAGTCAGCGTGGAAAAGACAAAGATCTTGTCTGATAGACAAGACTGCTATCTCCAAAACACCACGAGAAGAAGCGACCACTACGAAGAAGACTACTTTATACGTCAGAAATTGTAAACTTGACGACCTTCAATGGTTCGAAAGGGCCCTTAGTGAGTGTGACAAAGACCTAGTTAAGGTCCCAGGTGTAATAACAGTGTACCACTGGAGGGTATAAGTTTGTGGCTCCTCAAAGGAAGATCCGTATGCGTGGATGATGGGAAAGGGAAAATAGGCCTTCACAAGTGAGAACTGATGGCAAGGCCACCACCTATCTTTTCAACGTATCAGGTGATAATCCCTTGTTAAGTCCCTTTTGCAAGAACTCTTGAATTTGAGTCACAGAAGGAGAGGTGGGATCAGTTTGAGACTGAGTACCCATTTGCAGAAACTGGACCATGTGGCATTATAAATGCGAGTTGTTGAAGGGTGTCTAGCAGCTAGGATAGTGGTGATAACTCTGTTGAAAACCTTTTCACTCTTAAGGGAACTCTGCTCAACCTCCAGACAGTTAGTTGCAGCCATTGAAGGTCCAGTTGTTGGAGGGGTCCCTGAGATACGAAACCCTGGCTGGTGGGATTCTTCATGGAGCTGATATGGGGAGACTGCGGAAGTCTGCAAATCACAGCTGTTTGGGCCAGTAAGGAGCTACTGGAAGTAGTTCCGCCCTTGTGCCTAGCAATTCTAGGATGACCTTGGGAATCAGGGCAAGGGGCGTGAGTGCATATAGAAATCCCAGAGGCCAACGACGGTGGAGCGAGTTGAAGTTTTCTGCTCCTCACTTGGGGAACCTGAAAAAAAAAAATCTCTGGAGCTGAGTGTTGAGGGGAGGAAATGAACAGGTCCACCACCATCTGGCCAAATGTCCTGACCACTTTTTGAAAACAGGGAGGGGTGAAGGTGCCCCTCCAATTGAATGATGGTGGCCCTGCTCAGCCAGTCTGCCTGTGTATCTGACAGACCAGAAATGTGCTCTGCTCTGATGAAAAATAGGTTGGTCTCCGCCCAACGACAAAAGTGCTTCACTTTTCGCATGATATGTTTCGACTGTGTGCCCCTCTGTTTGTTTATATGAGCTTTGGCTGCTACGTTGTCAGAAAGGATGAGTATGTGCTGATTGTGTACCTGAGGAAGGAAGCTGCGGAGCTCCCCATCCAACAGGCTGGCATCGGTCGTGATGATAAGTCTGTGTGGCTCCTTGAAAAAGCAGCCTCTGTTGATGGTTGGTCTGGTCCACGCAAATAGAGATATGAGGACCTTTGGTGGTACCCTGACCGTATGTTTGAAGTTGCTTCGTTTGGAGTGTTGGTACGGGAGCAGGAACCATTGGAGGAATGTAGTGTGGAGGCGGGCCCAAGGGATGATAGAAATGCATGAGATCATCTTGTCTAACAATTTTGATAGTTCAGCTAGGGACACCCTCTTAAGACCCTTGATCTCCTTAACTAATTGCTGAATGCTATTTAGTCTATCTGGTGACAGGTAAACCTTGCCTTCCACTGTATCTATGACAGCCCCCAAATGGGTTATCTGAGTCGATGGTGTTAATTGACTCTTATTCCAATTTATTAAGGAGCCATGCTTTTGTAGGGATTGTAATGTGTAGTGAGTGTCTTTGACTGCTTGATGGGCAGAAGGTGAAAAAATCAAGATGTCATCAAGATAACACTAGATCTGTATGGGGATGTCTCTGAGATGAGCAACCAGTGCTGCAAGGACCTTCATGAAGGTCCAAGGGACAGAAGCTAGTCCAAAAGGGAAGGCCACATATTCAAAGTGGTGGTTAGTATAACAGAATCTCAGAAATTTATAGTGGAAAGGCCAAATAGCAATATGCAGGTACGCCTCCATCAAGACTATGGATGTGAGGGCGTTCCCCTTCCTGATGCCGAGCAAGATAGATTGCAGGGTATGCATTTTAAACTTGCAATATAGTGAGAAACGGTTGAGATGTTTCAGGTCTAATATTGCTCTCCACCCCCCCGAACTTTGGGGCATCATGAAAAGATGTGAATAGAAAACTTGCCCTCATTGAGTGGTAACTACTGGTTGGATGGCTCGTATATCCAGTAGAGGTTGGATAGCCGATTCCATTAGATTATGTTTAATTGGGTCTCTGGAGAGGGAGATGACATGAAAATTCTGGGGGAGTGAATTGAAAACGCCAGTGCAAGGTCAAATCTGATCGTATCTCTGACCCAAGAATCAGAGGTTGAAGAGTCCCATTGGTCAGCGAATGGTTTAAGGCATCCGCCAATGGGGGTTAGGTCCTAGGAGTTATTTTGGATGTCGAAAGGACCTGTTTCCTGCTCCACGAAAGGATCTTTTGAATTGACCACCCCTTCTGCTCCTATCCCTGAAGTCTGACCTATCTGGCTGCTGCCCTGGTCTGAATGGTGGGGGTCTCTGGTGTCTGGGTGAAAAGGATCCCTGGTAAAAGGGTCAAAAGGATCTCCTCCGAAAGGACTGGGGGTTTCTCGGATCTGACTTCCAAAAAAGGGAAGGAAAAATTTTCTTTTTGTTACAGATTTCGATTAGTAGTGGATCAAGGGAAAGGCCAGACAGTCTGTCTCCCACAATTGGGGATGAAACCAGCTTGCATTTGTGCTTAAAGTCGGCTTGCCAATGTTTTAACCATAGCAAGCAATGCGCTGTGATATGTGAAGTAATGGCCTTGGCTGAAAACTTGATTGCATGATAAGTTGCATCAGCTGATAATTCAGCAGCAGCAATAGGTTTAGCAATATCTTGGTGCGCTCTCAGGTTATAATTAGGAACATGTTCCTGTAAGAGGCGGAGCCATCTGATAGATGAATGCATGAAGAAAGAGGCTGCCATGGCTGCTCTGATGGCCCACACGTCAGACTGAGGGCTCTGCGTAGGGCTAGCTCGGCCCACTTTTCCTCCGGCTTTAATACCTCCAGCTGCAGAGGCCTCTTGCTTCCATACCAGGTCTGAAACATGGGAGGAACTGGGATCACCTCTGCTTCAACTACTGGTTGGTTGAAGATCAGATCCTGTGGTCCCTCTTCCGCAGGGGCTGGTGTGGTGGAAGGGGTTGACTTGTTTAGGTGTGCAATATTTTTTGCCTTAAACAATAGAGATCTGAAAAGCTGTGGGCGGAACAAACCTGTAAAAAAACAGGTTGGTCAGGAATAAGACCCTCATCCTCAGACATTCCCCTTTCTAAGGGATCTGCTTCTGACAGGGGCTCGCTGTCCTGTACTGATCCCAATTCAGTCTCCTACATTTGATCAATGTGATCCACTTCTTCCTCCTCTTCCTCCTCCTCCATCAGACCCTGGAGGGGGGTCCCCCCTGTAAGTGTACCTGGGTATGGTGCTGCTCTGACCTGTTCAACGACCTCAGCGAATGGGACTCTTGATCAGTGATCACAGGATATTCCCTGGTCATGACAGCGTGTAGAGACCCCGCTGAAATTCCCTAGTGGAGTGAATGTGGCTTCAGGAGCTCTTCACGTGGTCGGTATCCCGGGCACTTGAGCCTGTTGGCCTTGTGGAGCCAAGCTGCGCCTGGATGAGAGGGAGAGATCTAGGGGAGGAGGAGGGTGTGAAGAAACAGATGGGATGGAAGAGGAGAAGTCCTGTGGGACATTGTGCGCCTCTCTAGTGCACTTGTCTATCTGCTTTGTAAGGCTTTATGTCACCTTATAGTGTCCCTTTCACCTGCTTAGGTTTGTGTTGAGATTTGGCTTTTGCCTTCAAGGATGAGGTCTGATAGACCTCCCATCTGCCATTTTGATTCAAATTGGAATTACAGTATGTTTGCTATAAAATACTGAGGAGGTGGTTGGCATGCCTAGGGACCTGATCTGAGTCAAGACCGGTTGCCCTGATAACATTCTTATTGCCCCTCCCTTTTTTATATATATAGTACCTACATAAAATGAGTCATATCACAGTAATATTTTATTGAAATTAAAAAAATTATACTGAAGAAAGGTTTTCTTTTTTAATTTTATTGTAATTATAATAATTATTTTTATTATTGCTCTTATAAGCACGAATATATATACATATATATCTATGATAATAAGAAAAGGAATGTTAACTGAGCAACACAATAAAATGTAAAGCCAAAAACAGCCAAATTGTGAACGCCTAAGGCCCAAGTTGATAATTGTAGGGGCCTTCAACAGCTTTCCTGCATAGGCGGACACAGGCCTGGGTGTTTGCTGTTGTGCTGCTGAAGTAATTAGGCTGTGAGGGTTAAGCCAATGATTTAAAATATAATAAATAGCCTCAAATGCAAACAAGCCAAGATGAGGGAATAATAGTTCCCAGAATCTTGAAGGGAACCTGCTGTTCTGAGCAGAACTACCTCACACAGCTTGAGAATGACAAGCAGGTGCGCAGCCACGAGGTTTTGACAGCTCAAAATAGCCTCCGGCCCGTAGAGTTTTGGTGCGCTCCTCAAAGCGGCAACTTCCTGCCCTGTAAATAAATGGCTGCCGGAGTTCTTTGTGTTAAGCTAATGGCTGGAAAAAGTGGAAATTATCACAAGTTCAAGTTCTCCACTTCGAAACGGCGTCCTGAGAGGAGGAAGAGCAATATGACTCAGTTTTGGAGCAAAAGGCTCACACCACTGACAGAATAAACACTGCGGCAATCAAACTGGCAGGGGTAGAGAATTTGGCTGTAGAGAGGTGGTGTGGAGCAGCGCTGAAGCCTCCTGCCGTTTTTGGGGGTGCGAATCGATGCTACCCCTAATCAGACCTGTCAGGCTGTGAGATCAATTTGGGATAGAAAGCTAGAGACAAACTGATAAACTATCAAACCTGCTGGCCATGAAAGAATTTTTCTGTTTTGGTCAAGGACGAAATACAAGCACTGCCTATCTCTCTTGAGGCTGAGCAAAAACTGGGGAACACTGTGGAGGAGTCCCATGGAGGAGGAGGAGCATTCTACAAATTAAGCCCTGCCTACAAATGCAGAGACTGAAGCACCTCCCACTACTGGATGCTCTGAGCAGCTCATAGGAGAATCAAACTACTGGCAGTTGAAAGAATTAACCTGAAATACTGCATTCTAACCACTGCGCTACCTCAGCTCTTTTAGGCTAACATTAGGCTGAGAGTTCTCTGCAATTGATTTCTCAGGTTACTAAATTACATCTGGTACTGAAGAGCTTCATATACATTGCTAATTATTGCTTGACTATAGATATATTGATAAGAATCCAAACAAGAAAAACACAACATAAATTTTACTTGAAAAATGATCACAAACAATGGAAAGCTGATGAAAACCAACAGAGCAATTCCTGGCTACAAATAAAACAAATGTCTGAAACAACAAATATTTCCCTTTAAGCACATGAAGGCAAGAAATAATTTGTACTTTACTAAAATGATGAAAGAAATTCAAGAGGAAAAATGCATCCCAATTTTACCTGGCAAATTTTCTAGGCAATCCAGAGAATTCAGTTAAGATTGTGGATATTTTAAATACATATAAATGTGTTTATAATAAAAAGCAAATCCTTCATGAGTATTCTTTACATATTTTTTAAAGTTGTCTTAATTTGTCATATTAGTTTTACGCTATTATGCTTTTTTATATATACTTATACCAGATTTTATCATGGAGAAAATCTATCTATATAGTTATTAGGAGTTGAAAGTGATTTGATGGCAGATTATCAATTAATAAGACAGATTATTTGACAGTACAGCAAACAAATAGTACATTTATGCATATTCATATTCTGCATATCAACAATTTAATTTGATATACTTTTTAAAAATAAAAAGTAAGCCAAGTGAAAAAGTCACCTAGATTTCCAAGTAAAGTCATTTTTAATTTAATATAAAAACAGTTAAGATTTTCAGTGTCAGAATATACCTTGTTCATTGCCATACTGTAAGTAAATTAGTGACCAAGTCCAAATTCTCTTCAAAACAGGATTTTTCAGTTATCTCTAAATCTTCTTTCAAGCACTTAAGAAGTATCATATTCAATAACTTTTCCATAACCCACTCAAAGTCTGTTGGGTGTTCAGCTGTGTTCGGCGATATTTAATGAAATAAGTAAAATTACTTCCATCACATTCTATGATTATTTTTAATAGAATGTGATGGAAGTAATTTTAAACCTAGTTCCATACTCTGACACAATCACAAATTTCTCTCCTGAACCTTTTCAGTGATTGGATGTAAGCAAAGGAATGGCAGAACCTGAGTGTGGAGTGAAAACAGGAATCAGTCCAGAATCCCTACGTAGCCAGGGATTAAACTAAATAAACTAAGTCCCACCCTCCTTCAGTGATGCTGACCTCTATTTGACTCTAACCTGGTGCTGACCTTTAGATGAAAAGGTTCCTATTCATAGACCTTCAGCAATAAATCAGCTTAATTGAACCTTCACATGTGGATCTGATCTTTTGTGCCTGACATTGTAAGAGACATGTCTGTTTCACATGAATTACTCCCAACCTTGAAACTGGAGATGCATGAGATGCTTACCATCTTTGCTTGGGCAGAAAATGCTACATATGCAAACATCAAATTCCATTTATACAAAATAGTGCCTACTTTCCCACTAGTGATTTTGGAGAATCAATTTCATCAATAACATCACGGAAATAAAGAAATTATTTTACAGTTTGTGACTGCACTCTAAATGACGTCGTAGAACTATCAACTTTCATATGTCAAATGATGCTTTGGAAAAAAAAACTATTTGTTACTTGCTTGTACATTGCAGAAAAAGTTAGTTGTCTCAGTGAAAAACATTTAGAAAGATTTTCAGACAAACCAGGAAATGTGACTGAGAGTTAGCCTGTATTTTACATTTATTTTATGATTTTAAGGTTATTTTAGGCAAAAGTAAGAATAATATGCCTCATCAAAAGCAAAACACAAGATGGCAATAGGAATTTAAACCACTCCTGTGCAATCACTGTCCTCGAGGAAATAAGCAGCTGGGAAAAACTAGTTTAAAACTCCCTTCTTCATTTGTAGCAGTCCAAAATTGGATTGGAAAGCCCCGAGTTTATTTCTGAATAGATACAAATACTCAAAAGTTAAATGAATGTCACATATTAAAAAGTATTTTTTCTTTCAACATACAACAAATTGAACTCTGAGAAAGTCAAACTAAAAAAGGAACTGCACATCAGGAAGAAAACCTACAAAGTTTTCTCATAGAATATTGTTTCTCAATTTTGATAATTTTAAGGAGTGTGGACTTCAACTCTCAGAATTCCATTAAAGGCCACACTCCTTAAAGTTGCTAATATTGAGAAACATTATCATAAAACACAAGACTTTGAAATGGAGTAGCTGAAAATGCTCATTTCCTCCATGATCCTTCATTTGGGCCCTATTTGACATAAGCTTCCCATCTCTTCTCTACCATTCCACTCTGTCCTGTGTATGACCCTTAACTCACAGTGAAACGCCTACAATAATTTCATATTCATTAAAGGAGTCCAGAGTCTTTTTTGGCTAAAAGCCAAAAAGCTGGGTCCAAAGTCAGGGAGGCCAAGAAAGTAATTAAATTCAGTCTTCAGGCCAAGGGGTTACAAGAGCTATATGCAGAATTCAACAAGTTAGTCAAGTCAGGAAATTCTAAAGAAATGAAGTAGGAGAGAAAAGCTGAATAAAAAAACAGGTCATTTCCAATATTTGAAAAATACAGACTGACTCCTTAAATGCTAAGATTCAGGTGACTCTCTTATAGATGGATCTCTTATTAAGAAATCTGTAATTCTGACAAGCCTGTCCCAAATGGTATTTCCTTTTACAACCTAGTGAGTCAAGTGCAGGGGAAGCTCAACCAGTTCTGACTTTTTGATTGTGTTTTCTGTTAGCACAATTTGGCCTGGTTTCCTTGCTATTTGGAAATTAAGATCCTTTATTTCCTTCCCCACAGAATCATCCATTGGTAACATGTCACTTCCTGTTGTGCTAGTCATTCCCTCTTTCTTTTCACAAAGGAAAACTTCCTTTAACCTTGGGGAAATGGTAGAAAGTAATAGGCAGAAAAATATTGGCCAAAGCCTATGTTTTCTGCCATGGTTAATGGGATTTTTACAAGCAGTCCCATATCCCAATAGGACATTATGCCTGGAGCATGAGATTTATAGCCAAGGAAATGCCCTGCAGGAGCTTTCTCGAGCTGAATTTGGCAGTCAGTTTGTTGTGACTTTCCAGGAGTTGGCTCCTCAATCCAGAAAACTGCATATACTTTTCCTAAGTGCCAGCAAGTGAAGGAGAGAGAGATTATAGAAGTGTATTTCATATGTTGGAGAATCAATTTGTATATCTGGAGGGAAGAGTATGGCATAATAAACCTGCCTTTATTTTACACACAAAATTCAGTTGAATGAGATGGGCAATATTTAACCTCTCTATTCTGAATAACAACATAGGTCCAGTATAGATCACTATACAATTGTACACTCCACTCTTGGAAATGTATTCACCTGGATTTCAAGTGGGGCACCAGCAAGCAGGGGTGGGATTCATTTTTTTTAACAACCGGTTCTGTGGGCGTGGGTTATTTGGTGGGCATGGCTTATTTGGTGGGCATGGCTTGGTGGTAATGTGACTGGCTGGGTGTGGCCAACTCAACATCCCACATTGAGGCACGCATCTCCTTGTCTGGCCTCTCATGACTGTGGGGATGCTGCAACAGTCTTAAGTGTGAAAAATGGTCATGTCACTTTTTTCAGTGCCACTGTAACTTTGAATGGTCACTCCACACAAGCAAAGTACCAACAAAGGAGGGAAAAAAAATTTCAAAAAAGTTCCAGAGATAGGAAGTCTAGGCCTGCCAAGAATGTAATAAGGGTTAACAGAGAGACAGTTTCTGTAAGCAACACCAGAATGCTTCCTTTCTGCCTTCCTTACAGGATTAAGCCAGTAATTTCTTCTAACAACCGGTTCTCTGAACCGCTTAGAATGTTAACAACCAGTTCTAGCAAATAGGTGCGAACCTGTAGAGTCCCACCCCTGCCAGCAAGGACTCTAGAGCAAAGGTGATAGAGCAACTATAGTTATTTGACAGGCTCTGACAACCTATCTGCTTTGCAGATAACTTGATGTGATAACCTTATGAAAGTCTCCTGGTAAGTGTAGCTCAATTATCTGGGAACAATTTGAAGTGGTTGTTCCTGCAGAGTTAGTCTCAATTCTCTGATTTCAAATACCTATGTATTAAATCCATGTCCTTCCTGGTTGTTCAAAGCCCTGGAAAACAACATATTTGGATCCAGTATTCATTTGCAACTTCTGAAGGCAAGTTGTTCCACTGGTTAATTGTTCTCACTGTCAGGAAATTTCTCCTTAGTTCTAAGTTGCTTCTCTCCTTGATTTGTTTCCACCCACTGCTTCTTCTCCTGCGCAAAGGTGCTTTGGAGAATAGCTTGTCTCCCTCTTCTTTGTGGCAGCCCCTGAGATATTGGAACACTGCTGTTATGTCTCCTTGGTCCTTCTTTTCATTAAACTAGACATAGCCAGTTCCTGCAACCGTTCTTCACATGTTTTAGCCTCCAGTCCCTTAATCATCTTTGTTTTTCTTCTCTGCACTCTTTCTAGAGTCTCAATATCTTTTTTTTACATCGTGGGGACCAAAACTGAATACAGTATTCCAAGTGTGGCCATAAAGAAATATCTTAATACGTCCAGATAATGCCATCATTTATTAAGCTAATTTGCTCCTTATAAATTTCTGAGTGCAATTCAACTTATCATTTTAAAGCCTTCCACAGGGATAGAGTATTTATGAGACTTTCTATCTTCAGTTGCTTCTGTTTGTTTCTTGACACCTGGCTACATAAACAGGGTTTGAGTTCCTTCTACAAAACAATGTTACCTAGCAGTACTTAGGAGAACACCTTCTTTGTAGGAGATGGGGGGGGGAGAGAGAGAATGGGGTTGAGATAACCAAATAATGTTGGGTTTTGCACAATGTCCTTTGTACCAAGACTTCCTTATCTGACATGCTTCAGAATTAAGAAAATGTGGATCACGTATAATATGTTTCATTAACTGCTTTATGGGCCAGAGATTCAGTTTAGCAGTTTTGCCTCTGAACTTTTAATTAAAAATCCAGACATAGATTTACCAGTCCAAAGGGGGATAATGTTCAGAGCTGAAAATTTACAATGGAGTTAGGGTTGTTCAATTTTTCTTTCCATTTAACAACAAAAATGTTGCATATGCTGGCAGCAGCACAGGGCTCTCTGCAAAAATGACATTTTTTCCAGTGCTTTCTATAATCACCAGAAAATCAGATCACCAGATATCGCTTGCATATTCTATATTGTGAATATTTTAGGAATTAAAAACCAATGAGCTCCTTAAAAACCCAATGGCAAATCGATTGTGCAGCCTTACTTCAATATCTCTATTACAACAGAAGGCCTATCCTAAATTGTATTTGACCTAAATAATAAATTTGATAGGACATATTTTTATCTATTTCCCTCTTCTTCAAAAAAAAGATGCTTTATAAATGATATAGTCTTGTGTGCTCTTAATGGATTGTTATCATGCTTTCAATATTCTACATAAAGAATGTTCAAAATTCAAGGGTTTTTTTTCCCCCTTACATCTATAATTAGCCTGAACTGGATTTAGCATATACAATATTTTTATAATTCAAACCAAAATTGAACTTGTTCATTTAGACAGCCAGTACATATCTGTAGTTCTCTAAAAATAAGTGCAAGGAAATGGTTTATCCTTGCCTATCCTAAGCTCTTACAAATTAGCAGGTGTATTTTAGAAGTCCGGTCTAAAATCCATTTATAGCGTTAAACATCTTAGCTCTCAAAATAGATTTAAGTACGGTGAAAAGGTTACTGCAGGCTTCCTTTTCTCTCAATTAATTCTACTTACCAAGTAAAAACCAAGGGCTACTCTGTTACAGCAACAAGATCGCTAAGACTTAGAATTCAATTAACATTTCAACATTTAATTATATTCAATAAATCATAATCAATCTGTTATCAACAGAAAATATCTAATTTAAATAATAGGCAATTTAATTTAAAATTAAATTAACATATCAGTTCAATAAAATTTACATTCTCTGTTTTCTGCCATGTCTTTTATTATATCATGCAATTGGAGTACAGTACATTCCCTACATTACTTCTCAATACTAACAGTATTTGGACTCATTTGGATGCATAAAATGTAAAATTAAATACATAATACATAATTTGTGTAAGTCAAAAAGCAACTATTATAGAATAGAATAGAATAGAATAGAATAGAATAGAATAGAATAGAACAGAACAGAACAGAACAGAACAGAACAGAACAGAACAGAATAGAATAGAATACTTTATTGGCCATGTGTGATTGGACACACAAGGAATTTGTCTTGGTGTAAATACTCTCAGTATACATAAAGAAAAGGTACATCCATTAAGAAACAAGAATCATAACGTACAACACTTAATGATAGTCATAGGGTACAATCAACAATCAAATCATACTAGGAAACAGTCAATATAAATCGTAAGGATACAAGCAACAAAGTTACATTCCTACAATCAAAAGTGGGAAGGGATGGGTGTTAAGGAGTGATGAGAAGATTAACAGTAATAGTAGTGCAGACTTTGTAATAGTTGAACAGTGTTGAGGGAATTATTTGTTTAGCAGAGTGATGGCTTTCAGAAAAAAACTGTTCCTGTGTCTAGTTGTTCTGGTATGCAAAGCTCATCAAAGTTCCTGTATAGATCCATGATAAAAGATACGCAGATCTGTTGTATTGATTTCCTTCTTGTTTCCACTTTTAAGTTTGTTGCATTCTGATTTTCTGTAAATTAGCATTTTTAAAAAATAACATTACACTGGTTTTATATTTTTGGGAGGTGCATTTCCTTGTAATGATGCATTTTCAGGGCCTAGTATATTTTTGTAACTAACTTATACAATATACTAGGGCACATGTTTCTCTAAAATGCCAGAAGATTATTTTCTAACTAATAAAGAATATTGTAAAATTTAGAAATTAAATGTTCAAGCTGTGAATGAGTTAAGAATGAGTAAATTATGAATGAATTAGTGGTGGGGTTCAAAATATTTTTGCTATTGATTCTGTGGGCGTGGCTTGGTGGGCGTGGCAGGGTAAGGATACTGTAAAATCTCCAGTTCAGAGGTGGCATTTGCTGGTTCTCCAAACTACTCAAAATTTCAGCTACTAGTTCTCCAGAACTGGTCAGAACCTGCTGAATACCACCTCTGGAAGGAATACCATAGGCATCTTATGGAATCCACAATGATGTCACATGTGTCATGATAACAGCCTGAAAGTTACATAATTTACATCACCGGCAGGATAATGTCAAAATGCACATGATATCATCTGCTTATACATACCCTCCCCAGACACTCATTCGGAGATATAACAGCCTAGACAGGAAAAGGGATCAAAACAGTCAACATGTCATAGCAGTACAATTGAAACCCTGTCCCTAGTGTTACTGCTTTGATTTCCCGTTATGTACAAAGAACAGGTGTTTCATTGCCCTGCTGTGACTATAATTTTTTTTTACCACTACTATTCACAGCTTCTAGTGACCCAACTGGGAAATCTTAACATTTCAAATTCATCTGTTATAGAAGCTAATTGCTGTTGGTAATACAGATTTCCCCAGGGAAAGCTAGAAGTGTTTATACATTTGACCAGAAAATTCCAAACTTTGGATCAGACAGAATTGTTCCCTTAGGGAAATGGATATTAATATGGGTTTCTGCTATGTTTGCCTACATCCACTACATCGGTTTTGAAAAACTGAGCCTAGCATGGTCATATGTCATTAGTAGAAGCTGGATCTGTCAAAATTAAAAGAATTTTCAATGATATGGTAATGAGCTCTTTTACCTTTTGCATCCAGTTATGGTACTGTCAGAATATTAGGAGTAGTGAACTGTAGTTGATGCAGATGTTCACTCTGAGGAGAAATACAGCTGCTTTGGGATTAGTACAGCCTGCATCTATGCCTGTTTGTTTCCTATCTCCCATTTCTTTAGCAAACAGATGGATATTCTCTTTCCCAAATATTATTTGGCTTCTTTGTAAAGTGAGCTGCAATTTCTAATTGCTTGGGAAATCAAAGTATATAATCACATATGAAATAGCTTCAGGGAAATCTCTTCTTTTGGCTACAAAACAGAATAGTTAAGAGGATCAAAGATTAACCACATACTGTAACTTGGACAGAAGTTATAGCCTACTTGAAAAAGTCTTCATATAAGAGCTAAGAAGCAAAACTCAAATCACCTGAAAATTGTCTCTGCTATACAATGCCAGGATTAAGAGATTTACTGTCGGTGGACATTATGCTTGGCTGTTGAATATAGGCAATGCGTTGATTTGGCACACTAGGATGAATGTTTGTCATTGTGAGCTTGGGCATGAATACGCTGGCTGCTATTAATCTGATGGGATATAGAGTATAACTCTGAAATATTAAATAATACTTAGATAAGTATTCCAAGCTGATTATTTGGTTGGGCTGTTTATTGATGGCTCTTTGGCAGTTTCTTGATTGGGGTATTGCTTACTTGATTGTTGATCTGAACCTATCTATGAATGTATGAACATTCTCTCAGTTAACTTCAGTTCAACAATCAAGTAGCACTACCCCAAACAAGAAACTGCCAAAGAGATATCAGTAAACAGCCCAATCAAATAATCTTTAAGACTTCCCTCATCTACACAGACAGGCAAGACACCAGAATATAAGCTGACAGCAAATAGCATTCCTTACTAGCCCTGATGATGTTACCTAGTTAGGGTAATGAAACATCTGCAAGAAAACAAGCAAGCTCAGAGAAGATCAAGGACCCCTCACTAATGTTCATACAGCACATCTATCCATGGTTTATTCTTACTATTATTTCCTTTTGGGTCTCAGCAAATAACCAGGTAAATTGTTGACAGGATCTCAACCACCTATGTGATAGATTCCAACAGAACCTCTCATTAAAAAAAAAACAAACCAACACATAGATGTGAGTTTGATTGGGATCAGAGTTAGGGTAAATGGGATGGAGGAAGTTAATACCTTTTTCAGCCCTGTTTATATGTTAACTTCACACATGTCTGAAGGGATATGACCAAGCTGAAAGCCACAAACACACTGTGGTAATGTTTAATTCTGATTGTGACTTTTCCTGCCATTTTGTTCTGACAGAAGTGACTTCTGCTCATGTATTCTGCATGTACAGAAATTACTCTGCTGTCTTCAATACCACAATCATTCTTGTCTGTGGATTAGAAAAACAACACTTTCTAAAGGTGCTTGAAGGGATATTTTTGTGAAACTTCAATTCTTTAAAATCTGAACAAACTTGGTTCTGCCCCTGCTGATCTCCAGACAGGACTGCTCTGAGCAGTCTTGATGTAAATAGATGGTGAATATATCAAGGAAGAACTGCAGGGGGAAGAGAGGCTGCACAAAAGTGTTTTTTTTTTAATGCCACCACTAGGAAAACATATTATTTAGGAGATCAGAGACATGAAAGATTTGACTCATTTAAAATGGAACAGCAAATACAAAATTATACAAATTATAAACAACTTGCATAACAAACAAAGCTAGCCAGTTGTTTGGGTACTGAAAACAAAATAAGCATTCTCTCAACCTTGGCTACAAAATTGCACTGAGAATAAATTAAACTGTCATTTCAAGACACTGAAACCAACTACTTGAAGTAACTGTACAATTCTGCATAACAGGATTGATTCAGATCCTGTACAGCTGTTTGATTCCTTTCTACTTTTATCATGTATAATGTTTTAACTTTATAACACATCTGCCAAAATACATTCTTTCTCAGCACTAAGAGCAGTTTGTCTCCAAATATTGAAAGACAGCACTAAGAGCAGTTTGTCTTCAAATATTTTAGGAAATAATATTTATCATCATGTACTGGTATTGAAGATACTTTTCTTAGAAGTAAAGTTGGAATTTGTGATGATCGAAAAATAATACTTACATTAGTCACAAATACTGGATGGATTAGTTTATTTCCCAAACTTCATGATCACAGTGAATATGAGCACAACTTAAGAATATATTGAATGAATTCCTTTGGTTCTCCTTTTGGTGATGGAAAACAGAAATAGATTGAATGAAAAATTATTTAAGTACATATTGCAGTAATTACTGTGATTGTTATTAAAATGCATCTGTAATTTAATTAATTGTGAGGACTTTCTAACTGAACAGTTTACAAGTCAAACAATTACAAATAAACATTTTTCTTTGAACATTTATTAAAGTCTAGAGAAACGAAGATGAGAAATGAAGATGTTCTCGTTTTCCAGATTTTCTTTTAAAAAAATGATATTTGATTCATATTGGAGAGCAGGAATTGTAGCATGTGATTATTTGCAGTTATTTAGAAATCTACAGATTAAATAAATTATCTATGGCTTCATATATTCACAGGTTATTCATCAAGTATTCATGCTACATAAGCCAAATTTACAGAACAAATTTATTGTTCATGCAGTCAGAGTGTTTTGACATTAACAGATGTACTGCTAGCCCTGGCAGAAAAGAATTAAAAAAAGAGAAACAAACACTTACAGTTCCTCCCTTTTCTTCTTTTCTCCTGCTTCAGATAATTAGAAATCCAACCATCAAGAAAAATAGGGAAAAAAGTAGGAATTCAACACTGGTTTTCTCTTGCCTAAGTTGGTTCCTGGTTTCAAACTTCAGTAAGGAAAACAGAAAAGCCAAAGTCCTTGAAATATATTTGAGTACTTAAAAGAATTTCTCTGATACATTAATTCCTGATTTCCTTTTTTTCTTGGAAAGTCAATCAAATAATATAATTATATGTTCATATGCATTGAAAGGATGATGGATGTACATACTTGGTCTCACTCAGTCCCATTTTTGATTTCATTCTTTTGTTCTTTTAGCTTCACATGTTTTCCATCTTGTGAAGACAGAATTTGCATCAGCCCTAGAGCATCAGTAGTTTATCCTAGATATATCTTTCTGAGGATGTAGTAAACTAGGAGTAACAAAGAAGACATCACAAAACTATCACAAGCAGATGGCAGGTCATAGATTATCTTGCTTATCTTTTTCGTTGGTTGCTTTTTTCTCTTGATAGCCAATATATGTTTTCACTCCAAAACCAATTGAAATTGCCATCAATGTCTTACCTCAAAGCCTGGAAGCTGTTAAAGTCTGGACAGAAGAAAACAAATTACAGTTGAACCAAGAAAGAGAGTTTGTTCGTGACAGCTCTCTGATGGCTGTAGGGAGTTTGGGGATATAGTTTCATGGACAATTGGAGGTTGTGGCCAGAGTGGCCTTTATCCACTTGACCAATGCATTTAGGGAAGATCTCCCTGGTGCCAGAAAACCTGGCTTTAATGACTCATATGCTTACCAATACTCAGTTGGTTTTCTACAATGAGCTCTATCTACAGCTGCTTTCTAAGACTGCTTGGAACCTGTCATTGATTCTAAATACAGCAGTCTACTTGCAGATTTGTTTTCATCTATTATCATTAGGATTACAGCTTTGGTTCAAAACATTGTTTCAATTTCTTTTACAATATGTTTTGGCACCAAGGTACTTGTTTTACCACTGCTGTAACCTGAATTAACACATCCAGTGAGATCTTCCTGGGAGAAACTGCTATTAGTGTCTCACCTTTGCGAGATAGAACTGAGGCCAGAAAATGTTGCCTTTCCATGATAGTGCCTGTTCCATATTAACAAACTCCAAATAGGCTATTCCTACTGGACAAAAATACCTAACACTGATTGGTTACTTTTCTCAATGCTGATTGGCCAATAATAGCAAGCCTATGATTGGCCAATTCAAGCGGCAGGAAAAACAAATAGCTGTCATTGGACACTAGCCGTGAGCAGCTTCTCTATAAAAAGAGCTGCCGTGGCTCCTGGTTAAGACGGACTTTCTGCACTAAATAAAAGAGCTGAAGTTACGCTGGTCTCGAGTCTCATTCTTCGTGAACACCACACTGGTGACGAAGGTGGGATTCTGAGATAAGGAGATTAGTCAGGCACGTGGCATCGAAAACTGAGCAGACGAAATGGCTGGAACCAACTCACCACCCACACCATTCAACCCAGCAGCAGAGGACTGGGAATCCTATATCGATAGATTCCTCATGTTCTTGGAGAGCAATGATCTACAAGGAATCTCGGACAACTGAAAAAGAGCTGTATTCCTGACACACTGTGGGCCCACAGTGTTCAAGATGGCCAAGGCACTAGCGAAACCAGATGATGTGAAGCAGATGGCCTGGCCAGACCTAGAGAAGCTGCTGAAGGCTCACTATGCGCCGACCGTCTCCAGCCTCATCAGGAGACATGAGTTTTACAAACGGGACCAGAGGGAAGGTGAGAGCATTACAGACTTTGTAGCCGCTCTCAGGGACATTGGAGGGGCATGCAATTTCCTAAACATGGACGAAGCCATGAGGGATCGCGTGGTCCTCGGACTAAGAGACCTTACCCTACAAAGCCAGCTGCTAACCCGGCCAAAGATTACCATTACCAAGGCTATTGCTGAAGCCACAGCAGCAGAAGCAACCAAAAAGTCAATGGCAAAGATGCAGCAGATGAATGCCAACTCACCAAAGACACGGACCGAGACGAAACAGAGCACCGAGAAGAAGGTAGAAAGCACACACAAAACCGCCGCACGCTATACAGATAGTGGATCTTCCGGAATCAATGAGGACGATGAAGAAGAAATCCACAGACTCCAGGCTGAGCAAGAGGGGCGACTGAAAAATGGTTGTAAGTTGGGGTTTCAGTGTGCCGGATGCGGAGGAGACCACCCCCGTTCTGAGTGCCGGTTCTTAGACGCCTTGTGCCGGTACTGCGAATGGCGGGGCCACATTGCATGAGTATGCCAAAACTGGAAAAGCTACAGCCCCAGACAGAGGGACAACACACCACCAAGAAATAAAGAAAGGACAACGTGGAACCGCGAGAGTTGTGAAGGAAAAGGAAAGTGGCCAAATGAAAACTATAGGAAAGAAGAAACTCATCAAACCATCACCATCGGCCATTCTAACGCAACAAGTGGCCAAAAGGTACATGTGGCAGCCCGGATCGAGGGCCAAGAATGTAAGATGGAGGTCAATTCCAGATTGTACCTATCGATGGTATCATGGGATACCATCAAAAGACTAGTACCGCACATTGGCAGAGCTGAACTAGAACACCAATCGCTAATTTTAAAAAGAATACCAAGGGAACAGAATACCGGTAGTCGGACTTGGACACTTCCAGATAAGCTTCAAAGAATACCAAAAGATATTGCCTCTAACCATAGTAGACCGGAACCAACCAAGCTTGCTGGGACTCGAGTGGTTCGAACTTCTAGGAATCGGAGTGACTGGCATTAACCGCATTGCTGACTGGGAGGAGAACCTGATGAGAGAGTTCCAGGATGTCTTCGATAGAAAGTTAGGCAAGTACCGAGGGTCCTCTGTTTCATTCAATTTAGACCCAACCATAGCTCCAATTAGACTAAAGGCGAGGCGAGTCCCCTTTGCTAAAACCCAAAATTGATGAAGAATTAAACAAACTGATAGAACAAGGTATTCTGGAACCAACTGTCCACACCAAATGGGAAACCCCAATCATGACCCCAGTTAAGCCAGATGGGTCCGTGAGAATTTGTGGGGACTACAAGGCTACCCTAAACAATGTGCTACAACAAAGTGCATATCTAGTTCCGGTTGTACAACATCTACTACACTCATTGGGAAGGGGCAGGGTCTTCACAAAGCTCGACCTTGCCCAAGCTTACCAACAATTGCCAGTAGACCCTGAAACAGCAGAGGCACAAATGATCGTGACTCATAGGGGGGCATTCAAATGTAAAAGGCTACAATTTGGAGTCAGCGTAGCCCCTGGGGTATTCCAAAGCCTTATGGAGCAATTATTACAATGGATAAAAGGAGTAGTCCCATACTTTGATGACGTGCTTGTCTCAGCTAACGATGGGAGACAATTAGGAGCCCGTCTCAGAGAGGTTTTGCAAAGGTTCCAAAAAGAGGGACTCAAGGTGAAAAAAGAAAAGTGTAAATTGGCCACATCAAAAGTCAAATTCCTGGGGTACCAAATCGATAAAGAGGGCATCCTCCCCACAGAAAAAAAGATTAAGGCAATCAAAGAAGTGCCTAGACCTAAAAATAAAGTTGAATCACAAGCATTCTTGGGACTTATAAACTTTTATCATGTCTTTCTCCCACAGAAGGCAACTATGGCGGAACCACTACATAGACTATTAGACAAATCAGCCACCTGGACCTGGGGATGATGTGAAGAGACAGCATTCCAGCGGATAATAGACCTCATCACCTCCGACTCGGTATTGATGCAATACAGCGGGACATTCCCATTAACAATCACCTGCAATGCATCACTGTTTGGCGTCAGAGCCATACTTAGCCACGTCCTGCCTGATGGAAGAGAAGCCCCCATCGCCTTCTACTCAAAGACCCTTTCAAAAACTGAACGGAACAATAGCCAGTTGGACAGAGAGGCATTGGCAGCAATATCCGGCGTAAAACTTTTCCACAAATACCTTTATGGTAGGATGTTTACCTTTTTAAACCCCTTTTCGGAATACTCACAGGAAACAGAACCACCCCAAACATACTTTCTCCGAGAATGACGAGGTGGTCCGAGTTTCTGGCGGCATACAACTATAGACTGATCCATCGACCTGGTAAAGACATTTCTCACGCTGATGCCTTGAATTGCAACCCCCTACCAGACATAGAGACTGACCTGGCACCAACCATTTCCACCCTACAAATTGAAACTCTAGCAAACCTACCAATAACCGTGGCTGACATTGCCAGAATGACCGTAAAAAACAAGACATTATCACAAGTGTTAAACTGGGTAGGAAAAGGGTGGCCAGAAAATGAGACAGACGTTACTTTTAAACCTTTCAAGAATAGGCAAACTGAACTGTCATTGCTGAAAGGTTGTATACTTTGGGGTGATCGGGTAATTATACCAGAACCATTACAAGAACAGGTACTGGGTATGTTGCGCGAAGGCCACCCGGGCATCGTGCGAATGAAATCCCTGGCCAGGAGCTAAGTATGCTGGCCAGGGATGGACAAAGACATTGGGAAATGGGTTGAAACCTGTGGGAAATGCCAAAACTCCCACCCTGCACCCTCTTCAGCACCTGTCCTGGACTGGGAAACACCAAGGGGCCCCTGGTCATGCATACATATAGACTTTGCGGGGCCAACAAAAGGGCATACATTTCTAATTGTAGTAGATGCTTACTCCAATTGGTTGGAAGTAAGCCTCATGCACTCTACTACCACTGAAGCGGTCATCAAACAACTGCGGAAACTATTCACCACACACAGGTTACCGGACATGCTCGTCTCCGATAACAGGCCACAGTTTACCACATTACAATTTGAAAAATTCCTCACTGAACAGGGCATACGACGTGCCTTGATAGCACTGGCCCGACCAGCAACAAACGGAAGAGCGGAACGCATGGTCCAGTATACCAAAGAAACATTAGACAAATTAGACACAGGAGACATGCAGGAAAGAATTGAAAAATGCTCACTGTATACAGCACAAAGCACCAAATTCCACTACAAATAAAAGCCCAGCAGAATTACTCATGGGCAGAAAACTATGATCACAATTAGAAAGATTACACCCAACATATGCCACCGAAAAACCAACCGATTCCTCCAGAAAGTATCGCAAATTCGAACCAGGAAATTTAGTCTATGCAAAGAACCTCACCGGCCACCCATTGTGGGTACCAGCGAGGATAACACAAATAACAGGACCACAGTCGTATAGACTAGAGACAGATGATGGCCGAACCTGGTAAAGACACATTGACCAGCTACGGTCACGAACACTAGAACGCACCTCCGAACACCCAGACACGAAGAACAACACACACACACACCAACAACATTACAAACATTACACAAAAATATCACCAGACCAACCAGAGAGGGGGGAGACCCCTCAATAACAAATAGGGTGGGAAACCCTCCGGTAGAAAAAGAAACCCCTCCAGTAGAAAAAGAAAACCCTCCAATAGAAAAAGAAACCCCAGAAAAACAAAATAATTACAATAAACACTCACAAATAAATGCAAGCAAAAACAATGAACCTACCCGCAGAAGTCTTCGATGAGGAGCAGGAGGCACAAGAAGACCTGGATGCCTTGGAGAAGGCGGAGCTTCGTCTGGGTGCTACAGCTGAGATCTCGGGGCTCTGAGATCTCAGCTGATATTTTCACCCCTGGTCGGTCCTAACGGACCTAAACCGTCCCGTAGAGATGGGGATTGTGAAGGGCACAGTCCCAGGATCCCAGAGATATCGCAAATCTCTGGTTTGATCCGGGAGAAGCCCTTTTGCTGGCGGTGGAAAGGCAGCCTCCAAAGCTGCTGAAGTCGGGACAGGTCCGAAAAGAAAGTGGCTGGAGCGAGGGTGTGTTGGCTGGGTGAGAAACTTCTTTTGTATTGCAAATTGGTTGAGACCTGAAAGGATATCCTGAACAAAGAAGAAACCTGTGGCTTTATTTTTGTCTGACTGGAATCTGGTTGAGCGGCGTTTTTTTTAAGTGATGTCAAATTGAGGCTTGGATTCTTTCCTTACTATTTTTTTTTTTCTGAGGACTTTAATGTGACTTTGTAGGTAACCAGATTGAATTTTTTCTTATATATATTTTTATGCTTCTTTTGATTTTTTAATTTTCTTTAGGATAGAGGCCCCCTTTGATTTTTTTTTCTTTTCCTCTGAGTTTTGTATACATTACTCTTTTTTCTGGCTGGGGGGGGAAAAAGTATTAAGAGATCTTGCAACACTGCCAACTAGAGGCTTGAAAGTACTTTATTTGAATTGGGGAGAAATGTATAAACACTCCTTCTCAAGGACATTTTAATGTGATAAGATGGAGGGAGAGC
The DNA here is from genome assembly GCA_015471245.1 of Laticauda colubrina. Classification (NCBI taxonomy): domain Eukaryota; kingdom Metazoa; phylum Chordata; class Lepidosauria; order Squamata; family Elapidae; genus Laticauda; species Laticauda colubrina. The sequence goes on along the minus strand of BLBF01000004.1, from coordinate 69,918,459 downwards.
ACAGAAAAATATTATTACAGGTGTTTTCCTGGACCCTTATCAATATTTCAACACTTGAGGCTTGGTTTTGAAGCTGCTGGAGAAGAGAGTCATAATAAGAGCCTTGGATAAATAAATAAAGTGCAGTGTGCAGTCTATATATAGTCTATATCCATACAGAAGCCTGATGATGGCAGATGAGATTCTGCTGA
>BLBF01000004.1:69739223-69918168 GCA_015471245.1 Laticauda colubrina | reverse complement strand
ATTTGTGAAACCTCTACTCGCCAGCCTTTTTGTATATTTCAATTTTAGTAATATTTTTATTTTTGCTTTTTATTTTATCCTTTTTCTTCTTTGGTTTTTTGGGCCTTTTTATTATTGGATTTTTCCATTTTGGATCATAATTGACTACTCTATCAGATGGATTGAAGGTCAAAAAGAATTTGAAGTTTTTTGAAGCATTAAAATGAAAAAAAAAAGTGAGAAAAAGAAGAAAGTGTTAAATGAAATAGACTGTGTGTATTTGGATTGCTTGGTGACTTTGGGACTTTTGGAAATTCTTATTTGAATGATTAAAATCATTTGGGTCGTTTAAAATTTTTCTTTTTTTTTACAATGGCATTACTTATGGATGAACTGAAAATGGAATTTATAAAATATAATCAAGAGAAACAAGAAGGGAAGGATTCTTTTGGCTCTATTTTTCATTTTTTAGAAATGGCAATTTCTACATATGAGAAACTACAAGAACAAGAAGATTGGGATGAAGAAGAAACCATCCTTAATGAACAAGCAACTTTATTTGGGGAAGAAAGGGGAAAGAGGAGAAAGAGAATGGAGAATTTAAGACTTAAAAAAACAACCAAAAAAGGGAAAAACAAGGTGAAAAGTGGACACAATATCAAAAAGCAACAGAAAAGAGGAATACACAAGAGGGTGGAGATTAAGAGACAAGGGGGTAAAAAGAGTAGAGGGGAGAAACAAGGGAGGAAAGAAGGGAAGAGAAGCTACAAAGGTTTGAAACTAGATGTAAAGAAACAGATTTTATTTAGAGATAATGGGTAAACATATAACTGAAAAAGAGATTCTGCAAAGGTACATAAGATTGTGTTGTTGTATCTGTATTTGAAATAATGTTAGAAAATTGGAATAATATATGATTATAAAATGGGACAAAATATTTAATGTAACTTAGCGAAATTTTTTTTTAAATAAAATAAATGAAATTAAATATGAGAGAATTGAATTAAAGAAAGTAACTAAGCAAAATCTATAAGTGTTCCCATAGAAGTATGATATTTATTTAGAAAGGATTGTGTAAAATGTTTAAGACTTAAATGAATATTAATTTTAATGATATAATTTCAATTACTATGGATTGTTGTTTTAATTATATTATATATCAAAAAAAAAATTTTTTTTTCCTGTTTTAAAATATTGAGTTTATTTTTAGAATGTATTACGCAGAATCTGAATGAAAATTATGTGTTATGTTAAGCTTTAAAACTAGGGGAAGGATAAGTATGACAAGGCATTATACTCCAATCAATCATTACAGAAGAAATTTTGTGTTAATGAGAAAAAATAATAGACAGTTGAAACAGGACAGACAAAAGATATAAGTATAATGATTTAAATTGAGATGAAATAAATATAATAGAATTAAGAGAGTGAAAAGAGGGGAGAAGCTATATAGAAAATGTAAAATAGTAAATAAGAAATGGAACTGCTATATAAAAGTAAGCATGAACTTGAATTTATGTCTGTACAAAAAGATGTAACTCGGGATCAAACTGCCGTCCAAAAAGATATTTTATGTTTTTTATGTTTTGTGTTTTGTTGGTATATGTTTGTTTGTTAAAAAATTAATAAAAAATTTTTCAAAAAAAAAAGAAGTCCTGGATGCCTTGTTGGAAAGGAGCAGCCAGGCCAACTCTACTAGCCTGAGTAGGCCAGGCGGGAGCGGCATGGCTGACTCTACCTTCCAGGAGGTTCGACAGAGAAAGACAGGAGAAACAGCGATTCCATCTGAACCCGCTGAAGACGACAACACAACTAAACTGTGCAGGTCAACTAGGCAACCTAAAAGCCCCACCTACTTACGTGACTATGCATGGTAGGACCCTACCAAGAGGGGAGGGTTGTTCCATATTAACATACTCCAAATAGGCTATTCCTATGGGACAAAAATACCTGACGCTGATTGGTTACTTTTCTCAACGCTGATTGGCCAATCATAACAAGCCTATGATTGGCCAATTCGAGCGGCAGGAAAAACAAGCAGCCATCATTGGACACCAGCCACGAGCAGCTTCTCTATAAAAAGAGCTGCCGCGGCTCCTGGTTAAGACGGACTTTCTGCACTAAATAAAAGAGCTGAAGTTATCCTGATCTCCGAGTCTCATTTCCCATGAACTCAACAGTGCCAATTATCTGGAATCACTTGGAAACAAGAGTGGCCCTTTTGATGACAGCCTTTCCAAAAAGAACAACCCTTGGAAAAACTTTCACTGATTGTTTACTACTGGTATATTTTTGGACCTTATGTAATTTGACATGGGGGGGGGGGGGTTTGTTTATTTGTTTTGTTTTCTAGCAATATTGCAAGTTGGGAAATGTATTGTTATTATCATCATCATCACAGAGGAGTACAAAGGATACAGCAACATACAAATATAACAGTAATAATGCATTTTTATTGCATAAGCCTACTATATCAGGACTATTTAGCAAGAAGCTAAATACTCAGTAGAGGCTATACAAGCCTCTTGTATAAAGTATTACAGTTTTGTCTGTGTGTTCATCTATCAATCCATCCATACACATATATCTGTCTATCTATCTGTCTGTCTGTCTGCCTGTCTATCTATCTATCCAGTATCTATATCTATCTATCATCATACTGATTTGGATAATTGTCCATTTTTCAATGGCCAGGCTTTGAATCCAATCAGTTGTTAATTGGATTTTTGCAGCTCAAATATGTTAGGCTTAATATTACAGGAAAATAGAACAGGATATAAGCATGCCTCCTTTTTATGCATTACTGTAGGAAATGAATAACTGTCCTGGTTTTCTTAATTGCAAATTTCAAAAGACGGCATCATAAAATTTTCATGGATTGTGCTTGAAGGATTGAAATGAAAAGGAAACAGAAAACAAGAAATCAAATGTACTATGAAGATATATTTTATGCACAAGGAGAAAAGTTTATCCAGCCTGACCCTACTTCAGACTCTATTATCCCAGTGTCTAGTACTGTTCAGGCTGTTCAGCCTAATACTATTGCAGTTAAAAATTTCATCAATGGTGTTTTTTTTAAAGGTTTAAAAAGAATACATTAATTTAAAAATAGCATGAAAGTATACCCTAATGGATTGAACTCTAAGGTTCAAACTAATACTGTTACAGTTAAAAATATGTCATCACTGGTCTTTTATTAAGGTTTAAAAACAATATATTAATTTAAATGCAAGAAAGGATATGTATATTTTCTCTAAATAATACTTTAATGCTAAAGAAAGCACAAATTGTAAATGCTACTGTATATGTTTGAAAGCTACAATTTTCGCCTGAAAAAAGCAGCACAATCAAAAATATACATCACGGAGAGAGGTAAAATGTCACTGAATCTTTGTCTATGTTTGTGCCAAGGGCACAGTGAGAGCATTTCTTTGGGCCATATTTATTTCTGCCTTGCCACCTCATATTCTAGAATAGGGCTTCTCAAACTTGTCAACTATAAGGCACATGGACTTTTAAGCCCATGTCACACTGAACCAACGGATGTAAAGAGGATGTAAAACGGACAAAAAACCTGCCCATCCGTTCGAAAACGCGATGTATCCATTCTGTACTCACTGCCTCTGTTTTGCTTCCTCTCTATCCGTCCCGCATCTGTTTATGGACGTTTCATCCACTCCAAAAGTTTTGGGCTGCCTAAAACTTTTGCGCAGAAAATGTATCCAGTTCGTCCATTCTGCATCCGCTAGGCATCCGCTAGGCATCTGCTACGCATCCGTTACACATCCGCGATATCAGCTAGGCATCCGCAATGCATCCGCGCAATGCGCATCCGCCCGGACGCAGGGAGGAAGCGGAACGGATGCAGAACGGATGCAGAACAGATGCCTAGTGGATGCAGCACGGAAACAAAGCGTTTAAAACGGAAAAAACGTTCGCAGAGGGGACCTATCTCAGATATTAAGGATGTCTACAGGATGCCTAGAGGATGCCTAGAGGATGCCTAGCGGAAAACATATACTGCCTATAAAAAGGGGGAGCAACTCGCCTGCATCGCACTTTCAGAACAGCAGCCCAGAGGTGCAGACCTCTGCAGCCTTCATCTGCCTCTTCCTCTTCCACAGCATCCAGTCATGTCCACCGTGGATTGTAACAAAGTCCTTTCAGCAGCCACCATCGTTCTGCAACAGTGCGAAGCCATCTGCAGGCTCTGTGAATACTACTGCGAGAAGAAAAGGAGCCACCCAAAAAGAGTCTGGGTCCGAAGCTGGTTCGCCAGTAGAGCGGAGGACGGACTATACAACAAGCTGATGGTGGAGCTCAGGAGCGAAGACACTCGGGCGTTCCAGAATTTCATGAGGATGCCGCCAGCCATGTTTGACAAAGTTGTGCAGTGCCTGACACCCAGGTTGACCAAGGCAAACACCAGCTTCCGGCCCAGCCTTGAACCTGAGCACAAGGTGGCACTCACTCTGCGCCACCTGGCCTCAGGGACCTCCTACAGGAGCATGCAGAACGGCTGGAGGGTGCCATCCAACAACATCAGCATTGTGGTCAGAGAAGTGGTGCAGGCCATCATCGAAGAATACAAGGAGGAGCTCCTCCAGTACCCCTCCACTGAAGAAGGCTGGAAGAAAGTTGCAGAGCAGTGGTATCAGAAGTGGAACTTCCCCCACACCGTTGGAGCACGTGGCCTGCAAATCTCCAGCCAAGTCGGGGTCCACTTATTTCAACTCCAAGGGCTTCTTCAGCATCATCCTCTTCGCCATGGTCGATGCTGACTACAAGTTCATGTACATCGATGCTTCAGGCAACGGCTCATCTTTGGATGCCCAGATATACAACGCCAGTCACCTCAAGGAGGGGCTGGAACGCAACCTCATCATGGGCTTCCCAGATCCAGAACCCCTGCCCAATGAAACACAAGATGTGCCCTACTTCATCATGGGGGATGACGACTTCTCCCTCACAACCTACCTCATGAAGCCCTACACTTCCAGATGCCTCACCCGTGAAGAGAGGATCTTCAACTACAGGCTGTCCAGGGCAAGGCGGGTGGTGGAGAACGCCTTTGGCATCCTGGCCAACAGGTTCCAGGTACTTCTCACCACCGTGCAGCATTGCTCAGAGACCGTGAAGAGGATCATGGAAGCTTGCTGCATCCTGCACAATCTCATGCGCACCCGCTACCCAGTCTTGCAGAACAGGCTCGTGGACCTCCAACAAGCCAATGGGGTCATGGAGTCTAGGGAATGGAGGCAAGGGCGAAACCTGATCGACACTGAGGATGTGCAAGGCCCCAACAGAGCCTCAAATGAAGCGAAGAAGCAGCGCAACCTCCTGAGACAATGGTGCAACTCCCCAGCTGGAGCAGTGGAGTGGCAAGACAGGATGTTAGATGCTTAATGGATGCTTCCTTCAGCCTGTCTCATCACACGGATGAGATTGGGCCATGTATGTTTGGTTGGCCTACAATGAACAGGGCATTTAATAAAGAGTTGTGTTTATGTTGACATTTGTGGATAATTATTACATTATTATTGATAATAAAGGGCCGTAGGTGTGGCACCTGGGAGGGTGGACCATACAGTCCCACTATGCTTGCACTGGAGGTTTATCTATCCCACAGCTATCCTAACCCATCCCACAGCTATTACCCATTCCACAGGTATCCTTACCCATCCCAAAGCTATCCTTACCCATCCCACAAGCATGCAAAGGCTTAAACCATTTCTAAAAGTTTCCAGCAAGACTTTATTAAAAAAAAGAAATGAAGCAAATGTGTGAATCAAAAATAGACTTTATTAACAACAAGCTATGAAACAAAAATGAGTCTCTGGCACTCCTCTTGGTCACTCAGTCTCAGGGGTGAAGGGTCCAGGTGCTGTGGAGGTGGCTGGTGCTGGAGTGCTTGTCATCAGCTCCTCCAGAAGCAGAAGCAGCAGAAGCCCCAGCCCCAGAAGAGCGAGCCCGTACTGCAGAAGCCCCAGCAGAACCAGAGTGAGGGCCAGGGGGCGGGATGGTAGCCCTGTCCCTCTTGTAAGGGCTGGCAGCAGATGGCTGAGGCTTGTTGTGCTTCCACATGGTTGTGCGGTTGCTGGCTGGCATGGAGGCCGGCAGGAAGCAAGGCTGGCAGGAATGCTGGCAGGGAGGCAGGCACCAAGGCTGGCAGGAAGGCTGGCAGGAAAGCTGGCAGGGAGGCAGGCACCAATGCTGGCAGGCAGGCTGGCAGGCAGGCAGGCACCAAGGCTGGCAGGCAGACATGAACCAAGGCTGGCAGGAAGGCTGGCAGGCAGACATGAACCAAGGCTGGCAGGAAGGCAGGCAGCAAGACTGGCAGGCAGACCAGCTGGCAGCAAGGCTGGCAGGGAGGCTGGCAGCAAGGCTGGCAGCAAGGCTGGTAGCAAGGCTGGCAGCAAGGCTTGCAGGCAGATATGCAGGCAGGGCAGGCAAGGCAGTTGATATGTCTGGCAGCAGGTCTTTCCTCTGAATGGCGTCCTGCTTCCGAGCTGCTTCCGTTATATCCAAGGGGCTGACGCAATGCATCCCCCCCGCATGCGCAGTTAACGCCAGGCATCCATTAGGCTTCCTCTGTGCATCTGCTAGGCTTCCACTGTGCATACGCTTTATCCGTTTGGCATCCGCTCTGCATCCGCTCTTTCCGTTCCGCGTACACTTTGCTGAGGCCCCCCGGAAGCCCTGTGGATGTGCCATCCACTCCCATCTGCTCCCATCCGCTTCCATCCACTGGGCTTCCTTTCCACATCCGCTTTGCATCTGCCCTGCATCCTCCACGCGTCCGTGTTATCCGTTCCGGTTATGCAAATTTTTACCACTTTTGAGAACGGATAACAACAGATGGAACATTTTGCTCATCCGCTGTGTCCTTTTTGCATCCGTTGGCCAGTGTGACATGGGCTTAACTCTCAGAATTTCCTAGTCAGTATTTGTATAGGGAATGGGCCAACTTGCTGTAGCCAACTCACCATGGCCAACTCGCCACTGGACAACTCACTGCAGGACAATTTAAAAATTCTGTTTAATTATTTAAACAGAATTAAATTTTAAAAATTAAAAATTTTGTCATTCACATTTCATTCTGTCCCTCCTTTGGCATCCTTTCTTTAGTGATTCTATTCCACCATTTATTTGATATTAGTGTAACTTTTGTCCCCCAATGAGTTGTCTTGCAGTGAGTTGGCTGTGGCAGAGTTGGCCGTGATGAGTTGATCACGGAGAGTTGGCCATGCCAAGTTGGCCTCAGCAAATTTTCATAGACCTATCTGTATATGCTGGCTGTGAAGTTGTGGGAATTGAAGTCTACAAGTCTTAAAATTGCAAGGGATGAGAAATATTGTTCTATAAAAGCATTAGAGAATGTGAATGGATGTGAAAACTGTTCTTTAAATGCATTTTGTTCAGTAGGAAGAGGCATGCTAAATAAAGGAAAAAATGAATAATGGTCAGCCCTTCAAAGTAGTCCAAACTAGAAAAACCAAAGTCGTTATGTTGCCTATATTGTCGTTATATTGCCTATATTGTAAGGTTACAGTAACATAATCTTGTAAGTCTGAAAGTGTTCCCTTACTCCCTTGCCTTTACATTCCAAATAATTAGTGTGAGGTTTTTTCTTCAACCCCACTCCAGCTTTGGATTTGGATTTCTGCCATCAAATCATTGTCTGGGATGCAGCTCTTCTTCCTGACTCTCAAGGATATTCTGGCAGCCCATGACAACAATACATCAATATCCATAGACATTTTCACCATGCCTTTCAGGGACATGTGTGGAAAGGGGAGCATCTAAGAAGTCAAGAAAGAGATTATAACTATCCAGTCAAAACCCCAGTACTTCATGAGTGTGTTACTCATAAAAAACATGAAGCTTCAATCAGAGATCTTGATGGGAGATTTTTAAAAATCTCCTTCTCTCCCAAAACACCTCCCTATTTTGACATTTTTTAATATCCTTCCCTACCCACCACTATAACATCATTGTTATCCTATTTTTCTTAAATTGCATGGAGATTCACAACTATTAAAGACATCAAATACAATTTATGATTTGTATATAATTTAGCTTAATGGAACCCACAGCTGCAACCTAACAAAGTTAGTTTTGTTGTAACACTGCCAGGACAAAATAATGTACACACTAAAATTCCTATCTGTTTAGACATAGATTTCAACCAACTAAATTTGTCAAGTATTTGTTTCATTTAGCTATTCGCATTAGAAGAGTAGGATTTTAAAAATGCACATATATATTTTTTTGCCAGACTTGATAAAGTATTGCAGAAACTTCACAGAAAGTGAGAAAGTGTTGTTTTGGGGTAAAAAAAATATCTAGGACTGCTATGAATGCACAAGGATTTTTAAAGGTTAAAGAAAGTTTGAAAAGACCCCTGGGCTACATTGTAGATTTTAAACAGTAAGCATAATTTCCCAGTGGATTGTTTTAAAAGAGAAAGATGAATGCTATCTCAACTTTACTCCTGCTAGTATGTTCCTGCCACAATGCATTAGCAAGGGAATGAAAGGCCAACATTTGCTCCCAGAAGAGACAAAGAAAAAAGACTTTTTCATCCCAGATTCAACTATGTTAAATTGAGCTGGGTCATAGAGCAATGTTTAATGATGCAAATAAAATCAACACTATTCAGGTTTAAATTTACAAGGAATATCTGTAATAGAGATTCAGGTCATTGTTTCACCTGTTCATAGAATAGACTTACAAAGATTCTCATGACTTACAAAGAATATTCTCATGAGTTTTAAAACTCAGAACAAATGACTAGAAGAAAGCAGATTTTTACACCCTGAAACCTAATGACTTCACCGCTGCTAGTGAGAATGTACACATTTTGTAACTTAATATTTGCAGTGCAAAGTTTAGTTTTGTTTGTAAAACAGGGTGTTTGAAAGTGCCATGTTTGATCTTGGATACACTTACCTCATACAGAAGGACAATTACTGTTAAAATCACAAAATAGGTACCAGTCTAAAACAGCATTTTAATTGAAGGCCATACTTAGATGTTGGCAATAGGTGTTCCTGTAGAAATAACATGAGAAGAGATGAAATGTCAAACAACCCTAACCCATCACACAATTTAAATCTTTACCTTTAAGTATTACCAAGAGGTATGAAACAAAGATCCAAAACAACGAAAGCACATTGGCCTGATGCCACTAGTGCTGTTGCTAAATGCAGGCCTGCTAATATGTGAGATCTGAACATGTAGACTGTTAAAATATATTCCAATCTATATTCCCAAATGTAAAAAGGTATGAAACTTCATATGAAATACAAAAAGCTTTCTTGCATCTGAGAAAAGGTAATGGAAATTTACTTTACTTTCTGAATTAGATTGCAAAATACTGGAGAATTATACATTACATATGCTTTCATGTGGAAATTACAGAAAAAAACTCAGAAAAGGGGATTTTTTATTTCAACAGAGAATGAATGTTCAGAGAAGGCTGAAAGAAAGTAGGATTCTAACCACAGACTCCATAAGAGAATGCATCAATAGATGAATCACAATTCAGAATGTGGGACGTTAAATAGTAGGGCATATGACTCCACTTTTGTGGTTTATATGCTCTATGTCCTTATCCACATCTTACTTTCCTTTTTAAATTGTGACTTTAAGCTGCTATGGAAAAGCACTTTTTAAGGGTGGCCTATTATTTTGTCAAATAAATGAATATTTGTAAATGAAAGTAACTGAACAAAATGGACTAAATACAAGCAGTTCAATTTTTCCCAACCAACCTGCTCTCCATCACTCAGTTATTGGGCATGTATTTTTCAACATTGTAACTAATGTTTCACATAAAGAGGTAAAAGGAAATGGTCTTCAAATTTGCAGATGACTGGCCAAGATAATATTCTAGAAGACAGAATCAACATTCACGATGGACTGGATAAATTAGACTTAAATCACTCAGCCATTTGCCTCAATTTTTGCAAAGAAATAATATGTTTTACCAACTAATATGTTTAAAGAGCTAATTGGAGAAGCTGAACTTAAATAAAATGTTCATTTTATAGAAGCATCATTGGGAATGCAACACAGATTTGTTATGAAAAAAACATCAGGTTAACACAAGGTCATTTCTTAACATTGGGCTAGTCTAGCTTATTTATAAACATAATAAATAACTCCCTTAATGTATGTTGGGAATCCCAGGGACATAATATATTTTTCTTTCAATAAAGGTTTTGACAAGAGCCCTCATTATATTCTGATTAAGAAATGTGTCAGATAGTTTATCTGTTATGTTTAGTTACATCTGGCCTGCAAACCATAGACAGTGGTTCTTTATTAAACTAGACTTGAGTTATTGGGCATGTATTTTTCAACATTGTAACTAATGTTTCACATAAAGAGGTAAAAGGAAATGGTCTTCAAATTTGCAGATGACTGGCCAAGATAATATTCTAGAAGACAGAATCAACATTCACAATGGACTGGATAGATTAGACTTAAATAATAATGAAATTTAACAGAAATAAATACAACTGTTACATATTAGCATACACCAAATACTCTATTCCCATTGGTCCACAAATACTCGAATCTGATTGGTGTTCTACTCGATGGTGATTGGTCAAAAATAGCTACCCTATGATTGGCTGCCTCAGCTGCGGGAGAATCAAGGAGCCGTCATTGGCCGCGAGCTGCGAGCAGCCTCTCAATAAAAAAGGAGCTGCCGCGGCTCCTGGCTCAGACGAAATCTCGTAACTAAATAAAAGAGCTGAAGTTACGCTGGTCTTGAGTCTCATTCTTCGCGAACACCACACTGGAGACGAAGGTGGGATTCTGAGACAAGGAGACCAGTCGAGCACGTGGCAACAAGAACCAAGCAGATGAAATGGCCGGAACCAACTCGCCACCCACACCATTCAATCCAGCAACGGAGGACTGGGAATCATACATCGACAGATTCCTCATGTTCCTAGAAAGCAATGACTTGCAAGGAATCTCCGACAACAGAAAGAGAGCTGTGTTCCTGATGCACTGTGAGGCCATAGTGTTCAAGATGGCCAAGGCATTAGCCAAACCAGAGGATGTAAAGCAGATGGCCTGGCCAGATTTGGAAAAATTACTGAAGGCTCATTACGCACCAACCATCTCCAGCCTTATTCGGAGACACAAGTTCTACAAACGGGACCAGAGAGATGGTGAGTGTATCGTAGACTTCGTAGTGGCTCTCAGGGACATTGGAGGGGCATGCGAGTTCCTCAACATGGATGAGGCCATGAGGGATCGCGTGGTCCTTGGTCTAAGAGATCTCATTTTACAAAGCCGACTACTAACCCAACCAAAAATTACAGTCACTGAGGCTATCGCTGAGGCCACAGCAGCTGAAGCAGCTAAAAAACCAGCAGCCAAAATGCAACAAATGAATGTGACAACACCAAAAACACTGGCAGAAACAAGTCAAATTCCAGAGAAAAAGTCAGAGAACACACACAAGACATTACACACTATGAGGATAGCAAATCGTTGTCCGAGATCGACGATGATGAAGAGGAGATCCACAGACTCCAGGCTGAATGAAATAGATGGGAGAAGAAAGGATGTAAGTTGGAGTTCCAGTGTGCCGGTTGTGGAGAAGACCACCCCCATTCCGAGTGCCGTTTCCTAGACACCATGTGCAGGTACTGCGAGAGACAGGGACACATAGCAAGAGTCTGCCAAAACCGTAAGACCTACAGCCCCTGACGTAGACACAACACACCACCAAGGATAAAAGAAAGACAGACATTGAGTCAAGAGAGTCGAGAAAGCAGAGGAAAGTGGCTAAACGAAAACTACAGAAAAGAAGAAACACACCAAACTATAACCATCGATCATAGTGCAACCAATGGCTGGAAAGAACATGTGGCAATCAGCATCGAGGGCCAAGAACGCGAGATGGAGGTGGACTCTGGATCATACCTATCAATGGTATCATGGAATACCATTAAAAGACTGATACCGCATATACACAGAACAGAATTAGAAAACCAAACACTGATAATAAAAGACTATCAAGGAAACAGGATTCCAATAGTTGGATTCGGACACTTCCAAGTCACATTCAAAGAACACATGAAAATTCTCCCTTTAACCATCGTAGACCAGAACCGTCCCAGCCTGTTGGGACTCGAGTAGTTCAAACCCCTGGGAATCGGGGTGACCAACATCAACAGCGTCACCAAGACAGACTGGGAGGAGAACCTAATGAGGGAGTTCCAGGACATCTTCGATGGGAAACTAGGCAAGTACAAAGGGTCCCCCATATCATTTAATTTAAATCCAACAATAGCTCCAATTAGGTTAAAAGCGAGGTGAGTCCTCTTCGCATTAAAACCAAAGATTGATGAGGAATTAAATAAATTCAAAGCACAAGGCATATTGGAACCAATTGACCACGCTAAATGGGAAACCCCAATCGTAACCCCAATTAAGCCAGATGGGTCCATGAGAATGTGTGGTGACTACAAGGCCAGCCTAAACCATGCACTACAGCAAAGTGTATATGCTGTTCCAGTAGTGCAACACCTGTTACACTCATTGGGGAGAGGCAAGGTTTTCGCAAAGCTCGACCTTGCGCAAGCATACCAACAATTGCCAGTCGATCCCGAAACAGCAGAGGCACAAACGATTGTGATTCATAGGGGAGCCTTCAAATGCAAAAGACTGCAATTTGGAGTCAGCGTGGCCGCAGGATGTTCCAAAGCCTGATGGAGCCTGATGGTTGTAACAAGGGATAAAAGGGGTAGTCCCATATTTTGATGACGTGCTAGTGTCAGCCAGTGATGAGAGACAACTAGAAGTCTGTCTCAGACTAGTATTACAAAGATTCCAAAAGGTGGGATTCAAGGTCAAAAAAGAAAAGTGCCAGCTAGCCACCTCAAAAGTCGAATTCCTGGGGTATATAATCGATAAAGATGGCATCCACCCCACAGATAAAAAAATCAAAGCGATCAAAGAAGCACCTCGACCAAAAAACAAAGTAGAATTACAAGCATTCTTAGGACTTATCAATTTTTACAATGTTTTTCTTCCACAGAAGGCAACGACAGCGGAACCACTACATAGATTACTGGACAAGGCAGCCACCTGGACCTGGGAACAACAAGAAGAGACAATGTTCCAGAAAATAAAAGATTTAATAACATCTGAATCTGTATTAATACAATACAGCGAGAGACTACCATTGACAGTCACCTACGACGCATCACCGTTCGGCATCGGAGCCATACTCAGCCACACACTGCCAGATGGGAGAGAAGCACCAATCACATTCTACTCCAAAACACTATCCAAAACAGAAAGGAACTACAGTCAGTTGGACAGAGAGGCGTTAGCATCAATATCCAGCGTCAAATGGTTCCATGAATACCTCTACGGTAGGACCTTTACACTCATTACAGACCACAAGGCCCTATTAGGAATATTAGCAGGGAACAGGGCCACTCCAAACATACTCTCCCCACAAATGACAAGATGGTCTGAGTTCCTTGCCGCATACAATTATAAATTAATTCACCGACCAGGCAAGGACATTTCACACGCTGATGCGCTGAGCTGTACTCCCCTACCTGAACTAAGGAGTGACCTGGCACCAACCACGTCCACCCTACAGATTGAGACATTACCAAACCTACCCATAACTGCAGCGGACATTGCAAAAGAAACCACAAGAGACAAAAAATTGTCACAGGTTTTAAACTGGGTAGGAAAAGGGTGGCCGGAAAACGAGACAGATGTGAATTTAAAACCGTTCAAGAACAGGCAAACTGAACTGTCATGGTTAAAAGGTTGCATTCTATGGGGGGATTGGGTGGTAATACCAAAAGCATTACAAGAGCGAGTACTGAATATTTTACATGAAGGACACCCGGGTATCGTACGAATGAAATCCCTGGCCAGGAGTTATGTATGGTGGCCAGGGGTGGATAAGGATATTGGGAGATGGGTAGAAACCTGCGCTAAATGCCAAAGATCCCAACCTGCACCTCCTTTTGCACCTATACTTGACTGGGAAACACCAAAGGGGCCCTGGTCAAGAATCCACATATATTTCGCAGGGCCTACAAAAGGACACACATTTTTAATCATAGTAGATGCTTACTCAAATTGGCTGGAAGTAAGCGTCATGAACTCAACAACTATAGAAGCAGTTATCAAACAACTGAGAAAACTTTTCGCTTCACATGGGTTACTGGACTTATTAATTTCAGATAATGGGCCGCAGTTCACAGTATTGACATTTGAAAAGTTCTTCGCGGAACACGGAATAAGGCATGCTTTGACAGCGCCGGGTCAACTGGCTATGAATGGGTGAGCAGAACGCATGGTCCGATATACCAAAGAAACCATAGAAAAATTAGACACAGGAGACATACAAGAGAAGATTTATAAAATGCTCACCATACAACACATCACACCTAGCTCCACTACAAATAAAAGCCCAGCAGAATTATTAATGGGTAGAAAATTAAGATAACATCTGGATAGATTACACCCCACATACACCCCCGAAAAACCAACAGACTCCTCCAGCAAGCACCGTACATTCGAATCAGGGAACCTAGTCTATGCTAAAAATCTCATGGGGCACCTACTGTGGGTACCGGCAAAAATAACACAAATAACAAGACCCTGGTCGTATACATTAGAAATGGACAGTGAAAGAAGCTGGAGGAGACACATTGATCAATTAAGATCAAGAACATTGGAATGAACCACTGACACACCCAGGCATGAAGAACAACATACACACAGGCCAGAACCACAGCAAACATTAAACAAAAACAATAATAATGCAACCAGATGGGGGGAGACCCCTCAAACACAAATAAGAGGGGAGGGGAGACCCTCTGTCAGAACAAGAAACACTGCAAAATCAAAACACAACCCACAAACCACATTCTGAAATAAACTCAGAAAGAAACAGCTATATACCTGAAGAAGACTTCGGCAAAGAGGAACAGGAGGCACAAGATGACCAAGAAGCACTCCAGAAGGGAGCAGCTGAGCCAACTCTACCAGCCCAGTTAGGCCAGGCGGGAGCGGCATGGCTGACTCTACCTTCCAGGAGGTTCCACAGAGAAGGACAGGAGAAACAGCAATCCCGTCCGAACCTGCCGAACACAACAGTACAACTAAACTGCGCAGGTCAACTAGACAACATAAAAGAACCGCCTACTTACGTGACTATGTAATCTAGGACCAAACCAAGAGGGGAGGGGTGTTACATATTAGCATACTCCAAATACTCTATTCCCATCGGTCCACAAATACTTGAATCTGATTGGTGTTCTACTCGACGGTGATTGGTCAAAAATAGCTAGCCTATGATTGGCTGCCTCAGCGGCGGGAGAATCAAGGAGCCGTCATTGGCCATGAGCTTCGAGCAGCTTCTCTATAAAAAAGGAGCTGCCATGGCTCCTGGCTCGGATGGAATCTAGCAACTAAATAAAAGAGCTGAAGTTATGCTGGTCTCGAGTCTCATTCTTCGCGAACTCTACAACAACCTTATGAATTAGGAACAAAGAAATCAGATGCACAGTATTATATAGGATAGGGAAAACCTAGTTTGGTGATGAGAGCCAGTTTAATACAGTGGTTAAGACATCAGATTTGAAATTGGTGGATTGTGAGTTCCAGTCCTTCTTTAGGCATTAAACCAGCTAGGTGATCTTGGACCAGTCAATCTCTCTAACTCCTAGAAAGGAGCCAAGGGCAAACCACTTCTTAAATATTTCCAAGAAAACTGGGAAACTTGTCCAACTCTTGTCAGGAGTTAACAATGACTTAAAGACATTAAAAATGTTGCACTAATAGCTCTATGGGGTGTCAAACTCGATTTCATTGAAGGCTGCATCAGGGTTTTGTTCAACCTTGGGAGGTTGGGGTGGGTGTGGCCATATCAACATCACTTTTGTCGGGGCTTCAGTGGTGGCCCAAGCATTCTGCCAATGAAAGCGGGTTTACAAGCTCCATTTTCGGTTGTGACAGCCTCCTGCAATCCTCTGCCAGCAAAAACGAAGCTTGGGAGGACCACGTGCAGCCCTCCCGAGCTCCATTTTAGTGGCAGAGGCACTGCAGGCAAATCCTTCACTGTTTCCAGGGTGGCCCTGCAGGCCAGATCTAAGCACCCAATGGGCCAAATCTAGGCCCCGAGTTTTGAATTTAACACCCCTGTTCTAAGAAGTGAAACACATCAGTCAGCTTTTTATTCCATACCTTTTTTCATCAAACATCCTAATACAAGATGGTTCTTTTCCTGAGATTTGCCTCTAAATGCAATCATATTAGAAGTAGATTCAAAAATTATTTTAGTAGACTCAGAAACTTCCCTTCTCTTCTAGTTTACAGTCAACAAATAAACACAACTGTCTATATCTCTCTCAGTATTCCCCCTATGGTATGGATTTCCCTTTGTTTCTACATCCTCTACGTGTCATTCAATTTTGTTAGCTCTGAAAATGTTCTATAATTAAGTACCATTTCCCACAAAATGATTGATTATTTTTCCTAATCTTGAAGAACCAAACTGCGGGAATTAGAAATATGTGAAAATCTGCATTCAAGAGTTCTCCCAGATGTATCTAGCAAACTTGGGTATCATATTCTATTTTCCTCAGTCACATGCTTGCCTATTCCAGAATAACATGTTTATTTTCTCCCACTGTATTCTTTGGAAGAATTCTTCAGTAATTCAGGAAAACCTTTTTAAACAGGTACAATCTTGGGTCCCAGAAAAGAAATTGGTGAAGTTCATTATTGCTGTTCAACACCACCATTGAGTTGGTCACCGGTGACTAGTTACGTTCCTGGACTTTCTATTTTTCGTGCATAGCACTTTTTAAGCTATTTTTGATGATAAAAGGGAACATCATATTCTAATATCTGAGAGTTTGAAATGTGGCATTAATTCTCTTATGTTAATGATGTGAGAAGATACATGCTTTCCCCAAAGGAGAGATCTGTGAAAATTATTCTATTGTTGTTTCCCTAATTGAGTTGGAACCTCCAAATAGCATAAAGCAGGCAAGCACACACTGTAGACTGCATGACAATGTACAATAGATCCTTCCAACTGACCAGCTGCTGCCCCAGCAGCTGCTGTATTGAACCCTAGTAGTAGAAAACTAACAATAATGTTACATCTCCCTCAAGGCACTGTCCACTCATAAACCATGACATGAGCAACCATGGCTGTGTTAAGATTATTTTTTGATATTCCATTTGCCATAATTTCTAGTATCTGAAAGATATGCTTCCTAAAAGATACTGTCTAGTTGATATTTGCTGGATATTGCCTGAGTATTCAGATACTGTAGCTCACCTATCTAAAAGCAGAGAAAACTGGCCAAACTTACAACCCTCCAAATGAGGAAACCAGAGTCATGAATGCTAATACTACTTTTATTATAAGATTACAGTAACAGAATTCTGCAAGTCTGTATGCACGTCTCCCTTCTCTCTCTTTATTTTTGTGAGACCTAGAGGGAGTCAGGGATAGCTGGAAATAGTTTGGTGCCCTAGGCAAAATCATAGTTGGGTGGTTTGGCTCATTCTCCATTTTGTTGAAAATTTCCAAAAGGCACTCTCTTCTTTTGTTTTTTTTTCCTTTGAGTTTTCTTGCTTTACATTTATGATTTTCATCCCCAAACAATTTCTCCCTCTTTTTTTCAGACATTTTCACTCTATTTACACAGTAAGTAACTTTAATGACATCAACAACCTCTGTTGTCACATAGCAATTATTCTTCAAAATTATATTTAACCCCCAAATGGGCAAGCCGGCTCACAGAGTACTGTGTTACTGCTTTTTGTTTTTTATTGTTTTTTTTTTCTGAAGTCTTTTTAATTTGGTGTCCCTAATATTGGATGTTCCAAGGCTGATGCCTACTTGTCCTTAACCTAGAGACAGCTCTCGAAAGTGTCTGGGACACTTTCTCAGATTACAGTACATTTCTGCTCAAGAGTCAGATTTCTTTTATTTGACCATTATCTTGATTGTGGCTCTTCTTCCTGGTTCTCAGGTTTATTCCTATGGCCCACAACATCAGTTTATGAAGAATATGCCAAGAAACCAACAATTGCCCAAAGTTTACAAGTTTGGGGACCTCTGTGTTAGAGGCATGACATGTGAATGTTATTGAAAAAACAGACATTATGGCACCACTAGAAACATCCTTTGTAGTGATGGGGAAGCTAATTTTTGTGGAAGGTTATTTCATCGCTGTGCACAATAGTAAATTCCCCTGAGGGTATTTCCTGTGAAAACATATTCTAAAGTCAGATGCTAAAACACATTTCATGTAACATGCAATTTGGCCTTTGGTCTCTGCAAAATAATAAATGAGGAGGTATATGTTAGGAGAGAAGTAAATATTCCATCCAGTGGCACAAATTCATTGACTGAGTTCTTGGAAAGTAAGTCAATACCTGAGGGAGAGAGGAAGGGAGATCCAAAGTGCCTCAGGCTAAAAACAAAATTTGGTCTTTATGGATTGTTGGATAATAATTGATCTCTATGTTTTTATGATCATCTTAGTGTAAAGCAGCACTGAGGAAAGACTTTGAGAAAAATATATAATTGTGAATTATTGGTGGCTAGACAAAATCCAAGTCCAGCACGTAACAATGCATGCAAATTACCATAGATGATTGTCTGCAAAAGCTAAAATATCTATTAACGATATCATATAAAATATATATGGATGGAAAAATTACTATAATATTTGCAGGTTTACCCTATAAGTGTAAGAATATAATATCCTTTTTGGCAATTCCACTAAAATTTGATGGTATTTCTGTCCACCCCCCCACCCCACCCCAAGGTCTAATAGATCTTGGCAGTGGGAGAAGGAAAAATCTCTTAACAAAGGATCATAAAATAAAGCTTCTGCATGTTTGATTGTTTTAAATTTATTTTTATTTTTTTTGGGGGGGAGAAAATCATGTGTCCAGCAAACACATTGATAATATGCCATTGACATTCATGGGTGAAGATGAAGTTTTATTTTTAGGTCGATGCAACTGGCTACCCAGCTGCTAGAAGCAATGTCAATATGATGAAAGTTAACAACCCAGAAATATCATATCTTCTGTATATGTAGTTTATTTAAGAAAGATTGAGAAGTAGCATGATATCTTATATTACTTTGGAATAGATGTAAGCAATGGTTGGCTGCTTTGGATATAATGTTCAGCCAGTATGTCTCTTTAAGATGTACCAGAAGTAAACTGGGATTTATGCACATAATCCTAATCCCAATATATGTGTCTTTCCTCAGGCATAATGAATAAACTGCACACTTTTCAGCTTCTAGACTTCCCATTACCTATTTTCTCTTGCTTAGGAGTAACTATGCTGTGGGCCCACAATAAAAAAATCTTCCTTAAAGCTGTATATTAATATGATAATTTATGTTGCTAGCATGCACCCATCCAAATGAATAATAAAGGCTTAACAGGAAAATAAATCAAAAGTATTTTTTTGGAATCACTGAGAAATATTAAAGTAGTAAACTAAAATATAATATATTGATATGTACACGGAGACAGTTTACAGTAAGAAGAACTGCCAAAGACATTACACTGAACTTACTACTGTTTTATATTAATTAGATCCGCAACATAAGATCTTCTACTGTATCACAGTGTTATTAATAAGGAGTGAATCCTGTGGGTTTCTGATGTGGATTTTGCCTCAGTAATCATTGTTCTAGAATCTTTGTCTCACATTTCTCTCCGACAAAAGGTGATTCCAGGTTTGACCAGGGAATTCTCTAAAAATAGGTGTGAGGAGAGTATTATGCTCATCTACACAGAAATCATCATAGGAAAGAATTTTATCCAGTGACTCAGTATATCCAGACAGCAAAAGTTGATTCACTCTTAATCTTCCCTTGAGGCTTGTTAATGGTTAGATGTCAAACATACTAATATGAGAAACTTAACAGTATTTGTAAAACATAAGTTGGTCAGAGTATCTTTCTGGTTTAAAACAACTATTATGGTTTTTGTTACATATTAACATACTTGTAATACCCTAACCTGATTGGCTGAAATGAACTGCACTGTGATTGGCTGAGATGCAAGATGGTGATTGGTTAGTAAGGAATCTCCCGTGATTGGACAAACTGATCGTGGGAGATTCAGAAAGCTGTCATTGGGTGAGAGCCGCCGGCTAGCTCTATAAGAAGAGCTGCCGCAGCTCGCTAAAGGACACACAAATCTATACCTTGAATAAAGAGCTGAAGTTATGCTGGTCTCCTGTCTCCTGATTTCCCACGCTTCAACACTGGCAACGGGGGTGGGATCCTGAGACAAAGAGACCAGTTGGGCACATGGCAACCGAGCTGAACTACCGACGACATGGCCGGCAGCAACTCGCCACTCGTACCATTCGACCAGGCAACCAAGGACTGGGAATCTTACATCGATAGATTCCTCATGTTCCTCGAGAGCAATAATCTCAAGGATGCAAATGACCATTGAAAGAGAGCTGTGCTCCTGACCCATTGTGGACCAGCCATATTCAAGATGGCCAAAGCGTTGGCCAAGCCAGAGGATGTGAAGGAGATGACTTGGCCAGATCTAGATCGATTACTTTGGAACCACTATGCCCTAGCTGTGCCAAACCTGATCCGGCGACACGAATTCTACTGTCAGGATCAAAAGGACAGAGAAAGCATCGGGGATTTCATGGCAGCATTGAGGAACATCAGAGGTGTGTGTGGCTTTTCAGACATGGATGAGGCTCTGAGGGACCACGTGGTTCTCGGTCTCAGAGACCCCGTACTCCAGAGCAGGCTAATGGCTCGAGCAGACATTACAGTTACCGAAGCCATTGCTGAAGCCACCGCAGCCGAAGCCACGAAGAAATCAGTGGCCAAGATGCGACTAATGAACGCAAGGGACCGGCCAACAACCTTGGAGATCAACACATCCCCCGAAAAATGAACTGAAACTGGTCACAAAGCAACAACGATGCACCACAAGGACGTCAATCTATCACCCAACACCAATGATGAGGAAGAGGAGATCCACTGATTGCAAGTGGAGCAAGACCGGCAGAGAAGTCGTAAGTCAGGCTTCCAGTGCACTGGTCACGGCAGCGACCACCCCCGTTCTGAGTGCCAGTTTTTAGATGCTATTTGCCGGTACTGTGAAAAACGGGGGCATATCACCAAGGTCTGCCAAAACAAACGGAACTCCAGCCCAAGACGATGTGACAACATGCCTCCCAGAAACTGAGACAGATTCACAGAGAACCGATGGAACCACGAAAACCAAAGCAAGCGGCTCAGCGAGACCAGACGACAGGAAGAAACCCATCAAACGGTCACAATCGGCCATTCAGACAACTCAGACACAAGAAAAGTACACGTGCAGGTTAGCATCGAAGGCAGGCTGTGCAGAATGTAGGTGGACTCCAGATCATACCTCTCAATGGTGTCCTGGGACACAATTAAGAGGTTAGTGCCCAGCTTACAGAAACAGGAGCTGGAGAACCAGAGACTCACTATTAAAGACTATCGGGGAAGAGAATCCCCGTAATAGGAAATGGTCACTTTCATGTAACCTTCAAAAGGCATGGAAAGGTACTTCCACTCACTATTGTCAACAGAGACTGCCCAAGCCTGCTGGGTCTGGAATGGTTCGTGCCATTAGGGATCAAGGTGATGGGCATCAACCATGTTGAGGAAACAGACTGGGAAAAGGAGCTGATGAAGGAATTCCAAGGAGTGTTCGATGGACAATTAGGCAAGTACCGGAGATCCCCAAGATCATTTAGCTTGAACCCCAATATTGCCCCAATCCGGCTCAAACCTAGACGAGTTCCATTCGCCCTCAAACCAAAAATAGATGAACAATTAGATAAGCGCATCGCGTAAGGGCTCCTGGAATCAATAGATCATGCACGCTGGGAGATCCCAATAGTCACTCCAATCAAACCAGATGGGTCTGTGAGAATTTGTGGGGACTATAAAGCGACACTTAACAACCACTGCAACAAAGTGTATACCCAGTCCCGGTGGTACAGCACCTCCTACACTCACTCGGGGCAGGAAAGGTCTTTGCGAAGCTCGACTTGGCACAAGGATATCAACAGCTGCCCATCGATGCCGAGACCATGGAAGCGCAAAGTATCGTGACCCACAGGGGGGCTTTCCAGTGCAAAAGGCTCCAATTCGGAGTCAGTGTGGCACCAGGGGTGTTCCAGAGTCTCATGGAATGGTTACTCCAAGGAATTAAGGGAATCATGCCATATTTTGATGACGTGTTGGTAGTGGCCAAAAACAAAAGACAATTGAGAAGCCAACTCAGAGAAGTCCTACAAAAATGCAGGACTTAAAGTCAAAAAAGAAAAGTGCCAGTTATGCACTGAAAAGTTTGAGTTCCTGGGATATCTGGTGGACAAAGATGGAATCCACCCTACCCACAAAAAAATAAAAGCAATAAAGGAAGCCCTGAGACCTCAAAATAAGGCAAAATTGTAAGCCTGTCTGGGACTAATCAATTTCTACAATGTATTTTTGCCACAGAAGGCAACAACAGCGGAACCTCTGCATAGGTTGCTCGACAAGACGTCCGTCTGGTCCTGGGGAAAGCGGGAAAAGGCCACTTTCCAGAACATAAAAGACCTCCTCACATCAAAATCAGTCCTCATCCAGTACAGCAAGACCCTACCACTAACGGTAACCTGCGATGCCTCTTCATTCGGCATCGGAACTATACTAAGCCATACCCTGCCAGATGGGAGAGAAGCATCGATTGCTTACTTCTTGAAAACACTATCAAAGGCAGAAAGAAATTATAGCCAGCTCGACAAGGAGGCACTTGCAGCGGTTACTGGTGTGAAGCGGTTTCATGAGTACTTATACGGTAGGGACTTCACCCTCATCACTGACCATAAACCACTACTGGGGATCCTGGCAGGAAACAAGGCCACCCCCAACATACTGTCTCCCCAGATGACAAGGTGGTCTGAGTTCTTTGCCGCCTATACCTACCAACTAATACATCACCCAGGAAATGCATCTCGCATACCGAGGCACGAAGTCGTTGCCCCTTAACAGATTACAAAGATGACCTTGCACCCACCACATCCACTCTGCAAATAGAGACATTGCCCAACCTACCAACAACCATGTCAAACATTGTGAGAGAGACGAGCAAAGACGGCAAACTGGCGCGAGTTTTGAACTGGGTGGTAAAAGGGTGGCCAGAAACAGAAAGCAGTGACCAGTTAAAACCCTTTTGAAACCAGCAAACTGAATTATCCTCCCAAAAGGGATATATACTATGGGGCGATAGAGTGGTAGTTCCAGACAGCTTACAAAAAAAAATATTACACATGTTGCATGAGGGACACCCGGGCATTGTGAAAATGAAATCCCTGGCCAGGGATTGTATGGTGGCCAGGGATAGACAAAACCATTGAAACCTGGGGGGCTACATGTGACAAATGACAGCAATCCAGACCAAACCCGCCTGAAGCACCAACCCTCCAGTGGGAAACACCAAGGGGACCATGGTCAAGGGTTCATATAGACTTTGCAGGACCCACAAAAGGGCACACTTTCCTGATCTCAGTAGATGTGATCTACCACGATGGAGGCGGTTACAAAACAACTAAACAGACTTTTTGCCACCCAAGGCCTACCTGACTTGATAGTATCTGACAACGGGCCACAATTTACGACATTGGCATTCGAGCAATTCCTCACAGAATGGGGAATCCGACATGCATTGACAGCGCCCGTTCATCTGGCAGCGAACGGGCAGGCGGAACGAATGGTCAGATACACCAAAGATGCTTTAGAAAAGATGGACACTGGTAACATACACAACAAAATAAATAAACTATTAACAATACAGCACATAACACCAAGTGCTAAAACCAATAAAAGCCCGACAGAACTCCTGATGGGAAGAAAACTCCGATCCCATCTAGACAGACTTCACCCGACCTACAATCCAGAAAAACCACCAGACTCCTCGAACCGGTACCGGGCATTTAATCTGGGAGACACAATCTACGTTAAAAAATTTTCAGGGGACCCACTATGGGTACCCACTACAATAACCCAAGTAACAGGCCCCCGGTTGTACCGGCTGGAAACAGAGGACGGAAGAAACTGGAAATGGCATGTTGACCAACTACGATCAAGAATAATTTTAAACAGCACTGAAAACCCACAAAACTCACAAACAGACTCTAATAAAAAAACTAGAGGGGGGGGAGAAACCCCAAACAATCATCAAAAAGAAAGAGAAAAATACAACTACAAGACAACGACAAACCGAACCAGAAATACAAACACCGCTAAATAAAAGAAGAAACCATCAATACTCACCGGAAAGTGAAGACAGCTGAAGGGTACCAGAGGAAGACGACCCTCTCGGAATCTCACCTGGAAGGAACAGGCAAGCCAGCTCAACCAGCCCGGAAAGACCGGCTGGGAACAAAGAAGCCGAGAACTTGACCAAACCCAGTAGACCAGGTGGGAGCTGCGCCGAAAGGCCTGACTCACCTTTCCAGGCAGTTCCATGGAGAAGAGCGGGAGCAATGAAGATCCATTCTGAACTGGCTGAAGACCATGCAGCAACTGAACTGCGCAAGTCAAGTAGGCAAGTAAAAAGCCCTGCCTACCTACGCGACTATGTCACGTAGAATGGACCATACCAAGAGGGGAGGGGTGTTACATATTAACATACTTGTAATACCCTAACCTGATTGGCTGAAATGAACTGCACTGTGATTGGCTGAGACGCAAGACGGTGATTGGTTAGTAAGGAATCTCCCGTGATTGGAAAAACTGATCACGGGAGAATCAGAAAGCTGTCATTGGGTGAGAGCCACTGGCTAGCTCTATAAGAAGAGCTGCCACGGCTCGCTAAAGGACACACAAATCTATACCTTGAATAAAGAGCTGAAGTTACGCTGGTCTTCTGTCTCCTGATTTCCCGCACTTCAACAGTTTTAAAAGTTAACCCTAATAGAAATTCTATTAGATTCATCTTGGGATTCATTGTCCAGAATCCTTTGTTTAAAGTTTGCCATGATCTGCTAATAACTCAAAACTACTAATGTCTTAGGAAAATATCCCTAGCAATGTACATTTCCAAGTGGTTCAATAGCTACTATGTTTCCCTGAAAATAAGACCCTGACTTATATTTTTTGCCACCAAAAAAGGCACCAGGTCTTATTTACATAGGGCATGTTCTTCACTGACTCACCCCACTTGCGCGTATCTCCCCGGCCTCCTTTTCACTGTCAGAGGCCTTCAGAAACTTCTTTTGCAGCCAGCAAAGCAGGCAAGGCTTTCCTGAAGCCCTCTGCAGCTCCTAACAGAGATCTGGATCAATTCGAAGCTCTGTTATTGGCTGCAGATGTTTTCAGGAAAGCCTTGTGGGCCTTGTTGGCTGGAGAAGAAATGGGCCAGTAAGGCATGTGTTGTGATATGCAAGGCCTGGCTGCAACTGACTGAAGGTAAGTAGTAGGGCAGCTCCACCACCCCCATCCCCATCAGTGGTGGGATTCAAACAAATTTACTATCGGTTCTGTGGGCATGGCTTGATGGGCATGGCATGGCTTGGTGGATGTGGCAGGGGAAGGATTCTGCAAATTCCCCATTTCGTCCCCAGTCCTGGGAGAAGATTACTGTAAAATTTCCATTCCATCCCCACTCCTGGGGGAAGGTTACTGCAAAATCCCATTCCCTCCCCATCCCACTAACCTGCTTTTCAAATCCATTCCCCTGTGCAAGAGCAACAAAAGAAGACCCAGCAGATCAGCTGGGACTGAAGAGGCAGAGAATAGATGGGGGTGGGGTCAGTCAGAGGTGGTATTTTCCAAACTACTCAAAATTTCTGCTACTGGTTCTCCAGAACTGGTCAGAATCTGCTGAATACCACCTCTGATCCCCACTGTTCTGTATGGAACTTGGTAGGTTCCAAGTCCCTCATTCTGATTGGCTGAAAAGGCCACTTACGGATTGGTTCACTAAGAACCAATCCGGGAGGCCACAAAACAGCGGGAAGAGTTAAACAAGTGTCATTGGCCACAAGCTGGCAGGCAAGCCGCTATATAAAGGATTGCCATGGCTTGGGCTATGTTCCCTATCTTTGCCTTGCGAGTTGAAATAAAAGTTGTTGTTTGGAACCCGGTCTCATGTGCTTCTTTCTGGACGGAACACTGGCGACGAGGATGGGATCGTCGTAGAAGGTGAGACCGAAGCATGTGGTGATCTGAACCGAGCGAGATAGATGGCCGGTAATAATGCACTGCCCGCACCCTTCAATCCTGCTGAGGAGGATTGGGAATCGTATAACGATCATTTTCTTACGTTTTTAGAAAGCAACGAGATGGAAGAAATCTCAGACCAAAGGAAGAGAGCTATCTTCCTTACACACTGCGGACCAGCCATATTCAAAATAGCGAAGGCGCTGGCAAAACCCAGAGATGTCAAAGAGATGACCTGAACTGAATGCTCCAAGCACACTACGCACCGGTGGTCTCAAATTTAATCAAAAGGCACGAATTTTACAAGAGGGACCAGAAGGAGAATGAAACTATAGCAGATTTTGTAGCAGCCTTGAGACACATCGGAGGAGCCTGTGAGTTCCAGAACATGGACGAGGCAATGAGAGACCGTGTAGTCCTCGGCCTGAAGGACTCTACCCTTCAGAGCAAACTACTGAATAGACCGAACATAACCGTGGCCGAAGCCATTGCAGAGGCAACCGCCGCCGAAGCAGCAAAGAAGTGAGCAGCCACCATGCGGAAAATGAACGCAGTTCCAGACCTGCCAACCCAAACCAGGGAGAAGAAGGCAGAGGGAGGAAAGAAATAGCTCACAGCGACAACCCACCACGAGGACATTGAAACCCAGAGTGACACCGAAGATGACAAAGATGTCCATAAACTCTATTCAGATAAAAATTGGCACGAAAAGAGGAGGAATCGGTGGGAATTTCAATGTGCTGAATGCAGGTTCCTTGATGCAATATACCGGGCTTGTAATAAAAGGGGGCACATTGAAAGGGTCTGCTGCAACAAAAAGAGCTATAGTCCAAAAAGACGTGGCAGCACCCCCCCCCCCCAGACATAATGACAGACAAGCAGGCAGCAGATGGAACCGTAATAAGAGAATGGTGACAGGGAAGAAACGCATCAGTCACCATCAGCAATGCCAGGGCAGAAAGCGGAAAGAAGGTTTGGATAGAGGTGAGCATTGAGTGGAGACCCTGCGAGATGGAAGTCGACTCAGGGTCATTCCTATCAATGGTATCCTGGAATACCATCAGGCACCTAATACCGAACATTAAACAGAGAGAACTACAGAAACAAAAACTAGTGTTAAAAGACTATCAGGGAAATCGAATTCCAGTAGTAGGCCTTGGACATTTTCTAGTTGAATTTAAACATCACGCCGAAATCTTGCCTCTGACCATCCTTGACCGCGACCGCCCTAGCCTCTTAGGGATCGAATGGTTCGTGCCTCCAGGAATTGGGATGACCAGGATCAACCTCATCGCTACATCCAACTGGGAGGAGAACCTACTCCAAGTATTCCAAGATGTTTTCAATGGGACTCTAGGCAAGTACCAGGGGACCCCAATTTCATTTAGCCTAGACCCAAAAATAGCCCCCATCCATTTAAAGGCCAGAGGCATCCCATTCATGCTAAAACCAAAAATTGATGAGCAGCTAAATAAGTTAATAGCTCAAGGGGTTTTAGAACCAATCGACCATGCCAGGTGGGAAACCCCTATTGTCACACTGGTGAAGCCAGATGGGTCAGTGCCATCTGTGGGGACTATAAGGCAACCCTGATCCATGTACTCCAACAAAGCGCATACCCAGTGCCAGTAGTGCAACATTTACTGCACTCGCTAGGGGGAGGAAAAATATTCGCAAAGCTCGACCTAGCACAGGCCTATCAACAGCTACCCATTGATCCCATTACAGCAAAGGCACAGACTATAGTAACACATGGTGGGGCATTCAAATGTAACTGCTTCCAATTTGGTATTAGCATTGCCCCAGGCGTTTTCCAAAGCCTCATGAAACGCCTGCTAAACGGAATCAAAGGTGTCATCTCATACTTTGACGATGTACTGGTCTCAGCAAAAAAATGCCAACCAGCTCGAGACCAGGTTAAGAGAAGTCTTAACAAGATTTAGGAAGTCAGGCCTCAAAGTAAAGAGGGAAAAATGTGAACTGGCCACTAACCGGGTCGAATTTTTGGGCTATTTAATCGATGAACAAGGCATTCACCCCACCAAAAAAAAGTGAAGACTATCAAAGATGCTCCCAGACCCAAAAACAAAACCGATCTCCAGGAGTTCCTAGGCCTCATAAATTTTTACAACGTGTTCCTGTCCCATAAGGCAACAATAGCAGAACCCCTACATAGACTGCTAGATAAAAAGACCACTTGGACATGGGGCCACCGGAAACAGAAAGCCTTCCAAGGAATCAAGGACCTATTAACGTCAGACACCGTTCTCATCCAGTTTAGCAATACCCTGCCTCTGACGGTAACCTGTGATGACTCGCCTTTTGGGGTTGGCGCCATCCTGAGTCACCAACTCCCAGATGGAAGAGAGGCACCAGTCGCCTTTTACTCCAAGACGCTCTCCAAGTCGGAACGCAATTACAGCCAACTTGATCTGGAAGCCCTCGCAATCATCGCCGGAGTCAAATGATTCCATGAGTACCTTTACGGTAGACCTTTTTCTATTGTAACTGATCACAAGTCTCTTCTTGGAATCCTAGCAGGCAACAAGCCAATCCCGAACATTCTGTCACCTAGAATGACGAGGTGGTCTGAATTCCTCACTGCCTACTCCTACACCCTGCTCCACCGACCCGGCAAAACCATCCCACATGCCGACACCCTGAGCTGTTCCTCGTTGCCCATCACAGAGGACGACCCTGCTCCAACTACCTCCACATTTCAGCTTGAGACCTGCCCAGAGCTACCTCTGACTGCAGCCGACATCGCGAGAGCCACAGCCAAAGACCCTTTGACGGAGCGCATATTGAACTGGGTAGGTAAAGGCTGGCTGGAGGAAAACAAAACTGAGACTTTTAAACCAATCTGTGCCAGACAGACCGAACTGCCTATTGAAAAGGGGTGCATTTTATGGGGTGATCTGGTGGTAATTTCGAGCAGCCTCCACGAAGATGTCCTGGGCATGTTGCACGAGGGTCACCCGGGCATAGTCAAAATGAAAGCCCTGGCCAGGAGTTATGTCTGGTGGCCAAGGCTGGACAAAGACATTGAACGCTGGGTTGCAGCATGCCATGACTGTCAAAAAGCGAGACCTACCCCCCCACAGGCACCAATAAGAGACTGGGAAACTCCCCGGGGTTCATGGTCTAGAGTACATATTGACTTCGCTGGGCCAATGAAGGGGAACACTTTTTTGATTGTAATTGATGCATATTCGAACTGATTGGAAGTCATCCTCATGGCTTCCACAACCACTGAGGCTGTTATGAAACAGCTCGACAAACTGTTTGCAACCATGGGCTATCTGATTTATTGGTTTCGGACAATGGGCCTCAATTTACAGCCTTGCAATTTGAATAATATCTGGCTGCCCAGGGTATCCATCATGCCTCAACCGCGCTGGCCCATCCGGCTGCGAATGGCAGGGCCAAATGCATGGTTTGGTATACTAAAGAGGGCCTAGAGAGAATGGACAAGGGGGATGTGCAGGACAAACTAAACCGACTACTAACCTTGCAACATATTTCCCCTAGTAGCACAACAAATAAAAACCCAGCTGAACTTTTAATGGGTAGGAAACTATGGTCCTACCTGGACAGGTTACACCCCACTTACACCTGGGACAACCCCCCCGACTCCTCCAGCAAATACCGTACCTTCAAAATCGGCGACCTATTCTATGCCAAGAACCTTACTGGGGACCCTCTATGGCTTCCAGCTACCATCACACAAATCACAGACCCCAGGTCCTATCGACTAATTTTAGACGATGGAAGGGAATGGAAGCGGCACATAGACCAGCTTTGTTCCCGCAACCTCGAACGAAAACCCGCTGCAGAACCAAAAATAATAAATTCCAACTATAAAACAACCAAGGAGGGAGGGGAAGTACAAATAAATAAAAAAGGGAGAGATGAACCTCCCATAACAAGACAACAAACTCTGTAAAATGACAATCTAAACAAACAAAAAGAGCACTCACGGTTAGATGAACCCCAAGAAAGAAGTCCGGGAGCAGAAGAGCGAAGCAAGGCCTTCCTGGAAGGTGGCAGCTAGGCCAGCTCAACCAACCCGGTCAAACCAGGAGGGAGCGGCGGAGCCATCTCAACCGGCCTGAGAGTTTCAGGCAGGAGTGGCATGGATGACTCACCCTTCCAGGAGGTTCCATGAAGAAGGCCGAGAGAAGCAGCGATCCCGTACGAACTGCTAGACCAAAACAAGACTGAGCCGCGCAGGTCAACTAGGACTAGAAAAAGCCCCACCTACCTGCACGACTATGTCACCCACATTGGACTGAACTAAAGGGGGAGGGGTGTTCTGTATGGAACTTGGTAGGTTCCAAGTCCCTCGTTCTGACTGGCCGAAAAGGCCACTTATGGATTGGTTCACTCAGAACCAATCCGGGAAGCCGCAAAACGGCAGGAAGAGTTAAACAAGTGTCATTGGCCACAAGCCGGCCGGCAAGCCGCTATATAAAGGGCTGCCACGGCTTGGGCTATGTTCCGTATCTTTGCCTTGCGAGTTGAAATAAAGAGTTGTTGTTTGGAACCCGGTCTCACGCGCTTCTTTCCAGACGGAACACCCACCCTCGCTTAATTTTTACCTGTGCATTCTGGAGTGGGTAGGGTGTTAATTAGGGCTTATTTGGGGGGCAGAGTAGGGCTTATATTTGGTACACAGGTAAAAAATCAAGGTAGGGCTTACATTCAGGATGATTCATATTTTCAGGGAAACACAGTATTAGCCAAACTTTGTGATAGACAATTTAAATCTAGTCAGTAACTGAAAGTATATGTCTGTATTCAGGCTCCACCTGCTTCTGTGTGTGTAATAAAAATGTGTCAAGTTTAAAAAATGTGAATGTGAACAGCCTTAACTTTGACTAAAGTGATGGATAGGGTTTGTGGTGCCCATAGATTTATGGCAATAGTGCCTTATTTTCAAATAATTTTAATATTGGTTGAGGATATCCTGCTGAGGAGTTCTTTTACATGTATTAGGAAGTATGAACAATATGGGGATTTACTTCCCATGGGATTGAAATCCAAACCCTAAATCTTTACAGTATGTCCCTCAATTCTTCAGACAAGTGTTTTTTTGCTGCTATTGTTGTTATTGTTCTTTTCTGTTCCAGTTTTTCACATAATTGTATGTAAACTGAAACTTTCATTGGTCTCCTTCAACCAAGGAGAGATGAGATGAGAGCATCATCAAGTACAGATTTGGTGCTATACTTTAGATTTGTTGATTGACTCCAAGAGAAGATGTTCCTATTCGGTTAGATTCTCTGTAACTGAGTCGATTACAAGGGTGCATCCTTGTTTGACTCTTGTTTGACTTTTGAAACATGGCCTACTACATTACAGCTTCCTCGGGACTAGTGTTATATGTAATGCACATTTGAAGGAAAGAGGCAATAGACCATCTGAGACAGCTTTTGCGCCAGAGTATTTCTCTAGATTTTAAATTAAAAGCCTGCTTAAAGTCTACAAAGACAGCACAGAAAGCTGCTTTAGGTAATTGAGTTTATTTTTCAATCAGATGGTAAAGCACTAAGCCACCATCCAGAGTGGATTGGCCTGCTCTAAAGCTTTCTGTCTTGACTGCCAAGATATTCTCCCCCTCCAGGCAGTCTAGCAGCTTCCAGCACAAATGTCTGGCATACAGCTTGCTAATAATACTTAGCAGGATGACAAGATGGTACTTGACTGGCTCATCTTTCTTGCCCATCATGAAAATTGTGGCAATTATGGTTAAATCTTTCTTTTTGGGGGTATACAAACTGGTTTAAGTGAAGTTTAAAGTTTTAAAGTTTAAGTGAAGAGTGAGACAAGGATTGATGACCACTGGTCAGAATGAGTATTTGTCCATTTGGATGGGACTAAACTTTTTCCTACATTTTCTGGTTTTCACTTGCTTACTCAGCTTGTATGATTCTGAAACCATGAGTGGGGATTAATCAAACAGCTGCTTATCAGTTAATACCTGCCCCAAGGAAAAGGCAATCTAGATTAAAATTGAAATTTAACACTGCTCTTCCTAATAAGTGTTTCTCATTCAGAAGTCAAGTTTTTTAAAAAAGCAAAAACAGCACCAAGTATGCAGCAGCAGCAGCAACAGCAACATACACTTGGGAGATATCTGATAGTTTTTTTTTCCTGATGCCGGTGTGGTCATGTAATGATTTCATCATATACACTCCTTATAATTTTATCCATATCTACTATGGTGCTATTTGTATTTTATCAGCATGCAGAATAGAATGAGCCACCAAGAATGGAAATCAGGTTGCTTATTTCTTAAAGGTCTCCTTCAAGCCAATTGCGAATTGTCAAAACAGAAAAAAAAAATAGAGTAATTGGCTTAGAGCGAAGTTTATCTGGATCAGAAATTGTTGATGATCTTGTTTTCTGTAATTGTTCTTTGATTAATAAACTTGCCTTGGTTGATGCGATACCCATGGAGATTTCATCTATTTTACATTATGAATACTTACTTATTTGTCAGAAATTATAATTTGCTCCAATCCCAAAGAACTTTAGGCAGCAAGCAACAAAGGAGGCCATCACAAAGAAGATCTGACATCTGCAATTTTACATGCACATGTTTGTTTGTGGGGAAAGAGAATGTCAATAGATCTTCCCTGAAAGATTAGATCGATATGAAGAATCAATTCTGGCAAGATGGTGCTTGACATATCCTGTTTCCTTCTGCACTGGCTGGAGGGTGGATGGGTAGAAATATGTCCAGTTGGGTTTCAGATGTGTCACCAGCCAAGGCTTCACCAAGAGGTTGAGGGGTGATGATTGTCATCTGGGAATCTTGTTACTTTAAGGGGCATTGCACCATGGGTCACTGGATGTATGACCCTTTTCATTAAGTTGGGCTGTAAGGTCCAATTGGAATTATTGCTGTTGTATCATCCTCCCCTGCTACATAGTAACCTCCCTACCTGAGCTCCTTGACTTCATCTCTGGGTGGCAGTGGAGTTTCCTTGACTTAAGGCTTTGGGGCTTCAATATGCCTTCTCTAAAAGTGGGGCCTGAGACAGTTCAGGAATTTATGGCTACTGTGACAGTTATGGACTGATATGGGACAATGATCATATCAGATCTGGTGTTCCTGTTGGAGCAGGGGCTGCTACCTGAGACTGTATGAACTCTTCATATCACCTATAGCATGGTCAAATCCTATCCTGATTATCATGGGATCCTCTATCATCAACATCTACTGCAAAGAGGCTGAATCCATAACTGATGGCAACTGATGGACCTAGATGGTTTCAGAGGGAGCTGGGCATTGTTTCTGCTGGTTTTCTGTACAGTTCATCCAAAGTCTTGGTTGTTGTTTGGAATAAGGTGAAAACTGAAGCTTTGGATTAAATCATGCCCATTCAACTTTTTCCCTTTGGGGAATCCTTCATTCCCCTTGATTCACAGAGAAGCTGAGGAGGAAGAAATTAGAGAACATAAATCTAGAGTATTGCTGAACTCAACTGAACTTGGGTTAGAACTTGTATTAAAGCCTGTCTTGTGATAGTAAAGGTAGCAGAGCATCATATCTCTCTGCTCTTTCTGATTCACATACATCTTCCCCACAGCCCTATTTTGGGTGACGTGAGTCCTCCTGGGTAAGGGAGGAGAGGCATGTGGAGGAATTTGTTCACTGTCTTGAATGCCATCCTTGTTGCAGGTCCAAGGGAGATGCATGGGGAAGATTCTTGCTAGTTATCAGGGAAGAGACTGAACCTTTTGGATTTGAGGGAATGGACAGGGGGCTTAGGGCTATGAACTCAGCCACCTGCTTTTTAGATCCATGCCACTCCTGACTTGTTAGAGCAACTAAGGGGATATCACGTGGGGAGATGATCAATTCTTATCTGAGTGAGGGATTGTACCTTTACCTGTTAAAGAGACTGATTTCCCCCTCCTCAAGAAGCCATTGCAAAACTCTCCTTCTGGGAAAATATGTCTGAGACAGTGGTTGTGTGGCAACTTCATAGGTACTTGGTTGAAGCAAATTGTCTGTATCATTTTCAGTTGGGGTTTTGGACTGGGTATGGGACAGAAACAGCATTTGTCACAATTTTTGGATGACCTCTGGCAAGGACAAGATAAGAATTGTACATTCATTCTTGTCCTACTTGACCTCTCTTCAGTTTTCAATACCATCAACCATAATATCCATCTGGATTAGCGCAGAGGATTAGAAATGGGTGGCACAGTTTTATAGCTGCAATTCAGTTGGAAACCTCTCCTGAAGCTTCAGAAAAAAATACTTCTTGTCTCCTTTTAAACGTTTTTTGTTTTTATTCATTTTTATTCTTAATTATATTTTTTATTCCACTACAATTCCTGGTGACTTCATGTGGTTGACATTTTGACAAAAGGCAGGGGTAAAAAAGAAATTAAAAAGAAATATAACAACAAGAACCTCAATAACAACACAATAAGCATAACAGTGACCACAACATTCCCCATATGACCTCTTGAGTGACCTAGCCTTAAATCTTTTCTAGAAGGCTGTCAGTGATATTGCTCACCAAACCTCAAAAGAAGGTTATTCCAGAGTACAAGAGCCACAGTTAAAAAAAACACAACCATCCTGGTTCAGGATGAGATTTGGTTTCTCAGAAAACCAGTCAGATTAATTTCTGTGGGTCAAAGGTGCCTAATAAATATTGGTATCAGTGTTTCTCAACCTTTGTAACTTTAAGATGTGTATACTTCTGGTGAATTCTGGAAATTGAAATCCACACATCTTAAAATGACCAAAGACTAGATTCTTTCAGCCATCAGTCAAATCCCATGAGATATAGTAATGTGCTTGCACCCAATAGTGTCATTAAAAGGAGCTAATGATAGATATCTTATGACAGACGTGTCTCATTTTACCTTGTCCACATGGTTACTTTCTTTTCCTGAATCATAATCTGACCACTCTCTTAAACCATGTTATTTCATTCTTCCTTTTTGTATCTATATCTGTCTGCCTCAAAGGTGAACACAAGTTCACTTCAACCACAGACAGCATCTATCCTTGGCCCTTTTGTCTTTAGTCTCCTTATGGTTGAACTAGATTTGTATCTGGAGGTCTCAACCGCTTCATATCATAATTCATGATACTGATCTATCCATTTGCTTGTTTACAAGGCTTATAGGTCATTGTAATATGCAGATTCTGCTCATATGTAACTCCTCAATACATACTTACAATTAAAATAATACAGTCAGTTAATTGAGGACTGGGACCATTTGTTCTGTAAATTTACACCCATTCTTGGCAGCAAGGGTGCTTTTAGTGATACTGCTCTTAGTAGCAGCTTTCATGCTGAAAATTGTTAGCTAAAAAGATTTCTGTTCAGCACTGACCTATACAATGAATTCATCACCTGTGACTAACAGATGAAGAAGTGGAATTCTGGCCAGGCATTCATTTTTATTTTCATGAAGCATATAAAAAGTGGCCTCTAGATTAATTAAGTTCCCACCTTGTTCGGCACTGTATTCCCTTTTTAACAGGAGCCTGGCAATCATAAAAGCAATATTTATCCCTTATTTATTCCCAGTAGGGATGTTCAGGAATTTGGAAGTAGGAAAGGTGCCTAAGAAGTTGTGGACAGTAAATGTGCCCACCTCAGATCCAAAGCACTTTTCTCACTACAGATTCAAATAATATGTGCCACTTTCATTTAACATTCATATTGATTAGATTTCTTAATGTATTTATTTATGACATCTTAGCAATAGCACTTTGACTTATATACCTCTTCACAGTGGTGTACAGTGCTCTCTAAGTCAACATACTGCCTCCAACAAACTGGGTACTCATTTTACCAACCTCGGAAAGATGGGATGATGGAAGGCATACCAATTAGATCTCTTAATACGTATATTTATAACAGGGAATTATGTGAGCTGAAATATAATACCAATGGATTAATATTGGTCTAAGCCATGTTAAAACTACTTAAGCTTTTAATGAACATGTCTGAAGTTCTTTTGAAAAGCAAGTATTTGAAGATTCATTTAAGGACTACTAAGTTACTCTGACTTCATGATATACAGGCATACATGAAAACAGTCAGTCCATCTATTCTGCCCACAAGCTTGTGTTAATAAACACTTTTCTCTTGCTCCAGACATTGGACACCATCTTTTGATCAGGTGAGTAATAACAGAGCTCATGTTAATTCTCTTGTGTTACTAATCTCATCTTCCATACTCCTGAGACTCACTTTGCCAATTTGACTTAGATAGCACCCCCTCCCGAGTTGTCAATGATTAGTGATTGTTTAAATGATGAATGCATTCAGATTCCTTGTTTATATTCCAATTGAAAATTCTGCAACACTGAAATCTGTGTGGCCAAGGCAAACCATGGTATGGCATATAATTCATTTTTATTGCAGTCCCAGGAGTTTAATCTCCTAGCTCTCTTCAGATGCAGCAGTTTCATTACTCTAGAATGGTAGATTTATTTTTCAGTGCTTTTGTGGTTCTGCTCGCTGTAATGTAAAAGAAAAAGAATGACTCCATGCTGAAACATCCAGTGGTTTTATACAGTAACAGTCTTTTTCAAACAAAAGTGTCATCTTCGTTCTCTTAATCTAATGGCAAAGACAACGGGGAGCCTCCAAATATACTCCCCTATAGATCTGCATGCAATTTTCAATATAACGTTACAGTTTTGAAATGGGAAAAACCTGCATTTGTTCCAATAAGCTTTGATGCTCTTCTCGAAACCAGGCAATATATTTCACTTGCAGGGCAAAAAATGCTGAGCAAAGAAAGAACATGAAGGAGACTGTGAAAAATCTTGATTAATGTGAAGTACAATATTTTAGTGAACAGAAACAATATGCAAGTGCACCAAGGTGTGTGTTTTTAAGATCAGAATAGAAAACCTGCATAGAATTTATAAGAATATAGATGCCCACATCTGCTGCCACTTAAGTTCATTGACCACTCATGCAAATGTCAGGGAGATATTGACATCCAGGCAATTACCAGTTTTTCTCTAGCAGATATAAATGGGCAATGTAAAATCAGTAAAATCAATACTTGCTTTCCAAGGCTTATCCTTTTCCTTCCCAAAATAGAGTTGCAGAATCAGAAACTCCAGAATTCAATGTAGATCCCACCTCCCAACTTCATAGCTGTCACTGAATTGCAAAAGTAATTACTAAATTATGATGTGTAAAACAATATGGGGAAATGATTAAATATGTGAGCAGCTATTATGTAAAATCACATTTAATCTAATTTAAGTTGAAGGAAATTTGGTCTTGGTGCTGTCCATTCTTTTATCTCACCCATCTCCTCATTTGCATTCAGCATGTTGTGACTTCAGTTCCAATCTTTTTTCTCCCAGCCCAACCTGCAACACAGGATTGTTGTTGTGGGGAAAATAGGAGGAAGGAGGAGGAATAGGAGGAAGGAGTAATTCATTGCCATGGGTTATTTTAAAAAATCCTAAAGGCAGGTTATAAATAAAAATAAATGACTAAGTGTGGTCCTGAACTATAACAAAATTGAACATTCCTTCCTTTGAATATTGTGTGACATGCCACAAGTTGGAAAAAAAATGCCTGGGGTGGGGGGTGAGGTTAATAATGTGTATTCATCTCTTCAAGGACATTCTTCCTTATAAGAAAAAAAATCAGAATGCTCTTTTTTCCACAATTCAGTATGTCAAATCTGTTTCGAGTTAGAAATGGAAGAAAAGAAAAAATTATATTGCAGCATCCTCAAAAGTGCCACTGTAAAACAATAAACAATGCTACAGAAATTAAATATGAAGCTTTAGATAAATTGCATATAAATTTCATTGGAGCCAAAAATAATCTGCAATATAAACATTAAGGAAAAATAAAACAATGAAGAATCCTGAAATTGTAAAGATTTACAAGATTTATTGTAGTATAACTTTTTATAGACTATTGCAATGAGATGCAATATTGATTTGTTTTGTCTCATAGAAATCACTTTTAAGTGCCAAATCTATATATGATCGTATCCAACATTTCTCAGATTACAGCTTTTGTTTATTTTATAGATTAAAAATGTAATGCATACGCTTAGTATCATTTATTGTTTTTTTCTGTTATTATCTAAACTGTTGACTCAACAATTTATAAAGTGTGCACATTGAGAGATTAATTTCTAGGGCTGATCTATATTTGCTTTCTCAGAGTAGTGGTTCGTTTTGACTTTCGTGTTGGATCAGTAAAATAAAGTTACATTGTCCTCAAAATTTCTGTAGCACACAATATTAACAAGAATTCTCTTTTCATGCTAATATAATGAAGACAGGATGTGCAGATATAAACTGTTACTCTCAACATCAGCCAACCTTGTAATTTTCTTCTCTTTATTCAATTTGCAACATCACCATTAGCATCATCATTGAAACTGAAATACCATTCCTATGGGTTTCAAAACCAATCTTGCCAAATAGCTGTTGTAACCAAATGACTTGAGTTGTATCCAAAATATTTAAGTAATCAGATGATTGAATGAGGAGGAATTGTATTAATGAAATTAGTATAACCTAGAAAGCAGATAATATATTCGAGTAGGTAAAAACAATCTGAATAACTACAAAATGGATGGCAAAGTTCAGTAAATTAAGGGAAAAGAAATTTTGTCTTAAATTGAGCATGTCAAAAAAAAAGATACACACACACACACACACACACACACATGAGCTCTTTGGGATTTAATAAGCATGTTTAAGCAGATGAGAGATGTGTAGAACATCTTGCAGAATACAGTTGCTTCTATCATTCAGATGAAAATTTGACTGCAGTAAATTGTTATTAACCATATGAGTAGTAGCTCTGCAACTGTCACTGAAAAATAAAACCATGACTACTAGTTCCTACTGAAATTTAGCAAGGGAGCATATTCTTTAAAACAATTAGCATGTGCTCTGGGACTTGAAGTCTACACACTTTAAAGTTGCCAAGTTTGAAAAACACGGCTTTATTGTTTTATTTTTTAAAAAAAACAACCTTAGCATAAATTTGCATAAATGGCATCATTTAAATTATAATTGCATTTATAATTCTACAATTATTTTCTTTTCAAGCCCTACTGAGTTCTTAGGGCAGGCCTCCCTATTTGTGACATGGTGTTTTGTAGTTGACCTGCATTCCTTTCAAAACCAGCTAATCACATACAGCTGACCAGCATTCCTTTTCTCCACCCCCTCCCCCACAAAAAATCTCTTTCCAACCCACCTAATCAAATGCATTTCAAATACCCCAATAGTTATTTAGACTTCATATATGTACAAGTGTAGAAGTGTGTTGTTCAAATATTCCTGTCAAGGAGTGCAAACATTAGTTTCCAAAATAAACCTTGCAGAATATTTCTGTACTCTCCATGTATAACATTTTCAGGATGAATTTTAGCCAGGCATTTTTTTCTTTCTCCCTCAAAATGCAGCCTTAGCTAATTCCCAGCACTTGGGTTTTCAAAAATGTAGGCAGCTTCCCATAATAGTATGATTGTACATTAAATGCAATGGGTAGTTAAAAGACAGTTGCTTTGACTTCGCAATGGGTAGTTAAAAGACAGTTGCTTTTACTTCTCATGTTACTAATACAGAACATACTTCTATGATCAAACATAGTGAAGGTTCAATTTAATGATGTTCAAAAACAGTGTGAAATGAATTAGTTGCCAGGCTCACTTATGCTGCATGATTTACCATTGCCTTTATGGTCTTAATTGTAGTCTTCAATAGGAAGAGCCAAGAAATGAATTGCTAAGGCATTAAATATGGAACGAAGAACAAATGAAGCAAAAAGATTGTTCCTAGTTATATGCTATATACAATCTATATATGGTAGTCATTTCATCTATTTGTATTGCCAGATCAAAATTATGCATAACATTAAGTTTAGCTCATCTTTCTTTGTGTAGAATTTCAGTGGTATTTGCTGGTCAGAATAGCTGTTTTTTGTTTCAAAATTAAAACAAACAATAACAAAGTACAAGAAAATTTAAGTAAGAATTGATTAAAAAAAACATGAGATTTACAGAAAAAAAATCTGGCCTCTAGATAGGAAAACATGTTAAATCAGAGAGTGTAATTAAAGTATAAATCATGAGAACATAGTTTAATACATTTTAAAAATCCATTCAAGCCAGCCAAAACACTTATTAACACAGTATTTTCCCATTTCCATATGATTTTAGTTTGAAATGATATCAGTTACTAACTTAACTCCACTATGATTTTTTTTTGGTACTACAAACCAAAGAGTGCAAGATGTAAGCATAAAAACTACTTGGCTTACATTTGACAGCGCGCAATATATATATGGAAAAAAATGGGACATAAAGTAATGGTTTCTAATTTTTGGTAATTCTCAGTGCTCTACAAATATTGTCCTTTAACAAAAAAGTATTACAGTTAAGTTAATGGAAGTGTGCTTTCTCTATTTGAACGGTGCCCCCAATTCCATCTGTATCTTCTGGAAGGAAGCAAGATGCACACTTTCCAAGGTTTTAACAAAGCCAAGAAACATGGTTTTATTTTAAACAGATGTGCATGAATTCTGTTGGGCATTTTAAGGTATTTTTAGCCTAACGCTTAAAGCAGAGTAATTCATGTTTCATAATATTCACTATAATACAAGATTATTCTTATAATATAAAATTTGTCTTGCTGAATTAGACCACATACCTTCTTTTGAACATTTGTTTCTATGACTCTGCCAGCCTGATTGATGCCTGTGGGGAAAGTCCTTTTGAAGCATAACAAATCTTCGTTGTTGGTTCCCATTTTATTTTTTTATAAAAATTAGTCATGCTTAATAGCTTCTATTGCACTTGCATGTTACCTGTTCTCCAACCAATTATTGGAGATTATAGATTACCACAGTCAAATATTCATGCTGTAAAACACTGAAATTTGTTTCAAACCTCATATAGAAGTTATGGTGAATTTTTAATTGCTGAGAGTCATAGTTAACATTTTCGGGTGTGGAAGCTGTACTGGGCATGGTAGTTATATAAAGTAATTGAGACCAGGATATTTTGGAAGGGAGTTCTTGGACCAGAGGAAAGCTGGGGTTTATTTCTATTTTAATTGTAGCTGCCTATTTTACGACTGACAAAAATGAGCACTTCCCATCCCAGAAGTAGCAGGAAAGAATCACTAATTTTCACTAACTATGGTCAGAAGCAATTTGGGAGGGAGGGAAGGAGGGAGGGGAGAGAGAGAGAGAGAGAGAGAGAGAGAGAGAGAGAGAGAGAGAGTGAGAGTGAGAGAGAGAGAGAGAGAGAGAGAGAGAGAGAGAGAGAGAGAGAGAGAGACTTTCATTGGCCAAATGAAGCCTTCAAGCCTTGTTGGCCATTCTTGCCCTACGGCTTGATCATTTTTTTTTGTTTTTCCTGAGCTAAGTAATACCATTTTAAAATATTGCTGGTTCTATTTAACTTGATTTTAAAGTATCTTTTTTTCTTTTTGGTTTCTGAATATCTCATAAGATTTGAATGGTGTGGCAGGGTTTTTTTTTTAAGTCAAAATCACTCTTAATCAGTGCAAAGTGATCTAATAGTGGAGGACATTAATATCAGTCTGTTGTCATAGTCAGACTGCTCTCTGATTGCCTTCTGGCTCAGCAGTGTCACTCTTCTCCATGCAGATATAGGACCTTTTCAATCAGGCAACCCTAAACGACCGATAGACACATAAAGTTTCAGAGGCAACCTGGAATTTCTCCTCAGAATCTGGTAGGTCTTTTGACTGAGGCCCTAGCATCCACCTATATATAGGCAGATGGCTGAGCCACATTACCCTCATGTAGCCTCTCTGTGTCATGGTTTACTGAGGAGTTCTGAAAGATGAAGCATGATAAGAGATGCCTGGAGTGATATTGAAGAAAGACTTGGAGGAAGTCTGACTGAACACAAGGAAGGGCCCATATTAGGAATTACTTCATTGCAAGAAGGACAGCAAAACATCGATATTTCATTGCTCTTATTGCATCCACGGATAGCCATTTATTGGTCTTGTTTCAGGTGACCCAGTGCCTACTGGGTAGGAATGGGCCACAGAATCAGTGCAGAGATATTGTGGGGAATATTCTGGCCTCTTAAAAAAATCACTTAGATCTACTCCAGGTTGGACTCCAATTGGGTAGGTCCACACAATGTGTTGGCAGGCATTTGTGTGGTATGGTCTGGGATGGGTTCTAACCAGTAACTCATTGTGACATAGACAGGATTCTCTGTACTGTGAGCTTGATCAACTGTTTACTGGACACAGGTGCTTCCTGGGACATGAAAGCAGCCCATGTTGTGATGTCAGCCTTTTTGAGGGAGGCATGGTAACTCTGTCCTTGAAAGAAGGGGTGATACAACCCCTACTCAAGAGGACAGCTTTGGACTCAACTGTCCTGATTAACTCTCATCCCATCTCTAATCTTCCCTTTGTGTATTCATCCTTGATTTCTTAATGGTTTTGGTATTGTTAACTATGATATCCTTCTGGATAGCCTCTAAGGATTGGAATTTCAGGGTGCCATTCTGCAGTCATTCTTCCTTCCTTTCTTTGGGATTAGTTTCAATCAGTGTTGCTAGGAGTCACTCCCTAGGCCCCTCCTTGTACTTAAGAATTTCTCCCCTCCTATTCAACATCTACATGAAACTGCTAGATGAAGTCATCTGCTGGTTTAAGATTTAGTGTTGATATGCTAATGGTATCCAGTTATGTCTTTCAATTCTAGTCTGAATTTATGTACATAGAATATTTATACAGCCACCCATCTTATACAAAACTCTGGATGGCTTACAATTGAATGAATCAAATGAATGAAGCTAATTGCTAGGACTCCCTAGATCCTGGGAGAATCCAACTTTTGGATGAGGTTGCACTTCCCCTCCTCAAGGATGATGTGCTATCTGCAGTATTCCTCCTCAACAGGAGACATCTGTGGCCAAGAAGGCTTT
Source organism: Laticauda colubrina (assembly GCA_015471245.1). Taxonomy (NCBI): domain Eukaryota; kingdom Metazoa; phylum Chordata; class Lepidosauria; order Squamata; family Elapidae; genus Laticauda; species Laticauda colubrina. The sequence continues at coordinate 69,874,951 of BLBF01000004.1, read as the reverse complement.
TGCACAGTTTCATTTAGTGCACCCAGTTATCCCATTTTCTGGATTACATTGCTCTTCAGACACTCACTAATGCTTTAGACTCCCGAGTGTTTGACTATGTGACTATTGCAATGTGCTCTATGTAGGGCTGATCTTTAAAAGACTCAGAAACTTCAATTGGTCCAGAAAATAATGGTGCAAGTAGTAAAGGAATGCCTGGGTTTGCACATGTGATACCGATGCTTTGCAACAACAGTTTAGCTGCCAGTTTCCTTGCAGGTATGATTCAAGATGCTGGCCATAACCTACCTGCCCTACCTTGCAGAGGACCTGGTTATTTCAGTGATTACCTATCTCCCTGGTGTCCTCCTGATTGGTATGAACTAACAGAGTGGACACATTTCAGGTCTCTTCAATAAAACTGCGTCCTCTTTTGTGATGCAGGAAATGTACCTTCTCTGTCATGATGATATGAAGTTCCCCTTGTAATCCAGATGGCTCCCAACCTAATAGCATTTCAGAAGGATTGAAGATCTGGCTCTTTTCCCAGGCCTTTGGCTAAGGTAGCTGGATACTCTTGTAATTTCCATTTTGGGCTGGATTTGCCAAGTTGTTTTTATCTACTTTGATTTATTTCTGTACGGGAAGGAGGTTATGTTTTTTGAACTGTACTGCATTTTATTTTCTTTGTAATACTAAGATCCCCTCAGGGTTGTTTGGACTCAAGCATCATTTTAATGAATTGAACTGAATTGAATTGATTGTTATTGTCAATATTTGCAAGCAGTAGATATCCTTTGTATTTTAGTGCTTCTTCTGCAAGGATTTCAGATATCATGTTCTGCATCAAAGCTAACTAAAAAAGCAGAGAAGAACCATATGTTTTTCATATCTACTTTCCCATTTTTCATTTATTTTGCAACACTTATATTATACAAAGTTCTTGTTTAATATTTTATTGGATCCAGTGGACAAAAACAGTGAAAAGATAGGTTTTTTTAAATATTGGGTAGGGGCTGGAGAGACAAACAATTATGGCTATTAGAAATACTCTGTCCATACATTTTCTCATAATCAGCTGATGCATAATCATTAGAGATAGAAAATAATAATTTTTAATAATTATATCAATTCACCTAATAATGATAAATATGTTTGTAGTTGCATAATTAGTGCAAAGGGAAGGTACAAATCTGCATGATATGACTGAGTTATTTATCTTAGATAGTGTAATACACCAGAATAAGCACTGTTGATTTCCCAGAATCATTTATTGCATGCCTATCTGAAAAAAATCATTTCTACAGTTAAAAACATTTAGGCTGAAGCATACCCCAAAATACACTGCTCAAAAAAATAAAGGAAACACAAAAATAAGACACCCTAGATGTGAATGAATGAAATATTCTTATTAAATACTTTGTTCATTACATAGTTGAATGTGCTGACAACAAAATCACACAAAAATTATTAATGGAAATTAAATTGAGCAACCCATGGAGGTCTGGATTTGGAGTTACACTCAAAATTAAAGTGGAAAAAAACACTACAGGCTGATCCAACTTTGATGTAATGTCCTTAAAACAAGTCAAAATGAGGCTCAGTAGTGTGTGTGGCCTCCATGCGCCTGTATGACCTCCCTACAGCACTTGGGCATGCTCCTGATGAGGTGGTGGATGGTCTCCTGAGGAATCTCCTCCCACACCTGGACTAAAGCATCCCCCAACTCTTGGACAGTATTTGGTACAACATGGCGTTGGTGGATGAAGCGAGACATGATGTCTCAGATGTGCTCAATTGGATTCAAGTTTGGGGAACGGGTGGGCCAGTCCATAGCATCAATGCCTTCCACTTGCAGGAACTGCTGACACACTCCAGCCATATGAGTCAAGCATTGTCTTGCATTAGGAGGAACCCAGGGCCCACCGCATCAGCATATGGTCTCACAAGGGGTCTAAGGATCGCATCTCGGTACCTAATGGTTAGGCTACCTCTGGCAAACACATGGAGGGCTGTGCGGCCCCCTAAAGAAATGCCACCCCACACCATTATTGACCCACTGCCAAACCGGGCATGCTGGAGGATGTTGCAGGCAGCAGAACATTCTCCATGGCATCTCCAGACCCTGTCACATCTGTCACATGTGTTCAGTGTGAACTGCTTTCATCTGTGAAGAGCACAGGGCACCAGTGGCGAATTTCCCAATCTTGGTGTTCTCTGGCAAATGCCAAACATCCTGCACGATGTTGGGCTGTAAGCACAACCCCCACTTGTGGACGTCAGGCTCTCATACCACCCTCATGGAGTCTGTTTCTGACCGTTTGAGCAGCCACATGCACATTTGTGGCCCACTGGAGGTCATTTTGCAGGGTTCTGGCAGTGCTCCTCCTGTCCCTCCTTGCACAAAGGCAGAGGTAGCGGTCCTGATGCTGGGTTGTTGCCCTCCTACGGCCTCCTCCACATCTCCTGATGTACTGGCCTGTCTCCTGGTAGTGCCTCCATGCTCTGGATGCTACATTGACAGATACAACAAACCTTCTTGCCACAGCTCGCATTGATGTGCCATTCTGGATGAGCTGCACTACCTGAGCCACTTGTGTGGGTTGTAGACTCCATCTCATGCTACCACTAGAGTGAAAGCACCACCAGCATTCAAAAGTGACCAAACCATCAGCCAGACAGGAACTGAGAAGTGGTCTGTGGTCACCACCTGCAGAACCTCTCCTTTATTGGGGATGTCTTGGTAACTACTTCTGCTTTCCACCTGTTGTCTATTCCATTTGCACAATTGCATGTGAAATTGATTGTCAATCAGTGTTGCTACCTAAGTGGACAGTTTGATTTCACAGAAGTGTGATTGACTTGGAGTTAAATTGTGTTGTTTCAGTGTTCCCTTTATTTTTTTAAGCAGTGTAGAATAGCTCTACATATGAGCAGACTTATGGTTTTTGAAATAATAAATACTTGGAATGCAACAAAAGTAATCATGCTATCATCAATTCATATATTATAGGACTATATTATCCTCCTGTATTTTTGGAATCACTAATTCAACTTTGCAAGTTCCTTATTTACATAGTTTTTGTCAAGCAAGTATTGTCCATATATTTGATTTCACTTGTGATAATGCCCAAAGAAAGTTGTTTAAACATATCCATGTTTATGATACTAGCTGCAAGTTGAGCTGCACGTACATGCTCGGCTGCTGCTTACTTACACAAGTCAAGTTGTGCATGTGTGCATGGGTGCTGACCCATGACCCGGCTGCAAATAGGCCATGGCCAGTAGTGGGTTATTGCTTGGGGCTTGAGAACTGCTGCTTTATATTGATCCATTCTGTCAGGTCACCTCAAGAGAGTGTGGTCCAGAGGTAGTATTCAGCAGGTTCTGGCCAGTTCTGGAGAACCGGTAGCGGAAATTTTGAGTAGTTCAGAGAACTGGCAAATACCACCTTTGACTAGAGATTTTACAGCCTCCTTCCTCTGTCACGTCCACCAAGCCATGCTCACAGAACCGGTAGTAAAAAAAAAAATTTTTGTGGTCACATTCCATCTTTCAAAAGGCAGATCTCGATAATAACCCAGTATATTTGGACACCTTGTCCCCAAGAGTACACCTGTGACTTTTGTGACTGGCAATTGGCAAGCCTGGAAAATCTTTATTTGGGTGGGGGGTTTTTGAAGGGCAATGGTCCTGATCTGTTGCTGTTTCTTCTTTGTTATTTATTTATTAAACCAATTTATATAGCCATCCATCTCATAAACTAGCACTCAGGTGATCCTGATGACATAGATAAACCTCCAGGTGGCCTCACTTCTCTCTAAAAAGAATGCAAATTACCAGCTGTCTGCAAGGAACATAAATCCTTTCATTCCTCACCATCCAGTCAGAGCTGGAGAAACTTCTTGGATGAGAAATAAAACAGTCTTCAAAGAAAAACCAAAAAGTCCAGTTGCTTCTTGAAAAGGCACAATCTCATCATCAAGTGACTGAACAGCGTACAACACAGCTAAAAGAACAAATAAAGCATAAAACCAAACTAAAACACTGAATAACAGATGAAGAGATGTTAAATAAAGTGAAGCCACCTCACAAGTTTACATATCCCCTCGGGTTCCTGCTAGCTTAACCAAGTCTTGAAGGACCTCCAAAAACTCAACAGCAATGAGGCCAACCACACCTCAGGGAGGAGAGGATTCCACAGTATAGGCATCACACCAGAAAGGTGTGGTTTAGGGTCTGCCAAATGGAGCTTTATACTTTTTTATGTTAGAGAGGGATTATTTTACACTGTGGTGAGAGAGATGATGTTTTACTATATAGATTGTTTTCATGCTTTGTCCTTTTCCAAAATCCATTATTTTTCCAAAGTGCCATGTAATTTATTAATCCAAAGTAAACTTGTAAGAATTCTCTTTTTCCTTTATCACTATTTTTCTTCTATTTTTGAACTGGATGGATTATTTTCTTTGAGAATCAAATGGAGCCAAGAAGAGGAAAATGACTTACATTTCCTATTGTCTCACTAATAAATAGAACAATACAATGTGCATGTACAGTATATACTTTATACCAGAGGGAACTGACAAATTACAATCTTTAGACTGATTTAGATTCCTTAATACCTAGCATGCATATCATACGTATCATGCATAAACGCTCAGAGACTTTACTCATTTCTTATTCTACATCTATTGTCAACAGAACTGGAGTCCTAACCCTCTCTGGGAGTTAAGCACCCCTTATAATTGAACTGCTTGTTTCTCTTGCCTGCTGATTGTTCCTATCCCTGCATTGGAAAAGACTGCTGGAGCTAAGAAACACAGGAACTGATGCATGGAATAACACACATTTCTTGCTTTTTTGTTAGTATATTCATTCTCTCTCTGTCTCTCTGGGGGGGGGGGGGGGAGAGAAGAAGTATGTATCCTCTTTTTCTTGATGACTATCAAATTACCTGTTTCCTACTGACTCCCTACATTTTGCAAAACCTTAACACTTATCTGGAAACACCGGACAACAGGAAAATAAGTCAGCATGAACTCATCTGGGATGAAAAATCAGCCCTATCAGATACTCCTGAACAGCAGCCCTTAGCCTCCTTCACTACTGATCATTCTGGTTGAGGCTGTTGGATACAGTTGCTCAACAATATTAAGGTGACACAACTACCATTCCTGTGATCTATATTTTATTTTCGCCCCATTAACTGAGCTATGCTTAAAACTCACACAGATAGAGTTATAGAAAAAAAGGGGGGAGAGGGTTCCATCTTTTGCTCTTGTGGTTAGTTGAAATTGATCTGGCACCAGATCTAATTCCTAGTGACTAAATGTCTTTGCCCAAAATCCCTTGTAGCTTTTCCAAGGACAATCCTACAATTTCTTCAGTCCATTTTATAATCCATTGTATTTCCTTCTTTTACTCCTTCTTCTTTCAGGGAGGCTTTTTTTTCCTGGTCCATCATCTGTTCAGATCACAGAGGCCTTAATAAGAAGCATTTTCACAATCAAGCACAGCACGCTTACCAGGATCATTTCCAAGCTAACTGTCTGAACACGAACCTCAAAGTTAGTTTATTATTCGCTATTGTGAGAGATAATTTATCTGCATGTATTTATTTGGTCCACCCTCGCCTTAAATGGCTACATTAAAGCAACACGAGATGTTCCAGTTAAATTGTATTAATAAACAAAAAAGCCTATATTTATTTAGAGGCAAACAAGACAGTATCACTCTCATGTCCTCTTAATTGAGCCTGAAAATAAACTCCTTTTTTTTTTTAATCCTCTGAACTGCCACAGAAAACACATGTTGTTCAGCACAAAAGTTTATTAACCCTTTAGGTTCTCAGAGATGCCAAGGCACCCAGGCTACCCATTGTTCAGGACAGGTTGAGGCAGAAGCAGCTTTGAAAAGCAAGATAATATTTTGAAGAAGAAAAACGCCTAGGAAAGTATACACACGCGCACACACACAAACGCACAGGAATAAAGTCGGAGAGGATGAGGAAGAGAAGCCACAGAGAAAGAAAAAGAACGCGAGAGGTCAGATGGGAGGTCAGGCAAAATGGGTCGGGAAGAACTGGGACTATGCGAGAAATGAAGGCGGGAGACGGCAGCGAGGCAGGCAGGAGAGCCAAGGAACGCTTGCCGAAGGAAAGGCGAGGAAAGACAGAAGGGAAGAAGAGAGAGCTAAGGGGCACCGCAGGACCTGTGACAGGGATGGCGGGGGGGGGGGGATGAGTGGCTGGGTGGAGAAGAGCGAAAAAGAAGTAAGACTGAGGCGAACGAGTACAGTAAGGAGACGGGAACGCGTGGTCGGTGAGGAGCGGCCCGAGGAGGGGGCTTGAAGGGGCTATTTCAGCATCAGGAGCTAGGTGGGTGGGGAAGCTCCAGCCGTTCAGCTTCGGGAGAGCTGCTTTTGCTTGACCGCCGGCCGTCACCTCTCCGCCCGCTCTTCCTCCTCCTCCTCCTCCTCCCTCAGGGCCTCCCTTTGAAGTCACGTGGCAGCCCCCCCCCCTCCCGCCCCTTCTCGGCAGCCCCCCGAATTCCCGGCGTGGGGAATGGCCTCGGCTTTATTGTGACGCAAGCAGCCGAGAAGCCGGCGCTCCGCGTCCCCAAAGCCCTCCCGTGCCCGCGTTCTGCTGGAGTCAGACGGCGGCGGCAGCAGCAGCAGCAGCAGCAGCAGGAGGAGGAGGAGGAGGAAGAGGAGGAGGAAGCCGGAGCTTGTCGAGCCGCCGCGGCGAGGAGTCCCCGGAGGAGCCGAGAGCCTTGAGAGAGGGTGAGTGCGAGCAAGTTCCACCTGAGGGGAGGCGAGAAGGAGGGAGCGCGGGCGGCTGCCACAAGTTTGCTGCGGGGACTCTTCTCCTGTCGCTTGCCTGGATTTTTATTTATTTATTTATTTATTTGTTTATTTTAGGGGAGGAAAAGAGGCGGAGAAGGCGCCGAGCTCTGCTGGGACTCGGTCTGCTCCGGTCTCGCGGGTTACCCTAGCGGGAAAAAAGGTTTGGCGGCGGTGTCTCTATAGTAACGCCGCAGCTGCGGGGCTCTTTGAACGGGAAGCTCAAGCCGGCAGCAACAGCTCCCGAGCAGCCGCCTGGTCCCTCTTGTTGCTCGCGTCTCTCTCCGCTGTTCGGCTTTCCCCTTTTGTAGCCTACCTTTCCCCCCACCCCGTTCAAGCTTTCTGTTCAAGGAGCAGTTTTCTGCCCAAGCGGGAGGCTCTGGATAAAATTGGACGAAGGCTGCCTGTAGTAGCAGGGAAACCTCTTAAACATGTGTGTGCGAGAGAGAGAGAGAGAGAGAGAGAGAGAGAGAGAGAGAAACGGAGTAGGAGAGATGTTCCCATAAGCCGACTATCTTATCCACTCGGGGAAAAAAAAAAAAAAAAAAAGGTGTCTTAGACTACGGTACTGTGAATGGGCGGCTATCAAACAACGTCTAGAGACCAGCTACGTCTAGTAGTAGTACAGTACTGAGGATGAGAAATGGAGAGAGAAAAGCATACGGGCGAACGAGATCAATGAGGTTTTTTTTTTCAAGGCAATAGACCTGAAAGTCCCATTTATAATTTGATTCGGAGCCACTTGCGAACCACTGTTATGGACAGTTAAAGAGGGTCTCTGGGTTCTGACTTGCCTCTGATGATATGTAAATCCTCCCCCCCCCCCCCCCGCCCTTTTTAAAAAAGTTTTCTTTTGTCCTGATGCTTTCTGAAACAAGTCAGTGAACCTTGCAAACATTTCGTTGTGGTTATTGTCAGAATGCCACGGTGTATCTATTTATGTTGTTAAAAAACATGAAAAAAGTGCAAAATTGGTGGGATGTTACTGGCCAAAAAAAAAAGTTTCCACAGGAAATGCTAGCATTCTTTGCTGAAGTCCGTGCAATGAAGAAATGGTCCTCAGAAATAACCATTGTTGACAATTCTCAATGTTACTTTGAGCAAAACTCTAAGATGTAATTGGTTTTTCCTGCTGCATGTTATGCTTGCATAGAATAAGGGGTGAGCAGGATGCCATTGCCCTGCTGTTAGCTTATGGTTCCTGATCTTACTCCTAATGTGAACAAGGATCTAATCAACTTGCAGTTGACAGGTATCCATCAAAGAACAAGAGTGTCCAGGCTTCTAAAGGATTTTAAAAAACAAAAACAAACCAGAACTAGTACATTTTAGTGTATTATTTTAATGAAATTTAATTTAGAAATCAGTGGATTTATTACTATTTTAACAATATCCATATCAGATCTCTGAAAGTTCTACATTATCTTAATTTCAGTGACTCTTCTAAATAAATTATGATGTCAGTGCAAACTGCTTACTTCTAAGCTAGGTCTTCCTTGTGCTGAAAATATTTTGAATGGCAGCTTTTCAAATTACATTTAACAAAATTTAAAAGAAATTAAAGATGGATTGGGTCCAGTCTTCTGTTTTTGTTTTTGTTTTAAAAAAAGATTTTGGAGGAAAAATGTTGTCCAGCAAAATGCTTTGCAAACTCTTTGTCTTTTGCATATCTGTTGTAAGTACTATCTGGTGTAAGTGCTATTTTTTAAGATATCTGTTAAATATATGATAGGGAATCTAAGGAACAAGACTTAGAGATTAATATTGATGTTTGGTCAAATAAGTATTCTAGTAAAAAAAGTCTGAGATACTTTAAACATTCAGTTGCTGTTGGTTGATTCAAGAATCAGGATGATACCTTTATGCCATATTTCATGTGGAAGAGAAATTGGGTGTGAAAAGCACTTTACTTTGGAGATGGACTCAAGGCCAATTACAGCAGATTAGTTGCCGTTCAGTACATTTTTCATCATTATGTTCAACTTGGAACATAAGGCCAGTGGCCTGCAATTCAGCATTTAACTTCGATAGTTAGCAAGCAGAAGTCTGCAAACAGGTTATGAAGGCTACAAAATCCTTCCAGTATTCAAGAACAAATGATGTACAGAGGATAGGCATACTGCCTGATATTGAAAGTAATGCTTAATGTAATAAAGTTGAACTACTACTTTTGCTCAGCTTTTGTGAGTATTATTTGCACACGTAAAAAGACATCCACCTTTTTCTTTTTATCTTGTACAAGCATTAAAAAATTGCAGGGGCATTGGTGGGGACAAGACAATTTATTTTTGAAGGTTAACTGTAATCCACCAGGAAAGAATACAGGGGCTCTTTGTCTTGTTGATGCTTCCTGTAAGACAGAGGTGTGAAATTCAAGGCCTACAGGGTACTTAGATCTGGCCCGTGAGGCCACCCCAGAAACAGCGAAGGACTGGCCCACAGTGTCTCTGCCACTGAAAACAGGGCTCTCAACTTCTGTTTTCGCTGGCAGACAGTTGCAGAAGGTTGTCCCCGCTGAAAAAAGTACTTGTGAAGACCGCGCATGGCCCTCCCGAGCTCCATTTTCACGGGCAGAGGGTTGCAGGAGACCCTCTCAAGTTGAAAACAGAGCTCAGGAGTCTATTTTTGCTGACAGAGCGCTTGAGTCACCAGCGCCCCCAACATGAGTGATGTCAAGCTGGCCCACCCTGGCCACGCTCCCCAACCCTGATGCAGCCCTCAATGAAATGGAGCTTGACACCCCTGCTTTAAGAGCATAATCATCTCACTATGCAATGGTGTATGGTGATCAAATGGCTTGCCTCCAGAAGCTGGGTGTGCTCCATCACTGGAGGCTTTTAAGAAGCAATTGGACAACCTTTGTCTGAAATGGCATAGGGCCATGATGGCGAACCTATGCCATGTGTGCCAGAAGTGTCACACAGAGCCATCTCTCTGGGCACACAAGCATCATTCACTGATCTTCTGGGTTCCAGTGTGCTGGCCAGCTGGTCTTCATGCATGCAGGAGTGCTGGAAACTGGAAGAGCAGCCAGCAGATGCCCATGCACACACCGGGCAGCTGCTCTTCTCATTTCTGGCACATGCATGTGCACTGGCCACCTGGTTTTCCAGTTTCTGGTACGTATGCACATGTGAAGACCAGTATGCATGCCAGAAACTGGCAGATCATCTTCCCAGCACGCGCATATACAGCAGGCGGCTGCTGTTCCGGTTTCCGGCATGTGCATGCACACTGGCAAGCTGGTCTTCGTGTGCGTATGCACATCAGAAACTGGAAGACCAGGTGGCCGATGAGCATGCACATGCTGGAAACTGGAAGAGCAGTTGCCTGGCACGTGCATGCACACTAGGCAACTACTCTTCTGGTTTCCAGGGCGTGCGTGCTCCCATTTTGGCACTCATTGCTGAAAAAGTTCAACACTGGTATAGGGTTTCCTACTTAAGCAGGGAGTTGGACTAGAAAACTTCAAGATCTCTTCCAACTCTGTTGTTCTGTACAGTCATGTATACCTCCCAAAGAAATAAAGAAGGACAGCTCTCACAGGAATGTTTTGAAAGGGAAATAAAGAAATAAACTTTCAAACATTAAAATTTTGAAGGATTTTTTATCCAAACAGATTCCAGAAGGGATTCATATCCCTTTTATTCTCTTTTCTCCCAACCTTCAAGGATAGGATTAATTAAAGGGATTGAACAATTAGAAAGTGTACAAATTTATAGCCATCATAATTACTAATTAGTAATTATAATTATAGTAGTAGTAACTTTATAGGACCCACATTGTTGGGGACAATATGCTGACTCTGTAAAATTGCTTAAAGAGGGCTGTAAAGCACTGTGAAGCAGTATATAAGTCTAAGAAAGCTATTGCTATATTTCATGAATTTGCCTATCCTTTTAAAGTTTGCAAAGTGAATGCCATTACTGCATTTCTGGCATCATCCTGATTGAAGCTTTAGCTGATTGAGATGCTGTCTTTTTTCAAAGGAACAACTGAAAACCTAACTATTCACCCATACACCAGTCCAAGACCTAACAGTGTTTGATTTCCTGTGATAAATGTAACACACACGCACACACACATTATTCTGCTCTAGGCTCTTTTGAGAGGAAGTTCTTTTCAGAAATAAATTACTTTTCTCATAATCTTGCAGTAGCAAATTTCAATTTACCTAAACACTGTGTGAGAAAGGATTTCCATTTGTTTATCTTGTACCTCTCATTATTCAGCATAATTGAATAATCTCTCATTCTAGTATTATAAGAAGGAAATAATCCTATCCTTATTTTTCTGTTCCATTCCTGCATTTTTCCATTTTTTGTGCAATGGTTATAACTACATACAACATTCCTACTAAGATCATAGCACAAATTTTATAAAAGCAGCTTTATTATTATTTGTTTTTCCCCAATCAACCTAGTTCTTACTTTTTTATTGTAGCTTTACAATGGATCAAGGTTTTTTAAAAAAACTAACCATCACAACCTATGCCTGTGATGTTAGGAAGAGCTGTGGTGGCACAGTGGTTAAAATGCCGTACTGGTTGACTTAGCTTTTCGTCCTTCCAAGGTCAGTAAAACGCCCTCAGATTGTTGGGGGCAATATGCTGACTCTGTAAATCGCCTGGAGAGAGCTGTAAAGCACTCTGACGTGGTATATAAGTCTATTGCTAATGCTATTTTTTTTTTTTGCTCCTATATAAATAATTTTACATGTTCCTTTGTTGAAGTGTCTTTGCCATTTTCATTTCGGTCCCCCTGTTTTGATGGATCCTCTTAGCACTCTTTGCTGTTCTATTTTGTGTTAAGTTTTCTAAATAATTAAGAGTCATCAGTAAGCATGATCTCTTGATTCCAAATAATTTATAAACAAGTTTAAAGCACTGGTCCCAATTTAGGATAAAGCAGAAAGTATTTGTTTTGACAGATTTTCAGTCTAATGGGAAAAAGTTGTCAGGTTGATTAGAGGGTAGAGGATGTTCTTTGCAAAGAAACTTCTCCTGCAGTATTTTTGTGTATAATCACTGGTGTCACTGGGCAGTCTAGGAATCATTATGGGAGAAGCAGCCTTTCTGCAAAGAACCTTGTGCTGCAGGGAGAAGAAAAGAAAAATCTCCCTGGATCTTAATTGGGAAAAAAAGTGTACTCTCTATCCTGATTCTCTTCATGCATTTTTATATGTGAAATGAGCCAAAATTTGCTTGTAGCTAATGTTTGTGCTATGTCTCTCTATCTACCTACCTATCTAAATGCCTCTGAGGGTCTTCACAGTGTTTATTAGATCCATAAGCCTGTTGATATGTACTTCACTTTGCAAAATTAGAAACCGTTCTTATTTTCCAGCAAGAATTTTTATTCTACAGTGTTAAGTCATTTTAAACTCAATGTTTTGCCCTGGCAAGGATATGGATGACTAGTAACGTGGTCTAAGTTATCATAGTCAGCAACAAAGTTGGCATCCAGTCCAAGGTTCAAGCAAGAAGTAAATAGCAAGCAGTTCCAAAAACAAAATCCAATGTCAGTCTGAGAGTTAAGTGACAGTAAATCAACATCAAAGATAAATGTAGGCATATTATCAGAACCTAATAGGACATCATTTCCAGCATAATGGAAACAATGAAGCTTAGAATCAAGGACTTATCAAACTAGTCTTGATGAGTATATCCAGTATCCAATTCTGACATAGTATCCTTACAAAAAACTCGCTCTTACGAGTTAGAGCTCTGTTCTCAAGTAAGTCCTTTCAAAGAGGACATCGGAAACATGCTTTATCTTTGGCTCTGAACCAACAATCTGTAACCTTTCTATGCTTGGTGGGTTTTATCCTATCCTACTTTGAATACACATTATGAGGCTGAACCAGTTCTGACCTTAACAATCTTTCCTGCCTCTGGATTTAAGGAAAGTAAAAAATGAAATTGTTCAATGATTCTTCTGTGCTATTTTACAAATAACACATGAATACAAATCTATCCAGAACTGATGTTCACCGAATCAAGAATAATATCTGCAAATCTCCTGAATCTTTCTTGATGATGTAGTGTAAAAGGATAAATGGGGGGGGGAGGGTTACCAGTCCTCTACCTAAAGGCCCTGTCACACTGCCCAAAGGATGCAAAACATTTGTAAAAAGGACACAGCAGACAAGAAAAATGTTCCATCCGTTGTTATCCGCTCTCAAAAGGGGCAAAAATTTGCATAAGCAGAGCGGATAACACGGAAAGGAACGGACTGGGGGAGGATGCAGAGTGGATGGAAAGCGGATGCGGAACGGAAGCCTAGCGGATGGAAGCGGATGGAAGTGGATGCAGAGCGGATGCGTAGAGGATGCGTAGAGGATGCATAGAGGATGCAGAGCGGATGCGTAGAGGATGCAGAGCGGATGCGTAGAGGATGCAGAGCGGATGCAGAGCGGATGACGTGGATGCGTAGCTGCATCTGCTTTCATCCCTTCTCCATCCGTGCTACTAATGCTGCGCGTCCGTTCCGCGTCCGTTCCGCTTCCTCCCTGCGTCCGTTTACCGCTGGAACAGATTTGAGTTGCGCGGATGCGCAGCGGATGCCTAGCGGATATAGCAGATGCGTAATAGATGCAGAACGGATGTCCCCCATATGCCTAGCAGATGCAGAACAGATGCATTGGATACATTTTCCGCTCAAAAGTTTTGAGCAGCTCAAAACCTTCTGAGCAGATGAAATGTCAATAGACGGATGCTGGACGGATAGAGAGGAAGCAAAACGGAGGCAGTGAGTACAGAATGGATGCATCGCATTAATCAATGGATGGCAAGTGTTTTTCTCCGTTTTATATCCTCTTTCCATCCGTTAGTGCAGTGTGACAGGGGCTTAAGAACACTGGCTTAGAAAATGTTACATATTTTTGAGCATTTTCACAGTTGAATTGCTCAAGAACTTTGAATGATTTCCATTTGATCTCATTAATTTGTTTCATAATATTGCAAAAAAGGGGAATACTCTTAAGCTATTTAAAATAATCAGTTTGAGCCAGAGAAATATAATTATTCTCAAGTAAACAAGATGATATATATTCATGCAGATTATTCTTTTGAATTATAACTTAAATCATGCAATCCTAGCCCATATTACTTCTCTTGTAATGTTCCTCTGATCTGGTTTGTAGTGTAATAATTTGGTTTAAGTAGTAGAGTTCATAATACAAAGAGCTGCTCAGTTTTGCAATTTAGTCAGTAATTTAAGTCTATCCAGGGTGCAAAAATCCAGATGGCAGCAAAGTAACTGAGAAAGCTCTCTTTGCTGCTCTCTAGTAGCTGTGGTATTTTTGTAGCCCTACCTAAATGATAAGATTACAGTGCATATCTGCACACCCCAGTTAAAATGCCAGATTTTTGAGACGTAAAAAAAATCTGATCAAGACAAATCACTTCAGAATTTCATCTAGATATTGCCAAAATTGTGGATAGACCAGGGCTGGGACAAATACAGTGAGGCTTCAATTTGCTGAATATGAGCATTATGTTTATATCTTAATTTTATCTCTTACAGATGGCTATAAAAGTAACACTGAGTTTTTGGAAGAAAGATGAGAACCAAAATAAGTAATTGTACAGTAAATATTTAACAAATTTTCCACCAGCCAAATGGTGATGGGGAAAGCAGTCATAGGGCAACCTTTACAGCGCACATTTTGGCAACCAAGGGCTACAGGTCTGCTATACTTGCCTAACAGCTCTTCTACATAATAACATATAACTTTCATAAGACTTTTTGCCCATCATGCCAATGGCATAAACCATTGTTTACCAACAGTAATGACTGGTTTCATGTAGTGTGCTAAGCCACAAGTAAACTAACATCCACAATCTCAGTCTCTCACATAAAAATTGTTACAATAGGTCATATTGTACAGGCCAATTTTTATTTTGTCCCATTATTTAGGTAGTAGTATCTCTTGCTGTTGTTGTAAATTGAGAAGTATGTCTGATGCATCATGACTCCATGGACAACATTCTTCCAGGCCTTCCTGTTCTCTACCATCCTCCGGAGTCCATTTATGCTCACACCAACTGCTCCAGTGACTCCATCCAGCCACTTGAGTTTCATCTTCAGGATCTGGCCTTCTAAAGAGAGTCAGGGTTGATCTCCTCTAGGACTGACTGTTTGATCATCTTTCAGTCCAAGGGACTCGCAGGAGTTTTCTCTAGCACCATAGTTCAAAGGCCTCAATTCTTTGGCACTCAGCCTGTCTTATGGTCCAGTTTTCACAGCCATACATTACAACTGGGAAAACCATAGCCTTGACTATATGCATTTTGGCAGGGTGATGCCTCTGCTTTTTGGTATGCTGTCTAGGTTTGCCATAGCTTTCTTCCCCAGGAAATTTCATGGCTGTAGTCCCCATCTGCGGTGATCTTGGAGCCCAGGAAAATAAAATCTGTCACTACCTCCATTTCTTCCCCATCTATTTGCCAGGAATTGAAAGGGCTGGATGCCATAATCTTAGTCTTCTTAATGTTGAGTTTCAAGCCAACTTTTGCACTCTCCTCCTTTATCCACATCAAGAGGCTCTTTAGTTCCTCTTTACTTTCTGCCATTAGAGTGGCATCATCTGCATATCTGAGGTTGCTGATATTTCTCCCGGCAATCTTAATTCCAGTTTGTGATTAGTTTAGCCCTGACTTTCTCATGATGTGCTCTGCATATAAGTTAAACAGGCAGGGCAACAGTATATAGACTTGCTGATCTTCTTTCTCAATTTTGAAGCAATCAGTAGTTCTGTGTCCAGTTCTCACTGTTGCTTATTGACCGACATATAGGTTTCTCAAGAGACAAATAAGATGGTCTGGAACGTCATCTCTTTAAGAACTTGCCACATTTTTTTGTGATCCACACAGTCAAAGGCTTTAGCATAACCAATTAAGCAGAATTCGATGTTTTTCTGGAGCTCACTAGCTTTCTCCATGATCCAGTATATGTGGCAATTTGATCTCTGGTTCCTCTGCCTCTTCAAAATCCTGCCTGTACTTCTGGTAGTTCTCGGTCCACATACTGTTGGAGCTTAGCTTGTAGGATTTTGAGCATAACTTTGCTGGTATGTGAAATGAGTGCAATGGTGTGGTATGGATGCCATGATGTATTACATTTCTGGAAATATCAAAGAAGCCAATCAATGCTTCACTATAGCATTTTATATTTTTCACATGTTAATGCTGTTATGATCCTGCCTAACCCTGCTTGTTTTCACAATATTGTGATTCTTTTGTATCATTAGGCTGTTGCTGGATCCATCATTACATAAAAATGTTTTACAAACTTCCACAGGTTCTAAATTGGAATGGCAAAAATTCTGGATGATTAAATTGTCAAGAGGAGTCAGGAAGAATCTGTCAGTTACAAATGTTTCACAAAAAATATTCAATCAGTATTTCTGATTCCTTAATATCCATATTTATATTGCTTCCTTGATTAATGAAGTATATTTCTTCATGTATTAGATACAGTGTATTCAGAATATACAATATACAGTAATACATAGCAAGATCAACCAAAACATTATCACAACTGTTTACCAATTTGCCAGTTCACGTGTGATCAGTTTGTCTTTTATTTACTCAAATATCCCTTTTTCTCCAGCATTTGTAGTGATATTCAAGTTTCATTGCTAATTTTCAAAATTTGTTTTTCAGCGGAAGCAGCTTACATGCAGGACTATGATTTGCAGTTTGTTCTGCCTTGAAAACCTTTAGATACTTTTCCCTAAGTGAATATGGTTGCCCATGTCAAGATCCCATCTTTTTCAGGAGGAGAAAATTTGGCAGGAACCTTTATGCAAGGGCCGACGGACCTTATTGTGCCCTTCAGTAGTGTATAAAAATGTGACAATTGTACACATACAATTGTGTATTTTATTTTAAGTTTTGGTATCATCTAACATTGGTAAATCCCTTGAAATCATAGTAGGGTAAATTTTCCCTGGAGAAATACTGAGGTATTCTGTTATGAGTTGCTACCTGTTGATTAGTTAGCTAAGCACTCACACTTAGCTGAAATCAGATTTTCCCTTTTATATTCTTACTGAAGTTGGGTGATGTAGCCAGATGTCCATTAATTTGAATTCAGTTGTTAATGACTGAGCCTCATCAAAAGCTTTGGGAAGACTGAATAACAAACACTTTACCTCTTAGTAGTTTGTCTTTATGCTTATTAAGCAATGACCCCATACTTCTTATACCTTTCATGTCACATATGCATATATTGAAACATTTGATATGAAAATGCAAAACTCAGAAGCAGTAATTTGAGGGGTAGAAATGCATACTAGTATTTTTCTCATCAAGAAAATGGCTGCAGCTAAATTCTTAACAATCCCGACCTGAAAGATTGACTTGATAGTATCAGAAAAAAATGTTTGACAAAGAATAGAAAAAAGATGTAGATGACTGTAATAGATGATTCCATCCATAATTGCAAACAATTAAACTTGAACTGAGATAAGAGTAATGGGTCTGGCATATACACCTAAGAAATATTTGAATTTCCGTGTACTGGCTTATTCAGCTCAGTATGATCATATATAATTTAAATTCATTGCTGACCTTCACTTTATATATCATTTTTTTTTCCAAAGTTATAAGCTTTGGCCTTCTTCCAGAAAATCCTATAATTGTACATACATTGTCTCCAAATGCAAAAAATTAGATCCACTTTGTTAAAAAGAAAGGAAAAAAGGAGGGTGGGAGGACCTTGAGAATCCAAGTAGTTAAGCATTTGAATAATATAATAATTTTACGAGACATGTCTGTGTGTATAAATGAAGAACAGCCAGAAGGGAAAAGTGTTAATGCTTTGAAAACTGCTGTGTTTAATGACATACAGATTTTTTTACATTAAAAAATACCAGGAAATGGATTCAAAGAGCTGCATATATTATTTGTGCAACTTCTTTACAAATACTTGTAGCAGGTTGCATGAAAGGAGGTTTGTCTAGATGTACCCTAAGCTTGAATAAATTTATATTATTTTATAAGATATGGCATTTGTTCTCTCTTGCACAAAACTATTCTTCTGTTTCATTAAGAAGGATAGTTCCAGTCATCCATGACTGTGCTTGCAGTTTATCTTCCATGACCAATTGTTCCCAGAAGGAAATTAATGCCCACCCAATAACAGACGTGAAGACAAAAAAAAAAAAAAAAAACACAAAACACAACCCTGCTTGGGAAGTTATTGGGGGTATTATTTTAAAGGGGTTATATATGTTTTGGTATGGTTTTTAATTTTATGTCTTGTTTTAATCATAGTTGGGTAGAGAGTAGCTTTTTGAAGTCATGTTAGTTTAAGATCTTGATTAATCATTTTAATAATTCAAAAAAGTTACTACTGCAACTTTTGCAGTTATATTTATGAAATATTAAGTTGACATGCATGAGTTTCAATTATTTTTTCATTAAAAATGCAAGGCAATAGTATTGTTAAACTTATTTCAATCCCACTGACTCTAGTGAAAAAAAGGTATCGTAGTTGTTCTGCTATAGAAATTACTGTTCAGTTCAGTTCTATTCAGATGTTTTAAGTTCTTCCACATGAAATAGCCTGTGGAAGGATATGCACAAACTAATGATTCATGCTTGTAATAATTGGTATTGTTTATTGGCAGATATAATGTGAATATTATTGCTATAAAATATTTTGTTTTACTGGCACAAATAATAAATTGAAAGAATGTATATAATAAATTGAAGGAATACAAAATAGGCAAATCTGTAAAGTTCTCTATTTCTTCCAAACATGATATCTTTGTTCTTTGGAAATCAATTTGCAATTTTTAAATTATATTTTTGTAACAAAATCTTATGAAAGGAAAAAAAATTATAAAGTACAAACTTATGAAGATGGAAAACAAATATGTTTTTAATACTTATCTATAAATATTCACTGGTTTATAAAATTTATCAAGTTTATATTGTTTGATATCCTGCCTTTATTATTTTTACAAATAACTCAAGGTGGTGAACATATCCAACACACTTTCCTCCTCCTATTTTTCCAACAACAATACACTGTAAGGTGAATTGGGCTGACAGGGAATGACTGGCCCAAGATTACCCAAGTGGCTTTCATGGTCAAGGAAGAACTAGAATTCATGGTCTCCCAATTTCTAGCCTGGCAACTTAAACACTAGATCGAACTGTGTCTATATATGAACAATATAAATTATTATGATATGATATCACAGAATCTCTGCCATAGTAACACATATTGCTGCATTGTGTGATTAGTAGAAAATATTGTCTTTTCTGAACAGTTAGATGACATATTTTCAAAAATTATTCCTTGACAGTTTGAATAATATTACCTTTTAAATTTCTTAATATATATATATATTGCTGTTCCACACCATCTGTAACAACCACAATTCTTGATAAGTAGTCACATTCCAAAACTTTGAGGTATAATTCTACATTATAGTAGAACATTTCAACATTTAAAAGTTCCCCATAAATCTACTAGTATATGTTAATATAATATCCCCGAAATACTAAATGGTCATAAAACCATGTCATATAGGTATGAGTCCTCAACTTTCTTATATCTCCAGCATAACAAATCTGATGTCCATCTTTCTAATATGTCTTTGGGGAGTCCACAATATAAATTTTTGATTCATCAAAATGTTTAAAAGGTATCTTAAAAGTATAGATACCGTTTTAACATTTTTAAACGATCCAAAGATTTCTCAGAAATTCTCCTTTTAGTCCATGTTTAAAATATCCCAGAAATGTCCACTTTAAAAATGTTATTGAGTTTTGATAGAAATAGGTGATTTTATTTAGGTAATGATTCCATCAGGCAAGAAAGCAATACAGTTACATTTGAGGTCATCAAAGCACATGATGCTTATTGATCTGTTGCAGAATGCTTTCGCTGAAGATACCGCTATTGTGAATTGGGAAGACCAAATTCCATTTAAAATTTGGAAAAATCCTTGAAATAGTCATTACATTGTAGTTGTATTCTGCTCAAGCTTTCCAATGAAATTTTCAATTACCAATTTTCAATTTAACAATTTTCCAAAATGTTAGATTATACATGAATCTTACTATCAAAATTCTATTTATGTCCCATTATGGTCCAAAGATTTCCATGCTCAAAACTCCTGGAAATGAAATACCCTTTCTGTTATATGTTGTTCCATGCCATGATCACAAAGGAAATAGACAATAACTTTCCAACTTAGGCCATAAAGTACAATATTTCGTTATATATATATTGTTCGACCAACAGGTGGTTGGTAAAATATTAGTCCAACAGTACCTTTGTAGACAAAACCACCTTCCTCAAAAAATCTTGATCCATTTTCCCAAATAAATCTCCTAAATATAATCAGTCAAAATGAAATATTTATTAGATGTTAACATAGGAATGCTTCTAAGAACATAAATAAGAGACAATGTTCATTTTAATAACATTAACTTTAATAATATTAGCATTAACAGCTGTAAATAAATTTTAAGCCCCTCTATTAACATCTATTTCAACCCTTTATAGAAGTTTCGAGGTATTTATTGCATGTACTTAGAAATATCTTTGGGTAGCACCACATATTAAAATAATCAGTAGAAATCACAAATCCCATCTCTTTACAATATTTTATTTTCCTTACTAATTTTTCCTGCAAGTGCAGGGTCTGCTTCTCTCCACTCATCCCCACAATCAACTGTTTCGTTGCAATAGGAATTTACTCACCTGCTTGTCACCCAAAGTTGATGTGAGCTGAGAGAAGGTGATGAACCCAAAGTCATGCAGCTGACTTTCATGCCTAAGGCAAGACTTATATGTCTCCTAGTTTCTACTCAGTGCCTTAACTACTGTGTTTCTCAGAAAATAAAGCCAGGCCTTATTTTCTTTTGACCCCCGATAAAATGGCTAGTCCATCTTTTGGGGGGTGATTTAATTTCTCCCCCCCGCTCCCTCACCTAGAGCGCCCTGTGGGCAGCCACGACTTGCCACCAGCTGCTCCTAACAGCTGATTATGGTGGAGCATAGAGAGCTCCCTACCCCCACCAAGCACCTTTCTGCAGACCCAGGTATGGTGCTGGGTGCAGGCTGGGTCAGTGGGTGGGCTGCTGTGGCATCATGGATGTCAGCCTTGGTGGCGGTGGGGCACTTTGCATCGTGCCCGCCGCTGTTGCTTCCTCCTCCACTGTTGCTTTCCCTTCTGCCCGTGTGCTGCCATGTTTGGAGTGCTGCGCATTCCTCCACTGGTAGCGTTTCAGCTGCTTCTCGGGTGGGGAAGCTGTAGCTTCCATGGTTCCAGCCAGCACTGGCACCTCTCTTGCCAGTGCTGTCTCCAACAACAGCAGCAGCAGTGAGACAGACTCCGCTGCCGACGAGAACCGCCTACCCTCCTGCAGGGGCATTGCTTTGATTGACTGCAGCTGTGTTGACAAGGTCCTGCAAGTCGGTGAGTCTTTCAGGGTTGGGTGGATGGAAGTGCTGGTGGGAGGGTGATGCAGTCGTTTCTCTCCCTCCCCATACCTCGCTTTGCTTCCTGCCCCAAAGCTTCAGGTCATGGTGTTGTCCCTCGTATGGTCAAGCACTCTCCTTCTGTTACAGCCACCCGAAATCCCCCCTTGGACTTCCCCCCCCCCATTTCAATTTTCTTTACTTTCATTCCCTCCATCAGTTCCCTAAGAATACAGACTGGCCAGGCAGCTTCCTCCCCACTTCTTCTGGTAGTTTTAAACATTTTGTCCTTCGAGCAGAGGCAAACCTTCCAATCCAAACAGAAGAGAAAGGAATCATCCGACAGACCCTTAGCACCAAGCTTCCCAGAGGATTCTCCCAAAGGATCCATCCCAAAGGAGGATTCATCAGAGGATTCACCCCAAAAGTGGGGAGTGCATTTAAAGGGGTAAATAACACTAATACATGCTAATACATCTAAAGAGTGTTTTATCATGATGGCCAGAGAATCAAATTCAACAGCAAGGATGAAAGTGAGCAGCTCTGCTATATACCACATTGTAATGGAAAGGAGTCTGAAATAATTCAGACTGAGTTTGTTATAACTCTGGCACAAATTTGGCAACAACGTTTTTTTCTCAGTCTGTAAACATTTGTGGAAGAGATTACTATATGTTTTTTTAAAAAATAAAGTAATCATATTTAAAAGGAGGGGAAGAGTAAGGATGGTAGACAAACTGTACAGAGGTACCTCGGTATTCAACTGCTCTGAAACTCATCAAATTTGGTACTCAATGCATTTTAACATGAAAATGTCCCAGTGCTTATTGTTTGTTTGGTACTCAATGCATTGTGATAGGAAAAGGGGGACGGTCATGGAGAATGGACAAAAAGTCAGCCTTGCCAGAAAGTTCGCTGCAAAAAGAAGAGGGGGAACAGCCTCAGGGTGGAGAGAAAGTCTGCCATGCTAGGAAGGTCATTGACATAGGAAAAGGGACTGACAGAAAGTTCTTCCCAGCCAAAACAAAGGGCCATCTGTTAAGTCACATGATTTGTTTGCACTTGTCATTTTTAGTACTTGTCATGTTTCCCAGAACCAATTAAAGATGGATGCTGAAGTAACAGCGTACTACAAGAGCTAAAGTACTTCATGCTGACCAGAGACCTGGGAGCATCTATGGAGTAAATATTTCTGCAATGAGATCCAGTGGTTCTCTCTTTTTACTACAGTTGATTTTAACAAAGAAGTGATAACTGGATCAATTGTTGGCACAAATCTGATTATTTTATAATGTTGATCAAGGCTAATTTTGAGAAAATAAAACAACTTTGGAAAAGATTACTTCAAATGTGTCTCTATCAAAAACCAGTCAGGGAACAACAAGCCAGCAATAGAATTTTTCCATTGACTTATTCAATAAGCATCACACTTACCTAATGGAAGAAGTCTTAAAGGGTGCGATACAGGAGAATATTTCCAGATCATTCTTATCATGTATACTTTTCCATTCAAATAGGAAATAGTTGTGGCTCTAAATTATTAACATTTCTGAATACAATTAAACAAAAGCTATTTTACTAATTTCTGATTTTTTTTAAAGTATTATTTAACAGAGAATACAAAGAGTAAAACATTTATTAATAAATCATTCATCTCAGCTACAGTATTGCAATTTGATTTGCAGACAATGTCACATTTCTGAAAACACATGGCCAAAATTACTAAAAGCCAATGAATTTGCACTCAGCTATCTTGGATTTATTTCATATATTTTTGTTGTCCATAGAAATACAATTTTGGTGATAATATTAGCACATTGTTTGGAATACTCCTTTAGTGTGAAGTCTTCAATGACAATTTTTATATTGCTCCTGACAGTTTTTAATTTCAAACAATGAAAAAATAAATTGTATTCTTACTAATTGTATCCTCTATTACATGCATCCAAGTGTGGTATTTCTGACTGCATTCAGGGCTGCTGGAACGTGTCAAACAAAACGGATTATACTATTTTATAAATGAAACATGAATGAATTAGTTGGGCATTTAAGTGCCATTAAACACATTAATATACTGTTTCAAAACATTCTAAAAATATCAAAGATTTTTTTGAAGTCTATTATAATAATATATTTGTATTGTTGCTATTTAGGAATCATATATTGCTTTTGACATAGGAATGAAATCTGACTTTTGGAGTAATGCCGATTTCAGTTACTGACTGATGTTCTTCTTCTCCCTGAGAAGAATTTTAATCATTTTGAAATCTGAAATACTGAAAATAGTATTTGGATACCTTAGGAGCAAATGGTCACGACCAAATGTTGTTAAACTCAATTCTACAGTTCATTCAGAATGGTATAAATTTTGCATATGAGATAAATTGTTAAAATATCGTGATCTTGCATATTTTTTTCTTAATATATTTTCCCATTGTGTAGATACCACTGCATAATTTTCTCACAACAGTTCTGTAAAGTAGGCTGGACTGAGAGATAATAACTTGGCCAATTACCAAGTGAGCTTTTATTTCTGAAAATGAATCCATACATGGGTCTCTTTTGTCCCAGTCCAGTATATAAAGCCCATGTCACACTGCACCAACGGATGGAAAGAGGATGTAAAACGTAGAGAAACACTTGCCATCCGTTGGTTAACGCGATGCTTCCGTTCTATACTCACTGCTTCCGTTTTTCATCCTATCTATCCGTCCAGCATCCGTAGACTAAGGTTCCATCTGCTCAAAAAGTTTTGAGCTGCTCAAAACTTTTTGAGCGGAAAATGTATCCAATGTGTCCATTCTGCATCCACAACGCATACAGGGAACATCCGTTCTACATCCGTTGTCATCCGTTACGCATCTGCTATATCCACTAGGCATCTGCTGCATATCCGCGCAACTCAAATCCACTCCAGTGGAAAACAGACACAGGGAGGAAGCGAAACGGACGCGGAACGGATACAAAGCATTAGTAGCATGGACGGAGAAAGGATGAAAGCAGATGCAGCTCGCATACAGAGCATTAAAACGGAAAAAACATTCGCAGAGGGGATGTATCTCAGATATTTAGGATGTATGCAGGATGCCTAGAGAATGCAAAAAGACACCAAGCGAAAAAATGATATTTCCTATAAAAAGGGGGAGGAACTCACCTGGATCTCACTTTCAGTTCAGCAGCCCTGCTGTGCAGACCTCTTCAGCCTTCATCTTGCTCTTGCTCTTCCACAGCATCCAGTCATCTCCACCATGGAGCGTAACACATTCCTTTTGGAAGCCACCATCGTTCTGCAACAGTGTGAAGCCATCTACAGGCTCTTTCACCTGTTCTACGTGAAGAAAAGGAGGTGGCCAAGAAGTGTCTGGGTCCGAAGATGGATTGGAAGAAGAGCAGAGTATGGACTGTACAACAAGCTGATGGTGGAGCTGAGGAACGAAGACACTCATGCATTCCAGAACTTCATGAGGATGCCGCCAGCCATGTTTGACGAAGTTGTGCAGCGGCTGACACCCAGGTTGACCAAGGCAAACACCAACTTCTGGCCCAGCCTGGAACCTGGACTGAAGGTGGCACTGACTCTGCGTCACCTGGCCTCAGGGACCACGTACAGCAGCATGCAGTATGGCTGGAGGGTGCCACACAACACCATCACCATTGTGGTCAGAGAAGTGGTGCAGGCCATCCTCAAAGAATACCTGGAGGAGCTCCTCCAGTGCCCCTCCACTGAAGAAGGCTGGAAGAAAGTTACAGAGCAGTGGTATCAGAAGTGGAACTTCCCCCACACCGTTGGAGCCATAGATGGGAAGCACGTGGCCTGCAAAGCTCCAGCCAAGTCAGGGTCCACTTATCACAACTGCAAGGGCTTCTTCAGCATCATCCTCTTCGCCATGGTCGATGCTACCTACAGGTTCATGTACATCGATGCTTCAGGCAACAGCTCATCTTCAGATGGCCAGGTATACAACGCCAGTGAC
This sequence comes from Laticauda colubrina, assembly GCA_015471245.1. Lineage (NCBI taxonomy): Eukaryota > Metazoa > Chordata > Lepidosauria > Squamata > Elapidae > Laticauda > Laticauda colubrina. The sequence goes on along the minus strand of BLBF01000004.1, from coordinate 69,849,708 downwards.
CTCAAGGAGGGGCTGGAACGCAAGCTCATCATGGGCTTCCCAGATCCAGAACCCCTACCCAACGACACACAAGATGTGCCCAACTTCATCGTGGGGGATGATGCCTTCTCCCTCAGAACCTACCTCATGAAGCCGTACACTTCCAGATGCCTCACCCATGAAGAGAGGATCTTCAACTACAGGCTGTCCAGGGCAAGGCGGGTGGTGGAGAACGCCTTTGGCATCCTGGCCAACAGGTTCCAGGTACTTCTCACCACCATGCAGCATCGCCCAGAGACCGTGAGGAGGATCGTGGAAGCTTGCTGCATCCTGCACAATCTCATGCGCACCCACTACCCAGTGTTGCAGAACAAGCTTGTGGACCGTCAACAAAGGAATGGGGACATGGAGCCTGCTGAATGGAGGCAAGGGCGAAACCTGATAGATACTGTGGATGTGCAAGGCCCCAACAGAGCTTCACGTGAAGGGAAGAAGCAGCGCAACCTCCTGAAACACTGGTGCAACTCCCCAGCTGGAGCAGTGGAGTGGCAAGACAGGATGGTAAATGCTTAATGGATGCTTCCTTCAGCCTGTTTCATCACACTGATGAGATTGTGCCATGTATGTTGAGTGGCCCTACAATGAACAGGGCATTTAATAAAGAGTTGTATTTATGTTCAAATGTGCGGATCAATGCTTACATTGTTATTGATAACGAAGGGCCAAAGGTGTGGCACCTGGGAGGGTGGACCAAACAATCCCACTATGCTTGCACTGGAGGTTTATCTATCCCACAGCTATTACCCATCCCAAAGGTATCCCTGCCCATCCCACTGCTATCTTAACCCATCCCAAAGGTATCCCTGCCCATCCCACTGCTATTTTAACCCATCCCACAAGCATGCAAAGGCTTAAACCATTTCTAAAAGTTTCCACCAAGACTTTATTTACAAAAATAAATGAAGCAAGTGTGTAAAGCAAAGATAATCTTTATTAATAACAAGCTGTGAAAGAAAAATGACCCAAGTCAAGTGTCCAAAGCAAAAATAAAGTCAACAGGTAGCCACTCAGTCTCTGGCACTCTTCTTGGTCACTCTGAGGCGTGCCCAGTCTCAGGGGTGAAGGGTCCAGGTGCTGTGGAGGTGGCTGCTGCTGGAGTGCTTGTCTGAGGCACCATTGGGGTGCCTGACCCCGAGAGGACAACAGGGAACGGTGTGTGGAGGAAGCTCTCAGACAGCTGGTTCAGTCCCGTGATGTTGAGAGCCCCTTCCTCCATGACATGGGGTGTCAGCCCCAAAACCGATGACAGATGTTCTGAGGCCGGGCTTGGCTGTGGGGTGGAGGAAGGAGCAGTGTAGTTGGGATGTCTGGTCTGCAGCTGAGCGAGGTGAGGCATCGGTGGTATCTGTGGCGTGGGTGGCATCTGTGGCGTGGCTGGCATCGGTGGCATCAGTGGCACCGGTAGCGTCCGATGTACCTATGTCTGGACTGGGAAGGGCTTCCTGTGCTGCTGGACCTCCTGGTAGCCGTAGCCTTGGTAGGTGAGGGCCTGTGGAAAGCCTTGGAAGGTCAGTGACATCACTTGGGGTGGAGGAGCAGGCCTGGACTGGGTGGGTGCAGGTTCATCTGCGTCTGGAGGGTTGTGAAGAAGATCGGTGATCTTGTCCTTCACCACCTGGTACTGTGTTTCCGACATGTTCATGAGGGTCTGGTTGACGTAGGTGAGGAAGGGCTTGCGGTCGGAGGATGGGACGTCGGTGTGTACCAGCTGAGAGAGGAGATCTACGCTGCTCCTGATGGTGTTCTGATCTCCAGCAGGACAGTGTGGCTCCGCCCCTCTGGTCTGCCTCTCTGCCTTTCGGTGGAGGTGGAGCTGGGGGTTGATGCAGGTTGGCTGTGGTGGAAGTGCCCTCTCCTTGCTCCCACTGCGTCAGGGGGTCCTCCACGTGCTCCGCCATGGGTAGTACAGCTATCCGGGGGGTCTTTGTGGTGGCATGCTCCACAGATACCTGCCTGGACACAGGAGCTGACTCTTGGCCAGAAGAGGACTGGCTCTCAGCAGGCTGCCTGAGAGAGAGGGTTGTGAGAGGGGCTGCTCCTCGGTGGCGGATCTCACCCTCCAAGAAGCTGCACTTGGCCATCATGTAGGTTTCTTTGTCCATCAGCTTGACCGCGGCCTGGCCACATTTCTTGAGGTGCAGCTTCCCGTACCAGGTGTGCATGTGCTTCCACCAGCCGAGGAGCACCTCCGAAGTGTAGCCCAGGCTTTCCGCCTTCTCTCTCCAAGCAGCCTGCTTCCTCTTGGTGTCTCGATAGAGCCTGTGTCCCTTCTGCCAAAGATATTCATTCTCCCTCAGCCACTCCAGCACCTCCTCCTCATGTTCCTCTTCAATGGAGTATTGCATCCTCTCCCGTTCATGCGTCTGCCTCTTCCTCCCTGTGGCAGGGCCATATGGGCCCTCATCAGAGGGGCTTCAAGGTTGTAGGGGCTGCTCCTCCACACCACCACCAGCAGCAGCAGCAGCAACAACAACAACAGTAGCAGCAAAAGCAGGACCAGCAGCAGCAGCAGCACCAGCAGCACCAGGAGCAGCACCAGCAGAGTAAGCACCAGCAGCGCCAGCAGGACCAGGATCAGCAGCAGCAGAGTAAGCACCAGCAGAAGCACCAGCACCAGGAGCAGTGCCAGCAGAGTAAGCACCAGCAGAAGCACCACCACCAGAAGCAGCATCAGCAGAGTAAGCATCAGCAGAAGCACCACCACCAGAAGCAGCATCAGCAGAAGCCCCAGCACCAGAAGAGCGAGCCCGGGCAGCAGAAGCCCCAGCAGAAGCAGAGTCAGGGCCAGGGGGTGGGAGGGTGGCCCTGTCCCTCTTGCCAGGGCTGGCAGCAGATGGCAGAGGCTTCCTTTTCTTCCCCATGGTTGTTGGGTTGCTGGCTGGCTGGCAAGCTGTGTCTGGAAGCAGGTCTTTCCTCTGAATGGTGACCTGCTTGCGAGCTGCTTCCCTTTATATCCGCGGGGCTGACGCAATGCATCCTCCCCGCATGCGCAGTGAACACTAGGCATCCCCTAGGCTTCTGCTAGGCATCCACTAGGCTTCCGCTCTGCATCTGCTTCATCCGCTCGGCATCCACTCTGCATCCGCTCTTTCCGTTCCACATCCGCTTTGCTGTGCTCCCCCGGAAGCCTTGTGGATGTGCCATCCGCTCCCATCCGCTTTCATCCGCTGGGCTTCCGTGGAGCATCCACTTTCCATCTGCCCTACGTCCTCCCCCCATCCGTTCCTTTCCGTGTTGTCCGCTCTGTTTATGAAAATTCGGGGCACTTTTGAGAGCGGATAACAACGGATCGAACATTTTTCTCGTCCGCTGTGTCCTTTTTACAAATGTTTTGCATCCATCGGCCAGTGTGACAGGGCCTTTAAATGCTATATCAGCCTGGGTCCCTGTCCAGCAATCTAATTCAGTGGTAAATTGATGACTTTTTGATTAAGTTGTTTTGTAGTTAATTTTTCTTTGTAAGTATTATTTCAAATGTATGTCATGCAAACAGCTTTAACCCTTAATAGTATAAAATTCATTCAAAGATTCAATCAGAGACATACTTCTTCAGATTATTCTTCTCCTGTAACATGTATTAAATGAAAATTATCTGGAAGAACCCATTCAGCATAAGTAGATATCCTCTGTACTGATTATTAAAGCAGGGATATCCCTTTTGGGGCTTCCATGTAAATTTGAAAATTGATAATGCTGCTTTAAGTAGTTGAGTTTACAGAGCACTTTTTTCAAATCATTTTCAAAGTGTCCATAACTCTATTTTGCAGTTCAACCAATCTCAGAATTTCTATTTCAGAAAGTTTAAACTATGGAATGGATTACATAACCCTTCCCAATATCAAGTTGCGATACTGTGAGCATTTCAAAATGATAGCAGAAAGGTTTTGTTTTATCTCTCCTGCATATCATCACATACTTATACTTGATTTTGCAATATGGGTTATTTTGCAAAACAGTATATGCTTTGATGTTGGCAGGGTTTTTTGTACAATGCAGCCCAGCACTAATTTACTTAATTGTTTTTATTCCTGGTTTTAAAGCTTTGCTGGTAGAAAGATAATGGAATTGGCATGAATGTCATATTGTATCCAAATGGTGTTATATTCTTCATTAACTGATGGGTTCAATTATTCCTGAATATATTCTTTTTGTTCCTATAGAATGTTCCATGTATTATATAGATTTTATTCTCCCATTTTCAGAAAAGATGTGAATGGTAGTAAAGTTATCCAATTACAAATAGGGTTTGTGTGTTGATTATCCCACTAATTTTGGCTTCTGGCTGCAATATGATACTAAGAACACTTCAATGGATAAACTATCCCAGAAAAAAAGGACAGGCAGAATATGATCCTATTTTTTCTGATTATTCATATAATTTTGATAAAATAAATCATAAAATCATTCTGTCATTTGAATGGCATATTGATCAATTGCTTTGCTCATTTAAATGTCAATGCGTAGAACAATCCACTCCATGGAATAGATTTATTCTTGTTGTCAGAGTAAAGATGAGAGGAACCACTTGTTGTGCTCATATCCTACTTATGTGCTTTTCATGTGGATCTAGTTGACCATTATTGGGGAGAATGCTAATATTGGTAGGCCTTTGGTCTCAGCCAGCAGATCTCTTCTCTGTATATAATAATGGTGCTTTTCTACATGATGAGAAGAGAGGAGAGGAGAGGAGAGGAAGAGAAGAGGAAGAGAAGAGGAAGAGAAGAGGAAGAGGAAGAGAAGGGGAAGAGAAGGGGAAGAGAAGGAGAAGAGGAAGAGAAGAATAATTTCAGGGGTGGGTTTCTATTGGTTCTGTCTGGCTCTGTAGAACCGGTAGCTCTGAAGAGCAGCAGACATAGAACCAGTTCTATGTCTGCTGCTGTTTTGGCTCACCCGCCTGGGATCTTACCTGACTTTTATTTCCTGCTTTTTCAACCTCAAATGCTTTGCACGGCATAGCTGTGTTTGAAAAAGCAGGAAAAAAGTGCTTTTTCAAATGCTGCGCACCAGTGTGCAGCACTGCTCAGCTGTCCAGGTAGTAATCTAATGATGTTTTACATGTGCGCGCAGCGCAAAACATAAAATCACTGAACCGGTAGTTACACCAGTTGAATACCATCCCTGAATAATTCATAAGTATTATAATCATTTACAAGTATTAAACAAATGGGAAATATAAGACTATGAGATGGCTGTTGTGTTTTTTCTACTGATCAAGAAAAAGGACACTGGACTCAGCACTTAAAGCTACTTGCTTTATTGAAACTCCCAGAAAAACTAACTCTAGTAAATCTGAAAGAATTACAATATATACCAGCAGCCCAAAGTAACAAGTAACTGCATAAGGTTATTGGCATGTTTAAGCAGCCAATGAAGCCAATACACTACAATGATAAACAACATGAGACTCAATAAATAAGGTGACCAATTGTCCTCCTTTAGGGAGGACAGTCCTTTTGTAAGTTCTGTCCTCTCTTGAAAAGTGTCCTCCTACATGTCCCCCTTTTTGATATTTGAAGACTAATCTGTAAATCTCTGTATAGTGTACAGGTACGGTGCAGTGAGATGCGATTATGAGACGCGTGCGCTCTGCACAGGAGAATTGTTTTGAGAGAGTGCACCACGTGCAAGAGTGCGTCGCATGCAAGTGGCTTTGTTTTTTTTCTTCAATTTATTTGTGTCCTCCTTCTCATTGTAAAAAAGTTGGCCACCTTACAATAAAAACAAAGGTGCTTCTGGAAATTTATTCTAGAAGTAGTTGAAGTAGTTCACCATTAATCTGGATAATATTGTGGAAATTATAGAAAATGATATACATAGCTCTACCTTAGGACTGCTATTCCTGATACTATAAGAAGTACAAAACATTTATAGTTGGGAGTTCCTTGTTTGCATGAGATTGCATAGAGCTTTGGATTCTGTGTAGCTATCACAATAGAAGATATATAAAATAAGGGCTATATTTAGAAACATATTTTTAATATTCATCATACTGGTAAAGTGAAATCCCAATAAAATGCTCCTGAAGTGGGTCAAGATGAAATCAGAGTAATGAAATATGTTAAGCGGGATGTTTTAAAAAAACTTTTGCCTGAATCATTTGTAAAACTTACATTTTTCAGAAAATAAAATTAAACTGTATAGTGCTGCTGAAATTAGAGGAGAAAGTTAAGGGTAGATAAATTAAAAGGTTTTGGTATGAATTCATAAATATATTTAGGTCACACAGTTAAAACTGAAGAATAACTTCAATTTTGATAGAAAAAGTAGGACATGACTTAAAAACACCACTGAATTAGGTTCTGAGAACGTTAAAAAAAGTGTCTAAAGTGATAGCACCTCAGGACTACATGTATAGTCAATCCACCAATATCTTTTCTGCTGAAAATTCATTCCTCAAAGGTTTTATCCTTTGGAACTGAATGCTTTGATTATATGAGGAGGCTGGTAGCACCTTTACTGACGAACAAATTCTATTAAAAAGCATGCTTTTTAATGACATTCTACTTAGCTCTCCTTATCTGATGTCTCTTTTTAAGATAAAATGGTATCTAAAATGCCATAATGTTCAATAGATGAAGCATCTAAATCTGTTTTCTCTTATCATCAAACCTTTATTAAGTCTTTTTGGCCAGAGATTGTTTCCCCTCTAATGTGCTTAACCTACTATAATTCCTCTCATGCTTTCTCAGTTCCAGATTTTTGTGAATTAAACATAGATCTGAAACTGCAGAAGGAATAAAGGCACCTGAAGGATCAAAAGTTTCAAATCTAGCACCTTGGTTACATTTTTTAAATTAATGTAAAAAGATATATATGAGACTTATCTTTTAAAGAATGCTTAGAAAATTGCAAATCATACTATCTTATGTTAAGCTTATTTCATAGAAGTTTATCAATTTAAAAGTAAGAAAGGAGGATGATTTTCAGATTCTGGAGTGCCATGCTCCATTCCATTTTCATATATATATATATGAAAATGGAATAGAACATGGCACTCCAGAATATATATATGTGTGTATGTGTGTGTGTGTGTGTGTGTGTGTGTGTGTGTGTGTGTGTACACATTTTCTTATGTTTTCCGTGGGTATTTATATGTATGGTATTTGGGTTTTTTCGGGTTGTGCTTTTAAAGTTTTAAATGGCTGCTAAAGCCTGACATACACGATTAGAAAAAAACCCAATACACAAGCCTGAGGATGGCAGATGAGATTCTGCCGAAACATCGCTATAATTTTAAAAGCACAACTATTAAGATGTGGGAAATTACCCAAAGAAACCTAAATACCATGTATGTATGTATGTATGTATGTATGTATGTATGTATGTATGTATGTATCATAATCTTATCCAAATTGGTGCCTTGTCTAAGGATGTAATTCCCTCAAAAAATGTTCAGTTCCTCTTTGTGCCTGGAGTATGGCTAATCTCCATAGAGGTATTCATAAGATTTTTCTAATTAAGATTTGACAAAAATTGCTTTTACATGAGGAATCCTTAGCCTCATTGATCGATCACCTCTATGAGGTAGACCAAACAGGAAATATGACCAGGAAATTAATTTTATTTTATTGAAGATAGCACAACAGAATCTTGCAAGTCTGAACGGATTACAGTCCCAAAATAAAGTTTTAAAGCCTTTTAGTCTTGGATGGTAAAGCAGAAGGGGGAATGCTTAAATAAATAACCACCCATCTACCAGAAGGCAAAATGGTAGGGGGTTCCTTTACTGTGTCCCCTCTGTCTTACATATTGGCAAAAAAACCCAAAAAACCAGAAAATAAAATACAGGCTGAATAGTCAAGACCTTGTTGATGATCCAAACTCTGTCAAGGACCTTGGAGTATTCATCTCTAATGATCTAAGTGCTAGAGCCCACTGTAACAACATAGGCAAAAAGGCATTAAGAGTTTTTAACCTAATCTTATGTAGCATTTTCTCTGGTAATATTACACTACTAACTAGAGCATACAGAACATTTGCTAGACCAATACTCGAATACAGCTCATCAGTCTGGAACCCACATTACGTATCTGATATTAACACAGTTGAGAAAGTCCAGAAATATTTCACAAGAAGAGTTCTCCACCCCTCTACTCATTGCAGAATACCTTTTGCCCCCAGACTTGAAATTCTAGACCTAGAAAACTTAGAACTACACCACCTTCAGTCCGATCTAAGTGTAGTATATAAAATCATACATTGCAATGTCCTACCTGTCAATGAATACTTCAGCTTCAACCATAACAATACAAGAGCAAACAATAGATATAAACTCAAGCTAAACCGCACCAAAGTTGATTGCAGGAAATATGACTTCAGCAACAGAGTGGTCAATGTCTGGAATAATCTACCGGACTCTGTGGTTTCTTCCCCAAACCCCCAAAACTTTTAACATTAGACTTTCTACTATTGACTTCACCCCTTTCCTAAGAGGTCTGTAAGGGGCGTGCATATGTGCCTACTGTCCCTGTCCTATTCTTTCTTTTATTTTTCTTATATGTATCCACGTAATCATAACTATATTTTTACTTATACCTATTATCTTGTAAGGAACTGACAAACCAAATAAAATCAAATAAAATAAATGTTCTCAGAAAAATGCAACGAAGAAACATGTGAGGCAGTCTGCGTACCAAAAGGCATAGTTAATCCACAACCTGATTGTAGAAGGCAGAGTGGGGAAATTACATTCTTATCTCAAAGCTATAGTGGAGAATTTAAAGCTATATACTAAAGTGGACAGTTATCTCTCAGTTTGATTGCTGTCAGTGATTTGGCAGTTGCCTTTAGTATTGTATGGCAGGCATGTGCTTTTCCCTTCTCTCATTGTGTTATTTGGAAATTCTTTGTTGAAGAGAGCAGGAAAATTAGCATGCTTTTATCACTGCAAGCATTTCACTCTTTTTTTAGTATTCACTCCAGAGAAATACCTTTAGATTACATATTTTATTAACAGTTTTTTAAAGGCATTTTGGTCCAATATTCATATCCTTTTTTATTTGCAAGATATATTATTCCCTGGATATTCAAGAAGCCTTCTTGAGAATGTAAAAATCTCTGCCTTATCTGTGGGTAGTCCTTTTTATTGCTATGCTGGCTGATTTCAGACTAACATTTTCCACGAGGGAGAATATGATTACACAATATTCCAACCTAGGCATTAAGACAGGCATTAGAGGATTTTTAACTAGTATAGTTTTTATTCATAAAGTGTGTGTGTGTATGATGTAATATTTCCACAAATAAATTTTGAACAGAGTTCAAGATAGGAATTTGAAAATAAGTAACAATATTTAGTCAGTAAATGCTCCACATACTACAGCTGATGGGTTGTTTCTAAAGGCTAGGTCCCACTGGCCGACGGACGCAAAACATATGCATAAAGGACACAGCGGGCGAGCAAAATTTTGGGGGTGCCTCCATCCGTTGTCATCTGCTCCAAAAAGTGGCAAAAATTTGCATAAACAGAATGGAAAAGAATGGAAAAGAACGGACGTGGGTAGTACGTAGTGGGGATGTTAAGCAGATGTTCATAGGAAGGCTAGCGGATGACAGTGGATGGAAGTGGATGATACCTCCAAAGGGGTTCCGGGGGAGAATTGCGAAGCAGACGCATAGCGGAAGGGGCGGATGCATAGCGGATGAAGCGGATGCATCACTGATGCCTATAGGAAACAAAGCAGATGCCGCGCTGATATATATCGGATACAAAGTGTTCACTGCGCATGTGGGAAGTATGAACTGTGTCAGCTCTGCAGATATAAAAGGATGCAGCACGCATGCAGTCAGCATTCAGGGGAAAGACGTGCTGCCACATACATCTAGCAGGAACACCATGGTTCGTCAGTAAGGGAAAAAGAGGAAGCCTGTGCCTCCTCGTTCCAGGCCTGCAAGAAGGACAGAACCAGTATCCCACCCCCTTGCACTGACTTTGAACCTGCTGCTGCTGCTGTTATGGTGGACCAGCCCCAAGGCCCTCAAAGCCCTGCTGCTGATGGCCCTGCTGCTCAAGCCCCTGAAGACCCTGCTGCTCAAGCCCCTGAAGGCCCTGCTGCTCAAGCCCCTGAAGGCCCTGCTGCTGAAGGCCCTGCCAGAGGGAGAAAGAGGCAAGGGAAGGAGAAGGGAGAGAGGAAACAGTACACCGTTTCCGAGGACCATGAGGATGAGGTGCTGGAATGGCTGAGGGAGAACAAGTACCTCTGGAGAAAGGGCCACAGACTCTATCGCGACACCAAGAAGAAGAAGGCAGCTTGGAGAGACAAGGCAGAGAGCCTGAGCTACACTGCAGATGAACTCCTGGGATGGTGGAAGCACATGCACACCTGGTATGGCAAGTTACACCTCAAAAAATCCGGGCAGGCCACTGTCAAGCTCACTGACCGGGAGATGGACATCATGGCCAAGTGCAGTTTCCTGGAGGGTGAGATCCGCCACTGAGGAGCAGCCCCTCTGACACCCCTCTCCCTCAGACAGCCAGTCTCTTCCAGCCAGGAGCCAGCAAGCCTGTCCAGGCAGGTGTCTTCAGAGGGCCCCACCGCAGAGACCTCCCTGAGAGCTGCACTCCCCATGCCAGCGGACTTGGAGGATCCCCTGTCACAAATGGAGGAAGAAGCAGCAGCCACCAGAGGCCAACCCACCCCCACCCCCACCCCCAGCTCCAGAGGATGCAGGCAGAGAGGCAGACTGGAGGGCCAGGACCACAGTGTCCTGTTGGAGATCAGGGACACAATGAAGACCAGCACAGAACTTCTCTCTCAGCTGGTCCACTTGGACAGAGGATCCTTGGGCCACCACACCTTCATCACCTATGTGAGCCACACCCTCAGGGACCTGCCCGAGGCCCAGTACCAGGTGATGAAGCAGAAGATCACAGCACTTCTGCATAACCCTCAAGGCCCAGCTGAAGCTGCTCCTACCCAGTCCAGGTCTGCTCCTCCACCCTAGGTGATGTCACAGCCCTTCCACGGCTTTCAACAGCCCCTCACCTACCAAGGCTACGACTACCAGGACTTCCCACAGCAGAAGCAGAACTTCCCAGTCCAGGCCCAGGTTCATTGCACGCCACAGACTCCAGTCCTCACCCAGCTGCAGACCAGACAGCCCCACTACACTCCTCCTTCCTCCATCCCACAGCCAAGCCCGTCAATGGACAATCTGTCATCAGTCTTGGGCCTCACATCTCAGGTCCTTAGTGAGGGGCCTCTCAACCTCATGGGACTGAGTCAGCTCTCGGACAGCTTCCTGAACACACCATCCCCTGTTGTACTCTCGGGGCCAAGCACCCCAATGGCACCTCAGACCAGCACTCAAGCCACAGCCACCTCCACAGTCCCTGCCCGCTTAACAGCTGAGACCATGGATATGACTCAGAGTGACTGAGAATCGTGTCAGAGACTGAGTTATACTTGTTAAGTTTATCTTTGCTTAAGACACTTTTCCTGGTTCATTTTGCTTATTTAATAAAGTCATAAAGTTTACCTAAGACAGTTAATAAAGGTTATCTTTGCTTAACACACTTAATTCAGTGTACTTGGTTCATTTTGCTTATTTAATAAAGTCATAAAGTTTACCTAAGACAGTTAATAAAGGTTATCTTTGCTTTAGTAAAGTGTTGGTGAAAACTTTTAACAAATGGTTAAGCCTTTGCATGCTTGTGGGATAGATAAGGATAGTTGTGGAATAGATAAACCTCCAGTGCAAGCATGGTGGGACTGTATGGTCCACCATCCCATGTGCCACACATATGGACCTTTATTATCAATAACAATTTATTCATTGATCAACACATTTTAAAATAAACAAAGCTCTTTATTAATGCCCTATTCATTGGAGGACAACTCAACATACATGGCAAAATCTCATCAGTGTTATGCGACAGGCTCAAGGAAGCATCCATTAATCATCTATCATCCTGTCTTGACACTCCACTGCTCCAGCTGGGGAATTGCACCAGTGTCTCAGTAGGTTGCACTGCTTCTTCCCTTCACATGAAGCTCTGTTAGGGCCTTGTACATCCACAGTGTCTATCAGGTTCCATCCTTGCCTCCATTCACCAGGCTCCATGTCCCCATTCCCTTGTTGATGGTCCACAAGTCTGTTCTGCAACACTGGGTAGCGGGTGTGCATGAGATTGTGCAGGATGCAGCAAGCTTCCATGATCCTCCTCATGGTGGTGAGAAGTACCTGGAACCTGTTGGCCAGGATGCCAAAGGCGTTCTCCACCACCCGTCTTGCCCTGGACAGCCTGTAGTTGAAGATCCTCTCTTCACGGTGAGGTATCTTGAAGTGTACAGCTTCATGAGGTAGGTTCTGAAGGAGAACGCGTCATCACCAATGATGAAGTAGGGCACATCTTGTGTATCATTGGGTAGGGGGTCTGGATCTGGAAAACCCATGATGAGGTTGCGTTCCAGCCCATCCTTGAGGTCACTAGCGTTGTATACCTGGCCATCTGAAGCTGACCCGTTGCCTGAAGCATCGATGTACATGAACTTGTAGTCAGCATCAACCATGGCAAAGAGGATGATACTGAAGAAGCCCTTGTAGTTGAAATAAGTGGACCCTGAGTTGGCTGGAGCTTTGCAGGCCACGTGCTTCCCATCTATGGCTCCAACAGTGTGGGGAAAGTTCCACCTCTGATAACACTTTTCTGCAAGTTTCCTCCAGACTTGTTCAGTGGTGGGGCACTTGGGGAGCTCCTCCAGGTATTCTTCGATGATGGCCTGCACCACTTCTCTGACCACTTTGCTGATGCTGTTGTGTGGCACCCTCCATGCATATTGCATGTTTCTGTATGTGGTTACAGAGGCCAGGTGGCGCGGAGTCAGTGCCACCTTCAGTCCAGGGTCCAGGTTGGGATGGAAGTTGGTGCTAGGTTTGGTCAACCTGGGTCTCAGACGCTCCACAATTTCATCAAACATGGCTGGTGGCATCCTCATGAAGTGATGGAATGCACGAGGGTCTTCATTCCTCAGCTCCACCATCAAGTGGTCATACAGTCCAAACTCCATTCTTCTCATGATCCATCCTCGGACCCACACAGCTGTTGGACGTCTCCTTCTTCTCCTTCTGTATAAAAGGTGAAACAGTCTGAACAGATTTGGGTTCTGGTGATGAATGATCGCAGCTACCATATGGACTGTGTCATGATCCATGGTGGAGAACAACTGATGATGTGGAAGACCAAGACCAAGGGTGAAGAGGTCTGTATACCATGGCTGCTGGACTCATACTGAAATCCAGATGATTTTCTCCCCCTTTTTATAGGAAATATCAGTAGTCCACTTTGGGGCCTTCTACATACTCTAGACATACTGCAGACATCCTAAATATCCGAGATACATCCCAGATACAAACGTTTTGTCCGTTTTAATCCTTTACGAGATGCAGGACCTATATCCTTTCTATTTCCATGCTACTAACACTGTGTAGACGTTCTGTGTACCTTTTGTTTCCTCCCTCTTTCCATTTTCAGCTGCAGCGGATGTGAGTTGAGGGGATGCCCAGAGGATGCAGAGAAGATACAGCAGATGTTTAACAGATGATAACAGACATAGAACGTTTGTTGCCCGTATATGTCGTGGATGTACATTGTACACGGCGGAAAGTTCATCTGTTCACAAAGTTTTGTGCAGCTCAAAACTTCTTGCGCAGATGAAATCGCAGGGGGTGGATGCTCGAGGGATAGAGCGTATGAAACATGTATGCAATGAGTACACAACGGATGCATTGTGTTTTCCAACGGATAGCAAGCTTTTTTTAACGTTTTACATCCTCTTTGCACCCGTAAGTGCAGTGGAACAGGGCCTTTACAGGCAGCAAATAAAATGGTGTGTGTGTGTGTTTGTGTGTGTGTGTGTGTGTGTGTGTGTGTGTGGAGAGAGAGAGAGAGAAAGAGAGAATGAATGAGAGAATAAATGAGAGAATGCACTTGTACAACAAAATAAGGAATATTATGGATATACATCAGCAATTCTGATAATACTGTTTGTGCATCATGGCATTTGTTCCATAAGCATTTTGTTTTGTGCATTTAATTTTTGAACTGTTTTATTTTGTGTATTTATTTTTTACGAGCTACTTTTTGCCTTGAGTGGCACAATTACTTTCTGTCTTTTTTATACAAGAGATAATGTTAGATTCAGAATATCTATAGTAATTTGTAGTAAGGAACTCTTTAAATGAAAAGGCATAAAAATCTGAAAAATGATAGCTTGTTCTATTACAGGATGGTGTAACACGGGTGTCAAACTCTCGTCATCATGGCAGCGTCATGTGATGTATTGGAACTTTCCCCCTTTGCTAAACTGGGCAGGGGGTGGGGCCAGCACACGATGCATCCAGCCCGCAGTTTGACACCCCTGGTGTAACAGGATGTAGGAAGTAACAAATTACTAAGAACAAAAGGAGTTAAACAGGTGTTATCTCTCAATGAAATGACCTTTTTTAGCTTTCAGCAATATTTGATTTCTGTTGTTAGCCTATTATGTCAACACTCTGGAATTATTAAACCCAAATGAATAGGTTACATAGTTTTCCTATGCTTTGAGTTTTAGCTTTGTAATAACAGAGTTAATATGTTTTTGGTTCAGAGTTGGGTCTAATTTTTTACTAAAGATATTTGAATGATATAAGTACTTGTGTATGAGTGATGATAGCTATGTTCACTATAGTGGATATTTCTTCATCATAAAACAATTTGGCACTATTAAAAACAGATGAATATGCATAGTTGAAGCAATAATGTATGTGTGTATGTGAGTATAGGCGAAGGATACAGATAGAATATCATGTGATCATTGTCAAGCTTATCAAAGGGTGATAATTGTCAAGCCTAACTATTTTTCAAGTTTGTTATTTAATATTTTTACTTTATTTTGATATTTTTACTTCAGCATCTATAATACCCTCCTTCCTCTTGTTATTTTTCAACTCACCAGATTTACAAAGTTTTTCAGGCCATCACGGGAAATTTCTAAAGAAGAACAGCTGGTAAAATCTGAAAGTTTATTGCTTGCACGCATAGACATCACATCATTGGATTGTGGCCATATCGTGTGTGTGTGTGTGTGTGTGTGTGTGTATCAGACTGTTAAGTCTCACTCTGAGTTTCTTTTAACACCAGAATTTTTCTTCCAAGGCAACAATTACAAGTACAGTGGAAAATGATGTGCAACCAGCCAAAAATATATATTCATAATGTATATTCTTTTTCACATGTGCAACATTAATTTTCTTTCAGTGTTGTTTTTAGGCTTCAACTTACTCTTTTTTAATAGATTATTTTATGCTATTATGGAAAATGAATTAACTAGAGTCTTTGTAAGATGTTAGAAAATTAAATTATGTGATAAGATCTACTTCTTTTCCTGGCTTTGCCCTTATTTACATATCCTGCAATAACTGGCCAGTAATTTACTATCTCTCACACACATACCTGATGCAGAGGTGGTATTCAACAGGTTCTGACAAGTTCTGGAGAACTGGTAGCAGAAATTTGGAGTAGTTGGAGAACTGGCAAATACCATCTCTGACTGTCCCTGCCCCCATCTATTTTCTGCCTCCCAAGTCCTAGCTGATTGGCTGGATCTTCATTTGTTGTCTTGCACAGGAGAACAGAGCTGGAAAGTAGGTTAGTGGGGTAGGGAAGGAATGGGATTTTGCAGTAACCTTCCCCCAGAAGTGGGGAGGGAATGGAGATTTTACAATATCCATCCCCTGCCATGCCCACCAAGCCACAGCATGCCCACCAAGCCAAACCCACAGAACCGGTAGTAAAAAAAATTTGAATCCCACCACTGATCTGATGTATCTTTTCAGGGCCCTGCTTGCAAATTTTCTATGCTGACTAGCAGATTAGTTGGGAATATGAGAGAGGAAAAAAGAGCGGTCCAGTTAGTCTTATCCCAGCCAATCTTGAAACATATTCAATTGTCATGTTATATAATTCTTAGAGTTCTAGTTTGCTGTGTTATGGAAACAGGTTTATTTTTTATTCTGAGTAGTGTAGCAATAACAATAGTATTTACGCTTATATACAACCATGTAGCACTCTCTGAGCGGTTTACAATTTAAAAGCATTATTTGCATATTGCCCCCACAGTCTGGGTCCTCATTTTATTCATCTCAGAAGGATGGAAGGGTGTATCAACCTGAAGCCCTGTCAGAATCAAACTCCAGGCTGTGGGCAGAATTTGCCTATAATACTGCACTTTAACCATTGCGCCACCAGGGCTCCTGATGTTTAGAGGTGTTTAAGAATAAAATGTGTTAAATGCAACATTTCCAATGAGCTCCTTGTTTATAATAAGTTAGTGTAGCAACAAAGTTTGGCTAATTTCTACTATACTATATACCAGGGGTTGCCAATCTTTTGTACCTCAGGGACCACCAAATTTATAATTTTAAATCCCAGGGACCACTAACCGGTTCTGTGGGTGTGGCCTAATTTGTGGGTGTGGCTTGGTGGTTATGTGACTAGCTGGGCATGGCTTGAATGTAAATATTATAAATATTTATATAAATATTGAATTTTTTTATAAATTTTTTTTACCCAAAATCAGGCAAAGCAGGCAGGCAGATTGAGTTGCTCACAGAATCACAGATTCATTCAGAGATCTATCTATCTGCCATTGGCTAGTTCAGTCTGTCACATAAAATTTGCTTGCAACCAAACTCACAAAATTAACTCACAACACACCATGTGTGTAAATATTGAATTTTTTATTAAAAAGGAGCAACTTTTATCCAAAATCAGGCAAAGCAGGTAGGCAGATTCAGTTGTTCACAGAATCATTCAGTGATCTATCTGCCATCAGCTAGCCCAGTCTCTCAAATTTGCTTTCCGTGAGTCTGCACTGAATAATAGAACCTTCAGTCCTAAGGGAGGTTTGGCTGTACTTAAAATGATGGTCGGAAAAAGAAAAAATAGCAATTTAGCAGGCAAGTTTGCTGGGTGAGGAGTGAGTAGGCAGGGAGGGTTCCTGCAGGCCATGTGGGCAGTGCAGTCTTGTGTTTCTGTGCAGCCTGGATTAATTGCTTTTTAGGGGGTGCTCTGGGGGTGAGATTTTTCTGAAACCCACCAAAATTTTCTGGCCAGGGGGGAGATTCTACCAGTTTGCATCTATTCGCTAGAATTGGTTGGAAACATTCTAAGTTGTTAACATTCTAAAGCCCATGTCACACTGAACCAACGGATGCAAAGAGGATGTAAAACGGACAAAAAACCTTGCCATCCATTCGAAAACGCAATGTACTCACTGCCTCCGTTTGGCTTCCTCTCTATCCGTCCAGCATCCATCTATTGACGTTTCATCCGCTTAGAAAGTTTTGGGCTGCCCAAAACTTTTGTGTGGAAAATGTATCCAGTTTGTCCGTTCTGCATCCGCTACGCATCCACTAGGCATCCGTTCTGCATCCGATACGCATCCGATATATCCGCTAGGCAACCGTTCCGCATCCGCGCAACTCGCATCCGCTCGGACGCAGGGAGGAAGCGGAACGGATGCAGAGCAGATGCAGAACGGATGCCTAGCGGATGCAGCACAGAAACAAAGCGTTTAAAATGGAAAAAACGTTCGCAGAGGGGACCTATCTTGGATATTAAGGATGCCTAGAGGATGCCTAGAGGATGCCTAGAGGAAAACCTATATTTCCTATAAAAAGGGGGAGCAACTCATCTGCATCTCACTTTCAGAACAGCAGCCCAGCGGTGCAGACCTCTGCAGCCTTCATCTGATTCTTCCTCTTCCACAGCATCCAGTCATGTCCACCATGGATTGCAACAAAGTCCTTTCGGCAGCCACCATCATTCTGCAACAGTGCGAAGCCATCTGCAGGCTCTGTGAACTCTATGCGAGAAGAAAAAGAGGCAGCTAAAAAGAGTCTGGGTCCGAAGATGGATCGGGAGAAGAGCAGAGTACAGACTGTACAACAAGCTGATGGTGGAGCTCAGGAACGAAGACACTCGGGCGTTCCAGAACTTCATGAGGATGCCTCCAGCCATGTTTGACGAAGTTGTGCAGCGGCTGACACCCAGGTTGACCAAGCAGAGCACCAGCTTCCGGCCCAGCCTGGAACCTGGGCTCAAGGTGGCACTCACTCTGCACCACCTGGCCTCCGGGACCACCTACAGGAGCATGCAGTACGGCTGGAGGGTGCCATCCAACACCATCAGCATTGTGGTCAGAGAAGTGGTGCAGGCCATCATCGAAGAATACAAGGAGGAGCTCCTCCAGTACCCCTCCACTGAAGAAGGATGGAAGAAAGTTACAGAGCAGTGGTATCAGAAGTGGAACTTCCCCCACACTGTTGGAGCCATAGATGGGAAGCACGTGGCCTGCAAATCTCCACCCAACTCAGGGTCCACTTATTTCAACTCCAAGGGCTTCTTCAGCATCATCCTCTTCGCCATGGTCGATGCTGACTACAAGTTCATGTACATCAATGCTTCAGGCAATGGCTCATCTTCAGATGCCCAGGTATACAACGCCAGTGTCCTAAAGGAGGAGCTGGAATGCAACCTCATCGTGGGCTTCCCAGATCCAGACCCGGTGCCCAATGACATGCAAGATTTGCCCTACTTCATCGTGGGGGATGACACCTTCTCCCTCACAACCTACCTCATGAAGCCCTACACCTCCAGATGCCTCACCCGTAAAGAGAGGATCTTCAACTACAGGCTGTCCAGGGCAAGGCAGGTGGTGGACAATGCTTTTGGCATCCTGGCCAACAGGTTCTAGGTACTTCTCACCACCATGCAGCATCGCCCAGAGACCGTGAGGAGGATCATGGAAGCTTGCTGCATCCTGCACAATCTCATGCGCACCCGCTACCCAGTGTTACAGGACAGGCTTGTGGACCGTCAGCAAGGCAATGGGGACATGGAGCCTGGGGAATGGAGGCAAGGGCGAAACCTGATCGACACTGAGGATGTGCTAGGCCCCAACAGAGCCTCACGTGAAGGGAAGAAGCAGCGCAACCTCCTGAAACACTGGTGCAACTCCCCAGCTGGAGCAGTGGAGTGGCAAGACAGGATGGTAGATGCTTAATGGATGCTTCCTTCAGCCTGTCTCATCACACTGATGAGATTGGGCCATGTATATTGGGTGGGCCTACAATGAACAGGGTGTTTAATAAAGAGTTGTGTTTATGTTGACATGTGTGGATGATTATTACATTATTATTGATAATAAAGGGCCATAGATGTTGCACCTGGGAGGGTGGACCATACAGTCCCACAATGCTTGCGCTGGAGGTTTATCTATCCCACAGCTATTACCCATCCCAAAGGTATCCCTGCTCATTCCTCAGGTTTCCCTGCCCACCCCACTGCTATCTTAACCCATCCCACAAGCATGCAAAGGCTTAAACCATTTCTAAAAGTTTCCACCAAGACTTTATCAAAAAAAAGAAATGAAGCAAGTGTGTGAATCATAAATAGACTTTATTAACAACAAGCTATAAAACAAAAATGAGTCTCTGGCACTCCTCTTGTCAGTCTCAGGGGTGAAGGGTCCAGGTGCTGTGGAGGTGGCTGGTTCTGGAGTGCTTGTCATCAGCTCCTCCAGAAGCAGCAGGAGCCCCAGCCCCAGAACAGCGAGCCCGTGCTGCAGAAGCCCCAGGAGAACCAGAGCGAGTTCCAGGGGGCAGGATGGTAGCCCTGTCCCTCTTGCCAGGGCTGGCAGCAGATGGCTGAGGCTTGCTGTGCTTCTGCATGGTTGTGGGGTTGCTAGCTGGCAGGGTGGCTGGCAGGAACCAAGGCTGGCAGAAAGGCTGGCAGGGAGGCATGCACCAAGGCTGGCAGGCAGGCAGGCACCAAGGCTGGCAGGCAGACAGCAAGGCTGGCAGGCAGGCTGGCAGGCAGGCAGGCAGGCACCAAGGCTGGCAGGAAGGTTTGCAGGAAGGCTGGCAGGCAGGCAGGCACCAAGGCTGGCAGGCAGACATGAACCAAGGCTGGCAGGAAGGCAGGCAGCAAGGCTGGCAGGCAGACTGGCTGGTAGCAAGGCTTGCAGGCAGGCTGGCACCAAGGCTGGCAGGGAGGCTGGTACCAAGGCTGGCAGGGAGGCTGGCAGGGAGGCTGGCAGAGAGGCTGGGAGCAAGGCTGGCAGCAAGGCTTGCAGGCAGACATGCAGGCAGGGCAGGCAAGGCAGCCAATCCGTCCGGCAGCAGGTCTTTCCTCTGAATGGCGACCTGTTTCCGAGCTGCTTCCGTTATATCCATGGGGCTGACGCAATGCATCCTCCCCGCATGCGCAATTAATGCCAGGCATCCATTAGGCTTCCGCTGTGCATCCGCTGTGCATCTGCTTCATCCGCTCGGTGTCCGCTCTGCATCCGCTCTTGCTGTTCCGCGTCCGCTTTGCTGCAGCCCCCCGGAAGCCTAGCGGACATGCCATCCGCTCCCATCTGCTTCCATCCGCTGGGTTTCCGTTCTGCATCCGCTTTGCATCTGCCCTGCGTCCTCCACGCGTCCGTGTTATGCAAATTTTTGCCCCTTTTGAGAGCAGATAACAACGGATGGAACATTTTGCTCATCCGCTGTTTCCTTTTTGCATCCGTTGGGCAGTGTGACATGGGCTTAAGCAGTTCAGAGAACCGGTTGTTAGAAGAAATTACTGGCCTAATGCTGTAAGGAAGGCAGGAAGGAAACATTCTGGTATTGCTTACAGAAACTGCCTCTCCGTTAACCCTTATTATATTCTTGGCAGGCCTAGAACTTCCTGTCTCAGGAACTTCTCTGGAATTTTTTTTCCCCTCCTTTGCTGGTACTTTGTGGGGAGTGACCATTCAAAGTTACAATGGCACTGAAAAAAGTGACTTATGACCATTTTTCACACTTACAGCTGTTGCAGCATCACCACAGTCATGAGAGGCCAGGTGAGGAGATGCCTACCTCGATGTGAGTGATATTGAGTTGGTCACCCCCAGCCAATAACATGCCCACCAAGCCATGCCCACCAACTAAGCCATGCCCACAGAACCGGTTGTTAAAAAATTTGAATCGCCCATCAGTTGGCGACTGCTGATATATAATATATATATATATACAGAAGCCTGATGATGGCAGATGAGATTCTGCTGAAACGTTGCTACAACTTTAACAGAACTACAATGACGTGGGATAATACCCGAAGGAAGCTGAACAGCACACATGTAAGTACCCGCGATAACTTAAAAAAACAAATATATATATATATATATATATATATATATATATATATATATATATACTAGCAGCTACATCATAGTAAGCTAGTTAATCACTGTATTACATATTTGGCATCCATATACTAATTAACTGATGACAGATCTGTGGAAACTCTTCTTCCTATATATTCATTGTCAGGCAGGAAATTGGACATATAGTTGCCATACGTAGAATAGACTGATAAAACAATTTATTAGAGGGGATCTATCATCACACCAGTTTAATATTTGATATAGCTCTAATAAGCCATTTTGGAAGAGGATTTATTCCATAATGGAATTGCTCTTCTTTTCCCACCAAGTAATAATTGGGAATATTGTGTTAATTTATTTAACTTTTTATATGGTTGTCTTTATCAGCATAGTGGTATTTTTTGCTTGTCTTTGTGGACAATGTGGGTATAATTTAATTCATATGCATTATAATAAACCTATTTTTATACATCCTACAGCATAATGCTTAACTACAACATTTGAGTGTTCAGCCTGTTTCCCAGACAATATATTTAGGGTTATGACTGTAAATGGCCCAATTTAAAATGGCCTATTTAAAGTACATTTTTTAAAAACTCATGGTTTTTTTGTTGTTGCTTTTTGCATTTTTCAGTAAGGATTTTTGGTTTGGAATTGTTATTAAATTATCAGTGTGTTATATTCAGAATTGTTTTTCAATATGTTTAAGAAAGTCTTCCTAATCAGAAAAATATTACAATCTATGATTTAATTGTTCTCAACATTTTAAATAATTTTATCAATATTCACATGAAAGTATTAACTATATTATTGTAATGATAATGATTAATGTTTTTGTATCTGATAGCAATAAATGAATATTGGGGTTTCCTTCATGTAAATTGAAAAATCTTCTAACCAAAGTGGTTCCTATCATCAGTTACATTGTGGTCAGGAGAGTCAAACTTGGTAAGGAGACATAAAACATATAACAAAGAGTTTCCAGCAAGGATCACTTATTATAGATTCAGGTAGTGTGAAAGTGTACAGGAGGTGTCCTTGTGTATATTTCTACTTGAAATAGAGTCTTGCCTACATCCTTGAGCCCATGAATTATTTCACTAATCAAACTGAGATTTATTGTAACACTAGAAAGTTATGAGTATAGCAAGATTATACATAACATCATCTTCCTGAGAGTACAGGAACTGTATTTTAATCAAAATAGCCATTATGAGTACAACATATTTCAAGAGCACTTTCAAATTCAGCTGAATGTAATTGACTTGGAAAATGTACCTCTCCATATGTAGGGATCTGAGCATAAACTGAAGCCTTCTATTATTCTGAGATGCCAAGACAACAGAAAATGAGCTATAAAATCAGTAAAATGCCCATGTTTGAAAGAATAATCTTGCTCATTTTAATTATTGTGTATGTGTAAGGTTATTAAGAAAATAATTTTGAAGTCATCTGTATGAAATGGTTTTATAAATTTGTTTAAAAGTGTGATAGTTTTGTCTCAATAGTTTTCATCAGAGAGATAAGATAAATATCAGCTGTCAAATTTTGAGCAAATATAATTTTAAATAAAGAAAGGCACAAAGCTTGTGAACACAGTCTTCAATATGAAGCTCAGCAAATATCCAAATAAATTAACAAATCAATTAACAATTCATTTAACGAGAAGGCAGGAAAACAAATATTGTGTTGGTCTTTCACTTAACCCTAAGTTAGAAAGGAACAAACCAATTCATTTGTTTTCTTCTATTGTAATGTGACTAATAGCTGTAGTATTTCTTTTTAATTGCATTTTTCATTCATATTCCACAGTGTTCAGATTTGACTGAACAGAGAGTAATTTGAAGCCAGGGGAGTGAATGCCAGAACTACTAGTTCATTCTCTGGCTAAAGTGTAGAGACACTCAGCACCTTGTCTCTTTTAAAGTCAGAGCTAGCTTTGAACTTAGATGCATGTAGATCTAATGACTTATGCTGTCTGAGTTCTCTGATTTTTAAATATTTCTGTTTGAATTGGCAGCAACATGCCGCAAGTCTGTTAAGTAAATTTCAATAGCATTAGCATCTAGCCTTTTGTAGCCGCAGTTGCTGTACATCTGAAGTTCAGACTTCATGCACATTTTCTCTTTCTCTCTCTCTCCCTCCCTCTTCTTTTTCTTTCTTTATTTCTCTCTCTCTCTCGCTCTTTCCCCCTCCCTCCCTTTCTCCTCCTCCTTCTCTCTCTCTCATACTCATTTGGTGCATTTTCCTTTAAAAATGCAGACAATCTGTCTTCCAGACAACTTGACCAATTAATTAGTTGTTGCTCAGAGAACAAACTAACATTATATGAATATGTAAACTCAATCTGGTGAAAATAAGCATTCTACTACCAATGAATGATTGAAACAAATAAAAAAGTTTGAGAGGAGAGAAGTATTTTCTTTGTGTTCTTGTGTTCTTTCTACTTCACTGTGTGGGGAGAAGTTCCAAGACATTGGATACAAAAGCAACAACAATAAAAAACTCAATGTTTTAGAATAATTGCTTTTTATGCAGATATAAAAGCAGCAGAATTGTTAATCCAACCCACCTGCATCACAATGCAATGCATTTATGCAGACTATAATACAGCTTCTAGCTAAGTCTAACTTGAGGTTTTTGTCTATTGTTTCTGCCCATTTAAAATTACCATTTTGGTTCTGAAAAGTGTTCCTTTCAGCTTCCACACCTGTATATGGTTGTTCACTTTAGCCTTGTGTAAATTGCTTTCTTCCACATGTTTGGTTCTACAACTCATATAATTCTACTGACTCTGCTGGTGGGTCTGGATCATGTAATGTCACACACCCATAAGATATCAGGTCACAGAATCTATAGTACAGGGGTCCCTAATCCCCGATCCATGGCATTTCAGAAACCAAGCCGCCAAACAAGTGAAGCCCCATCCGTGGGATGCAGGTAGCACATGAAACCACACCCCCTCCAGTCCATGGTACTGGTCCCTGGTGCCCAAAAAATTGGGGGGCACAGTACATCCATGAGAAACAGACAAGCATACATGCATAAACTTGAACTTTGAGATTTTAAATAAGTGTGAAGTTTTCAGAATTGCTTGTAACTGAGGCCAAATAAAGATTTATATGCACATTCACTTGCTGCTAGAAGAACATGAACAAGTCCAGTAAATAGTATGTAAGCATGTCAGATCAAAGCATGGTATTATAATTGAAAAATCTAAATAAGTAATATCTCAACAACTGTTGGACAATTCTTTATGTATTCTGTGATGGGCAGTTCAAATCTGCTGTGCCATCTTTGCCTGGCCTGAGGCAATGATCTTTAGTTTTTATGAATTCCTGTTTTAATTGTGTGAAATGTCCCTATAAACGCCATGGGTTCCCAACTGTAACTTCCAGCAAGCAGCAAAGGAACAGGAACTGGAATTCTATACAATGCATAATGAATTCAAAATGAAAACCACAATAACTTGAACAGGGAGATACTGTATTGTTTATTCATGAGCTATCAATAACATGACCCAACTTCTTATTAAGATCATTTAAATCTAGTCTTTGAAAGGGGGGAGGGTGAGAGATCTTAATTTAGTATAAGGGACATACAATTACTAAGGAACTATTACTACTGCTATTACCAATAATTATTATAACAAATGTTCAATTTCACATATTGAAAGCTATTCTGGTTTAATGGTTAGCACATTGGACAGGATCAGATTTTACTCTTTTGTGTAAACAGTGAGCTGGTGTGGAGCTCCTTGGCAGTCTTGCTCCCAGCTTCGCTTATTTCAAGTTTGTTGTAAAAGTAAAAAAGAGAGTTGGGGAGTTGTATATGTTCCATGACTACCTAGAAGAAAGTAGAATATAAAAGGAAGAAGGAGAAGGCACAGAAGAAGCCCAATTGTCTTACTTATTTTAGTACTTATGTTGCTGCTTGCTTTTTAATGCCTTCATTATAACTGGAATGCAAGTTGTGGTCCTACATGGAGAGAAGAAACTTTTTTCATAAATTTTACTTTAACCTAAGATACATTTCCTCAAAACTAGTTTGGAGATGCAATGCAGATTATATTGACAACATTCTGTCTTTAAATGAAGTCTCTATATTGCATTCATTCTTTATTACCAGACATGGGTTACAAGTAATTACTATCTCCATCCACTGGGAGCTTCTTGAAAGCTTCTTCTTGTCCACCGTTGCAGAAAAAATGATGGTCATATATTTTTAATCATCCTTAAACTGTTGTGCCAGCCCCCTTTTTGTTATAGCAGGATTGCATCACCAAAGAGATTCAGATATTTGAAATTGCATATCACTCTTTAAAAGCTGGTCCCACTGCACTTACGGATGCAAAGAGGATGTAAAACGTAAAAAAAACCTTGCCATCCGTTGAAAAACGCTATGCATCCATTGTGTACTCATTGCATACATGTTTCATAAGCTCTATCCATGGAGCATCCGTCCACTGTGATTTCATCCACGCAAAAAGTTTTGAGCTGCACAAAACTTTTTGAACGGATGAACTTTCCACCGTGTACGATGTAAATCTGCGACCTATACGAGCAACAAACATTCTATGTCCGTTATCATCCGTTAAACGTCCGCTGTATCCTCTCTGCATCCTCTGGGCATCCTTGCAACTCACATCCACTGCAGCTGAAAACGGAAAGAGGGAGGAAAGATAAGGTACATGGAAAGTCTATACATCGTTAGTACCATGGAAATAGAAAGGATGTGCAGTGAACGGTTTGCATCTGTGCGGCATCCCCTTTGTTTCCTTTAGGCGTACGTGATGCATCCGCTTCATCCGCTATGCATCTGCTCTTTCCACTATGCGTCTGCTTCACAATTATCCCCCGTAACCCCTTCAGAGATGTCATCCCCTTCCATCCGCTTTCATCCGCTAGGCTTCCAATGAACATCCGTTTAACATCCCCACTATATACTACCCACGTCCGTTCTTTTCCGTTCTGTTTTCGCAAATTTTCACCAATTTTTGGAGCGGATGAAAACGGATGGAGCCACCCCCAAAATTTGGCTTGTCCGCTGTGTCCTTTCTGCATACATTTTATGTCCATCAGCCAGTGGGACCAGGCCTTTAGTTTTCTTCAGCACTGATAAGTTATGTTAATATCTTAGGGATATTTTTTTTTTTTTGCCTAACGTATTCCTATCTTTGAACATATACACAAAGATACACAGTGGTTTGGACTACAAGATTTCCTTAGTTTATATATCATGGACAAGTTGACATCTTATTTTCAGTTACATGTAATTCAGAAATGTTTTGTAATTACCCCAAGATTTTGGTTATACTTATGGGAAGATAGGTGGCTGTTTGAATCATTGCGAGCTGTTTCACTCAGTTCTTTTGGGTTGTGTTTTCATGAAACTTCCAGAATTTGAGATTATTTTCATTGGATTTAATTAAATTGGATTAGGTTTATCTCCTGATTCTTCAATATTTATTTGTTTATTTATTTTATTTGTCAATTGCTTACAAGATAATAGGTAAAAATATAAACATGAGTAAGAATACAGGAAATACTGTGTTTCTCACATAATAAGACCGGGCCTTATTTTTTTTTGACCCCCGAAAAAACGACTAGGCCGTCTTTTTGGGGGTGACTTAATTCCCCCCCCTGCATCCTCGGGTGGGCAGATGGCAACAGCTTGGATGTTCGGGAGACCTTCCACCACCGTTGCTTTCCCTTTTCCCTTGCTGCCACGGTGTTAGAGCAATGCCGCAGCATTTGGCGCAGCCACGTGCGGCCAGTCAGGGCTCCTCCCTGCAATCGGAGCTCTGAGGAGACACTTGACTTCAGGTGCTCCCATCGCCGTCTTCCCTTTGCCTTTGAAGGTAAAGCCAATTATTTTAAAAACGACACCCTACTACAACAAAGCCTCCCCTTCCCGAGAGGGCAGCCCAACCCTAGGGGAGGAGACTTTGTTGTAGTAGGGTGTCATTTTTAAAATAATTCGTTTTACCTTTGAAAGCAAAGGGAAGGCGGTGACAGGAGCGCCTGAAGCCAAGTGTCAGGTTGCAGGGAGGAGCCCTGACTGGCCGCATGTGGCTGTGCCAAATGTTGCAGCATTGCTCTAACGCTGTGGCAGCAAGGGAGAAGGGAAAGCAATGGTGGCGGAAGGTCTCCCGATATGAAGTGCCCCACCAACGCAGGCAGCACCATATCCAAGCATGCAACAAAAGTACTTCCTAACGGCAAGCCACCCCACCATTCCCCCCCCATTTTGCATGTTTAATATGGACCTTAATTTGGAGGGAGGGGCTTAATTTGATTTTATGCCAATAAAACATGATGGGGCTTCCTATTGGTGGAGGCCGTATTGTTGGAGAAACACGGTAGGTACGAATAAATGGAGATTTATAATTTTCAGGAAATCAACTAAAAGTAAAATGATTCTCAACAAGTTTATTTTGTCATGAAAAGAATTGTACAACATGCTCTTATAAATTGATGATACATTCTTTCTGTAATGATGAAGTATTCTTAAATATATTGCAAGAGTACATAAATTCTAATATGACTTTTCTCTACCCTTGAATTTATCCTATTCTAATTGTTTTATCTCTTTGGGGAGATTCCATCCATATCAAATTTATAACAGCTATAATCATATGGACTGTCTCATGGTATTTTATAGTGATACCCTGATTCAGTACAGAATGTTATGATCTGGTGTTTTCAGATAGATTATTGCTTTGAAGGGAGAGAGTGAGCATATGTGTCAGGGGGTCCATTTAAGAAAACCCTATAAAGATGTACTAGAGAAGAGTCATATAAAGAAAGAGATGGATCTGTGCCAACAAACTAGATTTTAGAATACGGATAAAATTGCTTGGTATGTCTCATTGTACACATCCTTCACATGGTTATTTCTCTGCATTCAGCCAAAAATAAAGTA
Source organism: Laticauda colubrina (assembly GCA_015471245.1). Classification (NCBI taxonomy): domain Eukaryota; kingdom Metazoa; phylum Chordata; class Lepidosauria; order Squamata; family Elapidae; genus Laticauda; species Laticauda colubrina. The sequence continues at coordinate 69,821,566 of BLBF01000004.1, read as the reverse complement.
TGTATTCTTCCATCTGCTGAACGGATACATCTTTGTTCTATTTAAGCATAGCTGTTGGCATAAAATATTGAAAATGACACAAACAAAGCCTGGTATGTCGGGGAACCTGAATCACAGCTGATGCCATTAGCAACCAAGATTATGTAGTTATTTCCAGCTGAGTTGGATTTACACTTGCACTCAAGCACTTATACTGGATTTCAAAGATACAGAAAATTACGGTGATAAAAGATCAAACTATTGAGCTACTTATATACAAAATCAAGCATTTCTGTGATGTTCTTATTTATTTGGAAGCAACACAGGATTATGTTGAAACTATCCAGTGTACTGAACCTTTGAATGAAGAGCCAAAGTATAAGATGTTTCTTTACATTTAACATACAGCATTTGTAGCAATGTAAATGCAATCATGTTGGGGGAGCTGGGGGCTTGAATTCTCTTCTGAAGCATTTTTTTTGCACTGGAAAAGATCATTCATTTAGTCACTGGTCAAAGTTACAACTGGCACTGAAAAATATTACTTATGACCATTTTTCACACTTATGATGTTGCAATATCCCCATGGTCATTTAATCAAAATTTGGGTGTTTGGCAACTGGGCTTTATTTATGATGGTTGCAGTGTCCTGGGAGTCATGTATTCATGTTTTGCAACTTTCTGACAAGCAAAGTAACTTAACAGCTGTGTACTGATTTAACAACTGTGGTGATTCACTTAACAACAATAAAGTCATAAAATTGGGCAAAATCATTTAATAATTGTCTCATTTAGCAATAGAAATTTTGAGCTCAATTGTAGCCATGAATCAAAAATTACCTGTATGTATTTCATTTCAAGGCAAGCAATGGCTTTACATTTATCATTAGGTGAAATGCTTTGAGTTATAGGCATTTGGTCAGGGAAATCTACCTATTTGTTTTGCTCAGAAATGGGCAATATTTTAGGAGTCATGGGAGCCACAGTCTGCTGTCCCTTTTGGGGTAACAAGATATATGGCTAGTAATATCAGGAGAAGGCAAGACTGAAATATTCATAACTGATTTACCCCATGAGGAGGAGGGACAAGGGGTGGATTTAAAGCACAACATTGAAAGTCTGTCATACAAAACATTGCAACAAAAGTTTCTAGGGCACACTTGTACTTTAGCACCTTGCTTTCTTTGCATCTTTCCTGTAAACTAAAAGTCTGAAGTATATTTTCTTTTAGATTCTTAAGATCTCTTCTCTCTTTGCTTGAATACATTTCCATTTATTGGACTCCATTTTTCTAGCACTTCTAAACATGTTTATGTTTAGCTTTCATAGTTTCTTAGTAATCATAGTTTTTTCTTAGTAATCCTAGTCTTTCTCACAGTCTACATGGATCATTTCTACTAGAGATAAACTAGACCTTTTATTTTTCTGTAGTTGATAACGAAATAGTTGACAACATTTTATTATTTATGCATATAAACGCACAGCTTGTTTTCCATTAAAAGTACCTTCAAACTGGGAATAATGGGATGTGCAATAGATGGCATGAATAGGGAGAAGAAATCTAGATGTGGAATGTGTTTGGAAGAGAAAGAAATTATGTACCATCATCAGATCCAAAGCAAGCAAGAATGCTCCTGATTTGGTTTTAGCCATCCTCTTAAAATAGCAAGAGTATTTATCCTGGATCTGAAGAACATTTGCCTGCTTTAGATCTGAAAAGAAAAAACATTAATCTGATCAGAATAACCTTCCTTTGCTTGTTGCTCATAGTGGAGGAAAGTAGCAGGCATAGAGAGAGAAATTTTCTGCTTGGAAGCTGGAAAATTTGCATCCCGAGTCCTTGGTAATAAATTTATGGAAAAATTAGAGATACTGTGCAGTAGATTACAGATTAATAGATAATCTATTCAGATGCTATTATTGATAAAATCTTGATTTCCTTGCTATGTCCAAGGATTTATTTTATTCTGTGAAGGGTAAGGAGATATATTTTAGATTCGTAACCTCAGCCTGTTAAAAACTTCCATGGTGTATCATAGATATATGGATTTTATGTTAATCTTGTACAATTCTAATACAAGCATGGGCATATAATAAAGAGTTAGAAATAGTGCTTCTTGATATTCAATCTCTTCTAAAATTTTAGGAAATAACAGTGTAACCATAAATATGGAAGAGAAAATAAATGTCGTTATAGCTATTTGTTTTAATAATTTATGGTGTAGAGTTTTCACTCCCTGTAGTATGATGAATTTAACAGCTGGACATCTGTGATCTGCCTTCATTTGTACTAGGAAAACATGGTTCTTGGCAAAAATGCAAAGCCTGACATAATGCTACAACATTTATTCATTATTTCATGGAATAAGGAATAAAACATGAAATGCAGTTTGCACATAGAAAAGGTAAAAACAGATTTTTATAACTTTATGTACATACTAGACATGTTTTCTATCCTGAATATGATTTTTACTATGTGTATAATGACCAAAGCAAAAATGCTTAAATGCTGAGATACAGAGAACAATATTGTCAAGAAAATGTTACACAGCTCTAACCCTTTCTTCAAGGAGATTGTCCAGAGCATCAAGTTAAGAAGGTGCCAAATTTCAAAAATGTAACAATAAAAGTAAATTTTATGAGGGTGAATATGCTGATTGCAGGGTTCTCCAAGGGTACCAATTTCTGGCAGCTAATATTAGAGCCTCAACGGGCAATGCAGCAAAAGAGCCATTAAACTAGTTTATTCTCGTAAGGTTGAATTGGTTGGTGATATAGTTACATTTAATATAACATATGATTTCAGAAACACACCTAAAAATGGACAATACATTTTTCAAATACTTCAGAAATGGCTGACAGAGATTCAATATATGACTGGATTTTTGTTCATGAGAATATATAAAGAAGCACATGCTGAGGTTATACATTATAAGATTGTTAAATCAGCTAGACTAATTCCTTGGTAACTGCACTCAATGAACCTATAATTTATAATGTATGAGTTAATTGCAGTCTTCATACATGATTTCCTATCAACACTAGGGAAATGTAACATTTTTCAACCACATTGTGACTATTTCACATATTCAAAGCATAAAACAAAATGCATGTTTTAAAATATACCATTACTTGTTTTGAAATATACCACTATTTTGAATAGTTTTGCTTTGAACATTCCAGCTGTTCTAAAAGCTGTACTTGGGCTGTTACTGTTGTGATTTGTGATTGGGCTAGCTGCTTTGTGATTTGTGATTGGGCTAGCAGAGGATGTGGTTTTTTTTGCTTTTGTTTTTTTAAAATACTGTTTCTAGCCTAACCAGTATACTGGCAAGAACCAATCATGTGCTGTTAAGAGCAGTCAGACAAAAGAAGATGATAGTTGATAGTTGCATATCTGTCAGGTAGTAATATGCTTCATGTCAACAACCTGCTAGCTAAGTTATTTCTATTTTTAGCAAGCTTCCCTATTAGAAAATTACAGGCAAGCTGAAAAATCGTTGGACTGTAATTGCATTTGCAATCAGAAATTGCAGAATTCAGTCTCCCTTCTGAAGTCTGGCGACTCTGCTCTAGGCTATGCCACTGTGAGAGCAGTTGAATGATTTCTGGAAGTAAATTCTCTAAACTGAATATGCTTTGAAGAACTCCAGATAGAGTATTCTGGCCACATGATAATTCTAGCTTGGATCATTTACTTTTTGAAACCCACTGAATCATTTTAATAGAAGAGAATGTGTGCAGCTCAGACAGCAGCAAAGACCCATTGAATTATTTCAGAACAGTATGGTTTGGAGGGAGGATTCATGGCCTGGAGGGGGAGCATAATGTTTTAAACTTGCGCCAGCTGATGCAAAACATAAAGCAAGCCAATATTAGTGTAAAAAGCTTTATCGCCATGCAGTAAACTTACTGAGAGCAACTGAGGTTAATTAGCTGGAGAACATGAGATTTGCCTTGAAACTTAAAACATCACTGATCACTCACTTAGCAGAAGACAGGCACAGAGATGCAAACTTTGTCCATAACCATCCTGGGTTTTTGCACCAGAGAATTTCCTGAGTTGATCTCAGTATCAAGCCCAGGGACTGTGCTCAGGGCAAAGAGCAAGAATAACAGGACATACAGGTGCAGAGAATTGTTTTCAAGAGCCTGGAAGTTGCTACCCTCTCCTTCCAAGGAGATGTGCTGATTGCCCTTTATAGCTACAGAATGTTCTCAGGCCAGGTGCTAGGCTAGACTATGGTATCTTAATGATGCCCTAACTGATAGATGCTGAGGCTACCAGTCTTTCTGGTTTGCCTCTTCAGCCTCTTGAGTCAGAAGATTCAGAACAAATCATAAGAGGAGTCGTCACCCTGAATCAGTGATAAGCCAAAGCAATCACAACATGCAAGCAACAAATAACAAAATTATACCATGGTATTTTTGTTGAGTTTACACCAAGCAGCTTGATTACAAAGAAAAATAAATCTTTCAAAATATTAAACATATTAAAATTTACTTGATCTTAATAAATGGAATGCCAACATTGAAAAATTGTTCAAGGAGATTTTGTTTTAGGACAAAAATGAGAAAATCTTACAGATAAATTATAATTGAAAGAATTGTTCAATAAATTAGCTACTCCCTGACTTTTATCTGAGGGCTACATGTTCCAGAAACTTAATTTAACATATTATGTTTTTTCTGTTGAGAAAGAGAAGGAATGGAAGGCATTTAAAAAATAGAAGAATCTTAGCAGAATATAACTTTGTACTCCAACTGTTTATATGAGGATGTATTTTAATGTTTTATAAATCATCGCCTCACCCAAATTTTCTGGAGTTTGATATCACTCAACATAGGGTTCATGTCCACATACTATTAGGACACTGGGGTGAAAAACAATAGGCCAGAAGCTGGTTCCAAACTTCTTTACTTTTCAATGGTAAGAACACTTGAAATATGTCAAGTTACTGTTTTAATAAATTCAAGCTTCTCAAAACATTTCAAGTTGTGTTCCATCAGAATAATGTTGACCAGATTTTTCACATAGTTAAAGTTGATGGTCAATAAAAATATTCTTAATGAAAAATGCGTGGAATATGCATTTATTAATAGTTTGTACAAGATTTGTCAGCATCTTTCCACAGTTTATACCACAATGAGGATTTGAGGTACATTAATATAATCCATTTTAGGGTGTTTTTTTAAATTATTTTTTTTAAAAAAATTGAAGGACAATTTTTTGCATAGCACTTTTTATTTCAAGAAATACTTGCAGATAAATAACCATGAAGTTCTGTCTCTATCACACACACGCACACACACACAGAGAGAGAGAGGGGGGGGGGGAGAGGGAGAATTTTTAATTCATATATTCCTTGTTGAATATATTCCCTAAATTAATATATCAGATATAAAGCCTGTGGTTGGTTTGGTTTTAAGTGATTATCAATTCCTCATTCACGGTTGACTCACAGGATATTCTTTTTCTATACACTGAGTACTTCTGATTGCCCTCAGGCATATATTCACAAAATTGATATCATAGATTTGATTTCCTTAGCAAATCAAAATCAGTGATTTAATGTAATTCACCAACACATTTTTATTATTGCTGTTGTAGGCAATATCAGGTTAGTCAATTCCTTTTGCATATAAGCTTATTCTTCATTTCAATAGCTTTAATTTATCCTGCCAAGATGTCTAATAATACCTGTCATAGTCCACATTCCCTTTGGGGATCGTTAATATATTTTACTTATATTCTCTGAACCACCACCATTATCAATAAAGCAGCTTTTGACCTTTTGCTAGAGGACAAATTTCAACTGGTTGCCTAAACACTCTTTGAGAAGTTCCTGACTCCTGGGTTTGTTTGTTTTTTTGCATTGATTCATGACTCTTTCATTCATGATTCGTCTTTGACAAGGCTCTGGAATATAGCTTGTAGTCTTTTGATATTGTTGCTCTTAAATATATCTTCTCCCACTGAAGAAGTATGGGTAGTGAGGAACTCCTCTTTGGCTGATTTTATACAGAGTCTAAAAAGTTACATTTGTTTTACTTAGCCTTTCATGGGAAAGTATTTATTCTGTCAATTTTTATTTCTACTGAAGTTTTTGACATTGATTGGTTTGCTTTCATAAACAGTGTATGTATATGTGTGTATCTAGTTAGTACAAGTGGAGGAAATAAGCTTATTTCTCTAGTTTTCATGGAATGTGATCTAGCAGTGCTTTTCCAACCCTTTTTGAGGGCTTTTACAGTGAACACTTTGGAATTTATCCAAAAGGTGCTTTGTCAAGAGGCAACTGGACTTTCTGGTGCAACCATGACCTGGATGACTAAGAATCTCCATAGACATTTCAAAATTTGCAAACTCTGAAATCTTTGAAATGCACTTTGTGTGTATTGTTCCCATCCAGTTTTTTTAAAAATGTGTTCAAAGTTCTGATTTTTTCCATGATGTCTTCTTAATGAAATTGGCTGTATCCAAGTGGTTATTGTAGTATGGTGAGGAAACTATTTAAAGAAATAGAGCCTTGTGGGCTTTAGTCTGGACAGTCATGTAAATCTGTAGAGAGGAACTGATCTGCTTAGTCCATAATCCAAAGGAAAAGGCCCTTGTTATGTATAAAAAGACTATGCCTGAAGAAGTTATCCTTATTTTCTGGATAGCCCACAAACTGTAGGGGCCCCATATAACTTCCCTCTGGATGAATGTTAAAATGTGGTGATCAAACAGCAAACATTACTGGAAGTCTCTGATTATCTGTGTCATATAATGGAGTGTGAACAGTTATGATTTGTGCAATACATTTTGATAGCTATTGTGTGCTAGTTTTAAACAATACTTTTATTCTGGCTTGCTTCAAATGTACCAAGTCTCTATAGGCAGCTATGAACTTTTGAACTTAGAGAGACTTCTGAATAAACATGATAAGGGATAAGGTAATCTTGGTCCCAGAATTCACCCCTCCACCAAAATCAATCACATTGTTTTACTCAGTGGCCCAGCTGCTGGTCTTTTGTTTCTCTTAGAAAAAAAAGTGTTGCTTCTAATTCGTGTATGGGCTTTGAAAATGCATCTAATCCTCCCATTTAAATTTTATGTAAGATGACTGAGCACATAATTTATCCTGTAACATTCGTTTTTCTTGGCACACTGTGTTAACAAGAAGAGGAAAAATGAAAGGGAAAAAAGAAAAGCTGGTGCTACAAAGATGCTCAGTCAATGAGAGAAAAGCCAGACTATGTAGATGACATCTAATAAAAACAATGTTATTTTACTTCATTTAGACAGAGGAAAAATGAGCAGCAAAGTTCTAGCAGGTAGAAATAATCAGTGCTCCTGAGACTATATTACAATTCCTTTTCTAGCTTATTACTGTCAAAGCTGTGTCTTGATATGTCAGATTGTCACTTTTTTTGGATATGTGAATTTATAGCATAATACTGTTAATAACCATCTTTCCAGTAAAGGGCTGTACAACCCCCCCCCCACACACCATTCTCAGTTTTGTTTTTGAAATGTTTTCCATAAAGCATGAATGTAAGGAATGCAAATTTAAAATGGGAACAAATAGACTTTTAAGACAATGTAGTTTTTTAATTTTGACACAAAAGGAACAAATCAGATTCTAAAAGGTGCAGCTTAAAGTTATTGTGCAGATCAAAATTTTCTTTTTTTTTTTTTGAATTTTTTTTAATTGATTTTTAGAAACAAACAGGCAAACACAACACAGAACATGAAAACATAAAACCTCTTTTCTGAAAGCAGCCTGATCCCGGATTACATCTCTTTGTACAGACACCAGTTCAAATTCATGCTCATTTTTATATACCATTCCATATCTTACTACCATTCTACATTTTCTATATGGCTTCTCCCCTCTTTTAACTTTCTTAATTTTATTTTTATTTGTTTCATCTCATTATATTTATATTCTTTGTCCTGTTTCAGCTGTCTATGGTCTTTTCTCATTAAACAAAATTCCTCCTGTAGTCACTAATTGGAGTATGATGCCTTTATATCTTTCCCCTAAAATTATAATACTTAATATAGAACGTAACTTCCATTCGGATTCTGCATACATTAAAGCTAGACACTATATTTTAAAAAGAAAAAGAAAAGAAAAGTATAAATATATAATATAATTAAAACAACGATTCATACCAATTCAATTCTATCATTAATGTTAATATTCATTTAAATTTTAAACATTTAACACATTACTTTTCAAATAGGTATCATGCTTCTCTGGGAACGCTTGTAAACTTTCCATGATTACTTCCCCCTCACTTCACTTGCATTTTAAAACATTATGTCATTAAAATGTTCCCATTTCTTTCTAAATTAATTCTCTTATTTAATTCATTCCATTTATTTTATTCAGAAATGTTTCACTAAATCAAACGTTGTTTCCAATTTTCTAATATTATTTCTAAATACAAATATAACAATACAAACATATGTACCTTTGCAGAATCCCTTTTTCAATTAAAATATTACCCATTATCTCTAAATAAGTCCTGTTTCTTTACATCTTGCTTCACACCCTTGTAGCTTCCTTCTCTTCCCTCCTCCTTTGCTTCTTCTCTCTGCCCTTTTTACCCCCTTGTCTCTCCACCTCAATTTCCTTTTTCTGTATTCCCTTTTTCTGTTGCTTTCTCACGTTATATCCACTTTTCACCTTATTTTTCCTTTTTTTGGTTGTTTTTTTAGGTCTCAAATTCTCTTTCATCTTTTCCCTCTTTCCACTTTCTTCCCCAAGTAGAGTTACTTGTTCGTTAAAGATGGCTTCTTCTTTGTCCCAATCTTCTTGTTGCATAGTCTTTTCTTGTAGTTTCTCATAGGTAAAGATTGCCATTTCTAAGAATTGAAAAACGGAACCAAGAGAGCCCTTCCCTTCTTGTTCCTCTTTATATTTTTTAAATTCTATTTTCAGTTCGTCCACAAGTGATGCTATTGTAGAGTTTTTTTCCTTCTTTTAAAACAACCACCCAAGTGTTTTTAATCCTTCCAATATAATTCCAAAAGTCCCAAAGTCACCAAACAGTCCAAATACACACAAGCTGTTTCTTTTTACACTTTCTTCTTTTTTTCACTTTCTCTTCCTGGGGTTAGTATTTAGTTACAAAGTTCCACTTAAAATATATCTTTTAGCAGTCCTGTTAAAATTTAACTTTGGATTCTTTAGATTACAGGCTATCTCCTCCTTCCAAATCCTGTTCTTATTCTCTTCCTCTCCCTTCCCACTTACAGCAAAAGAAAATTTTCTTTCTCTCTCTTTTTTTTTTGCCTTTTATATTCAGAAATCTTTATTATCCTCTTGACATTAAATTTTCCAGTTTAAATACCTGTTGATGCCAAAGCAGATTTTTCCGATTTCTCATTCATCTCTGTTCGTTGTCAATGTAAGGAAGGAGAATGAAAAAAAAACAACTTTCCCTTTTCACTTTCATTCGCTGCTTCCAAGTCTTCCTTGGGAGCAATGTATTTTTTTTTTTTAAAGTTTAAGTTCCAGGATGCCTTAATTGTTTCTTCTTATCCCGGTCAGCCAAAACTTTCACTTCAGCACTTTTATCCTCCTGCACATTCTTTTCCCGATGAGGGCTTCTTTGAGGCGGCCATTTCTGACCACCATTTCACCGCCTTCGGGAAAGGGAGTTTAGCCAGCTGGGGAGGAAAGATGCGGCTTTCCTCGACCCTGCTGGAGTCTCCCCTGTCTTCACCGACCTCTACGGGGTGGCTTAGCCCCTAAGCCAGCTGGCTTGAGGTGCTCCGGCGGTGAGCCCAGGCAGAAACCACACACAATTGTGGATTCCTGCCTGTCGCCGAAGCCCTGCAAACCAGAAGTCCAAAATTTTCTTGAATGATGGCTGGAAAGATTTGGATTTTTAAATAAACCATTTTCATTTAATTTTTTGCCAAGTGGTAGCTTTACACTAAAAGCATTTGACTGTAGAGAAGAGTAAAAGAAAGTAGATATTTCACTAATTGCCCAAATTTTGTGAAGAAAAAAATATGCTTCTTGAAAAATGGACTCCTTAATAAATTTGAATGATTTAAACCTGAGAGATATGAATATATTTAAATAAAGCAGCTTATTTTGAATAAATTCTTGGAACAGATTAATATGTTATAAGCTTCAGTATAAAAAGTTGCATAGAAAATAGGAACAAAAACATAGTCACAAGCCATCAGGACAACGTCAGTCATAGCATTTTGTTTTTCACAGTGCTCCACCAAATATCTCTGAGGTGCTTTCAAAAAAGAGATGGAGACATAATCATCTCTTTTAGTTCCATTGCAGCTCATATTTGGATGCATGCTGTTACCTCAATTCAGAGGTAACCTTGAGTCTACAAGAGACTAGCCCTTGATAGACCTGTCCTCCATCAATGCACACAATCTTTTTTTTAAAAAAAACTCAGCAGGATAGCAGTTATTATCACATCTTGTAGTAAGTAATTCCACAGCTAATTATGCACTGCATAAGGAAATGCTTTTTCTCTCTGATCTAAGACTCCTTTCAATCCACTTTATTGGATGGCTCTTGGTCCTAGAATTAGAGAAAGAACCAACTAATGGATCAATATTCAGTTGACAGGAAAAAAGCCGAACCCCTAGAGTTAAAGAAAAAATGCTAGGGGGGAAAATTGTATATTTTAAATAAATGCAAAGATAATAAATTTATTTCAATAAAAGTTTAAAAGCAACCAACTTTCCCCAAAGGTAAAATAACATTTAAATAACAAAAATCTAAAAGTTACACCAATAGGCACATATTAGTAAAATTCAAAATCATTTCCTTGAAAATATTGACAGGTGCCATGCAACATTTTGCAACACCGTGTGGAGCAAAAAGATATTTATTTTTACTGATAATAGGAAGTTAGTATAAAATTAAAGAATAACCTGGAAGTGAAATAACAAAGGAAAATTTAGGTTTCTTCAGCTGTCATTATAAAAGGAAAAATATAATAATATATGAAGGGCAGATTCAACTGCAGGAAAGCTGCAGGGCCAGGTTTAGCAGGCTGTAGGAACTCTATTAATCCCATGCTTAGGATATCAAACCTGGCCCCGGAGAATAATCTTTGTTGGAAGTAAGTGACATAACCCAAATAACCAGTTGTCATATAGGGCTCCCTGTTCAATCTCTAGTGTGTTTTGAGATCAAACTGTCATGCTTAAAAGCTTTTCTCTGATGATTTTACTGGCCTAGATATAGTCTAAAAATTGCAGAACATCTGAAGGAAGGCGCATAATGAGACTTCTGTAAACATTTCTTGAAAATGCTGTATGAGAATTTAAATTGGTCCAATAGGATACAGTAAAAAGAAGTAACCTTATGAGGGAATAATGATATTTTAAAACTAGTAATTAAATATTAACAATCATGCTCTTCCAAGAACCAGTTTTTAATCTCAGGGCCAATAAACATTGAGGTGCTTGAAATGCTGCTCTTATAAATTTAATTTGTCCTGTTTGTCCATGACTTATAACTGATAACCCATCTGAGAAACTATAAAGAAAGTGAACTAAAATAGTCATAGAGCTTAAAAATGTATTTTTATGCCTTTTGAATGGAAGGATTTTAGAAACAACAGAGCTTTTTAAGAATCTCGACCTGGGATCAGCAATCTGGTCCCTGCATAAGGACCAGAGGCCATGCTACTACAATTTCCTCCTACCTCACATAAACCAGCACTGGGCAGGGATTTTGGTGCTCCACCTCCACCAAGACAGCTGGTAAAGCCATCACCGTAATGGCTACCCAAGGAGGATTTACCACTCATAACAGCCTAATGAATAGTTGTTCTCTCCTCTTGCAGGTTAGATGTACTTTGAGGATTGTGGGCTCCATGACTTCAGATATTTAAAACTCACTTGCTCATTCTTCCCTCTTCATTCATTCTTCCAATGTCTGTTTTAGGTGGCAAGCATAAAGCTTTCTAATTCTATTCAGTGAATTAATTGGCAGAATCATACCTCCCTGCTTTAAAAAAAAATGGGGTAATTATAGCCACCCCAACATTAAGGTCTCACCAGCATTTAATTTCAGCATTTCAGATTATTACCATCAAGCATCTTGCCTGGCTTCAGGGGAGATTGAAACTGGTAGCCAGTTGGGACAGCCTGCCTACCTGGCTGGGCAACCACAGGTTTTTCCATCTGAGACTCCTAAAGAGATTCAAAATGAACTTCCCATGTCACTGTATACATCTGACTTATTAGGAGAAACAAACAAGCTGTTTTGATATGATATGCCAAAAAAAATGCTGAAGACAGAAATTGCTACTGCTTCATAGAAGCCCATTTTAAATCTTTAAATATTCAGAAGGAATATTTACTCCCCTCCCCCGCCCCAAATGATAGAAGATAGATGATAGAATACTTTATTGGCCCAGTGTGATTGGACACACGAGGAATTTGTCTTAGTGTAAATACTCTCAGTGTACATAAAAGAAAAGATACATTTGTCAAGAGTCAAGAAACATCAGGTACAACACTTAATGATAGTCATAGGGTACAATAAGCAATCAAATCATACGAGGAAACAGTCAATATAAATCATATGGATACAAGTGACAAAGTTACAATCATACAGTCACAAGTGGGAGGGGATGGATGATAAGGAGTGATGAGAAGATTAACAGTAATTGTAGTGCAGACTTTGTAATAGTTGAACAATGTTGAGGGAATTATTTGTTTAGCAGAGTGAGGGCTTTCGGGGAAAAACTATTCCTGTGTCTAGTTGTTCTGGTGTGCAGTGCTCAATAGCATCGGAGTTGAAACAGCTCATGCCTGGGATGTGAGGGGTCTGTAAATTTCACAGCCCTCTTTTTGACTCATGCAGTCAAATAAACTGAAAGTGTCTTTTTTTTTTTTTGAAAATTTTATTTGGGTTTTCACAAAAAACAAAATACAAATAAAATATCTTTTTTGAAAATAGCATGGTCCCAGGTTATCACTTCTTCATAAAGACACAAAACTCAATTTCATGCTCACTTTTATATTCTATTCCATATCTTATTACCATTTTATATTTTCTACAAAGTTTTCCCCCTCTTTTAATTTTCTCAATTTTATTTTGATTATTTCATCTCAATTCAGATCTTTATATTTATACTTTTGTCTGTCCTGTTACAATTTGATATTATCTTTTCTTATTAAACAAATTTTTCCCTGTAGTTACCAATTAGAGTATGACACCTTTATATCCTATAATTTTGTCCATTCAAATTCTTATTTAAGCTTCAATGTATAGCTTTGAGATTATAGCATGCAATATAATACATAACTTCCAATCAGATTCTGCTTGGTACATTCTTAAAATAGACACTATATTCTTCAAAAGAAAAAAATTATATACATATGTAAATAAACACACATTCCATTCCAATTCAATTCTATCATTAATATGCATTAAAATCTGAACATCTTTAACATTTCTTTTCAGTTTGAATATCATACTTCTTTGGGAACACTGATAAACTTTCCATGATTAATTCTTTTTTTCCCATATTTCTTACTTATATTTTCATAAATCATTACTAATAATTAAAAATGTTCCCTTTTAATTCATTTATTTATTAAAAAAAACATCCCACTACATTACAATAAATATTTTATCCATCATATTTTCTAAAATTATTTCTATTGTAATATAACAATGCTATCTTATGTACCATTACAGAATCCCTTTTACAATTAAATTTTCACCCATTATCTCTAAACAAGCTTATGGTTATAATCCTTATATCTTTTCCCTGTATCTCCATTTTTTGTTTCTGTCTTTTGCAACTTCTTTTCCTTGCTTTCTTCCCCCTCTTCTTCTCCCTCCCCTTTTTGCCCCCTCGTCTCTCTACTTCTAACTCTCTCATCTGTAATCCCCTCTTCTTTTGCTTTCTAATATTATACTTATCTTTCAAATTGTTCTTCTTTTTGGTTGTTTCACTCTCTTTTCCCCCTTTTCTTTTTCCCCCCACTTAAAATTATTTGATCATTAAAGATGGTTTCTTCTTTGTCCCAAGTCTTCTTGTTCTGCAAGAGTTTCTTGTTGCTTCTCATAGTTCCAGATCTCCATTCCAAAGAATTGAAACACGAAGCCAAAACAACTTCTCCCTTCTTGTGCATCTTCTTTCCATTTTTTAAGTTCCGTTTTCAGTTCTTCAAAGAGTGATACCATTTTAAAAACTTTTAAACAACCACCCAGTTAATTTTAATCAGTCTAGTTGCAAAAACCAAAAATCACCAAATAATCCAATAATCCAAGGCTGTTACTACTTGCTTCTTTTTTCCACTTTCTCTTCCTGGGGTTCTATTATTTTGTTACCAAGTTTCCATTAAAATATATCTTTGAAGAATCTTATCAAAATTTCACTTTTAATTACAGTTCCATTCCTTAATTCCAGGCAGTCTCCTCCATTTTTCCAGATCCTGCCCTTGTATTCTTTTTTTCTCCTTTCCAGTTTTTAAAAACTTTTAAATGTCCAGAAATCTTTATTATCCCTTTGACTTTTATTTCCAGCTTAGATGCCTATTAATGTCAAACTGGATTTTTTTTCCAATTTCTTGCTTCAGTCTCTTAGCTGTTAGTATAAGGAAGGGAAGAAAAAACCTAATCCTTTCCCTTCTCTCTCTCCTTCGCAGCTTCAAGATCTTCTTTGGGAACAATGTTGTTAAGTTTAAATTCCAGGGTACCTTATTTGTTGCTTTTGCTGTTTGACCCGGTCAACCAAAACTTTCTCTTTTTATCTTCCTCCTGCACATTCTTTCCTGGTTGAGTTCTTCTTTGTGGTGACCATTTCTCACCACTGCTGCAACCGCCTTTGGGAAAGGGAGTAATGGCCAGTTGGGGAAGAGAGATGCGGCTCTCCTCAACCTTGCAGGCAGTCTCCCCCCTCTTCACCAACTCTACGGAGTAGCTTAGCCCCAAAACCAGCCAGCTCGGGGCGCTCCAGCAGCGAGCACGGATCAAAGCCTCGAAAAGATGAGGTTTCGGTCTGTCGCCGAAGAAGCTCAAAACTGGAAGCAGTCAATAATCTGAAAGTATCTTTATATCTCAGTTTAGCAACTTAATGTCATAATGGTCAAACCATCCTCTAGATCAGACATGCCCGCAGGCTGTGAGTTTGACACTCCTGCTCTAGATTTTATTGCTGAACTGACAAACAAACCATTCCTCAAGGCTTTGAATATGTTTAATATTCAAGTATCTGAGAATCTGTCTCCTTTTTTTTTAAACTGAATTTGCGTAATTGTCCATAATCTCAGGTGAGTTTAAAATTTTGAAATGAAAATCTTTCTGGATTTTATTCTACTTAATGCATATAATTCTTGTCTCAGTGGGAGTATCTACCTGTAGATCACACTGGGTTTTATGAGTTTTTGAATCATGCACAGTATTCCAGAGGGATTTACAGTGAACCTTTTATTTTCAGTCCCTTTCCAAGTCAAATGAATATATAAGAGAGGGACAAATTATGTTTCCTTCTACATAGCTTTTATATATTTTTTGCCTGCATGAAATTAAGTTTTGTTTGAAAAGCTAATCACATTAAAGATCAAAATAAAATATTAAGCTATACCAATCTTCCCTGAGTAGCACCTATAATTCTGAGAATTCCCAACATAGCTTCTTTACCCCGGTGCAAGTAGAGAATACCAATTTGGGAAAAAATTGATTATATGTTTAGGTACTCAAGTTTAAGATGGAATAAGATATTTATTGCTTTTTCATATTGGTGCTGATTGGATTAGAACAATTTATTTACAGTAAATGAAGGCCAGAGGTGGTATTCAGCAATTTCTGTCTAGTTCTGGAGAACCGGTAGCGGAAATTTTGAGTTGTTCGGAGAACAGGCAAATATCACCTCTGACTGGAGATTTTACAGTTTCCTTCCCCTGCCATGCCCACCAAGCCATGCCCACAGAATCGGAAATAAAAATCTTTGAATCCTACTACTGATGAGATCTTTGCAGCAATCAGAATTCCGAAATTAAAAAAAAAAAAAAGATTTGTAGTATGTAGAGGCATCCATGCTGCCTCATCATTTTCCTTTCCAAATCTAGATTACTGCTCAGTTGTACCTTACCTAATTGATGGTCTTTTCCCAGCTTTGAGCCTTTTTTAGAACAATTTTATTTATATATAAAAGAGGAGAAAGACTCCTTCACCTGTAATATATAATTATACAAAGCCTCTTTAATTAAAAAGCAGATGGTATGTTGTTACTGGATACAGCAAGGCTTCAGTCCAAAACTTCAATATATAGTGTATTTCTATTGGCTTTAATGGATCCAATATTTTAAGACTCATTCAAGGAATATATGCATTTGTCTCTGCCACTGACACATGCAGATGCCATAAGAAGCAAAGGACAATAGACAAGGGACAATAATTCTTTATTGTCTCTCAGGCAAAGGACAATTATTCATTATAAATTGCTTGATTGAGTTCAGAAACACATATAGGCACAAAACTACTTCATAGATATTTGAAAATCCTAAAAATCATATTATATCTGGCTTTTTCCATCTTAAGATATTTTCTATCCTCAGAGTACAGGGTATGGAGGAAAAAAATCACCACCTTCTTCTAACAAGGTCCACTGTCGGTTCATGGAGTCTTAAATATTTCCTCTCTTCCCCAAATAATCACTTACAATATTTTTTTGCACATAAAAAGGCAATTTTTGGGGAATGATAAAAAGGTTTGGAATGATTGTTTCAAGCTTTATTTGAACAGAGAAAGAGACTTGTTACTAGCCATCTCCTTTCCTAAAGATCTATCCCAGACACAAATTGGGAAAGTTGATGATAATGGAGTCAATTATTTGATTTGGATTTAAGTCTCTTTGCCTTACCTACAAAATTACTATAAAGAACACAATTTTTAGAACTGTATATTAACTCTGAATACACCTAATTCAGTTCAGCTAATCCAATGCATAGATATACCTAGTTCTCTATATAAAACAAACAATCTTATTAAAGTTACCAATTAACTGTCATTACATTCTTATCATTTTATTAAAAATTATTACTGCTTTTAATCTGAATTGAAAATTTCAGAATGCACAGATAATCATTGTCAAAACTCTCAGTTGATCCTTTATGATTCTTACTGTATTCTGCAAAAATTTACTCAATATTGAAAATCCCCCAGAGAAAATATTGTGTGAATTTAGTTTTAGTATCTAATATTAGAGTATCAAAGATTTTACCAAGAGGAATCTGTAATTATTAGACTGGTTTAAATGTTGTAATCGTGGCTTATGAAATAACAGTCCCAGTATATTTAGAAGGCAACGGTTTGGAAAAGGATAATCTTGACATTCCAGTGCAGTTTATACTATGATCATTAGACTGTGATTTTCAGAAAACTATGGGATAAAGTATATTTTGATTTTTATTAAATCTGAACTCCATAATTAACTGCTAAGCTATATCTATGTATTTTATTTTATGCATTTAAGCTGTAGGTAGAAAAAGTATTTGAATAGATATAACTTATATTTCAGAGAAAATGAATTATGCTCAAATACAGTTATAAAAATATAGAAATATGACTTTCTTTGGTAATCCATCAAATCAACAACAAACAAGGCAACACTTCTTTTAAGGATACAATAATTACATCTAGTGACATTTATTGAAGTAAAACGTTTTTGGAGTCTAGAGGCCATAAATTATTTTGCTGCTTCTATTACTCAATGAAAAAAACCTAAATTTGAGTTAGAGATTAGTGGAAATAAAATTGTAATTATTTTTCCTAGCCATATTCACAGATCTCCTGAAATCTATTCACACATCCCCTAGGTTTATGGACCTTGCTCTGCATTATGCCTATCGCTACTTTATAGCAATATAGATGAACCTATAATGAAATATGAATCTCATCCTATAAGAAGAAAACTTCATTGATAAAATCCATGGGAAAAGAATAAATATTGCTTCTACCTCTTTGCTCCCTAGTCTGTACAGTTTCCAGCAGTCCCAGACCTTCATATTTTATCATTACAAGTGGAAGAAAGATGAAAGAAAATGTAGAATAGCATACTATGGTTTAATATTCCAGGCAGCCAGCAAACCACATCCTTTTCTGTTCCCTGATCCCAATCTTTCCATTTTCTTCCTTTCTTCTTCTCAGTTATAGGGTGTGTTGTTCTGTAAATACTTGTGTGGCTGAAGTATTTTTAGAGAAGCAGGTTTCCAAGCTGTTTCTCTATTCCTGTAACCTTTCATTAAAGGATACCCTTGTGAGCATACATAATGATAGCACCACATGTGATGATGATGAAAGGTCACTTAAGTACATTCACTTAAAAAACATTGGCTTGGTTTTGTTTTTCATTTTTGCATTCTGCGAAGAAACTAACTATTGTATGGGAAGTTCCTTAGCTCTGTATGCATTTTGAAAATTCACCAAAGGGGGCAAAAATGAATTTGATAAGAAATGTTACCAGTCTTTTTAAAGCTGAAAAGCGATAAAGATCAGAAAAATTCTGGACAGACCTACTGAATGGAAAACATGGACTCCTGCATTAGCACACTGGAGATTGTTGTCTGCTCTATTTTAATTGCATCCAGCGTGATTGGAAATCCATTGCTGATTTACTTCACAAAGAGATGCATCCATGATAAATCACGAATCCCATTAATACTTATAGTCAACTTTGCGCTTGTCCATCTTCTATATAACCTGGTGGTGAATGTCTTGAAGATTGTTTATGCATCTGGCATCAAGTTGGATTCAAATAGGTGCAAAATTCTTGTGTTCTTCACGAACTTTAGTACTTCTCTTGCCATATGGTTCACATTATACATTGTTGTGTTCTACAGTTTTAAATTGTGTCGTGTGGTGCATCCTCCAGCTGAAGCTACAACTACAGAGTGTTGCAAGTGTCACTTGTTTATTGTTGGTATGCTTTGGATTGCTGCATTTGCATTTTGTTGCCCATTTTCACTTTACACTGGAAAAAATGATGAACAGTATATGAAAAATGAATCAACGGGCAGTTTCATCTATACCAAATGTAAGACTGAATATAAAAATTATCAAGTGAAGTTTTTCTATGGAAAACTATTTCTAGTGGCTATTGATCTTCTTCCACTTCTAACTATGCTGCTTGTTGGATTCCGAATAACACAACTCCTTTGCGAATATAAGAAAGCAGGATGTGGAGGCATATGGGTTGGGCGTGATGCTAGTGAAACTGAGGTTCTCAGAGCATGTAAATTTCTTCTGTTATTAATATCAGTTATTATTTCACTTTGGATTTCTAATTTTATCCTCATTAGGTGCTTGAAGAATTTTAAATTTAAATACTTTGCACCACCTGTCCTGACAATTCTATCTTCAGGATATTCAGCTGTCAGCCCTTATTTCCTCATGTTGATTAACTACAGAGTAATAATAAAAGTAAAGTGTTTCTGTTATAAGGCTGAGAAAAAAACAGTTTCTTTATCAACTGTATCTTCTTCTGTAGAAGTTTCTCCATATGCCTAGCAACCATAATTTGTTTTTGTTTTTTAAGTATCTTTAAGTGTACAGAAAAGATTATGTGAGAAGGGGAATAAGGATTTGTTTGTATCTACTGATTATCATCTTCCCCTGTTCTCCCATGACTTCTGAAAAGTATAATGAGAAGAATCTTGATATGGGCAAATCATTGACTCTAGCAGCAATGTTTATTTTTATGTATTTAAATATATATATTGTTTTTCTCTTTAATAAAATACAAAACTGCTTACAATATTTATTACAAGGCAGTAATTATATTTTAAAAAAACAGTGGAGAAGAACAAAAGACAAAACACTCATAATCTTACTGCTGTAGAAACATTCAAGAATATGGGTATTTTAACATGTCAAAAGATTGAAAGTCTGGGAAGAGACCACAGATTTCCAAAATCTGAGCTCTGTTTTTGAAACTGTTAGACTTAATACCAGTACTTTGAATTGAACCTAGAAACAGACTGGGAGATGAAGCTGATTTATGGCATTTGGATAGCAGCCGCAATTAACCAAAGACTGCACTTTGTGTAAGCTATTGTTTTAGACTAGTTTTCTTGCAACCCCTCAAAACATTGAATCACAGTAGTGTTGAGTTACCAGGAGGAAATGACTAAATGTAGGTGCAGACTCAGTTGAAAAACAACACTATGTCAGAAACAATTGATACGCAGAACCACAACTGCACGGTTGCTGCACTATAGAAAGGAAGAGCTGGCCAGTCCTTGGCCCTCTCATTCAAGAATACCTATATTATTGAATAGTTATGATTTTACAGAGGGTTTCTTTCAGAAAAAGAATGAAGAAGCTTTATGTGGATCCCTTCAACTAATTACTAAATGAGGAAGAAGAAATAATTAATGAAATGTAAAGTAGGTACTGTCAGCTCAGTGCTGGTTAATAATTAGCCTAGCTCAATAATATCACTTTGGGCATGTGCTAATTGATGGAAGTTGCAAATACAATTGTATAATATTTTTGCAACTAAATTATCACCTGGTATCTGGCATTTAATTCAGACTTAGAGATGCACTTTCTTGCTTTCCATGGTATTTACATTTGCCAGGCAGCTTGTTGCTACTGGATAACTTGTATACTGTAATTGTTCCAAAACTGAGCTGATCATGTCCGTTATTTTTTCGTATTTGAAATAAGGCACACTTCTTGTATAAAATCATGATTTCTGGCTAAAGTATTTGGTTTCATATATCTTTAAAAACTAATATGACCTTTTCTGAAATCCTAAATGAATTCCGGTCTGTCTATCAGTCTGCTGTCTGTTTACTTACATACCTACCAACTATTAGAAAATGCCTTTATTAGAATCAAAAAAAAGGTCACAAGAAATATATAAGTGTGTTTTCAGTTATCAAAAAATTATCAACTGTTATAGTATTTTGACCATTTCTCATAACTTGTATAATAAGATTATTTATTTGTTATGAGCTGGTACTAATCTCTTCTAGGCTTTTTCTAGGGTAGGTGAGAATCTATCTTCGTAATTTTTAATACTATAAAGTACATAAGAATTTTCTCAAAAAGCTGCAAAAATGTTTGTAGAGATAAATACTATAGATAGCAGTGTTTGTACAAAACAATTAAATATTTAATATTTCATTTTTTAATTTTCAAATTCAAAATATATTTTTAAATCACAAATATAGATAAAAATTAAAATAATTAAAAATCATAATGGACTACAGATTGCTTTTCAAATAAGTTTTCACTAAATCATACATTATAGAAGTATCTTTCTAATTTTGGTGACACTTCATCATACATATCTGAGGCTAACTCTTGGTATTCAATGAACCTTTATAATGAACTTGCATGAGTATAACTATTGTGTTTGTCATAAGAAACACATGTTTTCAAAAAAAAAAAAATACAACTAGTTTGGAGACTGTTTTGAAATAATGGATGCCCTGTGTTCAGAATGTATATGAGTACTCATTCTGGACATTTATATTTAAGTTATTCCAAGAGAAATCACCACAATGATGAACTATGCATTACACTGTAAATTATTTGTGTATGTATAAAAAAAAATCACAGAGGTTCAAACCCTCTCTACCACATATTCTGTGATATCGACTTTCATCTACTCTCTGCAGCCCAGAGAATGGTATCCAAAATGTTGCCATTCCCTGGAAGTATGACCAGTTTAAGCTATATTAATCAATCTTACATGTTGCTGGTTTTAATTTTTGTTTTTCATTGGTTGTTTTTAGTCTATTTTATATTGATCAGGTTGGCTTTGGGTTGTCATTTTCATCATGCTTTGCCATTGTATCTACACTAAATGAAGTTTTGCTTACTTCATGTGTTAAAATTTGGATACTTTACTGTTTTGGTCAGTTATAAAATACTTTGAAAAGTTGGTTTTATATGTGTCCTATAAATAAACAAATGCATAGATAAGAAATAAACATTTTTTATTAAAAAAATCTCCATTTGCTTATTGATATCAGTTTGGTGGTAGAGGGTTTCTGAGGATTCAAGTACTTTTGATCTTATCTGAAAAAGTGCCCTGAAATTGGGATTAGTCATCTGAACATAAAACATGTACTGTTATTACTGAAATGTAGCTTTGATTCTCCAATTGATTCTTCTTCCACATCTTTACCTGATATGGTTCATGATAAGAATGCCATGAGATAAAAATTGCCTACATCTTTTATTTTTCTTGCATTATAATTGAGTAAAAATAAATGGAAATTAAAAACATGATTGAGATTTACATTGGTTCTTCTCTATATGTACCCATGATTGTTTAACCTTTGAACATACTGTCTGTTGCCTAGCAGCTGGTCCATGATGTCTAAACCAAAACCAGCATTAACTTGTGAGTGTCCCAAAACATTTTCTACATTGCAGTAATTTAAAATTAATAGTATACTGTGTCCCAATTTTCTCTGAGCTGTTGAATAATTCTTTATCTAATTGATTCCTATCATCTCTGGATGGAAACCTTGTACATATAGACAGACAACAGAAATACTGTAACATATGATGTGAAGAGAATGCCCATTTGCCTAATCCCTGCAATTGTTTTTACTTTTGAAAAAAGGATCAACATTAGAGGATTATACATACATTCTTTATCTTGATTCAGTTCATCTGCAATGCTAAACTATGGTTTAGTGTCAAATATGCCACCCTTACCCTTCTCTTTCCAACAAGTCCACAAGGAAAAGATTAGAAGCTTAATGATGCTTTAGTGTTATGTCTGAATTCAGTCATCTGATTGCATTCATATGTCTATATCAGACTTTTTTGTCAATTCTGCCTTTACAGGCTCAGAAAAGTTGGTTTTATAGTTAGTTTAACTGATCCAATTAAATCTTAATTGTTCAGCCTGAAACAAAGGGCTTGCCAGCAAATTGAGTTCAAGCCTATAGAACCTAAGCAGACTTGCCAATACTGAAAAGCTGCAAATGCTGAAATTCCATTTTCACTCACTTGATTTAAAACCAGAGAAATACAGCAGCATCTGGGAAGACTATATAATAATCATGGTTTCTGCTCCTTCCATTTCCAGAATGGAAAGGAGCTTAGATCAAAATGTGCTAACAATATGAATATTAAGAAGAAAATGTCTTTCTCTAAGGTTGGTAAGGGGAGAAAATCCATCATGCTGGCACAATAGGGATTTTAAGAGAAAATAGAACAATTAGATAAAGTCTTCTAAAAAAGATTGTTCTATATCTTTTTTTTTTTAATGGAAGACTGTTCAAACTAATAAAGGAGAATGTTTGTAGTTCAGAATTGAAACAAGGAGTCCTTGGTGCCCTCTGAGCTTGATTGTTTTCTTGCAGATGTTATATTACCCAAACTAGATAACATCATCAGTGAGAGTGAAGGGTCAATCTCCAAGTTTGTGGGTTGGTTTCCAAACATTTCATGAACAGGCTAGGTAACATCTTCAATAGAGTTTAAGGGGTATCAGTGTTCTGCTTATAAGGGCTTCAGATGTGAGTGTGTCAAGTGAAGGTCTTGTGATGGGTCAATTATCACAAAAGCCTCTGTTGACACAACCACACCTGAAGCCCTTATAAACAGAAAAACACTGACACTGACATCCCCTAAACCCTGCTAAAAATGTTACCTAGCCTGGTAACAAAACATTCAGAAACCAACCCACAAGCTCAGAGAACACATTTTCACCCTCATCCTATACCCAAGCTATAGATATTTGCCACTATTACAAACATCATCAGTGCTAGGTTACCCTAGTTTTGTTAATGAAATGTCTGCAATAAAACTATCAAGAAAGCACCAAGGAGCCCTCACTGTTCAAACTAAATATTAACAGTCACATGTCAGGCTTTTGCATATATGAATCGTGAAGGTTAAAGGGATATTCTTTAAAACAAAGTCTTACACAGTGCAGATAATATATGTACTGTACTGTTGGATCGGAATGCATCCATTAGTAGGAAACATTCTTTAATTCTCTCTTTAGTCCTTTAATCCTTTTTATTTGCACAGTGTCAAAAATAAGTAACAAATCTTCACTTAGAACAGGGTTATCAAACTCATGGCCCATGGGCCAGATGCATCAAATGCTGGCCATGCCCATGCCCAGTTTAGCAAAGGGGGAAAAAGTCACTATATGTTGTGTGACACCACCATGATGATGCAAGTTTGATGCAAGTACCCCTGACATAGAACATAGGAAAAGTTGTGCTGATCAGGCTAAGACCTTCTAATCTAGCCTTCTTTGTCATGTGGAAATCACAGAGAAGCATTCAGGAAGCTCACAAACAATGCCTCCTCCATTATTTCTACCTAAGAAATGACATTCAAAATTAGCAAACAGCCACTGAGACCAGTTGCAACTGGTAGTCCAGTCTTCCCTGAATTTGGTAACTTCAAAATTCTAAAGTAGGAGTCATTGTCATCATTACACAATGTAAAAAGTTTGTTCATAAGGAAATATTTTTTGTACCAATTTTAAATCTTTCCATGTAGAATTGAACAGATGGACCCAAGTTCTCACAAATAAAAACACATACCTGTCCATACTTTCTACATCTTACATGATTTTACACTTGATGTAAAGTCTCTATCTACCTTGGTTCCATGATAAGCCCTAATTTCTCAGTATTTTTTTTTACTGGGGAATAGCTTTAGCTTCTGAATCATTTTCCTTGTCCTGTTTTGAAAATTTTTCAGCTCTCCCATTTCTTTTTCTCAATGTGGTGATTAGAACCATGCACCATGTACAATCTTGCAACAGCTTTAGGGGATTGCTATTTTGCACATTTTGCTTCTAAATATAGAATTCACCTAGCTAATGCTTTATTAATTTAAAATGTTTATATACTTTCTCTTAAAATATTTTGAATTAGTTTACAATTTTTTTAAATATAGCAATTAAACAGATTCCCCACATTGACCCAGGAGCCACACTTTAATTGAAATAGTTGCCATGTTTCCATTTTTCTTGACCAGTTACTGCCATTTGAGTTCAGTTACTAAATATGTAAAGTTTTGTTGTGCCTATAGACTTTTTAACCGGGGAACTATTAAGGCAGTTTTCAAGGTTACAGAATTCTTTCTCTTAAGCTTAAAGTGGACCTCTTGGTGTTGTAGATGATAAAGTTTCCACCTCCTTCTCTAATAATGTTTTATGTCCTCATTAGCTACATAGTATTGCTTAGAAGTCTTAACCTCAGAATTCTTTCCAACTAAGTAGCAATTATATAGAAGAACACATGAGGGGTTTGTTTGTTTCATATTTAGTTATGTTCTATTTTATTGTATGGTCTTATTTTCTGAGCAAGTAAGGAGTTTTAACAGAATAACAGAATAGAATAACAGAATTGGAAGGGACCTTGAAAGTCTTCTAGTCCAACCCCCTATTCAGACCGTAGACCCTATACTATTCTGGACAAATAGCTGTCCAATCTCTTCTTGAAAACCTCCAGTGATTGGGCACCCACAATTTCTGAATGGAACTTCTGAACTTCTGTTCCATTGGTTTATTTTTCTCATTGTCAGGAAACTTCTCCTTAATTGTAGGTTGCTTTGCTCCTTGATTAGTTTTCAACCATTGCTTCTTGTCATGCTTTTAGGTCAGTGGTAGAATATTACCAGTTTGGCCCAGTTTGGCCAAACCATTAGCTCCAAGGATCATCTGTGAGCGAACTGGTTCAATCCGATGATTAGCTTCTGGACTCTTTCACCCCCCCTGGCTCTATATAGACCTTTATTTCCTGCTTTGCAACCTCAGCACGGCACAGTCGATTGCCGCGCATTTGCTGTTTTACACACAGGGCTTGCGGCATAAGGTGAGTTGCAAAGTGTGCATTTGGCGCACTTTGCTTGTGTACAAAGTGTGTGTTTGGTGTGTGCATGCAAAGCGTGCACTCACACCAAACCAGTAGGAAAAAGTTTTGAAACCCACCACTGCTTCAGGTCCTTTAGAAAATAGGTTCATCCCTCTTCTTTGTAGCAGTCCCTTAAATACTGGAACACTGCTATCATGTCACCCCTAGTCCTTCTTTTCATTAAATTAGACATGCCCAATTTCTGCAACCGTTCTTCATATGTTTTAGTCTCTAGTCATTTAATCATCTTTGTTGCTCTTTTCTGTATTCTTTCTAGAATCTCAACATCTTTTTTATATCATGGTGACCAAAACTGGATGCAGTATCCCAAGTGTGGTCTTACCAAGGCATTATAAAATGGTACTAACATTCCACATGATCTTGATTCTATCCCTATGTTAATGCAACTCTGTTGGCTTTTTTGGCAGCAGCAACAACATAGTGCTGGCTCATATTTAAGCAATTGTCCACTAGTAATCCAAGATATTTGTGTTGGGACTCATATTTGTATTGTAATCATTTTATATGAATAAATACATAAAATGAGAATCGTGCTTTCTACATTTCAAATAAAACTATTATGAAAACATAGAGTGATGGAGATTAGAAAAAGATACTCTGGGCATGACCTATTCAGTCAAAATTAACCATTTTTCAACCCCACTAACTTCATTGGAAAAGATTTATGCTTAGTGGAATTAAAATAAATGGGAATTAAAAGTGCTTAACTTTGCTGAATTGTGGCTGTTGTAATCAAGAAAAGCATGTTAGAATAGATTACAAGCTTTTATTATTTAAGACTAAGCTTGAAGAAGATCATTATATTCTACTTGGTATGCAAATACTGATCCTTCAATAATTCGTTAATGTACAAAAAAGACATTTAAGTTGTACTGGCTGCATTTCCCCTGTGAAATTAATATTTATTTTCTCTCTGGGATCTGATTATGTTCTTTGTGTTACTTGGTTTACTTTAAACTATACATTTGTCTGGTCTGTAAAGCTCTTCGGTATTTATAAATCAAATATCATTTTCCCTGGGTTGGAATATAAAATGATATTGTGTATTATGAATAGCCAGATTAATTTGTTGTCACGGCATATGAGTTACTTTAACATTAATTCCTTACAACTGATAATAAACAATATGGCTTGCAAAGACTACCAGCCTATTTTATCAATTCCTGAAATCTTGGGCAGAAATCACAGTTGAGAAAGAACTATAAAAGCTATCAAGAATAATTCATGGCCTGCAAGCTAGTCAGCAAGAGGCAGTTCACAATTCTACTGAGACTTGAGAATAAAATTTCTGAACGCTTCCTGCATTTAACATAGAGCAACCTTCAGAAAGCAACATTTACTGAATGAATGAATGTATACATACACTCAGGCATGGTGGTTTTATTTATAAAATCTTAGCACTCCTGCAGCTAGTAAAAATCCTATTGCAGCCATGATTCCCACCCAGTTGAGTGTTTCTGTCGGAAATAAGGCATATAAAATATATAGTCCAACCTTCTTAATTGTTAACTGATTCATTAGTCCGAGCTTCCCTCAAATGCTCAATACTCCTCAATGTTGCTTCTTTTCTTCAAAAGACAACTGGATTGTTTCCTTCGTGAGGAAGAAAACGTTCTGGTTCTCATCCAAGAAGTTTCTGAACTGATGAAGCTTCTTGGATGAACAATTGAACATGAACAGTTCATGAACTGATGAAGCTTCTGGGGTGAGAAGCAAAATATTTTCTTCTTCTTCCCCAAGGAAAAAAACAGTCCAGTTAACTTTTGTAGAAAAAAGCACCTTTGTGACAACTATGACCCAGATGACTGAAAATCTCCACAGACTTTTGCTCAATACTCCTGGTCCTAAAATTTGAAAGGATCTTCTTAAATCTACACTGAAACTCAGCTGTTCCAAATAATAAAGTACTTCATTGATATTAATTAATAAAATTTAGAGATATCACTAAAAATGGAAATTACAAAGCTAAAACCACTATTTTCACTTAGTTGTGAGATTGTTCCTTTTTAAATAATTTAAAAATGCAATTCAGTTCATGTCTCCAATCTCTAATTTATCTGAGATATGTTTTCTTTTAAAAAGGGAGATGGCTGAAACTCTAAAGAGTTCTTGTCCAGCTGGTGCTGGTAACTACATTTCCCCAGGGATACTTGTGCATATAGGCCATTTTCATGAGCTTAGCATAATTTTCAAAATATGGATAAACCTCTGCTGAAAATGTATTGCGAATATTTACCAAGCATCCTGATCAGTGTACAGTTTTTTTGCAAACTGAGCAATTGATATTTCATCTATCATATCTACTTTTAACTGCATTGCTTTAATTTTATCTTTTTCTCTTTTGAAACAGAGCTTCAGTATTCAGCTAATCCAATGAAAATGTGCAGAGCAGAATAATGGAAGCTCCTGAGTACTTAGATTTGGATGAAATAGATTTTAGTGATGATATTTCTGTAAGTATGAGATTTTTCTGTTTATTTCTGTGCAATTGTTTTTTCCTTTAAATATAGGACTGAATGATCCAGCTATTTCATAAATAATAACAAATATAGTGTTGGAAAAAGTTCAGTATCTTTAACTATTTGATATTTTGGATAAAAAAATAAGCTGTTACTCTACCCAGCGGTCACTTAGAACATCATGTCCACTGCATCTTTCAATGCAGGAATCCAAATTGAAATATCAATAAACATCTGTCAGGTTGCCACACCTCTTAAGGAAATATGGTAACATGGATATAAATTTATGTTTCATGGTTTTTAATTAAAGCATTTTAAATCTTGCAGCCTGTTCCACATTTCCAGGAGATGAGACTTGCATCAAGCCAGCTGTCCATGTAATGAGTAATTTCCCTCATTGTTCAATGTAAGAAGAGTAACCCACAACCCTCCCTATGTTAATAGACGATAATTCTTATCAACCATGTCCTGCTGATGGAATTGATGTTGAGCAACTTCAACAAAGTCACAGGTTAACACCATTAAATTTAGATGGTTTAATAATGTGCTATGATACTTATTCTTGAGCTTTTCAAAATCAGTCAGAACTTTGCTGGAAGAGCTAAAGTTACAACTAGCAAGAACTGCTGCAGTTCAACAAGTATTACTCATGAACCATATCGTTAAGAAGACATTTTCAGCTTTAGCAGAAGAAAGAAACAAATTGAAATACCTGCTGCTGCTTCTTAATTGTTAATAATTCATAGATCAGATGGAGTTGTTATGTGCAGAAGCCCGTTGAGCCTGGCAACTGGCTCAGAGGGTTCTGAAGCAATTGTCTAATATATGATCAGCTCTTTTTCTTCTCTTAATCCATCAGAGTTACACTTCTTCAAGGATAGCCTGAAATTCTGTGCTGATTTGTTATATCAGAACAGAATATATGTGATGAAGCACAGCTGAAGCTATGATCCATGACATGTCAAGATTATGTAACTCTCTTAAGCTATGCTATAGTTTAGTTAAGGCAAAAGAAGATTCATTTGTAGTATCGATGTGCTGGACCAAAACACACAATCCAATACTTAATTATCTACTTCAAATATGATTAAAATTTTCAATTAGCCTAGACAGTGCTCTATTGATTCACTTGAGTAAAGTATAGAGTTATTATCTTAGTTTAGAGTACCAGCAAATTCTGAGAAGATATCAGCAATAAACAGATTAAAATATGAAAGAATCCAAGCACTTTTCAAAAATTTTCAATTTTAAGAACGCTTTTATTAACCATAATTATGGGTGGCATGTTATGCCCTAGTGGTGAAACTGCCTAAGTTACTATATCTGGCAACTCACTGTTGGGAAAGAGAATAAAATGAATAGAGCAGTTACATGACAATCCTGTTGGAGGATTTTTTATAATTGTAATTTCAAGATGTGGAAATATAGAACTGTATCCTGAATAAACAACTTATATATTCTGTGGTTTCATTTCCTTATTCAACCCCCTCTAGGAACATCCAAAGTTTGTAATTCTGAGAGCTCAGTGTTTCACTTTAATAGGAATTAAGAATCCATTTAGCCTGTAGTACATTTAGCAAACCTAAATTCAGTAATCAATTCTTATTTCATTATTAAAATGCTATCATTCCAAGGCACACACTTTGTAAAATCTTACAGAACTAATGATGCATCTTATTTCACTGTCCATAATGAGATTGTGACTACAGATTATTCCATGTTATGAATACCAGTAACAATTTTAAATAAAATAAATGTTAAATCCTCAGTAAGTCAGGGTATTAGACATATTTGTTCAGAATTTCTATTTTTATTCTGGCTTTTATGTGCCATTGTTCTTTTGTTTAATTTTCATTTGCTTGAATGAAGAACAAATTCTGAACAATTTTTCTTTCTTTGTGTCGATGTTTAATTAAGGCAAGGACTGCAAATTTATTACAGTGATCCAGTGCTCATAGTATAATGTATTCATTCAGAATAATTGACAGTTTATCATTGTAGGATAAAGGAACATATCTCAGAACCTATGGAAGCATAAAACAAAGCAACCTTTTCTTCCTATAGCATCTCATTAATGAATGTTACTGTCAGTTCTAGAAATAGGTAATACAAATTCTCCAGTCTCATAATGAGTGCTGTAAAACACCACTGACTACATGCAATTAAATAAGGCAGCCTTGTGCCTTCCCAAGAATGCCAGTGGGGGTGGGACTATGGTTTTCTCCTTGTTAGTTCTTTGATTAGAGTATTTCAGGGTAATATCCTTATCAAGGAACTACCAAGAAGAAACTCACATCCCCACCAACACTAGCAGGGCAAACTACTATGTTTAAACAGGATGCAAACACCAAATTCACCAGAATTAATTATGTACCTACCTTACCAATAGAGGCCCTTGGCCTCCTAACACTTCACCTGTTTAACTCAAATATAAGAATGACATGAAGTAGAAGAATCATGCTGGCTCAGACATTGTCCAGATTAATAAAGCCCATGTCAGATATTGGGGGAACTAGGAAAGTCTGACAACAATTGGGCTACTGGAATAAAGCATACATGGATGAGCAAGAGAACCTGGAATTGATTGAATTATACTACAACAGTAATCCTAATGAGAAGCGATATATGAAAGTTGTGAAGGAACTATGGATGGACAGAAGATTTGCATCCACACTAAATGAGAAACAGCTAGTTATCCAATGATTCAAAATTGTGAAGGAGATGGTTTCACAACTTGAGAAGGACCAATTAAAGCCAACCTTAAATCCCTGACTCAAGAATATCTGAAAAGACACCTGAATATGCAGCCAACATTGAAGCTGGAGCATCATTGACACCCTCCTCCATTGGAAACCATAGTAGCTGATGTGAGGCTTAAGATGATGGAGAAATGACCTACAGTCAACCCTAAAGATTAGTTACCAAGGGGCATGGAGAAGTACCATCAGATAATATACCAAAAGGTGCCAAGAGAGCCCTCACAGCAGTCCCTACTACCACCAAAAGTGAAATCATTGCACTGCTGTAATCCTGGAGATGTTTGACTACACAGTCAAGAAGAACAAAAGCTCACAGCACTGGCTACCAGGCTAAGAAGATACACTAAAGAAACAGAGGCCAAGAAATAAATGTCCTGTTCTCCAAAGAACCATCCAACAGCAGAGCAACAACATAGTAGCAGCAGAGCTACCATAATTGGAACTCAACAGTACTGGAAGAATATATAGGAGAAAGAGAAAACACATAACACCAGTGCAATGCAAAATGGCTGCAGGATCTGAGAATGAACTACAACAACCTCCCAGAACAGGAGCCAGTTATAGGAGCAAACATCCAATGATGACGAAGTACAGATAGTCCTCAACGTATGACCACAATGGAGCCCCAAGTTTCTGTTGCTAAGTGAGACATTTGTTAAATGAGCTTTCCCCATTTTATGACCTTTCCTGCCACAGTTTTTAAGTCAATCACTGCAGTTGTTAAATTAATAACATGGTTGTTAAGTGAATCTGGCTTCTCCATTGATTTTGCTTGTTGGAAAGTTGCAAAAGGGGATTGCATGCAACTGTCATAAATATGAGTCAGTGCCCAAGCATCTGAATTTTTTTCAAATGACCAAGAGAATCCTGCAATGGTCATAAGTGTGAAAAACGGTTATGAGTCACTTTTTTCAGGATTGTTGTAACTCTGAACAGTCACTAAATGAACTATTGTAAATCAAGGACTAACTGTACATAAAGAGCTGGACATCACCTGGACCAGGAATGATTCACACTTAGTAGCTAAAGAAACTAACAGCACTGCATTAATGTTTAGCAGTACAGATGAATCATCTGTTAGCAACTAACTCCTACCCAGACTAGCTACCATAAGGAAGAACAGTTTTGATCCTGAAAGACTCCCACAAGGAAACAGTTCCATCCAACTTCCAGCCAATAACCTGCCTTCCCATAACATGGAAAGTTTTGTCAGCTAGATAACCAGAAGAGTAGGTATGGATATGAGCTCAAGAGTGGAATTACCATCAGCCACCTCCTCTACATGGATGATATAAACTTATATGCTAAGAGTGAATGAGACATTGAATTTCTGACCCAGTTAAGACAGATCTACTGTGGGATGTCATTTGGCCTGGAGAAGTGTGACCGGATGATAGTCAAGAGAGAGGAAGCAATCAAGACCGATGAGGTAGAACTACAAATGGGCCACATAGAAGACATACAGATCATATTCAAGTCCTTTGTATCCCACGATGAAGAGACAAGCAAGACAGCAACATCTTAGATGGTGTTTGAGTGTACCACCAAATGATAAGAAAAGCCCTGAAGAGTCAGCTCAATGGGAAGAATAAGATCAACGCCATCAAAATGTATTCCCTGCCAATCACCAGATACCCTGCCAGTATAGTGAGTTGGCCAAAGGAGGACACCAAAGGTTTGGTGAGTGTCAAAGCCACTGTTCTGGATGAAATCAGAGCATTCAGGAATATTTAAATCAGGTAACATTCAAAGAACAGCAGCTAAGAGGACACCTGAGGCAGCAGCAGACATGAGAGGAAGAGTAAACAGACAATGCCAAGGCAAGCCAAGACTCTGCATGGGATATACTATTGACAGATAGCTGAGGTGGCAGACATTGGGAACTCAAACCAGTAGCTGGAAGGGACTGGGTTAAAAGACAGCATAGAGGGACATCATAGCAGCAGAAGGACAGGCTCTAAGAACCGGATTCATAGAAATGAAGATCTATCACCCTAGACAGGACCAAAGATGCAGATCTCCTTGTGCAAGGAGATCTTAGAGACAACCCAACATATAGTAGCAGGGTGTAAGATGCAGGCAGGAAAATCATAAACTGTATGGTACAACCAGGTAGCTGGCATTGTGTACAAGAACATGTGCACAATATATGGGTTAGACCTGCCCACATTCCAGATGGGAGATTCCACACAATATAATGGAGAATATCAAGATTTCTGGATCCAGATGGACAGATAGGTACTGGCTAGTCAACCAGACATCGAGGTAGTAGATAAAGACTAGAAGACAGTGGTAGTGATAGACGTAGCAGTGCCAAGTAGCAGCAACATCAGGAAGTAGGAATATGAGAAGCTGGAGAAGTACCAGGGCTGAAGGAGGAACTTGAGAGGATGTGGAAACTAAAGACCAAGATAATCCCAGTAGATTACTTCGGACTGTGACTCCTAAACTGGGAGAGTGGCTCCAACATATCTCAGGAACATCAGAGCTCTCTCTCCAGAAGCGCGTAATGTTAGAAACAATTAAGAGCCTGTGATGAACTATCAGACTCCCAGGCCTCTCAGATTGAAAAAGATACATACTGCCCATAAAAGCTTTTAAAATATATTTGTGTGTTTGTTTCCTGGATCACACTGGTGCTGTTCTGGTATTGTTTCTGCTAAATTAAATTCTGTGCTTAGAAGAAACTGGATGTTAACGAAACAGTCGAGCCAAAGGTATGTTCAGTAGAAGCAAAGCATACATATTATTCTTCTATAGAAAACAATGACTAAAAATCCACCACTTATGTATAATTTATTTTAAAATTGCTCCACAATAACATAGGTCTTTAAGTAAGACTTTAAAAAAGTAAGACTTTAAGTAAGACTTTAAGTCTTTAAAAAAGAAAATTATAATAGCCATACAGCATTTGCTGGGATAATAAATAGCTTCCTTCATAATGTGTGGGTCCATTTAAATACTGTTTCTCAATTATAAGGTTAAACAAATAGGGCAAAACAATATTTAAAACTGACTTGCAAGATAGTTTGATACCCATTTCCAATTAAATTAGATAGAAGCTAAGGAATGGAAGAAAATGAAAAGTTGCTAGTCACCTAGTAAAGAAGTGAGCAATGTTGCTTCTTGGTTGCTTTTTAGATTTTCTGATTTGAAATTCTGTCACTCTATTTACAGAAATGGCTGATATTTTAAATGTTCATATATGAGGTGGAAGGTGGGGAGGGGAGATTCAAGATCTAAACAGAAAAATATCTATTAATGCACTATTAATGCATCACACACTATTAAAATTGCAATCAAATTTTATAACATGTTTAATAGATTTTTTTGCAGATAATTGTACACATTTTAATGCAGTTAAAATGAAATGGATTGCCTTTCCACAAGAAGGAAAACAATATACAGAAAAAAGTTTTGGGCTAACAAAGTGCACTACAATGGAATACCATGTATAACTTATGTGCAACATTACCTGCATTCAACAAATCAAAAGTTTCTATAAGGACATGATGTTCTTTTCTTTTGTAAACTATCAGTAATCAGTTCATTTAAGCAAATATTTCACATATTCTTCAGTTATTAAAGTCTACAAATGGAAACTTCTTTAATCCATTTCAAAAGGCTATGCTATTTTGAGGCTATACTTTAACCCAGTTTCAAATTCTGGCTTCTGATCTCTTCATGAATGTAAAGGGGGAAATGCCTTTTCCATATTTAATGGTGCCAGAAGGCTTTCCTCTCTGAACAGGAAAAATAACTTTCTATAGAAATAGCTCTCTCTAATATAATATTTTAATCCTATGTGAACTCTGTTTTATTTTATGTTTTAAATAAATTAACAAAAGGTACATTTATTTTACAATATCTCTGAAGTCTTTTGTTAGTGTTTTATTTCAGTCAAGACATTTAAAGTATAATTACTGTTGTTGGGACTTAAAGTTTTTTAATGTTGAAAAGGTTTCTTCATTCTTGAAAAGTTTGGGAAGCACCAATTTGATTAAAAAAAAACTTTATTGTTTAGGAACATAAAGTTAGATGTTTGCTTCATAATATTGATAGAATATCTGTGCTTATATCTGAGGTTTGTTTGTGCATGTGCAGTGACCCACAAATCTGGGGATTGCTGGAAACACTTGGATTTTGAGAAAATATTATAGGCATTTTTGCAAAAAGCTTTCCTGAGTCAAACTCATCCATTCATAAATGAACTCTCATGATGAGAACCAGTTACAAAGCACTGTTCTCCAAAATGATGCCAACTTTTTAGGTTATAAGTATAAGGACAGAGCGGGATGGAACTAATATTTACAAAAGGACATTGCTATGTGTTTATCTATTGGCATAAAGAAGTCTGAAAAAGAGAGGAACCTAGAATTAACAGAGGAGTTAGACTAAATGAACGTAATGATGCAAAAAAAACAACAACCACTGATTAGAATTAATGGACTTCTTTCTTTATTGCCAACATCTGCTTTGAACAACATAAATATAGACACTTCATGTGGAAAACACCAGATGAACATCTTGTGAATCAAATAGAAATAGCAAATCAAATACATAATGCAAAATAGTATAATGAGAAGTGCAATCCAGGACAATTCCAGAGCCAATTTGAAAACCATCCATAGGTTATTAAGGGTCAAATACAGGGATTTCAGCCCTTCATACTAGGGCAGATCAGGAAAAAAAACATAAAATATTGAAATTGAGATTTACTGATATAGGTTATAATAAGAGAATCTTGAAAATTGAACAATATTTCCTCTTCCCTCCCTCTAATACCAAGAGAGTTAAGTTAGGGTAACTTATATTTCTTGACTATTTTGTTTAACCAGCTTCAGTTCATGTATTACTCAGAGTCTGTCTTTAAAACTTTATCCAAGGTTATCCCAGCAGCTCTCTAATAAAGGGTTAAACATAGAAAATTATAATGTTGAGATGTCAGCAAGTTTATGACAGATAGAATACAGAAGATAAGACAGAAGTTAAAAACAAATGTAATTCACACAAATTGTCCAGAATCGTATAGAGTAGAGGTATCAAACTCACATTGTCACAGTAGCATCATGTGATGTAACACAACTTTTTTCTGCTTTGCTAAACCAGGTGTGAGTGTGGCCAGTGCATGACGCATCGGGACCGCAGGTCGCAAGTTTGATAGGCCTGGTATAGAGTCTCCTGCTTGAGCCAGGGGTTAGACTAGAAGACCTCCAAAGCCTCTTCCAACTCTGTTATTCTGTATTCTGTGAGTGCCATTGGACAAGACAAAAGACACAATGAAAAAAAGAAAAAATCTCAACATTTCCAAAAGAACATTATCCAACTTTTGTACATAACTAGCATGTTCACCAGAAAAACTGGAGGATACAAGTTTAGGGACATCAAGAAGTGTGAAGAAAACGAAAAGCAAACTCCCAGTATCACTGAGCAAGGATAATGAAAGGTATTTCAAGCACAACATTCAAAAGAGGTATAACAGAACAAGAAAAATAAAAGGAGAGGTATTTTTTAAAATCTCAGAAAAATCACAGGAAAATTTATGGCTAAGGTGATAATATCCAAGAATAATTTTGGAAGAAAGGAGGCAAGTTAGTTAAAGAAATATGGAAAATTGCACTTAAACTTTCAACTTCAGATGATAAAATGACAATACTTATAAACAGAGAATATATTCAGACAACATCTCTATTACAAAAGGAGGCACAATTAATCCGAGTGTGAAGTAATAAACTAAAAGTAATAAATGAAATATTAGCATCCTATTAATGTTGCAGTAGAATAGGCCACTACAGTGCTTAAGGTTCTGAGTTAACCAATGGAAAACATGATTGCATGACCTAGAGATTATCAAGTTCAGAGTATATCCATCCTACAGTGAAGAAGAAAGGAACAGGAAAATGTGTAAATTGCCCAAATTACTTCAGTTTGCTTAAAGTCTTGTAAAAATTATATGTGTGTATGTGTGTGTGTGTGTATGTGTGTGTGTGCTGTTCAGCTTCCTTTGGGTATTATCCCACGTCATTGTAGTGCTTTTAAAGTTGTAGCAACGTTTCAGCAGAATCTCATCTGCCATCATCAGGCTTCTGTATTGAGTTTGTATGTGGGTCAGGGTCTCACAGCCATGGGTTTTAAATTTGAGGCTAGCCTATTATTGTGGCAGGATGTTTTTTTCTACATCCTGATTGGTTGGGAGTCTTGGTCTGTGTTTATTGGACTTGGAGTTTGTTTGATTGGTGTTTCTGGTTTCTTCTGTCTGTTTTGTGGCTTTGATTGGCTGGCAACACTCTGTTCCTGTCTTGGAGGCTTTCAGTGCAGCTTGGCTTCGTGTGAAAGGACGGCTATTATCTATTAGGAAGCTAGGTTTCATCTGGGTGCTTGGTGGGGGTGTGTTTGAGCTGGAGGTATCAGAGGGAGTCTGTTCGTGCCCAGGTGTTTGCCTGGCTTGTGGTGTGGAGATCTTTCTATTTGAGAGTGCAGGCTTCCAAATGATTGACAGTCTGGTGGAATCATCTCTTCTCTTCATGCTTTCAGGTCTTTTTTCAATCTCTATGGCTTCTCTGATGATTCTGTGGCTGGGGTTTTCTATAGTGGCTAGGGTTTTGGTGCCATTGAAGTTGATGTTGTGACCTGTGGTTTTAATGTGTTGGACTAGTGAGGAGGTGTGTTCCAGCTTTTTTTACTACATTTTTGTGTTCATCCAGGCGGGTACTTATTCTTCTATTGGTCTGTCCAATGTATGTGGCCGGGCATGATGCACAGGGAACTTCGTATATGCCTTGGTTTTCCAGGTCAATTTTATCTTTGGGGTTTCTAAGGATGGCTGCTATTTTTTTGTCTGTTTTGAAGGCAGTCTTGATGTGATGCTTGTGTAGTATCTTACTGATTTTGTCTGTAGTACCTCTTATGTAGGGCAAGACAGCTGTTCCATAGGTCTGTTGATCTTCTAGGTCTCTGTTGTGGCTTCCACAAAAACAAAATCACCAACTTGATCCACAAAAACACACCAAGACATAACAGAGACCTAGAAGATCAACAGATCTATGAATCAGTAAGATACTACACAAGCATCACATCAAGACTGCCTTCAAAACAGACAAAAAAATAGCAGCCATTCTGCGGAACCCCAAAGACAAAATTGACCTGGAAAACCAAGGCATATACGAAGTTCCCTGTACATCATGCCCAGCCACATACATTGGACAGACCAATAGAAGAATAAGTACCCGCCTAGAGGAACACAAAAATGCAGTAAAAAAGCTGGAACACACCTCCTCACTAGTCCAACACATGAAAACCACAGGTCACAACATCAACTTCAATGGCACTAAAACCCTGGCCACTATAGAAAACCCCAGCCACAGAATCATCAGAGAAGCCATAGAGATTGAAAAAAGACCTGACAGCATGAATAGAAGAGATGATTCCAGCAGACTGTCAATCATTTGGAAGCCTGCACTCTCAAACAGAAAGATCTCCATGCCACAAGCCAGGCAAATACCTGGGCAAAAACAGACTCCCTCTGATAGCTCCAACCTAACCCCCCCACCAGGCACCCAGGTGAAACCCAGCTTGCTAATGAATAGCAGCTTGCTAATGAAGAGCAGCCGTCCCTTCACACGGAGCCAAGCTGCACTAAAAGCCTCCAACACAAGAACAGACTGTTGCCAGCCAATCAAAGCCACAAAACAGACAGAAGAAACCAGGAACACCAATCAATCAAACTCCAAGTCCAATGAAACAGGTCCAGGCTCCCAACCAATCAAAATGGACCAGCCTCAAATTTAAAACCAGGAGCTGTAAGACCCATATCCATACAGAAGCCTGAAGATGGCAGATGAGATTCTGCTGAAATGTTGCTACAACTTTAACAGAACTACAATGACGTGGGATAATACCCGAAGGAAGCTAAACAGCACACATGTAAGTACCCGCGAAAACCTAAGAAAACATACATACATACATACATACATACATACATACATATATATATATATATATGTTTTTTTTAAGTTTTCGCGGGTACTTACATGTGTGCTGTTCAGCTTGTTTCGGGTATTATCCCACGTCATTGTAGTGCTTTTAAAGTTGTAGCAACGTTTCAGCAGAATCTCACCTGCCATCATCAGGCTTCTGGATTGAGTTTGTACAAATGACATGGGATAATAACCGAAGGAAGCTGAACAGCACACACACATACACACACACACACACACACACACATATATATATAGGAGGGGAGGGGAGGGAGAAATGTTAAATAGATGGGCAAATTCGGTAAAGTCGGGATACAAATTCAGATTGTATGAGATATACCTTATGAGAACAAAATAATGAAAAAAGAAGTTAGAACAAATGAAATATGGAGTTTTTCCTTTGATTCATTCACCACAGCAAAACCTTAGATCAAGGTTTGCAAACTAAGTTTTCATACTTAGATCAAGGTTTTCATGGAATTCTAGGGTTCCTCAAGAATTTAATGAGTTTCCATGAGCAACTAAGAGAAAACAAACAAATCATATGAACATTACCAATTTTCTGTCATGAGAAAAGCATCATATTTTCATCATCTGGGATTAGTATTCCAAGAATTTTTATGGGATGAAAATATTTAAAGACCTCTAATCTAAATCTAATCTAAATCATGTGAGAATATGGAATGTTAAGGTGAATTATCAGAACACCTTATCATTCTTTTGGAACTCTAAATAAAGCTTAGCACAATATGTGAACAGCCTAATTTCATCTATAGCTTACTTTTGATCATTTGCCTATAAAGTCTTTTTCTATCCAAGTCAGCTTTGACTACTGTCCCAAGATGAATGTGTGGGGCATTTACACCACAGTTATGTGAGTGCTATGTTTTATATTTTGAATTTCTTTTTGTGTACTGTTCTTGAGAAAGTTAAGGTTATATACTGTAAGAATTCAAAGGTTATATACTGTAAGAATTTTTTTCAGGAATCTGTGGGGTCTGAATTGGATCACTGCTGGCTATGCCATTAGAGTTAACAAATAGGAATATTATTTTTCATGTTATAATTCAAGTAACTGTTGTGGTCATATTCCCCTGATACACACATACAAATTATTTGATCAATGATCAGAACAATAAACAGTTGGACAGCCTAATTATATTTGAATAATATAGCATATAACCACCAATTTAAAATGGTACATCAAATTCTAATGACATACGTATTGTTATTTATCCTGGATAATAATAGTTATTCTTTGGTACAGCAGATCTGATTCTGCAGTAATTTGTTAGGACACTAACAAATTGCTACAGAACAGCAGAAACAAAAATTTTAGGTGCAAAAATGTTAGGCTTATTGTCTGATAAAAGAATAACATTTATCTGATTGTCCTGGCATGTCATATGTATATGCCAAATAATCTCAGCCACACTTTTCATAGCATTTTGGTTAAAAAATTGAGAGTATGATTATCTATGGATAGGCTTATATATGATTAATATGAGTACTTTTTAAAATTACTGTAGTATATACTTGTAGATCAGCTCTTCTGCAGATAAGCCAAATCCAATTTTTGAGATGTATTTTTGCAACTAAAAAATTCATTTTATCCAAGTGTTTGTTATCTAATATTGACTTTTTTTCTGGTCTTGCAATCTAGAAGGTGGGTATGCAGTTTATGTGTATAATGGTGTTAAAAAGGAAGGATATCACAGAAACAGAGCTTAATACCTCTTTTCCTTCATATGCATTATATAAAAAGCATTCAGATGTACTGCATTTCCCAACTAGTCATAAGAATATGGTTATGTAAAAAGGATTGGACCTATATCTTATGTTCTGAAATTAATTGTCAAAAAGTGAAGACTTATTAATATGAACTGACCGGACCAGCCAATATCAGATCCCCGAGATCAGAGGTGTCAAACTCAAGGCCCAAGGACTGGGTTTGGCCCACAGGGTGTTTAGATCTGACCTGCACCCTGGAAACAGTAAAAGACTGGCCCGCAGTGTCTCTGCCAGCTGGCCGAGGCTTACAGGTGGCCCTCCCAACCGAAAATTTTCACTGGCAGAGTGCTCAGGCTGCCATAGGGCCCCCCCCGACATGAATGACATCAAGCTGGCCATACACACCCTGGCCATGCCCACCCCAGCCTTCCAAAGTCAATCATATCCCTGATGCGGCCTTCAATAAAATTGAATTTGACACCCCCGCTCTTGATCTCAAAAAAGCTTAAACTGGTTGGTTGGTTAAACTCCATTAATTTAATATTTTGGGGGGTAAGATTGATGACATAGATAGAATTGTCCCTTCCTTCCTTCCTCCTTCTTTTCTTCCTTCTTTCCTTTTCTCCTTCCTTTCTTCCTTTCTCTGCATTGGACTAAATTTATTATGCTGTATGTTAGCTGGTATACTGTAGCAGCTTTTTTTGCCTATTTTGTAATATGAGTTGTATAATATTTGTTATGTAGAAAGATTGGCTTGACCATTGCTAGATTATATGAGTAACTAAAGACTTCCCAAAAGAAATTAAAAGTGAATCCAATGATATTTCATGAATATCGGGTTGTATCAAAATAGAAAGAAACATTTGTTTTAATGTTTAATCCTTGATAAGTTGGTTTATTTTTGTTTATAAGATCATAGCATACCAGAAAATGTTCCTGTGTTTTGTCTATTTTTAAGAACACAAACTATGTAAACAGCAAAAATCAAAATCCATAATCAATGCAACAGTGTTCCAAGAGTTCTACAATGTATCCATTACTCATATTCTGTCAGCCACAATGCCTCCTTGGATGTTTAATATGATATTCCTAGAAGCACAGAAGACTAGATAATTGCATTGCAATTTAGATGGATGTGGTTTTTTATGTTTTTAAAAAGCAAACAATCCAGAAAGCATTTTGCCATTTGGATGTTCCTCTCATTTATTTATTTGATCGCATTGGGCATATCTAGGAAATGTGAGTAACTCCTTTTGTTTTGTTTGATTTTGAAAACTGCTGTGAGAAATTTACATGCACTGAATTAGTTTTTCTAGATTACAGTCAGTAGACCTGGTGTGGATGAATTTCATGCAGATTTGCTTGATACATGAATCCCTGTGTCTAAAAGCAAAACTTTGAGTTGTATCCAACTGTGCCTGCCCACCAACAAAATGGACACATACACTGTATAATAAAGCCCTGGATAATATTATTC
Source organism: Laticauda colubrina (assembly GCA_015471245.1). Taxonomy (NCBI): domain Eukaryota; kingdom Metazoa; phylum Chordata; class Lepidosauria; order Squamata; family Elapidae; genus Laticauda; species Laticauda colubrina. The sequence goes on along the minus strand of BLBF01000004.1, from coordinate 69,779,312 downwards.
CATTAAAAAGAGGCAATTTATTTACTTGCAGCATGATTGGATTTCAGTTAATATGTGATTCTTAATTCTTATTTTTCAGTACTCAGTAACTTCCTTCAAGACCATCCCAGAATTACATAGGAAGTGTGATTCACAGAATGAAGATAGAACAGGTATTCTATTTTTTTGGAAACTTCACTTTTACAGTTGGTATATACAGTTTCCCCTCCCCACCTTCCCCTCACCCTAACAATCTTCTTACAGTTCATTTTGTGTGACAGCTTTCCGTAACAATGGGTTTCTTCGTTGCTACCATCCAACCCCAAACCTAACCTCAGTTTTTTCCCTCTATTTTTTTTAAGATGTTAGATCATTAGCAACGGCACCAACAAAAAGTTCCATAAAAGGATTTGGTGCTAGACAGAAAAACACAGAATTTAATCTCAGCAACTCCAAACCACAGTATATGCAACAATTTACTGAAAAACCAGAGAAACCATTAGTGACAAGACATAATGATGCAGGCGCCAATGAAAAAATGTTGGATACATTTACTGCACAGATGGTCATGACCAGTTTGAAGCATAATGTTTTGCCAAATTCTGAAACTCTATCAAGAATGCTACAAGATAGAATCTACTCTGAAGCATGCTGTAACAGTTAAGATGAAAGCAAAGTTTTTGAGTTTAATAGTGTAAACTAAATGAAGAGACATGGCACTGAGATGAGAAACAGCTGGAGACCTTCTCTCCTCCCCCTGACAAAAAGTGTATTCAGTGTTGTTTTTCAGTTTGTAAATCGGATTAAGTGCTTTTGTTTCTTTCTTCAATGTGAAGCAAATTGTATGGATGAGAGTATCATATCTGCATGGCACTTTGAAAATCTAATTATGCATAAATCAAATGGTGGTTTCATTAATATTTTAGAATGTGAAATGCCCATAGTAGTGATTTGAAGCTTCAGTTTACATTAGGCTTTTGCAAGTATTTTATTTCTGTATCAACTTTCACATAGCAGAAAATTGCCAGCAATTATAACTATGGCCCCAGGGGAAGGTAGATGGGGAGAAGTGAAGGAAGACTCACCAGACAGAGTTCAGCTGGGCGGTGTGGTCCAGGCAAGTGAGGGAACCAAAGAGCAGCAGCAGCAATTATGCTGTGGGCGTGACTCTAGGAAGGTGAGGTGCGAAAAGGAATGAGTAGGAGGTGGGGAGGGGCAGCCAGTGGTGGCATTTGCCAGTTCGCCAAACTGTGCATAATCGTTACTACCGGTTCAGGAGAACTGGTCCAAACCAGCTGAATACCACCTCTGGTATAGTGGTTACATTTCTGGACTAGGAGCAGGGGGACTCAAGTTCTTTCCCTCCTTTAGGGATGGAAACTGACTGGGTAACTTTGGGCTAATCAATTTCTTTAAGCCCTAGTCTGGGCTAAAACATTGATTTAGCAGCATGATCAGAATGGTAGATTACTGTCCATAACCTTCAATTAATAGGTCTTAATCCACTTCAGCCAGTGGATTTACTTGGGATTATGATTATCATAATTAGGGTATATTATTCAGCATAGTATTGCTGAAAACTTACAATATCCATTCAGAAGATAATTTATTTTACACGGTTTGCTTCTTTATCAGGAATCATGAAACATTTCCATCTCAAATTGTTTCTCAGTTCAATAAGAGAGCATGATTGATTCTTATTAAAAAGAATCACATAAATAATACACATAAACCACCTTTACTTTTTGATTTATATAATGCCTTTAATCCAATGTCTTAACCCATCACTTCCTCTTCACATTTCCCCCCCTCCCAAAAGCAACCTTTGAGATAGGTTGGACCAAGAGAAAAACCAAACCACATCATTTAGTGAGCTTCCTTGGATCTGAACCCAGGTCTTCCCAGCACTGGTCCAACTCTTGGAGCACCACACCACCCTGACTTAAATATATAGTGGTTGACAACCCTTATTTTATTGGCCTTGTTTTTATTCTTGCATCCTCTAGATGTATACACAGCCTGCCTCTATATATTCTGGAGAAGTCCCCGCAAGTACAACCTCTCCTTTTTTTGGAATCTATGTTTAGCAGCCTTTCACTTTATTAAGAATGTTGGTCTGTCAGCAGTAAAATCACAACTTGCCTTCTCTTATCCAGTTGAGAAAGAATAATTGAAAGTATGTATATGAATGAAAAGAAGAAAAAGAGAAAGGGAGAGAAAATGATACATTATTAGTATAGATATGTTTTGAGTTCTGTAAAGATAGAATCAGCCAATGACTTTCTCTACAAGTAGAAATAGAACAACCCAGTTTCTCTCTAACCTCAGCAGCTACTCCTTGCTTTCTTTGGTATGAGTAGGCAGTTGAAAGGGTTTTCTTTTCTATTTTTAATCAATCATGGTTTGTCATAACTCAAAGAACTGTGATTCATCCAAGCTACTTCTTAAATAAGCCAATTTCAAAACATGATTTGTAAGATGATTAATCATGTAAATTGCAATTAAACTAAAATTTAAACAGACACTTCCAGTCTTTTCACATCAGCACAAGAGGGAATATTTCAATAGTATGGGAGGCAGTTGCTCTTGACCAGGATCTGAGACATTTTTTTTTCCAATTATGACAGAAACTGAAACAGTTTCAGAGATACTTCCTATAATTTGAAGTATATATGTGATCTGTCTCTGTTTAATAGGAGCAATGCTATACATTCTGATAATACCACTTCATAAAACTTTTTGCATTTTTTTGTCCCAATTACTGACAAAGACATTTGAAAGGTTATGTCATTCTGGATACACTTATGGGTTCAAATGCATTAATTTGCATTCTGTCTAGCCTATAATTGTGCATCAAGATGGTAAATGTATCTCACTGTGAGCAACAAGTTTAACCAGCTCTATTATACTACAAGTGCAAGCTGATTGCCCTCTAGAAAAAAAAAATCAAAGGGCTAGAGGCAGAATTGTATATGCTTAGTCTGGTTCCCATACAGCCACAGCACCTTTCAATTAGACTATATCTAAACATGTGAGGGCATCACAAGAGGAATACTGAGGCTCTCAGCCCATGGAAAATCAGGTTCTGTAGTGAGCCTTCTCAGGGACACTAACAAAATAATCCTCCCCACCAGAATTCTTCGTACTATAGATCAGGGTCATCTTTTATATTTCTGGTTCATAATTTGTATATTCAAAGATCAAAAGATGCTTACTTTCAGTTTCTTCAAGAAAATATTTTATACACACACATTCTTATGCATATATAAATAAATGCAATGTTTTTTTTTCCAAAATAATAATAATAATTTGCTTTGCAGGAGTTCAACAGGAAATTGCAGATTCAGAACTCCAAAAGACTAGTTGTTTCTTTCTAGATTTTGCCTCTTGAAAGGCTGACAACTGTACTTGCAAAATTTTCATCGACAAAATGGCCAAATTTATGGCAGAGGAAGGATCAGTTAGCAGTCCAAACAAATACAGAGACATATACAATTGGTTTTGTTAAATTTTGAAAAGCCAACTGTGTCTTTTAAGAGATGTACAATAAATAGATGTTCATAAAGTGAAGCTTTCTTTGTCATAGAGTCAGCAGGCAGAAAGGAAAAGCAGAGAATACACATTTATTTTTTTTATTGCACCTTCAGGTCAGTTACTGACTTTTGATGGCTGCCTGGAGTAGCCCCTGAAATTTTCTTGATGAGGCTTTTCAGAAGTGGTTTGCCATTGCCTCTTAGAGCTGAGAGTTACTAGCCCAAGCACACACAGTGGGGGAATGGGACAGTTTCTGTTGTCACTTCGCCACTGTCACCTTTCTGCAGTCACCTTATTGTGGCCAGTTCACTGCATGACATCTTGCCCAGCCAACTCTCCCCATGAACTTCAGCATTCTTTTCTGGTTTCCAAATCCGGCCTGGCTTAAGGGAGGCAAAAGTTCCTACCAGCTTACACTATTTCTCTGGAGGCTTCCTCACCTCACTTTCTAGCACCCCCACCTATGAAAAGCAGGCGAAGCAGAAATCACTGTTCTGTGTGTACACACACACACAAAATTCTGAACTTGGGAACTTTTATCTGCATCTGAGCTGGCAAGCTGCCAGCCATCCCCTGGCTTGGGGAGAAAGATTGCTCCTTTGGCCTGTTGCAGTGGAACCTGGTGGCTCCTGGGTTGGGAGAGGGGCAAACAAGGACAGTGACAGGGCAACTGACTCCTGACAGCAAAAGGTGGACTAATCAGGAATCATTGTTCGGGGCTGGATTCTTAAGTGGGAAGAGCCTTTGTGGCTCTTCCCTTTGTGGGAACAAGTCCTGTTACCATTCTTGCTTGCCCCTCTCCCCACCTAGGAGCTGTCAGAGTTTAGCCTAGCACACCAAAGGAGAAGTCCTTCTCCCCCAGTACATTTGGCTGCTTGCAGCTCAGATGCAAATAAAAGTCCCCAACCTTGGAATGCTCTGTGTGTGTGTACTTGTGTGTGTGTAACAATGACTCCTACTAAGCCCACCTTTTGCAGGGGGTACTGGAAAGCAAGGTGAGAAACCTTTGGGGGAATGTCAGCTGGTAGGAACCTTCACCTCCCTTAAGCCAGGTCAGTTTTGGAAGCCAGAGCGGAAAGCCCAGGGTTGCAGCGAGTTGCATCCACTGCCAATTGGCCAGGGCAAGGTGTCCCACAGCAGGTTGGCTGCTGCAAAGTTGCCAGGATGATGTGACTGCTGTAAGATGACTGTGGCAAGTTGTCCAGATCCCCACATATATCTGACTTTGAGCCTAAGGCAGAACTACCACTCAAAGTCTTCCAGGTTCTTGCATGATTCCTTAACCACCATACTATACATGTGATCTTATGAAAATAGACAGTGCTTTAGGCAAAGAAAGTTAAAGTAATTTCTGTGAGTAGTTACTTGGAATCTTAAAGTAATGCCTAGCAGTGTCTTATTTTAAAGACAAATATTTAAAAAGGAATAGTTTTTTGAATGAATGAATAAAATACTATGCTCTTCACCCTAAAGCCCCTGTCACACAGCACCAACGGATGGAAATAGGATGTAAAACAGAGAGAAACACTTGCCATCCGTTGGTTAATGCGATGCATCCGTTTTGTACTCACTGCATCTGTTTTTCATACTCTCTATCCGTCCAGCATCTGTCTACTGACATTTCATCTGCTGAAAAAGTTTTGAGCTGCACAAAAGTTTTTGAGCGGATAAAGTATCCAACGCGTAGGTTCTACATCCGCTACGCATATGGGGAACATCCGTTATACGTCCGTAGTCATCTGTTACGCGTCCGCTATATCCGCTAGACATCCGCTGTGCATCCGCGCAACTTGCATCCGCTCCAGCGGAAAACGGACACAGGGAGGAAGCGAAATGAACGTGGAACGGACACGCAGTGTTAGTAGCATGGACGTAGAAAGGATGAAAGCAGATGAAGCTCGCATAGAAAGCATTAAAACGGAAAAAACGTTTGTATAGGGGATGTATCTCAGATATTTAGGATATCTGCAGGATGTCTAGAGGATGCAAAAGAACACCTAGCGAAAAACCTATATTTCCTATAAAAAGGGGGAAAAATCACCTGGATCTCACTTTCAGTCCAGCAGCCCTGTGGTGCAGACCTCTTCAGCCTTCAACTGGCTCTTGCTCTTCCACAGCATCCAGTCATCTCCACCATGGATCACCACACACTCCTTTTGGTAGCCGCCATCGTTCTACAACAGTGCAAAACCCTCTATAGGCTCTTTCACCTGTTCTACATGAAGAAAAGGAGGTGACCAAGAAGTGTCTGGGTCCAAAGATGGATCACGAGAAGAGCCGAGTACGGACTGTATAACAAGCTGATAGTGGAGCTGAGGAACGAAGACACTTATGCATTCCAGAACTTCATGAGGATGCCACCAGCCATGTTTGACGAAGTCGTAGAGCGGCTGAGACCCAGGTTGACCAAGGCAAACACCAACTTCCGGCCGAGCCTGGACCCTGGGCTGAAGGTGGCACTGACTCTGTGTCACCTGGCCTCAGGGACCACGTACAGGAGCATGCAGTACGGCTGGAGGGTGCCACACAACACCATCAGCATTGTGGTCAGAGAAGTGGTGCAGGCCATCATCGAAGAATACCGTGAGGAGCTCCTCAGTGCCCCTTCACTGAAGAAGGATGGAAGAAAGTTGCAGAGCAGTGGTATCAGAAGTGGAACTTCCCCCACACCATTGGAGCCATAGATGGCAAGCACGTGGCCTGCAAAGCTCCACCCAACTCAGGGTCCACTTATTTCAACTCCAAGGGCTTCTTCAGCATCATCCTCTTCGCCATGGTCGATGCTGACTACAAGTTCATGTACATCGATGCTTCAGGCAACGGCTCATCTTCAGATGCCCAGGTAAACAATGCCAGTCACCTCAAGGAGGAGCTGGAAGGCAACCTCATCATGGGCTTCCCAGATCCAGAACCCCTGCCCAACGACACACAAGATGTGCCCTACTTCATCGTGGGGGATGACGCCTTCTCCCTCAGAACCTACCTCATGAAGCCCTACACTTCCAGATGTCTCACCCATGAAGAGAGGATCTTCAACTACAGGCTGTCCAGGGCAAGGCGGGTGGTGGAGAATGCCTTTGGCATCCTGGCCAACAAGTTCCAGGTACTTCTCACCACCATGCAGCATCGCCCAGAGACCGTGAGGAGGATCGTGGAACTGCATCCTGCACAATCTCAGGTGAACCCACTACCCAGTGTTGCAGAACAGGCTCGTGGACCACCAACAAGGCAATGGGGACATGGAACCTGGTGAATGGAGGCAAGGGCGAAACCTGATAGATACTGTGGATATGAAAGGCCCCAACAGAGATTCACGTGAAGGGAAGAAGCAGCGCAACCTCCTGAAACACTGGTGCAACTCCCCAGCTGGAGCAGTGGAGTGGCAAGACAGGATGGTAGATGCTTAATGGATGCTTCCTTCAGCCTGTTTCATCACACTGATGAGATTGGGCCATGTATGTTGGGTGGGCCTACAATGAACAGGGCATTTAATAAAGAGTTGTGTTTATGTTGAAATGTGTGCATGAATGATTACATTGTTATTGATAAAGGGCCATAGGTGTGGCACCTGGGAGGGTGGACCATACAGTCCCACTATGCTTGCACTGGAGGCTTATCTATCCCACTTATCTATCCTTACCCATCCCACAGTTATTACCCATCCCACAGGTATCCCTGCCCATCCCACAGGTATCCCTGCCCATCCCACAGCTATTACCCATTCCACAGGTATTCCTGCCCATCCCACTGCTATCCTTACCCATCCCACAAGCATGCAAAGGCTTAAACCATTTCTAAAAGTTTCCACCAAGACTTTATTTACTAAAATAAATGAACCAAGTGTGTGAAGCAAAGATAAACTTTATTCATAACAAACTGTAAAAGCAAAATGACCCAAGTAAGTGTCCCAAGCAAAGATAAAGTCAACAGGTAGCAACCCAGTCTCTGGTACTCTTCTCAGTCACTCTGAGGCATGCCCATAGTCTCAGGGGTGAAGGGTCCAGGTGCTGTGGAGGTGGCTGCTGCTGGAGTGCTGGTCTGAGGCACCATTGGGGTACCTGGCCCCGAGACGACAACAGGGGATGGTTTGTGGAGGAAGCTGTCAGAGAGCTGGCTCAGTCCTGTCATGTTGAGAGCCCCTTCCTCCATGACATGGGGTGTCAGTCCCAAGACCGATGACAGATGTTCTGAGGCCGGGCTTGGCTGTGGGGTAGAGGAAGAAGGAGTGTAGTGGGTCTGTCTGGTCTGTAGCTGAGCAAGGTGAGGTGTGGGTGGCATCTGTGGCATGGGTGGCATCTGTGGCATGGGTGGCATCTGTGGCGTGGGTGGCATCGGTGGCGTGGGTGGCATTGGTGGCGTGGGTGGCATCGGTGGTGTTCGATGAACCTGTGCCTGGACTGGGAAGGGTTGCCTGTGCTGCTGGAACTCCTGGTAGCCATAGCCTTGGTAGGTGAGGGCCTGTGGAAAGCCTTGGAAGGGCAGTGACATCACCTGGGGTGGAGGAGCAGACCTGGACTGGGTCGAAGCAGGTTCAGCTGGGCCTGGAGGGTTGTGCAAAAGACCAGTGATCCTCTCCTTTATCACCTGGTACTGTGATTCGGACATGTCCATGAGGGTCTGGTTGACATAGGTGAGGAAGGGCTTTCGGTTTGAGGATGGTATGTCAGTGTGTACCAGCTGAGAGGAGATCTACGCTGCTTTTGATGGTGTCCCTGATCTCCAGCAGGACAGTGTGGCTCTGCCTCTCCGATCTGGCTCTCTGCCTGCTTTCTGTGGAGGTGGAGCTGGGGGTGGGTGTGGGTTGGTCTCTGGTGTCAGTGCCCTCTCCTTGCTCCCACTGCATCAGGGGGTCCTCCACGTGCTCCGCCACAGGGAGTGCAGCTGTCGGGGGGGTCTCCTTCATGGGGTGCTCCACAGATACCTGCCTGGACACAGGAGCTGACTCTTGGCCAGAAGAGGACTGGCTCTCTGTGGGCTGCCTGAGAGAGAGGGTAGACAGAGGGGCTGCTCCTCGGTGGCGGATCTCACCCTCCAAGAAGCTGCACTTGGCTCTCACGTAGGTCTCCTGGTCGGTGAGCTTGACCACGGCCAGGCCAGGCTTCTTGAGGTGCAGCTTCCCGTACCAGGTGTGCATGTGCTTCCACCAGTTGAGGAGCACCTCCGAAGTGTAGCCCAGGCTCTCCGCCTTCTCTCTCCAAGCAGCCTGCTTCCTCTTGGTGTCTTGATAGAGCCTGTGTCCCTTCCGCCAAAGATATTCATTCTCCCTGAGCCATTCGAGCACCTCATCCTCATGTTCCTCTTCGATGGAGTATTGCCTCCTCTCCCTATCTCATGAATGCCTCTTCCTCCCTCTGGCAGGGCCTTCTGGGCCCTCATCAGAGGGGCTTCGAGGTTCTAGGGGCTGCTCCACCACACCACCACCACCACCAGCAGCAACAACAACAGCAGCAGCAAAAGCAGGACCATCAGGACCAGCAGCACCAGCACCAGCAGCACCAGGAGCACCAGCAGCACCAGCAGCACCAGGAGCAGCAGAGTAAGCACCAGCAGAAGCACCAGCACCAGGAGCAGCACCAGCAGAAGCCCCAGCACCAGCAGAGTCAGCCCGAGCAGCAGAAGCCCCAGCAGAAGCAGAGTCAGCGCCAGGGGGTGGGATGGTGGCCCTGTCCTTCTTGCCAGGGCTGGCAGGAGTAGGCACAGGCTTCCTCTTCTTCCCCATGGTTGTTGGCTGGAGATGTGTCTGGCAGCAGGTCTTTCCTCTGAATGGTGACCTGCTTGGGAGTTGCATCCTTTTATATCCATGGGGCTGACGCAATGCATCCTCCCCGCATGCGCAGTGAACACTTTGCATCCGCTGGGCATCTGCTAGGCATCCGCTAGACTTCCATGATGCATCCACGTCATCCGCTAGGCATCCGCTCTGCATCCTCTCCTTCCGCTGTGCGTCCACTTCGCTGTGCTCCCCCGGGAGCCCTGTGGATATGTGAAGTATGGCGAAGTATATTGGCAAAAACCAGCCATTGTAACAACCCTAACTTAACCAAAACATGAAAGTACTTGGGTCTGTGAAACTCATACAAACTCATAGTATGGAAGAACAGTAATAACTCAAGAAGTGAAGACCTATGCTCTCAAATGCTTCTTTTCTCAAAGGCTTTTTAACTTTTTTGGGTCAATTCAGCATTCTTTCTTATATTACATAATCATAAATTTTACTGGATCAATTAAGTCATAAATTGTCATTGATTGTTGCTGACAGGACTTGTCAGTTCACAAAGATTTTAGATTTAGCATAAATTATTTGTCTATATTTTAATTATATTTTTATTCAAACTCAGTTATTTTTTTTCCTCTATAAACAAACCTGTATAAAATTTTCCTGCTGACTGAGAATAATATTTCATCTGCCTGATAAATAAAACCCTAGTCTACATAACCTTATGATTTATCAAATGTGTCAGTATATAAGAAATATCAATTTGCTTTTTAAGGCAAGTTACCATCTTTCTAAATAACCAGATTCAGAACTTTGCTCTAAAGTATAATGTTTAATGAATTCAACACCCTTTTGATAGTAAAAGAAAGGAAACCTAACTACAGAAAGTAATATAACTGAATATATTGTATAGACTTTAGAGTTAGTCATGCCTAAAATAAGTGAAACTAGATAATCATAAATATCCCATTCCATATTTGAAAAATTAAGCCCCTTTTCAATGGTCTAAGTCAAAACTCACAGTTTGGAATTAATAGATAAATACGTTCTGCAGAATTCATCTCCAAGTTACTATGAATTTCATCCAGGAAAAATAAACGAAAAAGATTTTCTTCTTTCATTTCATGATTATGGAAAGGTGTTTTTTTTACTATTGCCTAGGAGTATATGGTCATTCTCAGTATAAATTTGACAGGCTGTCTAATCCCAGAAGTTTGCTTGTTTTTTGATTAAATATTCTAAAGTATGAAATATTAATTTTACCTTTAAAAGCGATGAAGAGTTAAGTGCAAACTAACAAAGTATTGATGGCTTGTTACATCTACTTGCCTAGATCCTTATTTTTTAAAAAAGTGTTTTCAACAGTGTTGGACAGAATTCGTTTTTGCAAAGCTTAAGAGGTTTTTGCAGAAAAGAACAGCTGGGAAACATGTGGTATCCATTCCCTCTATCACTTGGAAAAATTTCACATGTAAATAAAGCCTTCATAAACGTGTTGCCCTTTGAACTCAAGATTGTACACAATATACAAATAATGTCTAAAATGAATGAGATCTAGGATAACTTTTAAGCTGCATCTTGTTGATGGAGTAATAAATACTATCAAGTTCTATAATTGTAAATGCTTTTGGAGCCATAATAACAAGTCTGATCAATTTCTGATTTTAAATATGTAGTTTTTAAATATGTAGAATTGTTTCTTCAAAAATTATGTTTCTCAAAGATTGCACATGAGTGAAAATGGAGCATTACTGTGCAAGTTCTGCATGTTAAATATGACTTATAAAATGAAGTACACAATATTCTCAATTTTTGATTTCTTTTCAGACTAAATATAAATATTGCTATGATACTATCTACTGATTTTAACATTTTATCCTATGGTTATTTAAAAAAAAACCTATAATGTCTCCCACTATCACTTGCCCCCCTTATACATTGAAGCCCCTCCTTTCCTTTCAAACTATCACCATTATATTTCAGGAAAAAAGAAAGAAAATTCAGAATACTTCAAGTTACAATGTACTTTCTCCCCCTATTTTATTAAAATCTAAATACTATTCTTTTACCAGATAAGTTAAAGTAGTAAAATTATTATTTCCTTTGCAATTTAGATCTCATTCTTGCTTACAGACATATATGTATACAGATATAAAGGTAGTTAAGAAAATCTTTCCACAGTATTTTGCTTAAGGATAATTCCATTTTGTGGAGTTTTTGTTTAAAATGTTGGATAATAAAGCATGAGCAACAAAATGACAGAAGAGGATTCATTCTAAATTGTCTTTGTGTTTTCTAGTGTCCACCACAAACTGGAGCTCGGGAGTTTCAACACTCCTTGGAAACCCACAAAAACCAACAGGCATTGCAGACATGTATAGCAAATTCAGACCAGTAAAGAGGGTGTCGCCACTTAAGCACCAACCAGAAAGCTCTGAAAATAATGAGAGTGATGACCAAAAGAATCAAAAGGTGGACTACAAGAAAGGCAATGACTCTCCATCCATGACTGAGAATGATCATCAAATTCCAGGTAACAATGACAGCCTAAAAACTAAATGTGTTGAACCTGGAGTTTTGCTTGGTGAACTGGAGCACTACGATTTGGACATGGATGAAATTTTGGATGTGCCTTATATTAAATCGAACCAGCAGCTTGCTGCTTTTACAAAGGCAGCTCCTGAAAAACGGATTTTGAATGTGTATTCAACACTGAATGGTCTTAGCAGCAATTCCGGACCTGTAGGGGACACTGAAAAGGCCCCAATAGGAACAACGCAGTACTGTGTTCTGTCCCCTGTGAAAGGCTCTCAGTTGAAAAAAGCACAGTCCATTGTCGCTGATCAGCATAAGCAATTAGTGGAAGAACGTGAGTTTCCACAGCCACTTGTTAAAAGTGGTTCAATCCACGAACCTGAAGCCCACAGCAAGGGTTTCCTCAATAGAACTAATGCTGATAAAATGGAGAAGTCTGTATCCCACTGTCAGCTGAGGAATTTCCATCTGCAAAGTACCGAAAGCAAGTTTGACAAACTGAGCAGCAATGTGAACTGGAACAGTTCTGGAAATTCAGAAGAAAAGAATGAGGCTGTGAAAAAAACTAAGAGCATCTTAAATATTGTGAAAGAGGGACAAATTTCACTTCTGGTAAGTTTTTAAAATAATTCATAAGGCACAAATCCAAAAATATACATTTTCCCTCCTTGCATACAAATTATTTGTAATCTGCCAAATATACATTGATTGTAGCCTGCAGTGAAAATATCTTTTAAAAGATGTATTAAGCAAAATATAAATTCTACCTTTGTAATTTACATGTAATTCTGTTTTTCAAATTGGTACAGTTTCAGTTGTTTAGTTACTAACAGAATGAGTTCAATTTCTATTTAGAGGCCAGTGATAGAAACAGAGAGTCTTCTGTTTTGTTCTAATTATTATTCAGGAGTGCTTATCCCAGCTTATTGCAACAGCTTTTATGAACAGGAATTCACACAGAAGCCCCTATTGGCTTCTAACCCACACAAAGAGTCTCAGCTTTATGATCAGATATGAAAAAAGGCATTTCCAAAGTAATAGTACACAAGTGAATAAGGTTGATGTAAGGAAAACTAGCTTTATGTGCACTGTTCACTATATACCTGGTTTTGCTTTGATTCCCCTGGACGATGTTTTCAAAAACAGTACAGTTGTTAATTAGATTCAGCATAAAGCAATATATGCTATTACTTTATTAGGCTGCAATTGCAAAAGCTGTGAGTTATTCTTTTCTTTGTGTTATTTGATACAGCTTGTCTGAATAAAAGTATTGAGTGTAACTAGGGGCTGATACTAACCATATCTTTTCAACTGAAATCCTGGAATTCAGTGGGGTTTAATACAATATCAGTATATTTTACAGCCTAAAACTGTCAGTTATCTGTATTTTCTTAATTGCTGTCATTTTTGCCTTTTTTCTTTCCATTTATTTATTCAGCCATTTAGTGTTTATGGGTTTTTTTTCTCTTTACAATAAAGATCAGTTGTAATACCTTAATTCACTGCTGAGCTTTTTCTGTTGGGTTAAGCTGATGTTTTTGTGTCTTATTATTACTGAAAAACTGAAGATGATGTTGATCCTAAAACAGTAATGATGTCACTAAATTCTAATGCAACTAGCAAAAAATGCAGGATAGATGTTACAATCACAGAGTGGAATGAGTTTATGCATTTATTTTTGCTTGATCTGATGAACTGGTAGACACAAAATAAATCCACACAATGTAGTGTTATATTGTTCTAAATGAATCCCTTAGGAACAAGGGACTATTGTATTACAGTAGATCAATATTCATCCTTGCCTCGACCAGCTCTGCCTTCAAAAAAATGAGTGGCATTATACAATTAATTTTCAGTCTTATGCCTCACCAGCCTAGAAGGAAACACTGTTTTTTAATCCTCTGGGGCATTCCAATTATTTTGTGTCTTTTCTTTGAAGAGTTATAGATGGTTATATGTGAACACATGATATTGGACATTGAGTCCCAGCTCTAATTCACAATTTCTAATCTTTTGATGATGCTTTTTTCATATTGTTCATAAAAGATTAGTTCCATTGATTCTTTACAGACTTAGACATGACACTTACCTTAACAGTTAATTTGTTCTGATATACATGAAACTGCCTTATAAAAGCTGTAACATTGTTGCAATTTATACGGATCTAAATATTTTTGGTATGGTCTGCTATAAAGGGAAAAATCAATACAGAGAGCATTTAATTATTTTTGAAGCCAGGGTTCAAAGGACCCATGTGTAATAAAAAATAAATAAATATATAGTTATAGCCATATTGATCTATCTGGAAAAAACATATTGTTTGATTAACTTTCTTTATTAGAATCATTCAAAATAATACATGGAAGTGTGAAAGCTTTCTGGTTTTTTGGAAAGTCAGGTGTTTTAAAAACCAAATGATGGAGAGAAGCCAGTTAGGAAACTTTGAAGTTCAGAATCAGTTTGATTATGGTGAATGTTGATTAAATGCATTTGTTAATGGTAGTTGCAATAAATGTTCTGATACTAGAAATAATATCTTATGTCATGAAGAGTTACGAAGAATTCAAAAATGTTCTGTCTGCTTTGTTGTCATTTTGTTGCTCCTAAAACGGATATTGTGCAAATGGGGTTTGGATTTTGTTTGTACACAAGAAATTCTTAAATCTATGTCAGATAAATAAGATCAAGATGGAGAGGAGAAAATGCTATAAATGGAGAATACACCATTTGGTCTTCTCTAACTTTGCCAGCTCTCATTAGAGTCTTTTGAAAGATTTAAATCTGCAAAATTAGGGCATTATTTCTTTCATTTATTAAACTTATACCCCACTGTAGTCAATTGGCTGTCAGGAGCTTCCAAGTTATATAATAAAGTAGCAATTAAATGAATATCAGTGATGGGAAAAATGCAAAAAGAATTTAAAATGGTGTATTACAGTAGATCAAGAATATACCCACTGAAATAATTTGGTTTTCAATAATGTCTTAAAAGTCAGCAAGGAGGGGGGTAAATCTAAGTAAATCTAAATCTAAATTCCATTCCAGCATGGAACCAGTTCAGCATCCCTCACATCCTGGAACATAGAGTATATATAAATAAAATAACAATTATTCAAAGTATTACAAAAACAGTTTTCTAATCCATGTATAGTGTATTGTTCTTAAAATTTTTACTGGACTCTGCAGCCAAAACTCAGCAAACACAGGATGAATTTCCTATTGATTTTTACTGAGGGGAAAAATTAAGAAACATGACAGATGTGTTTTTCTAAAAAAAACAGTTTTCAAAGGAAAAAAGGACGTAAAGACCCTACTCCTTCATGTATTTATAATATCATGTCACAAGCCTGCAGATTTTGAACACCAAGGAGGAAAAAGTAGAAATTTTCAAAAGTGTGGTTTTGATTTAAAATTATCCATTCCTGGTCTGACTCTCATTAATAACTTTTTTAAAAGATGTATTTAAATTTCACAATTAATTATTGTTCAATTACATACAGGTAATTTTCAACTAACACCACTTGCTTAGCAACTGTTTGCATATCTAGCAGATCTACCTGGGGTTCATTACAACTCAGATTTAAAGTTCCAGGGGTCAAAAATGTTCATGTGACTGTAATTCAAGTACTCAGCAACTGGGACACATTTACACCTGTTTGCAATGTCCCATAGTTACATGACTGTGCTTATAATGGCTTTTGCCAAAAAAAACCCACCAGCATTTACTTCCAGTTTTTGGCAAAACCACACCCATAGCAAACAATCAGTTCACATAACAAACATGGCATTCCCTTAGTGTCCATGGTGATTTGCTTAACGACAGATGTACAAAAAGTCATAAAATCAGATCGACAGGCTCCATTATGTAACTTGAGGACTACCTGTATCAATATAAAAACATCCAATAAACATAATCTGTTTATAGTTGACCTTGAATTAATGAATTAACACTTCCATTTTTTATCTTTTTGCACAGCCACATCTTGCAGCAGACAATCTGGACAAAATCCATGATGAAAGTGGCAACAATCTTTTACATGTTGCAGCATCGAGAGGACATGCTGAATGCTTACAGCATCTTACTTCTCTAATGGGTGAAGACTGCTTGAATGAGCGGAACAGTGAACAGCTAACTCCAGCAGGTTTATCAATAAAGGTAATATAAAGTTCTATGATATTTAAGAGACATAGTACCCATTTGTCAATAGGCATTTGCTTAGCCATAATAATATGCACTGTATTATTGTAGGAACCATAAGTATGAAATGAAAAACTGGTGTGACCATAAAAGTCTTCACTTATAATAGATACAATTGTGCTTTTTAAAAAAAGGAAGTGTGGAGAAGTGGAGAATATCACAAAGTATCAAGACCTGAAAATAGAAGTTATTGCATAAACTGGCCATAGTGCTCCCAGTGATTATTGACATTTAGTAAAATCTTGGATGGCTTTTAGAAATCTGTACATTGATAAAATTTCCATTTCTCAATTTCAAAAGGCCATATTGCTTAGATCCATATACATAATACAATTATGTTGTCGTAGGTTCTTGGGAAGAACTCAGTGTATATAAAGGCAAATGTTAGCTAAAGAACTGGCAACCTGTGACTTTATACTGATGGGAAGAGATAATAATAATATGTTAAAGGCCCTGTCCCACTGCACTTACGGATGCAAAGAGGATGTAAAACATTTAAAAAAGCTTGCCATCCGTTGGAAAACGCTATGCATCCGTTGTGTACTCATTGCATAAGTGTTTCATATGCTCTATCCGTTGAGCATCCATCCACTGCGATTTCATCCGCGCAAGAAGTTTTGAGCTGCACAAAACTTTGTGAATGGATGAACTTTCCGCAGTGTACAATGTAAATCCGTGACATACGAGCAACAAATGTTCTATGTCCGTTTATCATCCGTTAAATGTCAGCTGTATCCTCTCTGCTTCCTCTGGGCATCCTCGCAACTCGCAACTGCAGCTGAAAACAGAAAGAGGGAGGAAAGAAAGGGTACATGGAACATCTATACATCGTTAGTAGCATGGCAATAGAAAGGATGCGTTTGCATCTGATATACATCCGCACGGCATCCCCTTTCTTTCCTTTAGGCATACGTGATGCATCCGCTTCATCCGCTGTCATCCGCTAGGATTCTATGAACATCCATTTAACATCCCCGCTACATACTACCCACGTCCATTCTTTTCTGTTCTTTTCCGTTCTGTTTATGCAAATTTTCACCACTTTTTGAAGCGGATGACAATGGATGGAGCCACCCCCAAAATTTTGCTCGTCCTCTGTGTCCTTTATACATACGTTTTGCATCCGTCGGCCAGTGGGACCTAGACTTCAGTAGGAGAACTCGTTCACATTCATACTTTTCCTGATTAGGAATTCAGTCATCTCAGCTCAGGTCCTGGGTAAATAACTTTTTTTTTTTAAATCTTCCTAATTGCCAATTGAAAATTCATTGAAACATTATTCCAAAGGACAAACATAGCTAGAAAAAAGGCATACCTATTTCAAGGAAGGAATCCAAAAATCTGCCTGCCTTTTAGAATGGGTGGGACCAGTAGATATCCTTGGGTAGAAGTGGTTGCACAAATAATCTAGTCCTGTGCCAGGACTTGAAAGGCACTCAGAAATTAATGGAGAGTCAGTCTAGTGTCTAGTCTCTTTTATTCTTCAATAACATGAAAGAAACAAAAAAGGACCACTAGGCACCATTTTGCCAATTGCCTCAAAGTGGCAATCTGTAGAAAGGAAGCACTGGAGCATTGCAGGAAGATGTTGCAAATGGTGTATAATCATTCCAGCCACATGACTGCAAAAACATCCTCGAACAATTCAGCTAAGAAACAAGATGAGCATCATCCCCTAGAGTCAGGCACAAGCTGATAGGATAAATCTTTGCCTTTACCTTTTTACTGAAAACAAGAATATGAACAGTACTATAAAGGCACATATACTGTCAAATAGCCATCAGCTGAGACAATGAGAAGAACCAGCCTTCAACTTGCTGCTCTGTTAGCCTTTATTACCACTGAATGTTTCTCTTCTGTGGCTGCTCTTTAGCAACAGTGCTCACTGGACCAAGCAAAAAAAAATTAATACAAAATTAATTTTGAAAACCACAACGTATGATTACTCAAATAAATAATTCATATTATGTTCAAAGAATTTTACTCCTACATAAGCTTGCCTAAGAATACAGCCTTAGGTTATAAACCAATGCACGCTTACTAGTTTTATGGAACTCATGGAGAAATCTATGGAGAAATACTAACATGTAATACACACTTAATTTGGAGAAGGGTCTGTATTCAGTTATATATTTCAAATACTGTAATTGTGCATCATAGGAGCATTGAAATAAAATACTTTATTAGCAAGAACGTCTAATAAACCAACTTCTGCTTCAAAATGACTAAGTAGAATATCTAGAAAGACACAGGTATCCTGTCTCTGAATCGCTTCTAAGGCAGTTGCAATTTATGACTATGAAAATGAAGAATAAGCTATGTTATGGGTACAGTAACATACAGGGTACAATTGGGAGATCCATCAAAAAGATGTCAATTTAATGTTTTCATTAAATTGCCAGTAGAGTTTTTCTTGACCTTATATTTGCACAAGAGTTGCCAGTGGTATAAGCATATACCCATAGTTTGTGCAGCTCAGCTGCATTATGATAAGCTGCCCTTATCTAGTATGCAATCTTCAAAATTACTTTTTGCAATACATATAGCTCTTGGGAGGGGGAGGACATCTTTAATGTTTTTACTGGGTCTTAATGTTCTTTAAATATATTATATCTTGTTTAATTGCTTTATAATCAGTTTTCATTACAGTACTTTACAAAACAGACACAGTAGTCTTCTTCAGCTGCAGAAGTTTCATACTAACATGGTCCTTCTGTGTATGCTGTTATATTTTACAGGTACTCAGCAGTACTATAAAATGTAATTTTTTCTTGTATTTCATAGCTGTCAGCTGACATTTTTCCAGAATAAATGTGTTATTTTTCAGTGCATTAGTTTGCATGTCTACTGAGAAATAAATCCTTTGGATTTCAGTGAGACTTGCTGCCAGATAAGCATACAAAGGAATATAGCTCTTTTTTGTTTTATGTGCCTACTAGGTTTTGAAAGAGCATGTTTATTTTCATCTGATAATGTGAAAAGGTTTTAATATCTAAAATATCTTAGTTTTAAAAATTGCACATTGAAATAAAGATGTGTAAGAAGCTCTTATTTCATCTCATTTATCCTTATTTATACAATCACACTGAAAAAAGCTTTAAATTATATCCAAAAAGTAATCTATTTTCATAAACTTGCTGCAGGACATTGTTGCATCATTGAGTCATAGTACTGTCACCTATCATGGGACTGTTGTTAAAAATATGTGGGGAAATGCTACAAATATATAATGAACATGCTCTAACCCCAGAGGTATTTTGAGTATTATTTTTGTTAGAATATCAAGATTAAAAACACAGTTGTCTAACCCTTTGATTTCTCTAACAACAGACCCCATAATCAAAATCAGAAAAATTGGAAAAAAGCTGTGGGAAATACAGCAGATATTTTGGGTATGAAATGCACCCTTAGATAGAACTATTGTTTCCTTTTATATTAACAACAACCTATGATCTATTATCTTCTTCCCTCTCAAAATCTGCATTTTATTATACAATGTCAATTTCATGTTTAAATTATTTTTAATGTTAACATTATGAACTGGGATAAGATTGTGCTTCCAGAGTGTTAGAGCTATAGCAGCCATCCTGTCTGGGAAATGTGGGAACTGTAGTCCTAAACATCTGGGAAGCAGCAGTGATTGCTAAGAGTTTGCGTGAAATAAATATATATTTACAGAAGAATTCTTACAAGCATGCCATCAAGGAAACAGTGATGCATTCAAGACTATTTTAATTCTTAGGCCACTTAGAAGCAAATGATGTTTGCACAGCAGAAATGACTCATAAATTGTAAATAAGTCTGCAGTCAGTGCCATTATGATAATAAGCACATAAGAAAGCAGTCTGGCATGTGAACTATTGGGACAGATATTTATTTGTGTGTGTTTGCAGTTGTGATGATGGTATGCTTACAAATAAGAGGAACTGGAGGGGGAAAAAAAGTCTTCTTCCTCTTTCTTTTTCTTAGAATGGTCAGCTGGAGTGTGTCCGATGGATGGTGAGTGAAACAGAAGCTATAGCAGAATTGAGTTGTTCTAAGGATCACCCAAGCCTTATCCACTATGCCGGATGCTATGGGCAGGTACAGAAAGACAGATGTCACATACATATGTATATAAAATAATTGATTCAGGCTGCCCTCAGTACATTTTGTATTCTGCTTATCCATAAAAATAGGAACATTTGAGTAATATCTGTACCAAAGATGGGATTTTTTTTTTCTGAGTACAGGTAGTCCTTGTCTTATAAAAGTTCATTTAGGGACCGTTCGAAGTTACAACAGCACTGAAAAAAGTGACTTATGACCCTTTTTCACATTTATGACCATTCAGCATCCCCATGGTCACGTGATTTATATTCAGATGCTTTACAACTGACTCATATTTATGATGGTTGCAATGCCCCAAGGTCATATGATAACTTTTTGCGACCTTCTGACAAGCAAAGTCAATGTGAAATCTAGATTCACTCAACAATCCTGTTACTAATTTAACAACTACATTGATTCACTTAACAAATGTAGGAAGAAAAGTTGTAAATTGAACAAATTTCTCACTTAGCAATATAAATTCTGGGTTCAATTGTAGACATAAGTCGAATACTAACTGTACATTGTTTAATTGCATTTTATCCTAAATGTGAAGATTGAGACTGGCATAACAAGACCCAGTAGGTTTAAGAGAACCATTATGTAAACACTTATCAGTTGTGTCCCACAGTCATCAAAAGGAGAGACAAGCATAAGACTCTAATCTTTGCACTGCTGTAGGCAAGTCAGCTGCTCTGTTTGCAATGAAGTTTCTAATCAAGCCGAGTCATGTCTGAGAATCTTCAGACAAATCACACAAAGAGCTGAATAAGGCAAATATCTGGAGAACTGAAATTTACTTTCAACCCTGAAGTGAAGCCTAAACGCAAAGTCCTTTCAAGTGTTAAGAACTGCAGAAATAAATTCAAAACAATTCTAACATGTAAGAATTGCAAGATACTTTTTAACATACTCAAAAGTTATTCATGCACAAGATAACCCATATAAACATCAGAATTGGCTACAGGTCAAGGGAAATATTTTTACAAGGAACTGGTGTTTTTGAATGGATTCTATACACAATTATTTCCTCTAGCACTTGGCACACATGATATCTGTTTTTTGAGTAAATACTTCCTATGATAGGAAATGTTTTCTAAAAATGGTGGGAGTAGTGCTAAAGAATAGACCCCTTGATGTCAATGTTGCTCTGCAAAGCTTGTACAGGACGTTGGTTTTTTTGTGTTTTTTTTTTGGGGGGGGGGGAGCCTTGCCTTAGTTCAAGGTCTGAATTCAGGAATATCCCTGAACCTAAACATTTTCAGAAAGAGTAAAGGAGCCAGCTGGATCCTTGCCAGATGGTGACATCAGAAGGAGATGTAGAGTGAGCACTTCTCCAGTAAAGTGTATCTTCAGATCGTGAATTACGTTAATAGCAAAAATGGGCCTTATTTGTTTTTCAACTCTGTATGCCAAAGAAACTGGTTCAACAAACACATCTTTGGTCTTAATAGTTGGAAATAAATCCTGTGTTTTAGTTTAATATACAAATGAGACCTGTTTGGTGGGTGTGGAGTTCATCTTTAGCATTTTAAAATATTTTTATACAAAGTATAAAATGGAATTCCTCTGAACTTGGTCAAATCTATTCCCCCCCCCCCCCCAATGATTTCATTTTGGCACCTTTGCATTGGCTCTGTCTCCTTCAATTTGTTAGGAGTGATTAATTAAAAAAGCTCAGTGCATGTAGTTTATATATGATTGTAGAAAACATACAAATGGTCACTTGATTGTAGAAAACATACAAATGGTCACTAACTAAAGCTAGATTTTCTACCATAAAAGAATAGTTCTGAAGAAAAACTAACTTTAGATTACATAAGCCTTTTCTTCAACATATAAATCTGTAAGATGGATTCCATCTTAGTCATATGGAAAAAATGAATGATCTTAAGTACTTGTTCCAATGATTTTTTTAAAAATCTGTTGTCTGACTGATTACAGATTTTTGGTGTAACAATTTTTAACTATATTGATTAACTCATATTGCTGTTCTCATAATTCAAACCAAATCAGCTTTCAGCTCCACCAGGTTTTTTTCAGGGCTTTGTTTGCTGCAATACATTTTGTTTATTTCTATATAATTTCTATATAATTATATCATAGAAGTATCACAAAACCATATGCCTATTTACTTGAGATAGTTCAATAATACTTACTCCCCATATAGAAAAGTTTTCAACTGTAGGATGAGAATATTTAAAATTTAAGAAATCCTCAGTGTAATTTCAATAGCATCTAACATTTGTTTTCTGTGAACTGAAAAAGCAACTGGTATTAAATTCTGTTGTACAGGTACTCGCTCAACATATTATGTTATTTTATTCATGTGTATATCATATCATTTTAATTATCAATATTTACTGTGCATGTTTTGTTCTTTCCATAGTATATAAACATCTCTTTTCCCTATAGGAAAAAATCCTTCTGTGGCTTCTTCAGTTTATGCAAGAGCAAGGGATTTCTTTGGATGAAATTGATCAGGATGGTAATAGTGCAGTTCACGTGGCTGCTCAGCATGGATATTTAGGATGTATACAGGTAAATAATCAAAATAGAAATAGGCCTGCCAAACTTGTGGCCTCTAGATTTTGCTGAGCTACAAATCGTAGCAGCTCCAACCAACATGATGAGGGATGCTGGCAATTGACAGCAACATTTGGTAAGGCACAAATAACAGCATTGTGAAATATTGCAAACTTGAAACATAACATCTATTACATTGGATGACAGTTGATGGATGCTATGTTCTAGAAGTGTTCCTCAACCTCAGCAAGGTATATTGACTTTAAGGCAGGGGTGTCAAACTGGTAGCCTACAGGTCAGATTCATCACACAAAGGGCATGCCCACCCCAGCTCCATGAATGGGAAAAACATTGTAAAATGTTACGTGACAGCAATGTAACACAGCAAGTTTGAGACCCATGCTTTAAGGTATGTAGACTTCAACCCAGAATTTGCAGTCCACATATTTTAAAGTTGTTGAGACTGAGAAACACTGTTCTAGTATACTCAGAACAGAATGAGGTAATATGTTTGGCCTGTAAGAGAAATGGAATTTTGCATAAGATACAGATAAAATGGGGAGGTATTGTTTCTAGCTCAAAACACTTAGAATGTTATGTTGGAACTTTTGAGTTTCTATTGATATCATGAATCAAGATTTCAACTGCCTAGTGTTGAGCTACATTCCCCACAAAAAGAAGGAAGAATGTTGGTCATCTAATTCAGGAAAAAATATTATACAGGATTCATATCAGTGACCTGTACCTAATTTTAAATGATACTCTGGAATGGACATTTTTCATTAAAAGAATTATATGGAACTAGGCCATCTATCATACTACAAATAAACAAAATGTTAAACAATTATGATACTTATGTAGTTACCAAGCACAAGTTAATTATATTAAAGTATAAAAATTAGTTTACAATCCCCAAGCTATGACACAACCTTTAAGCAGCCCTAATATTGTAAATTGAATGTTGAAAAATTTGATACAATCTAAATTACTGCATGTCTCTCTCACCTCTATATCTTTTAAGTGGAATGCTTCTATCTAATGATCTAATTTCCTATGGATGCTCTGTTTATGTAAATGCTAAACCTTACTATGATTCTGGACCTTCTGAAACTCTCAATAAGGAAAAGGGCAATCTATTTTTTATTTTATATTAGCAGTTATTTATTAATAACAGTTCAATCAAATAATTCAGCTTTAATTCTATGGATCAGTTATTGCACTAGTAACAAGTACTATCAAGTTTGGCAAGTGCTCTGCATAGTATATTGTTCAATAGTATTTCAGTATAATTACAATATAGTAACTCAATAGAATATATTTATTAAATTAAATATAACTACTGAAAAATGAAATTGGAACTTTTGTATCCATGGTGAGCTATTTAACATTAAAAGCTTAAGGCCATCATTGACATGACATTCTTTGAAGTATTACAAAGTATTACACCATATTATTTGAAGCTTTTTAAAATTAAGAACATATTAAAGACCTAGAAGGAAGAGATCATTAATTCTCCTAGTTCATTCAGCTTCAAAAGATCATACAAAAATTATTGTAACCTTCTCAGCACAAATGCTATATCTCATCCTTTTTTCACCAAAAAGCTAAAATACGCTGATTATACCAGTTCATTTTATGTTCCTTCCCCCTGAATCTTTCTGCATTCTTCATGTTCACTTAGAACCTCACAAGAAAAACTAAGAATTTAGAAAAAGTTTATATTTATTGAAGAAAGTTACACCATAACCAAAAAAAATATTCAGTAACTACAGTTAGCTATATTCAGAAACTAACTACTATTTTTTAAAAAAGTAGTTCAAATGGTTTTGTGCTTTGTTTTTGTTCCTTTCCTCTGTAATAGTCTACTCTTTGAAGGGAGCTGGCCTTGTTTCCTTCAGTTCTTTGTTTTTGAAATGGTGAAATTTGTTCTTATTTTGTTTTTTTTTTTACTAGCAGTGTGAGAATTCACTCTCCCATATCTCTTCTTACAGTAATAGTTTGCATAAGCTAGACATCCCTAAGCTGGTTTCACTAACTTCTATGGGGACTTACAACTCCCATGATTTCCAGACAGAATGTCTATTAGTTTTGTTAGCTAATTCTTGAAGTTGTATATCTATTATATCTAGTGGGAATAAAACTGGGAAGGCTGCCATAGACTTCTCTAATATATACTGAACCCAGTGCCACTCAATATAATAGCTGCTCTTAATATTTATATATATTTTAGACTCTGGTGGAATATGGAGCAAATGTGACTATGCAAAACCATGTTGGAGAAAAACCTTCCCAGAGTGCTGAACGGCAAGGATATACTATGTGTTCACGTTACTTGGTAGTCGTGGAAACATGTATGTCACTGGCATCCCAGGTTGTGAAGTTAACAAAACAGCTAAAAGAGTAAGTATTCATTGACTGTGCTATTTCAACATAGGGCTTTATTAATGTTGTGTATAATTTACACTGCTTTATGGTTCAGTCATATCTGTGCAGTAGATTATGTAATACTTTGAATTGAAGATGTACCACCAGTCAACAGGCAGTGAGTCCTTAACTATCTGCATATATTATTGTTTATGTTTATGTCACCTTGGGACATCTGATGGACATATTGAAAACACATTCCATGGATAAATGAAAAGGCTCTCCAGGAATGCAATCTAAGCAAGGCATGTTGAAATAAACCTGATTTCCCTAGACTGTGAGAGACTAATGACACATAAAATATCACTTGTAACGTAGAATTCTTACTTTCAATTCTATTTTTTTTTTCATAAATAATTTTTATCCACCATTGTATCACAATTTCTTTCATTATGCCATTGCACTCTATATATAGAAATGTGGATGTAAAATATTTACATGTGTATGAAATTATTCACATTTTCTCTCTAAGAATCTGTAATTTATTCAAAACTTTCCTATTCAGCACTAGCTCAGTGCTAAGAATTAGAAAGCAGATTCACCCCAGTTGCTTGATTAAACAAGGAGAATGCCATTCCAAACCTAGCTCTGTTGCTTTATTGACAAATAGTTCTCTAAGATTGTTAAGCATACTGAAGAAACTCCCACAATTCACAGTTGGGATTGGGATTGATAGAGTGCAAAGTTTATTGCTGGAAAAGAAGAAAGCACTGTTGATTCCAGACAAATGGTCAATCTAGTTCAGGGTTGTGGAATTCCCGGCCCATGGGGTGGATGCATCATGTGCTGGCCACGTCCATGCCCAGTTTAGCAAGGAGGGAAAAAGTCCTGATACATCACATGAAGACACCCCTGATCTAGTTCCTTAGATTGTTTATTTGCTTCATTTTTATGCTGCTCAGTTAGTTAATCTGATTTTGTATAATCTAATTCAGGGGTGTGAAACTGGCGTCATCACAGTGGCGTCACGTGACATATCGGGACTTTTTAGTTGGAAGACAAAACAGGTCAAGCCACAATAGCCAGAAATAATAAATGAAAATAATTCAGAAACCTGCAAAAGGTAATTTTGCAACTTTGTGTTACAAACCAGTGGTGACAGATAGTAGGGGTAAAAATAGCACAAAAAAGAAATACTATTTGTTGGCAAGAAAAGGAAAGGCAAAATCTTCTGTGTTTCTAGTACTACAAACTAGGCTAGTGGTGAGCCATTTAAAATATGTTTTGCCATTTCCTGATCTTTTGCTATACTGTATGAGCATTTCCATTTGTAAGTACCACAGATTCAGTCTACATATGGTTGAAATCATGTGGATGCTTTCGAGCTTTAAATTTGTCCTTTCAAAAGCTCTACAATTGAGAAGCGAGTTAATAATCTATGTCCTTTGAGCCAGGAAATTATCCACTTAAATATACCACAGCTGGACTTGTGCTGTCAGTTTTGTTCCACATTTTAAGCAAATCATTCTGAAAGTGAAAGCAGTAATGAGGAGGTGGCTGTATTTTTATGCACACTCTGGCAGTATCATATGGCTTTAAACTGAGAGAAGGAAAAATATAGCTGTTCTGGAAATTTTCTATTTCAAAAGTAAACAATAGCCAAGGTTTTATAGGAGAGAGAAAAAAAGGTATCATAATGTAGAATTTAGCAGCCCACTAGCCACATGTGTGATGGACAAAAGCTATCAATTTCCAAAATGTTTATAGGAAGCACAATAAATTTAGGATACTTCGTATATGTTTCTGTGTATTCTAATAGAGAAATTACCAATAGAAAATATGAGTCCTGTTACATCAAGCCAAAGATCCAAACTTCTGCAAACTCATTACCATTCCTTGTTCCCAAGTATACCAAAATCACGCTCCTTGTAATACAGGGCAGTCAAACTCCTGGCCCGCGGGCCAGATGAATCACACACTAGCCACACCCATGCCTGGTTTAGCGAAGGGGGGGATATCCCAATATATCACATGATGACACCGTGACAATGTGAATTTGATACCCCTGTTGTGGTAGAATTCTGACACAAATAGGTATACCTGCTTTAAATTATGTCATTCTTTCCTTACTAATCAATATATTTGCATCTTTCTCATTAAAGACATCAGATCACCAATTAATACTTATAACTGAACAAATTATGTCATATTGACCAAGTGTGATTGGACACACAAGGAATTTGCCTTGATGCAAATGCTCTCAGTGTACATTAAAAAAAAAGATAAGCAATTTACCTTGCAAAAATGGCAAAAATCTGCTGAAGGGGGGAGGGGAAAAAGTAAATGAATTAAATTAAAATATTAACAAATAGAACTCAATTTCTTGACAGTAATTTTAACACTTTTTGGCTTAACTAGGAACCAGAGATTTCTGAGCAGATTGCAGATTTGTTTAAATTTAAAAATGAGATGTCACATCACCTACCTTTATCTGCCCCAAATAGTTTTACAAGTCTGGAGAAAAGCTTTTCTTTTCTTTCTGTAACAATTGCAAATATTTCTACTGCTTAATTACTCAATTAACATGAAGAAATCAGAGAATGAAGACTCCAAAATCCGACACCACATTTCCTCAAAATGCAAAGCAATTTTTGGAAGTGGATGTGGAGAACTAAGCAAAAAGACTTGAGCTAAGTGAATGGAATTAAAAATGAAATGGTGAAAATATTTGGGATGAAACCAAACTGAGGAAGGTGTGTTTTAGGGTATAATTAAAACAAATGTTTTAAATGTCAAGAAAAGGTTAATGAGAAAGCATAATGTGAGAATGTTGACAGATGTAAAGCTGCAGGTAGAGATAGTATAACTGTAGAAATGTTGAAATATGTATGTGGTGTGCAACTCACTTAACATGTGTGCAAAAGCTGCATCTGTGTTTGATGACTGGAAGAATGCTTTTATTATTCCCCCGCAGCAAAAGTGACTGTAATAACTACAAAGGGATGAGTTTGTTAAGTGTGCCTGGGAGGATGTTAGGCAGGATTTTGATTGAAAGAGTAAAAGAGGTGATAATGAGAAAACCTGAAAAATACACTGCAGTTATATGCCAGGCATGAAGTACACAGATTTTTGCTCTTGTAGCAAGTTGTTAAAAAATGTACAGTGAAATGGGTCAAAAGAAAGGGAAAGATTGAACAAGATGTATTGGATTGACTTTATGACATCCTGGAAAAGAAAAAGAATTTAAAAAAAACAGAAAGAACATAAAGGGGAGAGAGGGGTAAGAGTTTTGCTTTTTAAAGGAGTTGCTGAAGCTTGTGCTTATCATAACTAGTCATTTAAAGCCTATTTTATTTGTTTGTGTAGCTATGGAATATGTGAGTTATTCAAAGTTCCATTCTGCAGTGTTTATTGTTCTTGTCTTATCGCTAGTATACCCTTCTAAAACTCCTGGAAATATGGCATCGTAAGACAATAACTATAGTTAAATAAATAATAATGTTGATAAAATAAATAAAATGGTAATATTTTAATTTTACTTTATTTTTACATAACTAAATAAATTATATCTGAAAGTACTTTCTCACATTATAAGGCCGGGCCTTATATTTTTTTGACTCCCCAAAAAACAGCTAAGCTGTCTTTTCGGAGGTGACTTAATTCCCCCCCCCTTGCATCCTCAGGTGGGCGGGAGGCAACATCTTGGAGTTCGGGAGACCTTTTCCTTCTCCCCTGCTGCCGCGGCATTAGAAGAACGCAACGGCATTTGGCGCAGCCACGTGCAGCCAGTCAGGGCACCTCCCTGCAACCGGAGCCCTGAGGAGACACTTGGCTTCAGGCTCTCCCATCGCCGCGTTCCGAGGGAAGGCGCTCGCCTGAGAGGATCTGGCCACACGTGGCTGCACCTAACGCCGTGGCATTCCTCTAACGCCGTGGCAGCAAGGGAGAAGTAAAAGCAACAGTAGCAAAAGGGCTCCTGGTATGAAGTTCCCCCCAACGCAGGCAGCACAATATCCAGGCATGCAAGTACTTCCGAAATGCAAGCCCCCCCCCCGCCATTCCCCCCCATTTCGCATGTTTAATATGGGCCTTAATTTGGGGGAAGGGGCTTAATTCGATTTTATAAATTGAATGCCTATTAAACATGGTGGGGCTTCCTATTGATGGAGGCCGTATTGTTGGAGAAACACTGTATTTACGTAAAATATCCCATTAGAATGGGTTTTCAAGAAATGTCTAAAATCTAAAAGCATATTTGAGAAAAATCCACATATAATTTACTAAAGAAAAAAGAAACAAAAGACTAATTCACACACACACACACACACACACACACAATGTTATGCAATTAAATTATTTTTTAAAATAGTATTTTTTAACAGTAGGAAAAGGGGGAAATAAAATTAAATTCTGGCACTAAAATCTTTGTTTAAATATAGAAAAAGAGATAACTTCTCCAGAGTATTGTATAGCTGACAGCAAAAGAAAGTCTTTTTATGATTATAGTATTAGTTCTAATGCTTGAAACAGTTGCCATTTAATGGAAAAGGCCTTTAAAAAGGGGGGGGGGGTTCATATAGAAAGCTTGCAGTTTTATTGAACAGAAATTTTATTGGAAAGAACCAACAGATTGATGCTTCTTCTTGATTCCATGCCTGTTTCTTTTAGACCTCCAAGACATATCAAGACACCAATCTGATATATGAGCATCGTGTTTTATGATAGTATGAAAAGTGAAAGTAACAGGGTTTTTTTCAGAATATGAGACAAGAATGCAAATACTATCACATGATATGGACTAACCAATTAGTGCTGTGCAGAACTGGTTTCTGATACAAACTTTCTCCTCAGAACTTTGTTTTATTGAAAATGTTATGGCTGATTGGAAAGATTTGGGAACATTGCCATAGACATTTCACCAAGCAAATGAGCAGTGAATGGATTTTATTTAAATGTCATGCTGCCTGAAAGATATAGTTAGAGTTGGGTACCCTGTTTGGTTTCCTCAGATGAGTTCCAATCTTCACTAAATGTGAATTATTATTATCCTTACTCTCAAAATTAAAATTATGTGTTCATAATTATTCTTGAAGTTCAGAATATCTCTTTTAAATATTGTTAATGAAAGATAAAATAAGAGTCATGTTTTAAAATAAAATATATAATCGAGTACAGCGGTGAAACGTTTTTCGGCTCCCGTGCCAATAATCGCATGCATGCTCATGCCAGTACCCGGAAGGCAATATGTACTGGGCCCCACAACCCCCCTGCAAATGTGCATGCGATCCCTCTGCAGCGTGCCATGCGTCTGCACATGCGTACACAGTCCCCTTGTTTCTTAACTTTTTACATTCCAAATCAGAATGGGACAACTCACTGCAGCCAACCCACCACAACCAACTCATCCTAGTCAATTTCCCCTGGCCAACTCACCACAGGACCACTCCCTACAGAATAATTTAATGTGGGTAACTCAAGAGAGGCACAAGTAGAATTGCAATTCATCCCAGCTTCGAGGGCATCTAACTTGATATGGTTCAAAACTAAAGCAAGACAAGGCTTGCTGCAATTCACTTGACCCTCTTTGGAATTATCCTGTCATCCCTTGGCAAAATGGGCAGGTCAAATCGGCTGGGGTGAGTTAGCTATGAGTTAGTTACCTTCCAAATTGTTTACATTAAAAACTATTTGGAAAGGTCCATCATTTTAAAAAGCAGGTAAAGAATTACTCCATTCTGTGTACAGGTAGTCCTCGAGTTACAACTGTTCATTTAGTGACCGTTCAAAGTTACAATGGCACTGAAAAAAGTGACATGACTGTTTTTCACACTTACGACTGTTGCACAATCCCTATGGTCACATGATTAAAATTCAGATGCTTGGCAACTGGTTCATATTTATGACAGTTGCAGTGTCCCAGGGGCATCTGATTACCCTTTGTGATCTTCTAACAGAGTCAATGGGGAAACCAGATTCACTTTAAACAATTGTATTATGTGTCAAGAAAGATTGCAAAATGGGACAAAATTCACTTAATAGCTATCTCCGCAACAGAAATGTTGGGGTCAGATGTAGTTGTAAATTATCTACCCATCTATCAAGACTACATAAAGTGGAAAAGTAAAAATTTACTGCCTAAGTAAAAAAAATTTTTGAAAAATATTTAAATTAACTTTTCTTTCAAGTCTTTGGTAAAAGAGTTAAAGAAAAGTACTGCCAAATTTCAGTGACTCTGGTTTAATCAGCCACCAGTAAATTCCTAGCTGTAAATGCCAAAGCCCTGGCAATCTGTTGCTTAAAATTCTAATCTCACAGTTTACACCAACATCACTGCTAGTAATAAATAATATATATAATGCAGGCAACTTTCAGAAGGTTCAATAAAATGATCAAAGTGCTGTCCCAAGGATTAGAAGCAATTTGCAGAACAGAGATCTCCTTTGTGTATGTTGGCATTTGTATATGTTCTCTGGGTGCAGCCCTTAAATTATAAATGAGCAGGGCCCTTTTTAAAGGGATGTTTACAAAAACAATTGTGCCTCCTTTAGTATATTGATGGACAGCTTTTTTTAGGAACAAAAATAGCATAACGATGTAATATTTCTTCCAGACAGACAGTAGAGCGCATGGGTTTGCAGAATCAACTCCAGGAGCTTCTAGAAACTCAGAGGGCAAATGGCAAATCACAGACAACATCTTCAAGGTAACTAGGCTTATAAAAGTGGGGTTTAATTTCTGAACAGTTATTTCTCATTCTTACCACACAACTAAATTATGCTTCAGCTTAAATTTTAATCTGAGTTAAAAAATGTAACAGAAATATCACACAGTAGAAATTCATATTGAATGCAAATTAGAGAAGAGGTTCTGATATGTCAAATGCAAAATTATTTTTATTTGCTTCTACAGAAATCCATAATATAAAAAAGGAAAACTTGAGAAAAGGCAGTAATTTCTTCAAGATCATGTATCTGTAGCATACATAAAGTTTTGAGAAGATCCAAGCTACTAAACTATATCTAAATCCACATTATTTGGTTTTGTAATGAGTGTAGTTAATCTGGTGAGTTTCATGTCAGGTGCAAAGAATCAGAACAACATTAAGAATTGACTAGACCAGTATGTCTATTGCTATTCACCTATTTACAAAAACCTCAGCAGACTAACTGTAATCACTATGTACCATGTTTCTCATATAATAAGGCCGGGTCTTCTTTTTTTTTTGAGCCCCGAGAAAACAGCTAGGCTCACTTTTCGGGGGTGACTTAATTCCCCCTCGCATCCTCAGGTGGGTGGGTATCGTCAGCATGGATGTCAGCCTCAGCATCAGTGGGGCATTTCGCATCAGGAGACCTTCCGCCACCATTGCTTTCCCTTCTTCCCGTGCCGTCGCGGCGTTTGGAGTGTTGCCACAGTGTTTGGTGCAGACACGCAGGCTTGGCGCTCCTGTTGCCACCTTCCCAGACATCGTTCGACACCATTCTTTTAAAAATGATGCCCTACTACAACAAAGCCTCACCTGCCCAAGAGGGCAGCCCAACCCCACATGGGGAGGTGAATCTCCTGGGGCCATAGCGCAGGACCGGCCCACCCTGGAAGAAGCGCCCAGCTACCGTCCCTGCCTAGTGCCAGGCAGAGTGCGAAGAGCCTCACCTGGGGTGCCCCATGCAGCTGACAGGCAGGCCCTCCTGCTCGGCGGTGGAGCTCTGGCCAAGGCAGTGGGTGCCTCCCCGCCAGGCCCTCCACTCATCCCATCAGGGCTGTGCCAGAGCCGGACAGGATAGGCAGAGCTAGGGAAGCAAGCCATGGGTGCACGCACGCCTGCCAAGTGAAAAAGCTGGGCTGACCTGAGCTTGGCTTCCCATGTCCCTCTAGCCTGACCCTGAAGGGGCTACCGGGAGAGGCTGTCCAAAATAGTGATAGCGCCTGCCCATCTGTGGACAGGGAGGTGAGGCGACGGCAGCATTGCTTCCCCAGACAGCGGGTCTGAGGCTACCCATCCTTTCCACCCCTTTCCCAGCTCATCCCCGTCCTCACACACCTCCAAATATGGCGGCAGCTCCAAGCGTGGCAGTGATGCTCCAAATGCCATGGTGGCACGGGCAGAAGGCAAAGCAATGGCAGTGGAAGGTCTCCCAATAGAAAGTGCCCTACCAATGCCTAGGCTGACATCCATGCCAATGCCACCAGCCTGCTGACCTGGTCTGAAGGCAGCATCATACCCGGGTCTGCAGCAAAGGTACTTGGCAAGAGTAGGGAGGTTGGTGGTGAGGCATGGTCGCTGCCTGCGGGGCGCTCCTAACAGCAAGCCCCCGTGCCCTTCCCCCCATTTTACATGTTTTAAAATAGGCCTAAATTTGGGGAGAGGGGCTTAATTTCATTTTATGCCGATAAAACATGCTGGGACTTGCTATTGGGGGGGGGCGTATTGTTGGAGAAACACATTAGAACAACCAGATAAGCATTCCAGGGTTAGGAGGTTCTGCCCACCATCACTTCTTCTCCTTCAGGGATTCAGATTAGCCAGTCTCTTAACTCTCCTCCCACCCCATCCCACTTCAGCTGCAAATTCCACCACACCAATGTAGTTATCATCCAAAGTGTAAATTTTAATATTCTATCCAAATTCTGGTCATTGCTAAGAATTCTGACCTAATATTTGATCTGCTCATCTGGAGACACTCAATGCCAAGATGGAGAAGGCTGCTTCAGACCATTTGTTTAACCTCTTCATCTAAACTTCCTCAGAATGTTGAGAAGCATCCTAATATGTAAAAATGGAGAGGAAATAAGTTATGCTGGCTCTCCTCATATTAAATTTGAATATAATGGAGAGAAGAAGCCTACTGTACAAACATCTATGGTAATATAAATGTTTATTAGAAAATTATTCTGTGGGAGATGAGCAAAAACTGGAAATAATAGATTCTAGCATGCAAATAGACTTACATTCTTAAATGTAGCACAAATGTGCAAGGCAATAGGAATGCATAGGAAAGGGAGAGAAAATGTAATGAAAACATAGATGTTGTGTCTGTATAATTTTGATTGTGGTCTTCTGTACTAATTTTTTTTCTCCATTGAAGTTCACCATCATCACCCATTTCTGGCAAACCTCAGTGGAAACAATATGACACAGATGATGTGACTCCACCAAAAAATAAACTGAACAGTCCTGATGGGATTCAGATTCATGGCAGTGCAGGAACTCAACACCCTAATCGGCCCAAGATGAAAGAGGAGGAATCTGACAAAATCCTGCGCCAACTGCTGGGGAAAGAAATCTCTGAGAATGTTTGCATGCAGGAAAAATTGTCCTTAGAATTTCAGGGTGTTCAGAATTCTTCCAAGAATACAAAGAAGGTGCCGCTGGAGAAAAAGGAACTGAAATTGGCAAGATTGAAAAATATAATGCAGAGGTCCCTCAGTGAATCTGACACAGATTCAAATAATTCAGAAGACCAAAAGAACACACCTGTTAAAAGAATTGATAAGCCCAGGCCACGGCCTATAGTGGAAAATACTGAAAGCACTGAGAATTTGCATCTTATGATTAAGAAACATACTTTGGCATCTGGACGCCGGTTTCCTTTTGGAATTAAGACCTCAAAATCAGTGGATGGTCACAGCCCTTCTCCCACATCTGAAAGTAGTGATCCTGATAATGAATCCCACTATCAGACTGGAAACGTGTCTCAAAGCCAGTCTGGGGGAGACCCCAGTCAAGCTAATCCTGATACTACAATTGCTCCCAAAGTAGCCACGAGTCCCAAGAGTGCCCTCAAGTCTCCCTCTTCAAAACGCAGGACTGCTCAGAATTCAAAACTCAGAGTGACATTTGAGGAGCCCGTGGTACAGTTAGAGCAAACAGAGATTGGTTTAAATGGAGAGAAGGACAAAGAGCAGAATAAATCTGTTCCACGGCCAATACCAAATGCTGACACTGGGGACCAGCAGAAACGTCCATTTGGAACATTTCGATCCATAATGGAGACACTGAGTGGCAATCAGAACAATAATAATAATTATCACTCTTCAAGTTTAATCAAGACCTCATCACCCTTTACCTCATTAGGAAGAAAAGCCACAGATAGCAAAGGAAATTCAGCAACTTCTACAAAAGGAAAAAATAAACCAGTGAGTTATTCTAAGGGTTGAGGGAATCCTTGTGTTTTCATCAATAATTTCTGCCAAAAATGAATGCCCAAAATAATGATACATGCATTGCAGCTTTAAATTAATATCAGCTCATCATCACTGAGGAAACTTAGGAGAGGTAAATGATGATGTGGGAACATCTGGAAGGAGGCAAGAAAAAATTTGGAAAGGGTGTAACACAAAGATTTCTGATTCAGCTTTTTCAAAATGTGGGTCATAATGCAGACTTATGTATTTGCTTGGATGAAGTGATGTCAGTAAAAGCCAGCCTGCATTCTCCAATGCAAAGAAGAAATATTAGAGTGTTTTGTTTTATATATAGGTCAGAGATGAAAAGAATATCTCATCATTTTGCTTTGGTAGGAATTCAGACTAGGAGTAGTTTTTATGTAGATGGTTCTTAAAATCCAAACCTCTCAGCAAAAGATAAAATATTCTATATTTCATATATACACACAGGGTGAGGTGATTGGATAAGAGTAGTAAATATTTTATTTGGAATACATTATAGAAATAATATTAGGGAGGCATAGCCATGCAATGCTGTTAAACCAGAAATAGGAATACAGCCATATGAAGAAATTCTAAACTATAAATACATGAAGTATCAGAGGACCTAAGCATGGTGTTACATTCTGTTTCCCTTACCTAAATGCTGTGCTTGGCACCTATTATAATGTGTTAAAACATTCATATGGACTGACATGTTCCAGGTTTGAATGATTTTCTTTTCTATACAAGTGCAAATTTTTCTCTTTCAGCATTTATGCTAGGAAACAAAAAACAAACAAACAAAAAACCAGTCATGAAGCAAGAACGCTGTCTTAAAGACATTACCAGCTATTATATAGAATTATTAAAAATAGTTTACTTGTGTTGACCATAATGTGTAAGCCATAAAGCAACTAAAATGTCATTGGTTTACAAAGATATAAGTGATGGACAAGAATAGGATAGTTATAAAGCACTGGGTAATGCTGCACAAGAAGTGAGGCAAAAGGATCAGAATTAGGAATCTAAGGTTCAACTTTTATTTATAAGAATGATGACTACCAGAGAAAACACTCAGATTATGGGACTTGTGGAGTATATAATTTGCTTCTAGAGATCCTAGGAAAGGGATCCAAATAGAATTCTGCTACAGAGACGAAAGATATGGAAGAAAGAAAAGAGAGGTATAAAAACAAATTGTGTCTAGAATAGAGGTGTCAATAATAAAGGATAGATTCAGCTTGCTCGCATTCTTTCCTGGATCTCAAATCCCTATCCATTGAAAATGATAGAAGAAAAGAAAGCAGTTCAGAATGTATTTTTTGTGGAGGAGGTGGGTGGGAGAGAATGTTGATTTTAAATAGGAAAATGGCTGATGCTTAAGGCACCTTTTTCTCCATTTAAAAAAAGCAATGTTCCCAAATCTCATGTCCATTTGAGGTCTTAGTTTCATCTATTGGCGTGCAGATCAAATAATATTCGAGCCAACAGAAGCTGCATTCTCCTGATCAGAAGTTTTGGAAGGCAGCTTTGGTAAATAACTGAGTGGATCATATTTTACAGTCCCATTCCAAGAAAAAAGCAAGAATTATATTTATATAAAGAAAGTTGTTTTTTTAAAAAAAAGAATAAACTTTCACAGAAAGTCAGTGTATAGTTCATTTAGTTTCAAAAATATAAGCCTAAAGATAAGTTCCTATAGTATTGAACTAAACATTTATATGAATGAAGAATATTCTACCTCTGTATTGGTTCTAGTAATGAAGATATATGTTAAAGGACACTAAGAAGCAAAGTGTACTGAAAGGCAGGGATTAATCTATAGATTAAGATTTGTTGAAATAATATATAAATGGTTGACAGAAGTCTTTGGACCTAAGACTTCATCAGGCACCCAAGCACCTTTTTGTTTATGTGGTACCTCTGATAATCCATTCCAACTCTTAATTGCTGAAAATTGATGTCATGATTTTCTGCAACTTCAAGATAAGAAACATCCCCAAACTACAGCATAAATCCTAAACCAGCATTTTCTAATTTTTCTAACCCCAATCTCCTCCCAAAAATCAAGGGAAGAAAAAAGGAAAAATCTCAGTTTGTCTGGATATGATGTGTCTACACCTATTTTGCACCTATTTTGCCTCACTGATTCCGTGCCCTCAGTTATTAAAAAGCTGCCCATCCTGTTATTATAGAGATTTAATGACAATTAAATGAGAGAAATGTCAATCTGTGGTCGAGAGAATATGTATATTTTCAAAACTGCCAAGTGAAGACCTATAATTTTTTTCTACTTTTGAATTTGGAGGGGGAGGGGGAGAGTCTGTTTTCATGGCATTCTGCTCTGTTTATTGTCACTATGAAATGTATTAATGAAGCATTCCATTTTAAAAAAAAAAAATTGCAACATTCATTCCTCCAAAAAGCATTATTTCAAAGGTACCTGATCCAGTGCAGCAATATTAGCATTATTTCCTTTTTTATCTTATAAAATAAAGTTGTAGACACTGTCCAATGGGATTCATCCTTGTATCCTTTTGCCACCAAGGCAGAAAATTACCATTATGTGCCAGAAGGACATCCTGATTGCTTGGGTGCAATACAAACAGCTCTCCCTTCCACCCAGGACTCGAATTAGACACTGAAGATTTTGCATGCCTTTTTTTTCTTCCATTCAATCATATCCAGTTTTGGGAGAATAGCCTGGACAAGTCCCTGCTGTTTTCTTGGCAAGGTTTTTTAGAAATGGTTCACCATTATCTCCTTCCTAGGGGTGAGAGAAATTGACTGGTCCAAAGTCACCCAGCTAGCTTTGCAGCCAAGGTGGGACTGGAAGTCACCATCTCCTGGTCCCTAGCCTGATGCCTTAACCACAGCACTAAACTGGCTCTCTATCTGCATCCTTATTCCAATGCCAAACTGCAATATAGATGTTCAGGCCATTTGTTGATAGGCTTACCTTTTCAATAGCTGTCTGTACATTGTGCATGTGAGAAGCTTGCTGCATGGCCCTTCAATTGACAAATGCATTGCCCTTCCTTAGGCTCTTTGTTCCAGCTACACCAGTTTTTCCACTTGCATGCTCATTGAAGACCACCTCGACAACAATGCATGGTATGTTCTGATGTAGAATGAAAACATTTTTATTGCTTTTTATTATTTTTTCATTGCATCTACAACTTATAGCTGTTCACAGCTTGAGCTAATGCAACAATTGATGATAACTTTTAAAAGAAAAGAAAATTTTGGTCTGCTAAAAAGATACCATAAATTCTTAAAAACCATTACTAGCATTCACAGCCGAACTAGCTTAATGGTTCCATGCACAGTATGCATAAAAACCTCATAAATTCAAAAATGCCCTTTAGTTCAGTTTGGCATTGTGTGGCCTCTTGAATGGAAGTCAAACAGCAGATGAGGATAGAAATTAAATTTCCTCTTATGCATAGGCCAAGACTTTCCGCTTATATTCAGAGAAAGTGTGCCTCATGCTCTATTGGCTCATGTCTTTCTAACTTGTCTTTGAACTCTGATTTCCTAATGCAAAAATAATGTTAAGTAGGCCAAAATTAAAGTGTTTTTCTCTTTTCATAAATGTAAATATACTTGGTTGGAACCAGATTTGCATTTCTATGAATGAAATACTACTTCTGCTTGGAGAGGGAACCAAGGTCCAAGAAATGTTTTCTGCTGGTAAACAATTTTTGCCAAATGTCTTTTCTCCTTGGAGTTGTCAGCCCTACCTCTCACATGGTTTTGGAAAGTTTCTTAATTCTCCAGAGTAGTAACTATATAAATAGGTTCATTGCTGTAATCACGTCACAACAATGTAGCATAACATACAGTACAAGAAGACAAAATAAGAAAAATGATAAAAAGAATGTTAGATATAAGAAAACCCGATCAAAATAAAACCAGGACTACAGTTAAGAACTTTTAAAATGCCTTCATATATTTAACTGCCAACAAAGCAAAACAAGCAGCTTAACTACTATCAGTTAAAAATATCTGCAAGTACTTGGATGTTCAAACAGAGCCCTTGAATTCCTCACCATTAATTCGATCCTAATTTTATCATCAATGGGATAGGGAGGACATAGTGACTAATTATCTCTGCTTGACTGATATCCCAAGGGTAGGGAAAGGCATATATATATTTTCATAGGAATTGTACCAGGATGGAAATTTAGATGACTGTACTGCAACATTGGCATCCTTTTCAAGATGTCTACTTCTATTCCAAGAGCTAAGTTCCTCCAGAGATCCTTCAGAGTAGGTTTTTAAGGCTACTATAAAATCACTGAAAAGGCTCCCACAACCTTCTTCCTCTTACATTTTAAAATTCAACTGACTACAGGTCTGGATCTAACTCAGAATTTCAGTTTTTACTGGACACTCATTTGGAAAAGAGGTGAACTATAGCTAAAGTTGTCTATAAGGTTCAATGCAGCCACCAGTTTTATAGTTGTTCAGATTTTTGGAACCTACTTATTTTAGTATTTTATCACCCAATGTAACAAAGAAGTTGGCAATGATAAAACAAGAATGGCAATTACATTAAAAAATAAATAATTTTAGCAACAGATTTGGGGGTAAATGTCTTTATTTAAGTTATGAAATGTATGATAGCTTTTTAAATCCCATACATTCTATTTGCCTTTTTTAGAGAAAAATTCATATGCAACTTTAGAATAGATATATGATGGATGGATGCATAGATAGATAGATAGATAGATAGATAGATAGATAGATAGATAGATAGATAGATGCCGGGTGGCTGGCTGATGATAAATAGCAAGTTAGATAAACCCATCTGTTTCTCAGGGTTGAATATAGCACATACACTACATGATTAAACCCTGAGAAACAAAGCCATATGTGTGTGTGTGTGTATGTATTTATGTATGTATGTATGTATGTATGTATGTATGTATGTATGTATGTATATATATATATATATATATATATATATATATATATATATATATATATATATATA
>BLBF01000004.1:69706755-69739213 GCA_015471245.1 Laticauda colubrina | reverse complement strand
ATATATATATATATATATATATATATATATATATATATATATATATATAAAATTTGTTTTTTTAAGCTTTTGCGGGTACTTACATGTGTGCTGTTCAGCTTCCTTCGGGTATTATCCCACGTCATTGTAGTGCTTTCAAAGTTGTAGCAACGTTTCAACCTGAAAGCATGAATAGAAGAGATGATTCCAGCAGACTGTCAATCATTTGGAAGCCTGCACTCTCAAATAGAAAGATCTCCACACCACAAACCAGGCAAACACCTGAGCACAAACAGACTCCCTCTGATGCCTCCAACTCGAACACACCCCCACCAGGCACCCAGGTGAAACCTGGCTTCCTAATGGATAGCAGCCGTCCTTTCACACGAAGCCAAGCTGCACTGAAAGCCTCCAACACAGGAACAGAGTGTTGCCAGCCAATCAAAGCCACAAAACAGACAGAAGAAACCAGAAACACCAATCAATCAAACTCCAAGTCCAGTGAACACAGACCAAAACTCCCAGCCAATCAGAATAGGCCAGCCTCGAATTTGAAACCAAAAGCTGTGAGACCCACATCCATACAGAAGCCTGAGGATGGCAGATGAGATTCTGCTGAAACGTTGCTACAACTT
The DNA here is from genome assembly GCA_015471245.1 of Laticauda colubrina. Taxonomy (NCBI): domain Eukaryota; kingdom Metazoa; phylum Chordata; class Lepidosauria; order Squamata; family Elapidae; genus Laticauda; species Laticauda colubrina. Next base: position 69,738,599 of record BLBF01000004.1, on the reverse strand, counting down.
TAACAGAACTACAATGACATGGGATAATACCCGAAGGAAGATATATATATATAAATAATATCAAATATATCAAATTTAAAACTAACGGCTGTGATAGCCTGACCCACATACAAACTCAATACAGAAGCATATATCCCCTCTCTCTCCCCGTCTATCTACCATCTTATCTTTTATCTATATGTCTGTGTTTTTAATTATATCTATATCTAATTATCTATCATCTATTATCTGTCTGTTTCTAATTATCTATCTAGCATGTTTTATCAGCGATAAGTATTTTAATCACATCTCTAATACATTTCTCATGAAAGCTATTATATTACTTTTAATATCTTTGTACTTACTGCATAATGAATCTCCAGGGATCAATATTTGTTATCCTCCAAGTTATTCTGTCCATTTTTAGAAATGAATAGGCTCTTTTTTTCATTAGGTATATGTGTTCAGATCATCAATATCCATTTATTATCAGCAAGCAAACTTGGTATAAATTACTTGTAAGAAAGAAGGAAGGCTACACATGGCTACAATTTGCAGTGGGTACGATATGAACTTTGTGCTTAAATAAATGCCGCTGTGAACTATAGTATCTTTACAGAAGCTGTTATTTGTACATTACTTCTCCACCACTTACATTGAAGACAGTAGCAATCTTTTAATACACCTTCAAAGGTGTAATGAAAGATTATATATGCAGAATAGAGGCTAAGACTGTCTCTGTTTTTCCCAATATGTGAAACAACTTTTTCATTTTCTCATTCATCTAAGAGCAGCTTGTTCCCATCTCTTTAGAATTTAATGTGAGCCATAAGAACCAAGTTTACAGAGTTAGGTCAGAATTTTCACAAGCAATTGCTTATAGTTTGATGGGAAACACTGACCATACATTATCTTTAATGCGGAACATGCTATTCTGTACATGAAAGGTAGCTTCTGTTTGCAGAAAGTACTTGAATCCAATGAAAGTTCTTCCAGGAGAAAGAAAGGAAAATAGTTTTTTAAAGTACAGTATGGGAAATTTCAAAAACTACTCCTAAGAATGTGATACTTTCCAGAACCTCATGGTAGTTGGCAGCGGGAGAGTTGGTAAAAATAGTATCACCATTGCTTTTGCGGTAGAACATCCTGTGAACAAAATAAAATTCATTGGTAGTGTTAATTCATTTTTCAGTTTCATAACTAAATACTTTTCCTAAAAAATAGGGTAAATCTTAAGTGGAAAGGAAATTTTATTTTTAGCCTTTTGTCTGCAATCTACAGAAACAGGACCGCAAAAAAGGGGTTTTCTTAGTTAATATCACCATCCTAAAAGTGCTTGCAAGCATTATCCCAAAATGTAATATGTGTGTCTGTGGTGTGGCTTGGAATTACAGCAAACAAAATATTTGCCAGATAGAAAACATTTGAGCAAGGATGCCTTCTCAACTGGACAAGTTTAGATCGTTGTGAAGATCAGCTTAGAAAGGCCACAGTTATGTTAAATATAGAACAGGCAATCATGGTGAGCATGAAGTATTTTTTTTTGCTCAGTTACTTGAAATAGAGCAAATTGCTCTTTGAAAATGTAGTATGAAACTGGGCAAAACAACAGATTTGCTTTATCTAACTCAAGCATTTCTGGGTTTATTTAGCTACAATTTCTGAATTTTGATTTCTAAAATTACCAACTTGGTGTCTATATACAAAACATTTTACATATACTCAACACAGAAAAAAAAAACCACAGTTTATCTAAAAAGCTTTTAAGCTGTATGGTTCATTGTTAAAACACATACTTTGCTTGCATGAAGTTCCAGAAAGAACTGTAAAAATCTTGGAATTAGTCCTGGCTTATTGAAGTAGAAAGAGCAAGGTGACCTACACTAGAATACAACATTTCTCATAAACATTCAAACAATAATGGAGTGGACTAGACTGAAGGGTGAACCTTCAAAGTTGTCAATTAAAAACTATTGCAATGGGGCTTATCTTACAATTATACTATATATCATATTTGCAAGGAGGTATTATGCATATGTTTATGTATAAACTTTAAATAACCAAGGATTTAAGCAGATAACCCTCAACTCCTTCTTTAAAAATGGCATCAAAATCACAGAACATGGAATACAAGGATTAAACCATGTTTTTTTGTGTGACAGTTCTGACCAAAAATAAACATCTCACCATAACTTTTATTTATCCCAATAACTGATGTATTACCATGCTGGATTTCTTGTATTACTCCAATAAAATAGCAGCATAGCCATCAGGGACCATCTATATTACGAGTCTTCCTAAGCATTTTTCTGTAAAAATGATCAGGATATTTCATTTATTTGTTTTCATTTGGAAATTATCTTCAAACCAGAAAACTTGAAACTACACAGGGCTATTTGAACTGAATATTTATGAATTTGATGCAAAAGTCTCTTCAATATATACAAAATTGCAGGCAATCAAACGTATTATTTCTTTTGTTTTACATGGTTACAATACCTATACAGTATGTGTATGCTTGCTAAACTCATGATTTTGATTTATTGGTGAAGTTTTAAATGTTATTTATTTTATTTATAGCTTGCTTTTTTGTGCAACTCAAGGAAGATATACATAATGTTTCTTCCTATTTTCCTCAAAATAAAAACCTTGTAAAGTGAGTTGGGCTAAGAGAAAATGATTGACCAATAGTTTCTGTGCCTAAGGGATTATCAGTATGCACATGCTCCCAATTTCTAATCCAGCACTTTAACCACCACATCAAACTATAGCCCAGGGATTTCCAACCTTGGCAACTTTAGCAGCTTGACAACTCTAGCAGGGGTGTGGACCTGCTGACTGTAGAATACTAACTGAGCTAGTATTAGGAGCTGAAGTCCACAAGGCTTAAAGTTGTCATGATTGAACACCCCTGTTATAGACAATAGTAACTGACCACATAATCAAGCAATCAGTTAAAAGAAAAGTTAACTGACAAGCATTGTTAAAATTGGGTTTTGAGAACAAAGCAAATACTATATGCAAGTTTCAGAGTCAAAATTCAGCTGTCTGTCCTATTAATGCATAGGGCAGTAGCAGTGATATTATTTTTTTTAAAAAAAAGCTTCTTGAGGCAACTTTTTGTCACACCAATGTATTCAAATTTAATTAGACAATATGGAGAGTAAAATGGAAAGTGACAGGTTCATTAGAGATTTTATGATGTTGCAATTCTTTAAGACTGTTCTTTCTACTATCAATGAGGAAGGGAGCATGTATTGAAAGTTGCCTACTGTGAAAGAATTGACCTAGCCACTTTTCTGTCCAAATTGCAAACCATAAAAATACAGAGCATTGTGTAAAGTTACTGAATATTTTCAAAATATATCATGGAAGAGGTTTTAATTTTCTTTTCTTACATATTCCCCGTAGTTCCTCTATAAATGCATATTCAATTCTTAATTAACAGCTATTTATATAGTGCAAAACCAGTTTTGCAAATATATGTATAGTATACAGTTTTTAATACTATGATTGTAGCTGAATAATATAATCTTAATGATATATGCATTGGGGGATAAACAGCATATTTTTACAATTAGAGTCTACTTAGGCAGAATAAAATTATTATGAAAAAGTATGCTTGTTATTTGCATACTTTTTAATATCCACATGCATAATAGAAGAACCTCTCATATTGAAATTTAGTTCAACATTGAAAGATCTGTTAACTCCACATAGTTTATAATTCTGAATACTATGATGTAGGGGAAAAAATTAACTGGAATTTAAAATCATTGCTCATTTCCCAATCATACATATTTATTCCAGGCTGCTTTGGTAGAAATAAATAAATTTTTATATAAGTTGGATTTTTCCACAAGGTAATTGCCATAGTCCAAGTGAGTACACATATAGTATGCCGTAATTGTCTCTGACAGTGGGATGGATGGAGATTGGAATATAAATAATCTCTGTGGTATTTATTAGCTATAAGATTCAAATTTGTCTACATATTGATGGTCCACCAAATGTCTGTGCCAATTTAAGACTAATGCTACTTTTGGGTTATGATTAACTACATGTTATTTGATCATAAACATTTCTCTTTTTTTTCTTGCTAGGCATAACAGCTACAATGAAAAACCTCAGAGCTTTTACAGCAAAAACTGTTTTGAAGAACCAGAGCTGCAAGAATTGTTCCTTTGACTTAACATTTCACTGGATATCATAGTCTTCCTCCAAACATGGCCTGAAATCTTCCCTCTTGGAACTTACCCATACTAATTTCACCAGCAAAATAACAAACTCTTAGGATGCCTTAAATTTGTAGCTTTTAGACAATATACAAAAATTAATCATGTATGTGTCTATGTCACTTTTTGTAAAGTGTTCTGTTTAAGGCAGGGATGAAAAAAGCCATGGATTGGAAACCCAATGATGCAAGGATCCTTCCAAATAATCATCTGACCTCCATTTTTTTACATTCTCTGTTGCATGGGTATAATGTAATGTGTCCTGTATCTCTCTTTTTCAAAACCTATTTGTGTCTGTTAAAAAAAAGAAAGAAGATGAAAGAAAGACTCTATAATAGGGGTCCCCAAACTTGGCAACTCTAAGACTTGTGGACTTCAACTCCCAGAATTGCTGAACTAACATGACTGGAGGAGGAATTCTGGGAGTTGAACTCCACAAGTCTTAAAGTTGCCAAGATCTCTGCTCTATAAGTACTAATCGTCGCTGAGCCCAAGACAATGGCTCCCTCCCTCCTTCTGGTCCCTATATTTTGTCACCCTTTCTGAATGTTTGTATAAAAGAAAATAAACCAGTATTAACCAAAACAAACATGCATACATGATCACATGTATATTCTGCTTCATTTCTTTTAATTATCTTTGTGATCCAATTCATTTGAAACATTTTGTTCTTAAAAAATAATCATAGGTAGACTATGGTTAGGACGTTTTGATATTAAATCATTGTATAAGGATGCTGAAGTTTTGACCTCTGATCATCATCATCTTCACCATCATCAAAAAATTATATAAACTAGAATAAGGATTTGTTCCACTAGTGTTCAGACAGCTTATTGAGAAGTAGATATAGAATCCATAAAGTAAGATAACAGCTCAAAGTACAACAACATAGAATCTATTTGAGTAGATATACTCAAATAGTATATCCCATAGTATATTTGGGACCTGTCCCAAAGTCAAGTGAACTTGTGGTCCATTTTTCATGCAGCACCTACCTAAAACGTTAATGCAGCGAGGCAGGCAAAATTAAGATTGATGTTGCATTATAATCTCTAAATACAATTTTGGATGTATGTCATAAGTAATTTGGTCTAAAAGAAATAATCTATATAGAAAGGCTTTTATGTATTCTTTCAATTCAGAATTATCTTCTGGCAATTGCCTGGACAAGACTTCATTTTTCTTGGCAAGATTTTTCAGAAGGGATTTATTGTTGTCACAGAGCTGAGAGACAATGATTAGTTCAAAGCTGCCAGTTGGCTTTGTACCGAAGGCAGGACTGGAACTCATAGTCCCCCAATTTTTAGCCTGGTACTTCAATCTGGTCTTCTTAAAACTGACTTTAAAGCATTTGCATTATTTTACTACCCAAAGATGAAGTGATATCATAGTCTTCTCTAGTTCTTGAAGTTACTCTGCCATATTCACTATCTGAGAATTCTGCATAAGACTAGGAAAAATGATAGTGTCATTCAACATAAATAGTGAGTTTGATTAAAGAATTAACTCAGGTCACATATTGTAAGCCATGGTTACATCAAATTGTGGTTTATTTTCTTTTTTTTTTTAAACAAATTTTATTGGTTTTACAATTAAAAACACACCGACAATACATACACAAATGAAAAAGCAGAAAAGAAAAGAAAAGAAAAGAGAGGGAGAGAGAAAAAAGGATAGAAAACAATTAAAAACATTCTCATTTTCGACAGTTTGTAAGATCTTTTCTTCCCTTAATTTATTCCATATATGCACCATTGTCCTTATATGTGTTTGTATATCACTCATATGAGTTTATCTTATTCTTTTTTGCTTTGTGATGAAAAGTCTATGTTTGTTCAAACCAATTATGCCAACTTTTCCAACTACTATAATATATTGAAGTATCCTTATTTTTTAGTGCTAGGGTTAATCTATCCGTTTCTGCGCAATTGGAAATTTTTTGGATAAAAAAATGTACCATATATCTCTGTAAGTATATGGGGGTGCTTCCAACCTTGGGCAAAAGCTAATCTGGCTGCTGTTAGTATATGTATTGTTATATACTTCGCTTTTTTTGATAGTTGTTGATCAATAATCCCTAACAGGAAGGATTCTGGTTTATACTCGATCTGTTCTTTTGTTATATCTTCCAACCAATTTCTGATTTTCTGCCAGTATTTTTGGACTTCTGTACAGGACCACCACATATGAAAAAAGGTTCCCTCTTTTTTTTTTTTTTTTTTGCATTTCCAGCACTTTGGACTCATATTGGGGTGCATCTTCGCCAATCTCAAAGGAGGAAGATGCCATCTGTAGAACACTTTCTAAGCGTTTTCTTTATATACTGTGGATTTCATAATTTTACTGTTTCTACCCCAGACCTTTTCCCATTCTATTAAGGTGATACTACGTCCTACATTCCTACTCCAGGCTATCATATTCCCTTTGACTGTTTCTTCTTCTAATTCTACTTCTAATAAATAATTATAAAATTTAATCATATATTTTTTTACCTGGTCCTAATTGCTGAGGTTTATTGTTAATTCCGAATTCTTTCCTGTCCTGTTTGTATCTACTATGGATTTGGAGGTATACCCACTGATCAATTTTAAATCCCCGCTCTTGCAATTCTTGTCGCAATTTCAAATTTCCTTGTATATCCAATAAATCCTTGTATTTAATCATTTTAGTAATCTCCAAATTGTTTGGATGGATCATCACCTCCATTGTTGATATCCAAATCAGTACTTTTAGATAGTGTTTTTTCTGTATTTTTTCCCAATTAGTTAATAATGAGTCTCTAATTAAGTGTCTATGGAAATATTTCTGACTAATTTTCCCTACATCCCATAAAAAGGCGTGACACCCCCTCTGCAGATCATGGCCTTCTAAGAATAGAATTCTCTTAGTAATTAAATTCACCCAATCTTTTAGCCATACTAACCCTCCCCTGCTCTTCAAATCCTGCATTGCCTTTAAATTTATTCGAGATTTTTTCCCTTGCCAAATAAATTTAAGAGTTGTTTTGTCAAGTTCTTCAAAAAACTTTTTATGTAATTTGATTGGGATCATCTGAAATAAGTATAAAAATTTTGGAAGAATACTCATTTTAATGGCAGCAATCCTACCCAATAATGAGAGTTGCAATCTGCCCCATGATTCTAAATCTTTCTTTGCCTGTAGCAACAATTTGTCATTATTATTTTCTTTTAAGTGTCTTGCAATGTCAACTGTCAACTGTATTCCTAAATATTTAACTTTCTTTGTCACTTGTATTCCCATAGTTTCTTCTAAATCTTTTTTCTGTTTTTCTTAATTTTTAGTCATTTAGTCATTAATTTTTAGTCATTAATTTTGTTTTCTTCCTATTAATTTTGAGTCCTGCTACCACTCCAAATTGTTCTAGTTCATTTATCAATTTTTGTCCTCTTTCTATTGGTTCTTCAATAAAAAAGACCATGTCATCGGCGAACACAACAGGCCAATTTAGAAATTGCCAATTTAAATTGTCAAAGGCCTTTTCTACATCTAAAAACATAAGTGCAATTTGTTTTCCGGGGTGGGCTTCATAAAATTCTAAAACATCTATTACTGTTCTTAAATTATTCCTAATCTGTCTGGTCGGGAGAAATCCATTTTGATCTTCATGTATATATAGATTTAAAATTCATTTTAGTCTATTTGCTATTACAGAGGTGAATATTTTGTAGTCAGTGTTTAGCAGTGAAATTGGCCTATAGTTGTTAATATGTCTGGGATCAGATTCCTCCTTCGGGATCAACGAAATCAATGCTCCCCTCCATGAGTCCGGCATCCTGGCTGCTAATAAGACATCGTTAAAAACTTTCATCATCAGAGGTCCAATTTGTTCTGCAATTGCTTTGTATAGCTCTCCTGGAATCCCGTCTGGCCCTGGGGCTTTATTATTTTTCTGATTCTCTATTGCTGATTTCAATTCGGACCAAGTAACGTCTTTATTTAATAATTCTACCATTTCTTCCCCAATTACTTTATCTTTAATTTCATCTAAGTAATTTCTTATTTTATCCTCATTTATTTCTTCCTTTTTATATAGATCTTCAAAATATTTATGTACAATTTCTTTTTTCTGTTTTATCACTTGTTCTGTGTCACCATTTCCATCTATTAGTTGGTATATCAGTCTTCCTGGCTTATTAGCATGCTCAAAGTAAGTTTGTCTAGTCATATTCAAATTTATAATCATTTTCTCTTGATCGATTGAATTCAATTTATGTTTAGCAGTTATGGTCTGATTTTGCATTCTTGAGTCCTTTGGGGTTTTCTGTAATTGAATTTCTAATTCCTTAATTTGTTGTTGTAATTTATTTTACTGGGCATATTTCTCTTTATTCCTCCTAGCATTATAAGAAATTGTTGTACCTCTTATTACTGCCTTCATTATATCCCAAATGTTTTGTTTCGTAGTTTCACTATTATCATTTTCCTTTAAGAAATAATTTAATTCCTCCTTAAGTTTATCAGTATATTATTTTTCTCTTATTAATTGGGTATTTAATGTCCATCTTTTCTTGGGTTTCTTCTTACTCTTCCATATTATCTGAATGGGATTATGATCTGCCCACTCATTCAGTAAAATGTCTATTCCTTTTATCTCGTTTGCTATTTCCCCATTCATCCATGCCATGTCAATTCGTGTCCATATTTGATATGGATTAGAGTAGAATGTAAATTGTTTTTTCTCGGGATATAATCTCCATAAATCCACCAAATTTAACTCCATCGTTTCCTTACATATCTTAGGAAGCTCTCTCTTCCCTGTTTTTTTCATTCCCCCCCTCCCCCATTACTATGGTCTTTCTGATAATCAGCAATAGAGTTGGAATCTCCTATGATGCAGACATTTTTTTTTTCAAATCCTATTATTTTTCGATATAAATGTTTAAAAAACTCTTTCTGGTCTTCATTTGGAGCATAAATTACCACTAATAGGATTGAAATAGCATTAATCCAGATCTGTAAAATGAAGATTCTTCCCTCAGAATCTGACCATACTAACTCTGATTTCAAATCCTCTTTAACATATATTACAATCCCTTTCTTTTTTCCTGTATCTGCTGGTGCGGTAAATAGTTTTCCTAATTTCGGGCAATCTAAGAATCTTTCATCTACTTTCCTTATGTGAATTTCCTGTAGGCATATTATATCAGCATTTTGTTTAATTAATTTAGTTAATATTCTTTTCCTTTTTGTTGTCGAATTGAAGCCATTTAAGTTAATTGATAAAAGTTTCTTTTCTTCTTCCATTTAGTTCTGTTTCACTCTTTGCCTCGTAATAACTCCGGTCTCTCCTTGTGTTTGTTGGGGTATCATTTCTTCTCTCTCTTGGTGTAAGTAGGTAGTCCCTTGGTTTCTTAAGGTTCCCTCTTTTTTGTTTCTGTAGTAAAACTTTGGTCTTCTTGTGAGTTTATTTCCAATTCCTCCTTACTGCTTTGGTCATGCAGGCCTACAAATTGTTCATATAATTTTCCATAGAATCTATTTTAATTTTCCTTTCTTTCCATGAGACTAACATCCCTTCTGGGATTAACCATTTAAATTCTTTTTTTATTTAAGTAGGCTGCTAAAAATTTGTAATCTCTTCTTGTTTCCCTTACTCTTCTTGGGATTTGCTTGAGAATCAGAATTTCTTTGCCTTTATACATAATTGTTCCATCCCTGGACATCCTAAATATAATATCACAAACACTCCTTCTCACCAAGCGTACATGGACTTCTCTCAGGCATTTATGGTGTCTTGCATAATTAGTGTTGACTCTATAAATTTCATCAAATTCCCTTAATATATCATCTTTATCCTTGTCCAATAAACTAGCCAGTATTTCCGCCATTAATTGCTCCAGATCTTCTTCCTTGGATTCCTCTACATTTTGGAACCTCAAGTATGTAGCCGCCTTGTCCATCTCTAGGAAGACTAATGAGTCTTCCATTTCTTTGCTCACATTTTTTAATTCTTTGTCTACCCTTTCTAATTTCCTTTCAGTTCGTTCAGTCCTTTTCTCTACTTCTTTTATTTTTGCTTCATTTTTCTCCAAAGCCTGTTGTAGTATTCCAATCTTATCCTCTACTTTAGATATATCCGCTTTCATTTCTGCTTTTAATTTCCCCATCTCCTCTTTTAATTTGTTAATATCTGCTCTTGTCTCGCTATGATTTTTTATCATTGTTTCTTGTAGTTTCATTATCGATTCCTGTAAGGTTAGTAAAATTGTTTGAATGTTGGCATTCGAGCTTGTTTTTCCGCTGGCAGCGTTTATTCTATGGTTTTTTGAGCCATGGATGAAGCTGTTGTCAACGTAGTTGTTAATGTCGGGGTAGCCTTCCTTCCAGTTTTCAAAGCTGCAGTAGTTGTAAAGGTCATTTCTTTTAATATTTGTCTCTCTTGTTGAATTATATTAATTATGTTATCTCAGATTACCATTCAGTATTATAACCCCTATGTTAGAATTGACCAATGTCTAATTGTTTTATCCACCTTTCTACTGAATAGTTGAATTCTTAATTAGTTACTGGAATATGTAAAACTGTATTTTTTCAAATCCTAATTCTAAGTCAAATATATAATTTTATAGGGTCTATATTCAACTTCTATGCAACACTATACAACACAATGCAACAATCTATATGATTATATATAATAAATATATAATAAATAATATATCTAGTCCAACTAAGTTTAAGCTTTAAATTTGGTAAGAATGTAACTATTGTAAATATAAATGTGTTTTTATCTAACCTTATCTAACCTTATTTTAAATATTAAATATTCTTAATATTCTTAAACACAAATAATCTTAAACAAAAGCAAAGTTATTTTCATCCCAGATAGGGTAATTATATTGTTTTCCCTGTATATTTAATCTAAATGTAACTATATTATTAATAAAGTAATTTAATTAATTAATTCAAATTAATTCAAATATTTAACAATTCAAATACTTAACAATCTAATACAGCAACCAATACCCCTTCCCTCAAAAGACAAATTTATAATCATTATAAAGAGAAAATAGAAAAGGAGAGATAACACCAGAAAATAAGTAATTAATAAGTAAATAAAGGGGAAGGAAAAGAATTATGCAGAATTTATTTATGCAGAAAAGAAGGATAGCAATAGGAAAAGGAAAAAGGAGATTTTTAAAATCAGTTTTTAGTTCTCCGTCTCTGGTTGGATTTTTTTTTTTAATTTTCTAAATGACAACTGGCTAAATTACTATTTAGACTAAGCCATAAATTGTTATAGTTGGTGGTGTTTCTATAACTACAATGGGTCATTAACATACTGTAACATATTCAACTAAAACAAAAACTAAACAATGCATAACTCGATTGATTGCATCCAGCAATCAATCCATGGCATTAAATTGTGATTTTCTAACTGGTTATATTGTTGGGCACCCTGACTGATAAATTATCCTAACTAATCATAAAAAGTAGTGATCTAATTATGCTACACTAAACATAGATGATCATGGATTAATCATAAGGAAGATCACCTGGCTTAATTTAAGTGGAATGAAGGAGTAGTTGATCTGGACTGACTCTCATGCACTGAGTTTGTTTTGATTTTTCCAAAAACTTTTTGAAAAAAAAATTATAACCAATATTTAAGTATGTAAATGTATTGTTTTCTTTTCTCTTTGTTTTTCCATATTTTTTCACAAGATTTATTAAAATGTTGGGAAAATACTAAAAACTTCAATAGGATAAGATTACATCTTTTTCAACAACAAATAATATTTCATATTTATTGGACTTCATTTGTTGTTGAACTGCAATGAAATTAATGCTTTATTTAAGCACATGTTTCAACAGAGTCCAAGAATTGTTTCATTTGGGAAAGAACTCAGTTTTGAGATTCAATATTTTCAGAAGTCTACATTCCTTTGAAGTTCATTCCTGTCCCATCACAAAGACATCTGAACAAAGAAAGTCTGTTTTGGTACCCGACTTAACAGCTAAAAGTATTGTTCATTTTGGGAATATAAATTTAGGACTTCTAATGAACTATAGAGCTGATGTTACCAGCAACATGTGAATCTTATTAAAATAGATTAGCTATGGCAAATTATAATGAATTGTGATTTTTATTTTTTGAAATATTTATCATACAACATTTATGCAAGTATGTGTTTCTGTGAGTATATGTTCTGTGTGTTTTGTTTCTTTTACTATTTGTTTCTTTCTTTGTTTTTTTTTATATTCAGTTAAAAACAAAGATTTTTTTGAGGGGGAAAAAAGGGAAAGAAGGGGGTCAGCTATTCAGAAGCTAACTCTGACCAACAGAGGAATTGATCTGTGGACTGAAATTGTCAGGCTCCATGGGGTAAAGCAACCATGTCATGCTGAGGTTTAAAATAACTGGAGCAGGAAAAGTTTGGAACATACAGTGAATTTCAGGAAGGTTTAATGCATTCAGATGAAAGGCTAGCATTGTACCATGGGTCAAGATCCTGAAGGATAAACAAGAAGATTGGATGAGCATGAAAAACAAATTGCTGAAAGCCTACATGTAAATAATCCTAACAAGAAGAAAAGTGGAAAAACTTTTAAGAGGGCTATAAACAGTGAGTTCACTCTCAAGCTGAAAAGCAAAAGGGAGGTACTGTATATAAAAATGCATTCATAACAAAGGAATACAAACTGGTAGCTCAGGCTTGTAGAAATGCACTTTAGGCTGAACCTCAGAGAGAGGAGGCTGGAAAGTATCCCAAATATAGTAAGAGACTTAGGAGAAATATTGGCAGTTAAAGAAGAGTTGAAAAGGCTGTCTGTTTTTGGGTAGAGAAGTAATCTGGAGTAATAGGATGAAGACAGAACTTCTTAACACATTACTTGGGCCTTTCATCTCTGCATAGTCTCTTACAGGATTGGAAAAAGAGAGAGCATGTTTCAAGATTGATAAAAGTACATAAGCCCCCCCAACAGTTAATTCAAATCAATTTCCTGGGCCAGATTACTTACCAACCAGGATGTTAAATGTGGCAGAAACATTCAGAATTGCCCACTATAATCATTGAAAAATCCCAGAGAAATGCTGAGCAGCCAGAAGACTGGAAACAAAGAAGACATGTCAGACTAAACTTGTCTCTTATTTATGACCGAGTCTGACTAGTCTGATACACAAAGAGAATGTTGTGGGTGTAATGTGCCTTGATCTTAATCTAGCATTTGCCAGAGTTTCTTATGGTGTTGTGCAAGGCGGATCAATGTGTGCTAGAGAATAGTGCAATACAGTGAATTTGCAACTGGTTAAGCAGCCACACAGAAAGGATGTGCTTATTACAGTCATCCATCTTTGGAGAGTGCAGTGGTGTGAATGAATGTAACACCTTTTTGCAACTACTCAAGCTAGAGAGCTCCTTCTGCAGGATGATGTAGCTAAGCTCAGCAGCTGCTGCACAATCCTGGGTAAAGATGGTTTTAGTCTGAGGAGCTGCTGTATTCATATTCCTGCCTGTTTCAAGGCATATTTAACTAGTGATCCACTGATGTGCTGCTCATTTTATTTGCTATTTGGATGATACAGCATCAGTATGAAGTGCTCATTAGAGGAAGTAGGGGAAATATGACATAATTCAATTCAATGTCTTGTGGTATTCCAAGGGTATATTTATGTGAAGTTTTGTGCCTGATAGTCAGTGCAGACAATGGAATGAACTGCAGGCCAGAAATGCCAGTGTCAATGACCTCTAATTAGTTTTTGGCTGTGGTTTGCTTTCCAAGCTTGTTTCAATTCAGTTTCTGAACGTTTTGTTACCAGATGAGGTAACATCAGCAGCAGGTTATCATCATAACCTCTAATTAGTTTCTGAAACCTGAAATTAGTTTCTGGTTTTTTAACAAGGAACAGATTAATGGCTTCTTCTCTTTAAATATCAATGCTTATAACATGAATAACATTAAATGTATTTTAATTAATAAAGTAGGACTAGTAAACATAACTTCTAAAATCCATTCTATTATTTTATCAGTATTGGCCATTATTGTTTAAATGCAGTTTATTTTTCTTGTTATTTTATTTTTTCATTCTTAATTTTTCTTTCTTATTTTTTGTTCTCTAAGTTGTTTAGTATAAGACTTTATTTTTTCTTTCTCCACTTATAGCTTTACTCTAATATCTAACTAGGTTTATGATGGAAGGGTCTGTGTTTCCTTCCGCATAATGGAATAACTTGGTGCATTTTGTGTCCAGAATGGAATGGTCAGTACTATTCTGAACTGTTACCCACCTGCCTCTCTGGCAGAGATACGAGAATTTCTGTGGCATTTCCAGCCCTGATTTTACTTTTCTAACTTATCTTATAAATATTTTAATAAACAATAATACTGTATAAGTTACCATGTAAAAAAATTAAAAAGAAGAAAAATAAACAGAGAAACACCCCCACATTCACTCACACTGATGATGTTACCTAGTGGGTAATGAAACAGCTGTAAGAAAACTAAGCCCAGAAAGCACCAAGAACACAGTTGTATATTATTCAACCCCGAGTTACATATTTTTTCTCATATTGGAATAAAAATAGTTATTTGCTTTTATAACTCTACTTTGCCAAATAGTATAATCTCCAATGTTAGAGATTCTGAATCACTAACTAAAATGTTAATTTATCATGAACTTTATGGACATTAATAGTGTACTATCCTTCTGATGGCTGAAAAGTCGATGCAAAGTCAATTTTCTTTAGAGTAGTGTTTTTCAAACGTGGCAACTTTAAAATGGATGAACTTCAACTCCCAGAATTCCCCAGACAGCACTTTAATTGAAAAATATAGAGGCATATAGAACTATGTATAGAAAAATGGAGATCTAAAACCAAGTAGCAGACTTCTTCTCCCCACTACCTATAAAGCAAGCCCCTATTCAATTTCGATCTAACTTCCGCAACAAAGCTTCAAGCCAAATTAAGACAAAGATTCTTTAAAATTAAGTCTGATTCCTGATGGAGTTATTGTCACTGCAACTGGCAGCTTCAAAACCTTGAGACCGTGGCTGATTTTGACAAAGTGAAACAACATTATACCAGATAAATATCTAAATGGGAGGCTACTGGGAAAGTCTGGGTTTGTAGGTTAGGCTGGGGAGTTACAAAACATCCCAGAAGAGAATGACAAATCACTGATTCATTGATATATTTTGCATTTCCCTATTGGTCAGCTGGAGGAAACACTGATTGGTTCATGGTATTCTTAACTATTTGCAGTAGGCAGAAGTAAAGATGATTGTGGGTTGGCATTAGCTAAAGTTGAACTAGTTTCTAGAATTGGCAAACTCCAATACCACAAGAAGATGAGAAAGCAGAGTGAAGTAGAGTTTCTATTCCTCTCTCCCCAAAATCTGGAAATGGGTAGTTTTTCAAAGAATCTGGCATTCACTGAGCTTCTGCCCTGATACAACAGAAAAACAGATATAACTTGAAATGATAGCTAATAATTGCCCCCAGCTATTCTGGAAAGATAAGACACAAACACATATATACTATAACAGAATGATGTTCCTATAAAGAATCATCAATATATTTTTTTGCTTCAGTTCCAGCTTTTTTCAGTAAGAGGTTGAAAAAAACCTCTATTCTGGCAAAATATTTATAGGCCCCAAACTGGATATGCTTAACATATGTGGAATCTGTTCTGAGCAGTTTTCCAGATTAGAACCAGACTACAGCTGACATGAGCAAAGCAGATGGTGGGAGGGGGGGTGTCTGTCGATCAACCCCCTTCTGTTGAGAAGCTTCAGTGCTGTCTTCTGAGCTTGTCCAATTATTATTTTATTGGGCAACAAATATGCATTTGTTCCATTATGTGGAATCTGAGTGCCTTTCAAACAGTTCATCTTATCTGTTGCAAAGAAATCACGTTTTCTAAATAGAATTATGTTAGAACTGAAAAATTTTGATAAAGCCAACTGCAGCAAATTATAGGGGGATTATAAAAATATATAATCCTTCTCACAATACTGTTTCACTTCTACAAGTGATTAAATGTATAAAGGAAAGGTTGAATCCCAACAAGATTTAGCTTTACCTCATCCCTTTCCTAAAAGTTCTGTAGGGGGCATGCATAAGTGCACCAATGTGCCTACTGTCCCTGTCCTATTGTTTCTTTTTTATTCGTATCCATTTCATGTATTCATAACCATGTTTATACTTACATCTGTTATCTAATGCTTGCTTGAGAAATAAATAAAATAAAACAAGATAAATATGCAAACCCAAATATTATGGCTTGGGCTATACATCACACAAAAACCATAACATGGTTTGTTCATAATGTAGTATGAACTATGTACCCAGGTGCTGTGGTCTCTAAATCATGGTTTAGCAAAATATATCAACATTGTAAGCTGTGTTTGGACACTTGCAGAGTCCCAGGCAGGGGTGGAATGCTACTGGTTCTGCCCGGCTCTGAAGAGCAGCAGACACTGAACCGGTTCTGTGTTTGCTGATGTTTCACACACACACACACACACACACACACACACACACACACACACTCTTACCTGTCCTTTAGTTCCTGCTTTTTCAATCTCAGCGCTTATCAGATGCCCGGGCGGCACAGCTTATGGTGTTTTTACATGCATGCGTGCACAAAACATAATAACCAAATCAGTAGTAACACCAGTTGAATCCCACCCTTGGTCTCAGGGTCATGTGATTCCCCTTCTTTCAAGCAAAGTCAGTGGAGGAACCAGATTCACCTAACAATCATCTCACTAATTTAACTACTTCAGTGAAAAGTCGTAAAATGGGGAGAAAACTCACTTTACAAATTTCTCATTTGGCAACAACATACATTTTGGGCTCAATTGTGGTCGTAAGTTGAGGACTACCTGTACTGTATAAAGTGGTTCCAACCTGTCTTTCTTGTAGCAATGATACTATAGCTGGTTGATGAAGAGATTATGCAAAGTTTCTTGACAATATTTAGCAGTAAAAGTACTGTAATAAAATCAGAGAGCTTGATAAGAAGAAATTGTGTCTGGCCTGGAGCATCTTTGTGTAATGGCTTTTCATCAGGAATTGAGAAAAAGCACTCTACCATTAAACAACTATAACTCCAGGACCCAAATTAGGCCCTGGTTCTGTTTTATGGCATCAACAATAAAAATGAACATCACTCATTCATCCATACAGCAAAGCCATTTGTTTTATACGCATCTTTATTTATTATTTTATTCTATGGTAATATATGTTTGCTTGATACACCAAAGATATTCCCCAACCTCTGGTTGACTTTCGAAGCAAAATCCCAGGAAGTTCAAAAAGCAAGTGCAACTCTAAAAAGTAAATGTTTCTTGTTGCTTTTAGAAATTTTGTAGATGCCATGCTTTTTTAAATGGAGAGATTGGAAGAACTAGCAAAACATGAACAGCTATTGCATTCTTGTATTATTCTCCCGTGGCAAATAATCAGGAAAATAAATACAAGAATCTTTTTCCTCTTTCCTCTACTATGTCATTCTAAACAGCAGGGAAGACTTGGTTGAGCAAGTAGAAATAGGAAATTCAGAGGAAAATGGCTATGTAAAAGGGTTCTGCAAAAAAATCTCAAAATAGCACTTTGCAAAGTAAGTAGTCTAGAAAGCATTCCTCCTCCAAAAGTTGTTCTTCCAGAAGACTACCAATCTGATCTGAAAGCTGCCCCTGATTAGTGGGTAAATGTGTGCCCAGGCATAGCTAGTGCTTATGTCTGTGTGGGCACGTGCCAAGGACAGCCAAGGAAAACCTTTAGAGAAACCTCATCAAGCTTTCTCAAGGATGTCACACCTTAAGCAATTTGAGCAAGGACATTCATTAGTATCAAAGTGCTTTATGAGGTGCCCCTTTCAAATACTTTGTCAGCGTTCATTGTGCAGTTGCTTGGTTTAAGCAAAATTGAAACTGAGCATGGGACAATGCATTCCTTTGACTTCAGAAAAAATAGATATTAACAGAACATTGAAAGTAATATTGCATTACAGGAGGAGCCAAATGGAAAAGATGATCAAGACGGATTAGGAGATAATAAAGGAACAATTACTACCAGCTCTCAAAAAAGAACAAAGAAACCTATTGGAATAGAACAGAAGCCTACCAGCTTGCACAAAAGGAATGGAGTGAAGATTTGAGAACAAAAGAATGCAAATAGGAAAAGACCAGCCAGTCACGATGGAGGGATGGATAATTAGCTCAGAAATGAAGAAGCGCATTCATTACTGAAAAACTGACAAATGATTCAAAGTTCAGATTGAGCAAAAAAGGAGAAGAAACAATAGATTATGTTCCATGTCCATGCACAGTATTGTTGTTCATTACTCTGAACAACAACAAAGAGGTAGGTAATCCAGAAATGTGAGATATAAATATAAAAATAAAATATAAACATAACACATGATTCACCACAACTTCTTTAAAAATTTCATGCACCAGTAATGGAAATTGGTGAGAATATATAGGTGAAAAAGTAGTGAAAAAATTAGCAGATTAAGGTATTGCGGAATTTCCAAATACAAACTGATAAGATCTTGGTACATAGATTTAACTGTGGTTGAAAAGAAGAAATGGATATAATGTTGGCATAATACCAGGTGATACTAAAGGCCCGGTCCCACTGGCTGACGGATGCAAAACATATGCATAAAGGACACAGCGGACGAGCAAAATTTCAGGGGTGGCTCCATCCGTTGTCATCCGCTCCAAAAAGTTGTGAAAATTTGCATAAACAAAACGGAAAAGAACGGGAAAGAACAGACGTGGGTAGTATGTAGCGGGGATGTTAAATGGATGTTCATCGGAAGCCTAGTGGATGAAAGCGGATGGAAGCAGATGACACCCCCCGAAGGGGATCCAGGGGGAGAATTTCGAAGCAGACGCATAGCGGATGATGTGGATGCATCACATATGCCTAAAGGAAAGAAAGGGGATGCCGTACAGATATATATCGGATGCAAACCGTTCACTCTGCATCCTTTCTATTTCCGTGCTACTAACGATGTATAGATGTTCCATGTACCTTTTCTTTCCTCCCTCTTTCCGTTTTCAGCTGCAGCTGATGTGAGTTGTGAGGATGCCCAGAGGATGCAGAGAGGATACAGCGGATGTTTAACGGATGATAAACGGACATAGAACATTTGTTGCTCGTATGTCGCAGATTTACATCGTACACGGTGGAAAGTTCATCCGTTCACAAAGTTTTATGCAGCTCAAAACTTCTTGCGCAGATGAAATCACAGTGGACGGATGCTCGACGAATAGAGCGTATGAAACACGTATGCAATGAGTACACAATGGATGCATAGCATTTTCCAATGGATGGCAAGCTTTTTTTTAACGTTTTACATCCTCTTTGCAATCGTAAGTGCAGTGGGACCGGACCTTTTATAGAAAACAAAGAATTTAGGCTGTGTAGTCAAAAGGTTCTATGGTGCTGAAGCAGCCACTGCTTTTCTAAATTTCATTCCCTTGGAAGTCATGGATTCCGACATTCTGTAAGTTAGTCCATGTGAGTTTCCTTGTTTCAATAATTTTTGCTCTATATCTTCCAAATTTTCTCAACTGAAGGTTACAAACAGCCACCATAGTTTTAGATGTGTGTGTTGGGGGGAAGGTATATTGTAAAAAGGTTCACCAATCCAAATTAGAACGCAACATATGGAGAACATAATTGATAGCTATCTTTTTCATTCTGTTTCACTATTAACTTCCAGTTGTCCTAGAAACCTTGATTGATTGATTGAAAGAATGAATGATTGAATTTATATGGCTGCCCATATCATAATAAGTGACTCTGAGTGGTGTACAACAAAAATAAAATCATAAACATATAAAAAAACAGTCATATTCAAAACTTTTTTAAAAGCATGAAACACACAAGAGATTAGATTAGAAAGGGAGCCATCTTAAGATCTCACCAGACTCCTGAGACACCCAGGCCTGATGACACAGCCAGAAAATAAGTAGGTATGGAGAAGGACCACCTCTTTGGATGTACAAAGTGTTTTTCCCTGACAGACAGGACCCAGAATCATACTTCCCCTATCAGATCTGATGGGATGGGCAGATGTAATTGAGAAGAGGTGGTTCCTCAAATAAACCTCACATCATGAAGGGCTTTAAAAGTCAAAAACATTACCTTGAATTGGACCCAGAAGCAGACTGGCAACCAATGCATTTTGCAGAGGTATAATGTGTGCTGTTCTAATAACTGTCAATGCTGCTGTATTTTGCACCAGCTGAAGTTTCTTGATACTCCTCAAAGGCAGTTCCATTTAGACCACATTACAGTAATCCAATCAGGAGGTGACCAGGGTATGATTGACTGTGAACAGAGCCTGCCAATCCAAGAACAGGTGCAACTGGTGGACAACATGAAGCTGAGCAAAGACCTCTGTAGTTACAACCTGGTCTTTGAACAGGAGTCACCAAATCTAACTAAAGCCCATGTCCCACTGCACCAACGGATGGAAAGAGGATGTAAAATGGACAAAAAAAGCTTGCCATCCATTTGAAAACACAATGCATCCGTTGTGTACACACTGTGTACGTGTTTCATACGCTCTATCCGTAAAACATCCGTCTACTGCTATTTCATCTGCTCAAAAAGTTTTGAGCTGCAGAAAACTTTTTGAACGGATGAACTTTCCGCCACATACGATGTACATCTGCAACACATACGGGCAACAAACATTCTACATCTGTTGTCAGCCGTTACATGTCTGCTGTATCCTCTCGGCATCCTCTAGGAATCCCCTCAACTCACATCCACTGCAGCTGAAAGCGGAAAGAGGGAGGAAGTGAAAGGTACAAAGAACGTCCACACAGCGTTAGTAGCACAGAAAGGATGTAAGCGGATGCATCTCATATATAAAGCATTAAAATGGACAAAACGTTCGTATGTGGGACGTATCTCGGATATTTAGGATGTCTGGAGTATGCCTAGAGTATGTGGAAGGACACCTAGTCGAAAACTGATATTTCCTATAAAAAGGGGGAGGAAATCACCTGGATCTTAATATCAGTCCAGCAGCTATGGTGTACAGACCTCTTCACCCTTGGTCTTGCTTTTTAACATCATCCATTGATCTCCACCATGGATCATCACACACTCCTTATGGTAGCTGCCATCATTCAACACCAGAACCAAGCCCTCTTCAGACTGTTTCACCTTTTCTATGCAAGGAGAAGAAGGAGATGTCCAAGAGCTGTGTGGGTCCGACAATGGATCGGGAGAAGAGTGGAGTTTGGAGTCTATGACAAGCTGATGGTGGAGCTGAGGAATGAAGACACTCGTGCATTCCAGCACTTCATGAGGATAAGAGGCCATGTTTGACAAAATTGTACAGCATCTAAGACCCAGGTTGACCAAGCCGAGCACCAACTTCTCTCCCAGCCTGGACCCTAGACTGAAGGTGGCACTGATTCTGCGCCACCTGGCCTCTGGAACCATACACAGAAACATGCAGTATGCCTGGAGGGTGCCACACAACACCATCAGCATTGTGGTCAGAGAAGTGGTGCAGGCCATCATCGAAGAATACCTGGAGGAGCTCCTCCAGTGTCCCATCACTGAAGAAGGCTGGAGGAAACGTGCAGAAGAGTGGTATCAGAGGTGGAACTTTCCCCACACCGTTGGAGCCATAGATGGGAAGCACATGGCCTGCAAAGCTCCAGCCAATTCAGGGTCCTCTTATCACAACTACAAGAGCTTCTTCAGTATCATTCTCTTTGCCATGGTTGATGCAGACTACAAGTTCATGTACATTGATGCTTCAGGCAACGGGTCTGCTTCAGATAGCCAGGTATACAACGCTAGTGACCTCAAGGGTGGGCTGGAATGCAACCTCATCATGGGTTTTCCAGATCCAGACTCCCTACCCAATGACACACAAGATGTGCCCTACTTCATCGTGGGGGATGATGCCTTCTCCCTCAGAACCTACCTCATGAAGCCCTACACTTCAAGATACCTCACCCGTGAAGAGAGGATCTTCAACTACAGGCTGTCCAGGACAAGACAGGTGGTGGAGAACACCTTTGGCATCCTGGCCAACAGGTTCCAGGTACTTCTCACCACCATACAGCATCTCCCAGGGACTGTGAGGAGCATCGTGGAAGCTTGCTGCATCCTGCACAATCTCATGCGCACCTGCTACCCAGTGTTGCAGAACAGGCTTGTGGACCGTCAACAAGGGAATGGAGACATGGAGCCTGATGAATGGAGGCAAGGACTAAACTTGATAGACACTGTGGATGTACAAGGCCCCAATAGAGCTTCATGTGAAGGGAAGAAGCAGTGCAACCTCCTGAAACACTGGTGCAACTCCCCAGCTGGAGCAGTGGAGTGGCAAGACAGGATGGTAGATGGTTAATGGATGCTTCCTTGAGCCTGTCTCATAACACTGATGAGATTGTGCCATGTATGTTGAGTGGCCCTACAATGAATAGGGCATTAATAAAGAGCTTTGTTTATTTTGAAATGTGTTGATCAATGAATAAATTGTTATTGATAAAAAGGGCCATATGTGTGGCAGCTGGGAGGGTGGACCATACAGTCCCACTATGCTTGCACTGGAGGTTTATCTATCCCACAGCTATCCTTACCCATCCCACAACTATCCTTACCGATCCCACAACTATCCTTACCTATCACACAACTATCCTTACCCATCCCAAAGCTATCCTTACCCATCCCACAGCTATCCTTACCTATCCCACAAGCATGCAAAGGCTTAACCCTTTTTTCAAAGTTTTCACCAACACTTTATTAAGTAAATAAAATGAACCAAGTGTGTGAAGCAAAGATAACCTTTATTAACAACTGTCTTAAGTAAACTGTATGACTTTATTAAAAAAGCAAAATGAACCAAGTAAAGTGTCTTTAAGCAAAGATAAAGTGAACAGGTAACAACTCAGTCTCTGGCACTATTCTCAGTCACTCTGAGTCATGAACATGGTCTCAGCTGTCGAGCAGCCAGGGACTGTGGAGGTGGCTGTGGCTGGAGTGCTGGTCTGAGGCACCATTGGGGTGCCTGGCCCTGAGAGTACAACAGGGGATGGTGTGTTCAGGAAGCTCTCAGAGAGCTGACTCAGTCCCGTGAGGTTGAGAGGCCCTTCCTCAAGGACCTGGGATGTCAGGCACAGTACTGAAGACAGATTTTCTGTTGAGGGGCTTGGCTATGGGATAGAGGAAGGAGGAGTGTAGTGGGGCTGTCTGGACTGCAGCTGCGTCAGGTGAGGTGTCTGTGGCATGCGATGTACCAGGGCCTGGACTGGGAAGGGATGCCTCTGCTGTGGGAAGTCCTGGTACTCGTAGCCTTGGTAGGTGAGGGGCTGTTGAAAGCCGTGGAAGGGCTGTTACATCACCTGGGATGGAGGAGCATCCCTGGACTGGGTAGGAGCAGGTTCAGCTGGGCCTGGAGGGTTGCGCAGAAGTGCTATGATCTTCTGCTTCATCACCTGGTACTGAGCCTCGGGCAGGTCCATGAGGGTCTGGCTCACGTACATGATGAAGGGCTTATGGTTCGAGGATGGTATATCACTGTGGACCAGCTGAAAGAGAAGATCTGTGCTGGTCTTGATTGTGTCCCTGATCTCCAGCAGGACAGTGTGGCTCTGGCCCTCCAGTCTGCCTCTCAGCCTGCTTTCTGTGGAAGTGGAGCTGGGGGTGGGGGTGGGTTGGTCTCTGGCTGCTGCTTCTTCTTGCTCCATTTGAGACAGGGGATCCTCCACGTCATCTGGCATGGGGAGTGCAGCTGTCGGGGGGGGGGGGTCTCTGCCGTGGGGCCCTCCAAAGACACCTGCCTGGATATGGTAGCTGGCTCCTGGCTGGAAGAGGATTGGCTGTTTGTGGGCTGTCTGAGGGAGAGGGTTGACAGAGGGGCTGCTCCTTGGTGGTGGACCTCACCCTCCAGGAAGCTGCACTTGGCCATGACGTACATCTCCCAGTCAGTGAGTTTGACAGCGGCCTGGCCAGATTTCTTCAGATGCAGCTTGCCATACCAGGTGTGCATGTGCTTCCACCATCCCAGGAGTACATCTGAAGTGTAGCCCAGGCTCTCTGCCTTGTCTCTCCACGCTGCCTGCTTCCTCTTGGTGTCGCGATAGAGCCTGTGGCCCTTTCTCCACATGTACTCGTGCTCCCTCGGCCATTCCAGCACCTCCTCCTCATGGTCCTTGGAAATGGAGTACTGTTTCCTCTCTCCCTTCTTCTTGCCTTGCCTCTTCCTCTCTCTGGCAGGGCCTTCAGGGCCTTCAGCAGCAGGGCTTTGAGGGCCCATGGACCAGCCCCAAGGCCCAGCAGCACCAGCAGGAGAAGCACCAGCAGCACCAGCAGCACCAGCAGGAGAAGCACCAGCAGCAACATCAGCACCACCACCACCAGCAGCAGCAGCTGGAGAAGCATCAGCAGCACCAGCAGGAGAAGCACCAGCAGCAGCAACACCAGGAGCACCACCAGCAGCAGCAGCAGCAGAAGCACCAGCAGCTTCAGAGTCAGCACCAGGGGGTGGGATGGTGGTTCTGTCCTTCTTGCCAGGGCTGGCAGGAGTAGGCACAGGCTTTCTCTTCTTCCCTGACTGACGAACCATGGTGTTCTTTCAAGATGTCTCTGGCAGCAGGTCTTTCCTCTGAATGGTGACTGCTTGCGAGCTGCATCCTTTTATATCCATGGAGCTGATGCAATCCATCCTCCCTGCATGCGCAGTGAACGCTTTGCATCCGCTTTGCATCCGCTATGCATCCTATAGGCGTCCGTGATGCATCCGTGTCATCCGCTACACATCCACTCCTTCTGCTACGTGTCCGCTTCACTATTCTTCCCCGGAAGCCCTGAGGATGTATCATCCACTTCCATCCGCTTCCATCCGCTAGGCTTCCTACGAACATGCGCTTACCATCCTCGCTATGTACTTCCCCAGTCCGTTCCTTTCTGTTTTTGTCCATTCTGTTTATGCAAATTTGGGGCACTTTTGAGAGCGGATAACAATGGATGGAGCCACTCCCGAAATTTTGCTCATCCGCTGTGTCCTTTTTGCATACATTTTGCATCCGGAGGCCAGTGTGACCTAGCCTTAACTAAAAAGGCACATGACACCCAAGGAAACAGGACTGGAGACAGCAGTTAGCAGATACAATAATTACTTGCAATTTTTTTTACAGTAATCAACAACTCCTGGAATAATTGCAGAAGAGTAATTCCTGGATGGAAATTAGTAGAATAGGGAAAGGTTTAAATGTCCAATCCATGTTCTTTACCTCAGTCCAGGTGGTATAAAGTCTACTTTACTTCTAATTGTTATTACAATACTAGATTATTATTTTAGGACATCAATGGAAAATAACAGCAATCATTCTGGAAAAAAAACAATTGCTAACTAGCTTCTCTAACCAGGAAGGGAAAGAAGACATTCATTTTAAAATAGGCATCCATTTTCTCTTACCTTAGGTTTGTTTCTGAGGAGGCATCCAGAGGGTGCATCCTCTCCTCACTGTGTTTCTTGGGTATGAAGATTTGGCTGCAGACCAAAAACACAAGCAATATATTTTGAGAGTATGCATTTTTAATGAACTCCTGGACTTAGAGAAATACATGACATCACCCTCTAACTCACTGATCCAGAGAGTCCTGGTGGATTTGATCTACTTTACTCATACCTAAGATTCCTATAATGATTGCAAAAGATAATTCTCAAAAAAATATCTCCATACCAAATCAACCATATGGTATATTTATTGGAAAATGTAAAGCCCCTCAGGAGCATGCTCTGTCACAACAAATGATGAATTATGTGGCTTCATAAGCACACATGTCATCAAATGCACCATTGACCTTTTTACATTTTCAGGGGGATTTTCTGCTTTGTGCAGTTTCTCCGGCTTGGAAGTGAAGCAGTTTAACAATGCTGCCCTAGAGGAAACAGCTAATCAATAATTTCAGTTTTTGTTTCTGTAAAAGGTAAATGAGTCCCTTACATTTCTTGAGCAAGAAAGCAAGTGGGTGTTTAGTGAAGTTTTAATAGGAGCTGGATAAAGCACACAAACATTTCCTCAGTGCTGTGGAAAAGAGAAAATAATATAGTACATTGTCAAATAAGAATTAAAATGCCTACGGGCTTTGCAAGTAATCAACTGCCAAGAAATGCTAGCGTGTCTTGTGCCAGCTCTCATAAGTTGCACTGAAAGACATGCTTACGATTTTTCCATGAAATTTGCATATCCAGCCTTTCAAAGGGGCAGGAAAGGCGAAATAGTTCTAGATTTCCCACCAGATTGAAAAGTGCTACTGGGACAATTTTAGAATCATGCTTGCATTTTGGTAAGCCAAACATACAATCAGAACTGCATTGAAAAATTTTCCATCAGATGTCCACATTATATTTTGAAAGGATCCAATAGGTGGTTAGAAAATTTCATCTATATAATAAACCTTTTAATTTTCTGAACAAAAATCAGGCACTAAGTCCCAGGCAGATATAAAGGCCCAGGTATCAACAGTTCCTTCCCAGTTTTCTGAACAAAATCTTATTAAGTGGGCATGAAGCAAAACTGTGACTATTCATTATTTATTAGGACATGTTCAAGGAATATGCAGCTGTTTGAAATAGAGGTAAACCTTTATATTTCACACACTTATAGGATGTACTGCTTAATGCCTTATCTGCAGAGTCCTTCCTTTGCTTTTGATTCCTTGACTGTTATCACTTTTGGGGTACATCAGACAAGAAACATGGCCAATGGATCTAATTCCACTTTATTGCTAGGTTATATTAATAGAATCTTGCAATTCTGAAAATACATTTCTTCCTTTTCCTGCTACCCTCTACTGCCCAAGATGCTAGAGAGAATCCCTGCCCACATTCCTGCTGAGGACTAAATTATCTTTTATCTTACCGTTTCCTTGACTGCATTTCTTCTCCCTGTCTTCCAAGAGTATCCCCACATACAATTACAATTCAACAAGAATAATGTTTGATGGAAACCTGACAAAAATCTTTAGCCTGCAGATAACCCAGTGGTGGGGAAAGTAACACTAATTGTTCTCTTGTATTACTGAATCTTGAAAGAATATCTGCTCAGGTTTGTAAAAAGTAAGAGAAATATAAATAATGATGATAACCTAATCCTCTTGCTGTAAAAGCTGTACAAATACCCAAGCAGCTTAAGTGTATGCTATAGCCCTACTGTGAAGAACCTTGTTATCAAGTCCTTGATTTTGAGAAAATTCCTCTAACATTATATCATAGAAGGTAAATTCTTCAGGTATAGCTTATTTCACTGAAATACTTCAAAATATGATATAGCAATAGCAATAGCACTTAGATTTATATACTGCTTTATAGTGCATTAAAGCCCTCTCTAAGTGGTTTATAGAGTCAGCATATTGCCCCAAAAACTTTGGGTCCTCATTTTACCCACCTCGGAAGGATGGAAGGCTGAGTCAACCTTGAGTCTGGTGAGATTCAATCTGCCAAATTGCAGGTCGATGGCTACAGCAGAAGTAGCCTGCAGTATTGCACTCTCACCACTGTGCCACCCAAACTCTATAATATGGTAGTACTAATCCATAGCAGGAGAAAGGCTGGGTTATGATTTCACCTCACACCCAATCCCACTCTAGGGCGGAGAAATCAATTATCTACTTTCAAGACAAGAGTGAATGCATGCATGTAGCAGAATATTGCCTTCTGTGCTGCTGTTACAGATCTAAGGAATATTTTTCTTGCGTCTTAAAATGAAAGTGTTATTAGGTAAGGTGTTTTCTTGGACCTCCATAGTCTGAAATATTTCTGTTACCGTGAATATTTTAATTTCAAGAAGCCACAGAGATCTTGATTCATGGCGCTGCATGAGAGTAAGATGTGTCCATATTTCTAGAAGTATTTGCAGAATTTGTAGTGTTGATAGGGGTTTTACAACTTAATATTACCAGTGCTAGGGCTGTCATGATAAATTCTAGTTTCAAAAATCAACCAATGGAGCATTTTCACTTTGTGTGCATGTCTTCTAGTTCATGTATCTCAAGCATGCACAGACCTTAAGACATGAAATCTCTAAATTTCCATAGCCTTTCAAAGGAAGAAGATAGATGAGTAGTCAATGCCCTGAAACATCTAATAAAGGCCTTTCTTTACATCTGCAATGCCTCAATTACTTCTCAATTAACAACTACTCTAAATTAACACAGGGGTGGTCAATATACTCAATCCCCTAACCCAAAATATTATGTTCAACATGAGAGAAGATCAGCATTTCCCTGTGAGTGATTGTTTCTACATTGCAGCCATCCACAAAATTACCTGCACCCTAGGAAGGCAAGGGAAGAGCCCATTTGACTTCCCCACAGTAGAATCTCTCTCTGCCTTTTCAGTCTGTTGCACAGAGCTAGGTTAATTCAGTGCAACCATGGGAGGAGGGGCACCTTGACCCATGCATCTTCCAATGATGAGAGTAAATTTGATTGATGATCTGAAAAGCTGAAATTGCTATTTAAAAGGAGTTGCCTTAATGCTTTGTCTGTTTGGATGTGCCCATAAAACATGCTAATGGCATCCCCGCTTGTTTAACATTTATTTATCACTCTTTATCATTATTATTTATATTCTGCTTTTCAGGCTGTCTATTCTCCCAAACTGCCTTATATGCAAAATGCAAAGAGCTTAAATGTTATTTAAAAACCAATAAGCATACCAAGGCAGGGCAGATGGTTAGGTGGTCCTGAGGGGAGGCAGATAATTCAACTAAGCAGGCTTCTGTGGATTGAGTTTTCAGGCTCACAGAAGATTTCCTCACTACAGTAATCTCCACTTGGAAGACCTTTTGAGGCAGGCAGCCCACACCCTTGATAGAGAGATGAAAAACACCACAAAGTACAAAGGATTTTGTTCCATAAATTGCATTGTTTCTCTTTTCCCTTCAGATGCAATCAAAGCTGTTGGCACTAAAATATGTTATTTCATGCTTGGCTACTGTAGTCCCTGGTTACTTGTTCTCTAACCTTTGACTAGAATCAGCTAATTGGCGAGAGCATTTCAACCCATTCATGCAATATTACAGTAACAAGCAGCTAAAATGTTTGCTTAATAATATTAGGAGGTTGTCACATCCTGTTTTCACAGGCAAAGGAAATTCAGGAATAATAGCTCTGGCTGGAATTCAGCCATTAAATTAGAGCAGGAAGATACAAACAATCTTGTAATAAATTGTTGTTGTTTACATCAAGTAGTTTTATGTTGTTTCATAATATCCTATGTTAAAAAAAAATCGTAAGAGGCATTTATAGAAATTATTTGCTATTTCAAACAAGCTAGACTGTAATAGATATTTTATTTGATTCTAAATAATTAAAAGACAAAATTATAACAACAGTAAATAATGGGTTATTTTCATCCAGGCACTTGCAGTTTCTTATCTCATACATGTTGAGCAAGAGCTTTCTCTCTCTGAGTTACCAAAAATGAGCTAATGATCACAAAGTATTTTCCTTTTTAAAAAGAAATAAGTGCATATAGAGTAATAAGTATTGAAGGTGTAATTCAGCCTCAACTATGTGGTATTAAAAAGAAAATAGGGACTCATCTGATTTGTGAAAGTGAAATAAGGCACAATTTGTTCTTACATTTTCAGAAGATTCTAAGTTGCCCATGTGACAATTTGGCTCTAAGCCAGGCCTGTCAAACTCGCAGCCCGTAGGTCAAATGTGTCATGCACTGGCCATGCCCATGCTCAGTTAGTGAAGGAGAAAAAGTCGTGATATGTCATGTGATGATGGCGTGATGACGCAAGTTTGTCAGCCCTGCTCTAAACTATTTAAGAAAATCCTATTCTGAGTCACTGGAGCAACAATTTCTATGAAATTCAGCCTATATTGCAGGCTACCACTTTCTCCTGCTGCTATGACCGTTTCAACTTTTCATTTCAGGAAAACAATTGTGAATCATTTTCCTTCTGTGTTTGGACATATATATATTTGCATACATCCACATATATACACACATTTAAGATTAGACCATCAACATGCAGATTTAGACATGTACAACTACATTTAAAATGAAAATGCCCTTCTTTCTACCTGGTTGTACCCTAATAGGCTCTAAATCTCCTCATAACAGTAATTCTGAAATAATAAGGGACTGGGATAATAGTATATCACATAGAGGATTGCTTGTTCAAAACCCAGTAGTTATTGTTATTCCTAGCATTCGTGCTACATGGTTGCAAGATTTGCTAGGTTTTGCACTGTATTTTCTTAGATCTTACAGCAAATCAACCAAAGCATGATTTAGTAAGGGGTTCAAAACCCCAACACTCTTTTTTTAAAATTTTCCGCAAGAAAGCAATTTGCCCTCTGGGCTATTTGAGATTTGGGAGTGAACTCTTCATATCTCAAATTTTTGGAAAATTAGTTAAAAGATCAAGGCATGGACTTTTTTCAAAGACAAACAGGAGAAACTAGCTAGCTCAGGAACATGAGAATAGCATTTTAAAGCATTTTGAAACTAGCCACCTTTACATGCTAGGCAAAGATTATAACCCCCTTATCCTTTCAACATTGTTAATAAAAAAATTAAAGAGCTGGGCTTGATAAACATTGACTGTCTTGCTTTTTCTTCCTTTGAAAATTAGCCAATGAACTACTGGGATTAGCCTGAAATAAACTGAAATTTGCTACCCTAAATAGGCAGAAACACAGAAAGGCTATTTAAATGTAGAAAAGTGTTCTTTGGAAGTGAATCAGATTAATGTTCGCCAAGGTCCCTTGACAGTATAGGGAGGATTAACGGACATTTGGGTCCATTTCTGCCCTTCAGAAATGGATGATCCATATTCTAGTAATTGGGCCCCTGGGCACTGTGAATAAAATTCAGGACTGGTATTGCCTTCACAATAGTAGGAGTAGGAATACTATTGCCTATTTCTGTCAGTCCTTCAGGATAGACCAGATTAGGAAATCGAAATAATGCAGGCTAATGTTGCAAAAGAAATAGATAATAGAATAGAATAGAATAGAATAGAATAGAATAGAATAGAATAGAACAGAACAGAACAGAACAGAACAGAACAGAACAGAACAGAATAGAATTCTTTATTGACCGAGTGTGATTGGACCACAAGGAATTTGTGTCTGGTGCATAAGCTTACAGTGTGCAAGTAATAAATCATAAATCATAGTTACAATTGTTAATCATAAGTTACAGCAACAATTGATAAATCATAATATACCAATCAGAGAAGAATAAGAAATAATAGATAATAAATAGACCCCACCCCAATCATTTTTGTTTATATTTGTGAGAACTAAGGAGAGTCTTGTCTAAGATGCTTACTCAGTGAAAAGAGTTAGGTTTCTTTAGTTGACTGTATTTTAGTAGTGGCTATTCCTCTTATTACTCAAGGTCATTTCTTCTACTCATTACAATTTCTAAAGTATATAGCAGAAGGTCTGATCCACAACTTGCAAATTGTAGGGTTCTCAAGCTTTTTTTTTTTAGCCCTTTTTTAGTCCTTATAATTCATTCCCAGAAAGTCTGATGGTGAAAATTAGCTACGTATTGATTGTACTATCATTTTTTGCATGAGGATGATGATGATGAAGAAGAAGAAGAAGAAGAAGAAGAAGAAGAAGAAGAAGAAGAAGA
>BLBF01000004.1:69523280-69693778 GCA_015471245.1 Laticauda colubrina | reverse complement strand
ATGATGATGATGATGATGATGATGATGATGATGATGATGATGATGATGTTATCCATTCAGTCATGTCCGATTCTTGGCAATTCTATGGGCCAGGTCTCTCCATATCTTCCAGTCTTGCACTACTTCTTTGAATTGATCTATGCTCCGGCTGATGTCAGCTTTGATGGCATCCATCCATCATGTTCTCTGGCGGCCTGATTTCCTTTTACTGTTAACTCTTCCAAACATAATTGCTTTCTCTAGTGAATTCCCCCGTATGACATGGCCAAAACTCTTAATAACCATAGAGATATTCCCCAAGTTGATTAACACCAAGTACTTCTCATCAGTTAGGATGTATGGGAAAGGTTATGGATAACAATATTTACGAAGGTACTGCAGGATATTTTAGATTTTTGCAATGTTCATTTGTAAAGCTGGGTTCTTGGCAATCTTTTGGCTGTGAACACTGTGAAAAAATTACCGAAATACCATGGGTGCCATGAACTAAGAAATTTTGAGAAGTTCTGCATTTATCACTTACTAACACGATACCTGTGCTTTGCCATGAACTATGTGGTTGGGCTTAATTTTGGGGGAGAAAAATAAGGGAAAAAATTCTGCCTCTGCCTACCAGCATCCATCGGTATTCAACTGACTAGTGTCCTATCAGTGAGTTGGGGGCTGTTTGGAAACTGAAACAGAATTTTCTGTGTGAGCAAGAAGAAGACAGCAAGGAGCCTGGGTGTGGCTTAGCTCAACTGTTCTGTACTAAAGTTGCTTGGTGCTGTGAAACTAAAACTGAAACTGAAATCCTCTCCTCTGCTTGTGGAACATTTGCATTTGGAACATTTTCTTTTCAGGTGGGAAGGAGGAATAGAACTCCTTAGCATTAGAGCGTGTTAATAATAATATATGAAATACTAATGTTCTGATGGTCATTTCAAAAAATCCTTTCTTAATGAGCACCTAGAAGCCAAGAGGAACATATGTGACAAATTTCTAGTTTGTAGGCTTTATGGTTCTGGAGATTTTGTGATGATGTATGAATGGTATTTCACTTTTATTGGTTGCTTGTTTAATTTATGGTCATAGGCTAAAACATACAAAAAGAAAAACGGGGAAATGTACCCTGTAGATGAAGCATAGTTTTAAAACCAGGCAAAAAGAAAAGAGATTAAATTCTTACCCAGGAGCAAGTTATTTAACTTGCTGGGGCAAAATTTGAGTTCTGAAAGCAGAGTAACTGCATTTGATCACTGTGAAGAATGTAGAAGCATACAGAAAAGCCAGCTATAGTTTGGATGGTCTTTAATCCTGAAAAGCCCACTAAAACAGATATTTATCTTCTATATTTCTATAAAAGACGCAGTGTTCTACTTTTTTCATCCACTAGATCAAGGGTCTTCAAATTTGGTAAGTTTAAGACTTGTGGACTTCAACTCCCAGAATTCCTGAGCTAACATGACTGGAGGAAGAATTATGGGAGTCAAAGCCCACAAGTCTTGAAGGTGTTAAGTTTGAAGCCCCTGTACTAGATCATCATTGGTCACTTTAAGGACCTCTTAAATTTTCCTCCCAGTATACAAGGTGGCATAATGGCCCAGAATTTTTTTAAAAATCTACTTTTAGATATTCTTATATGTCTCAGTTAGCTTGCTAATTTCCACACAAGAGTGGAGTTATTTAAATATGATATTTAGGTAAGGAGGAAGAATCAGTTTGCCATTCTATGTCCAATATACATGAGCTTCTTGTTTGGCTGCCTGATCATAAATCAGCATTGGGAGGGCTTCTTAATAGACCCCTTGCCAATGCAGTTCCTTTTCCAACATTCCTCTCCAATGAGTGGTGGAATTATTGCTCAATGATCACAACAGAAATGCTTAAAGGTATTTTTTACTGATGCTTCAGTAAACTTCTTCACTTCAGTCTTCACCTACCATCTTGACTTTTTTTTTTACTGCTCCCTGTGGAAGCCAATAACTGTTTGGATATTCCTTAACCAATACTAGGAAATATATGCCTCTAGGACAGGGTTCCCCAACCTGAGGGCCATGAAGGGATAGTAACCAGGCCAGCAAGCACACATGCACACACACACATATCCTCACTCATGCAAGCAGTCAGCAAGCACATGCACACATGCTCCATTTATGTGAGCGGAAGGTATGCATGCATGGATGCCATTCACACAAATGAAGCTGTGTGTGTGTGTATGCTCACACTTGCAGAACCATCGTTCCCCCACACACACCATCCTGCCCCCCCATCAATCTGCAAAGCCAGAAATATTGGGGAACTCTGCTCTAGGCTGTTATGTAACATTTCCCTGGTATTGCTGTCACCACCAAATATTTTCCCAGTTTGGAACTGTTACGTTACTTTTCCAAATGAAATGTAGAGATAGTGTAAATAGGTCCAGTTTAAACAGGAATCAAAATACCTTTTATGGTTCAACTTTAAAAGTTTGCTTGAAAATTACATTTCTCTATATTGGATAAGATAGGATGGCTGTAAACAAGGCAATGCATCTATGTCAAAGTACCTCTTTGCTTCTAGTGATGGTTATTTAAAGAAGTCACTCTCTCTGTTGACAAAGTTCTCTCTGACATGTCCTTCTACCCAAACCTCAATTCCTTCTCTTCTACATGACAGTTGGAGATGTTTGGACGGCTTTCCATTCTTCATCTCCTCCCTCTGGAATTTAGCTGAAGGTGCTCTGTTGTAAAATTCATTGTGACAGGTTTCATTTATCCAGTCATCTCTCTCTCTCTCTCTCTCTCTCACACACACACACACACACACACACACATACAGAGAGAGAGAGAGAGAGAGAGAGAGAGAGAGACAGAGACAGAGACAGAGAGACAGACAGAGACAGAGAGACAGAGACAGAGAGAGAGAATTATCTGTTAGTATGTCTGTCCATCTTTAGCTTGGGAATAATTTTATGTGTTATATTATTGAAAATGACAGGAAGGTCAGTTAATATAATCTTTGGATGAAGCTTTATATTTTGTTTGCAGGGGGAAAAAAGCATAGAAACAACTTATGGTAATAGAAGAATGCGATGACTGTGGCCAAGTTCAGGGAATCAGTGAATCAGAGACTGCAGTTTGGAGACTAACAAGTCTGAAATGAAATGTGGATCTCCCTTTGATTAGTGTGGGAAAACCATACATGGCTGCATTTCCCTGCTTTTTGTGTTACAAATATTTACAAGCACAGTAGAGGTTTCTGTGATGTAGAGAAATAACTGCTTCTACAGAAGATGCTTAGTCTGGTATTTTTGTCCTTTTCCTATCAACTTTAACCATAAAATCCTGACTGAAACACTATTATTATTAAATAGTTGCTTCTACATTTTTCTAAACTGTTCATCTCATCTTTTTTTAAAATTTGATTTCTAGTATTTTTCCTCTCATTTTTCACTTAAAGCACAGTACAATATCAACTTGTGCAGTATTCTGCAGAACATTTTCAGGCCTGCTGTTCTTTTAATTAGAAACTTCTTTTTGTCTTGACTATTTAATTGCTTCATTTTCAGTGAAGATTCAAGACTACTGAATTGGTCCTTAATTAGCAGTTCCTGTTCTCTGCTGGTATGTATTTAATTTCTCTTTGGTTTCCATAATTCACTCTCCCTCTTGCTGTCTCTCCTAAAAATTACATTGCTTCACAGCAAAGCTTCCAGAAAACAGAAACCAATTACAGGACAATTAAATGGTAATTCATCCCAAATGCTGCTCTGTATTGACTGATCAAAAGTTGAAACTATGAGAATCAAAATTCTATTTAATTTTCAAAGGGCTGTTACTGAGCAAGGATGAAAGATCTTGACTATTGCAATCAATGTTATTTAAAGTATAGCACTATATAGTATTTGGAAACAAAATGTTAATTTCCTTTAACAGCTGACAATTGAAAATCTACCTCAATAGTACCAAAAGGTGCTATTATGTAAATAATCTCTGTAACATAGGTGTAAAAACTGAGGTTTGCGTCCCCTTCTGGCCGCCTTCTGTTGGCTAATAGAACTGGTGGAACCAAAAACACAAAACCTTCCTTATGTGTTGGAGAAAGGGCCATTTTAAGAAGCGAAATTGTGGTTTTGGCCTTGAAGATTTTTAAGGCTCCACTTCTCCCCTTAGAACTCCTGATAGCCCCACTCCAAAGAGGGAGTCACACATGATACACTTGCGATAGTGGCAAATAGCTTGGGTGTAGGATGAGGGTGGAGGTTTGTTCTTGAAGCTTGTGAGTTGGTTTCCAAACATTTTGTTACCAGGCTAGGTAACATCTTCAGTGGAATTTAAGAAAAGTCAGTTTCAGTGTTCCATTAGTCCACAGAAGAAGGCTAGAACGGGACTTGGGCCATTAGGACAGCAACACTGACATCCCCTACATTCTGCCGAAGATGTTACCTAGCCTGGTAATGAAACTTTTGGAAACCACCATACCAGACGCTCAGAGAACAAACTACCACCCACATAATATACTGCATAAAACCCAGGATGGTCCTCAAGCTAACAGAAGTTGCAAGTCTATGACAGCAAGAGAGAGCAAGCCACTTTAGTTCTTGTTCTCATAGCACTTGGAAATATAATTCAAATTATTACATTAGATTTTTTTCAATTGTTTCAAAAACATTTCAATTATTAATTAATCTCATTAGAAAATGCTTCAGAATTAGAACTGGAAGAAAAAAATATTTGGATGCAAGTAACCGAGGATTCCAAGTGCAACAGAAGATGGAATTGTCTAGAGCTGTTAGACTGAACTTTGTGGGCAAAGATCTCCTCAGAGGGATAGAACAGATGGGATAGAGCT
Organism: Laticauda colubrina; assembly: GCA_015471245.1. Lineage (NCBI taxonomy): Eukaryota > Metazoa > Chordata > Lepidosauria > Squamata > Elapidae > Laticauda > Laticauda colubrina. Next base: position 69,688,966 of record BLBF01000004.1, on the reverse strand, counting down.
CCAGCACTGAACTCTGATAAGAGAGGACTTGTACCAGTTAAGGGGTTGCATGCAATAAGTGGTGGGCTTGGGTGTTGTAACTATGTATCATTTATGTGTTTGCAACTGTGTATCAATGCAACTATGTATCATTCAGATATTTGCAACATTGTATCATTCACGTGTAATCATTAAGCTTCTGTCTTCTCAGTGACCTTTTACAGGGCACGTACAGAGACAAGGAGTCAAACATTTGCAGAAATGGTTTATTCACTTGGGATTACATTGTCTGGCATGCAGCTTTGTGAAGAAGTAATATCCTGATCAAATATAAATCTTGCCATCCTGTCTGTCCTGATATTTTGCTTTTGTTTGAGCCATTGTTAAATCTGTATATTCCGTCTGACCTAGGCTTAACCTAGGTTCTGAATAAACAATCACCCCCTTTTGAATGAGCATAATAAAAGAGCGTGTACCCGGACATTCGGGGCGCACTCATCGCGAGGAACTTCGTCTCCTGTCATTTCTCTCTCCTTCGCTCCCTATCATGAGACGCCCATCTGATGCTGGATAGCAGATACCGCACTTGGGGGAAAATGTTCACATGTTGATACCTGTGTGGTAGTGGCAGGGACTGATGTTAGGTTGTGACCTTGATAGGGATTGCTGTGGCTAGTGGTATTTTTACAGATTATAGATTAACAGAGTTAGAAGGGGCCTTGTAGGTCATCTAGCCCAACCTCCCAACCAAACAAGAGACCCTACACCATTTCTGACAAATGGCAGTTCAATCTCTTCTGGAAAATCTGAAGTGATGAAGCTCCCACAACTTCTGAAGACAAGCTGTTCCATTGGTTGTTTGTTCTTACTCTCAGAAAATTTCTCCTTATTTCCAGGTTAAATCTCTCCTTGTTCAGTTTCCATCCATTATTCCTTGTCTGGCCTTCAGGCACTTTGGAAAATAGCTTGACCCCTTCATCTCTGTGGCAGCCCCTCAAATATTAGAATACTGCTATCATGTCTCCCCTGGTCCTTCTCTTCATTAGATTAGCCATGCCCAGTTCCTGTAACGGTTCTTCATATGTTTTAGTCTCCAGTCCCCTAATCATCCTGGTTGCCCTTCTCTGCACTTTTTCTTGAGTCTCAACATTTTTTATAGTGTGGTGACCAAAACTGGATACAGTAGTCTAGGTGTGGTCTTCTAAGGCCTTGTAGAGTGGTATTAGTACCTCACTTGATCTTGATTGCATCCCTCTGTTAATGCAATTTAGGATTGCATTGGCTTTTTTAGCTGCTGCTGCACACTGCTGACTCATATTTAGCTGGTTGTCCACTAAGACTCCAAGGTCCCTCTCACAGTTATTGAGCCTGGTTTCACCCAGTCTACATGTGTACTTTTGGTTTTTCTTGCCTAAGTGTAGGACTTTACTTTTCTCTACATTGAATTTCATCTTGTTAGATAGGGCCTAGTGTTCAAGTTTGTCACGATCCATCTGGATCTTGAGCCTACCTTCTAGGGTGTTAGCCAGGGGTGGGATTCAACCAGTGTTACTACTGGTTCGGTGACTACATTTTGCTGCGTGTGTGTGTAAAAAACCATCAGCTGTGCCACCTGGACAACTGAAAAGCTCTGCGTGTGGGTGCACAGCATTTGAAAAGCCTCTTTTTACCTGCTTTTTCAACCTCAGCTGTACCATGCAAAGCAGCAGAGGTTGAAAAAGCAGGAAATAAAGGATAGGTAAGAGCCTGGGCAGGTGGTGGACCAAACAGCAGCAACCCCAGTTCGGTGTCTGCTGCTCTTCAGAGCTATTGGTTCTATAGAACCAGACAGAACCGGTAGCATCGACCCCTGGTGTTAGCTATTCCTGCCAACTTAGTTTCATCTGAATATTTGGTAAGTTCCCCTTCTATTCCCTCATCTAGGTCATTTATGATGTTAGAAGCTAAACCAATCATGAAGAAAAGTACTATGTATCTGGTGGATACATGGTAAGTATTGAAATAGAATCTTATGCAGGGTGAGTCTGGACAAAAGAGTGGCACATTAAGAAATTGCCTTTTAAAAAAAAATAGGGACTGGAATGCAGATGTATGAAGGAGCACTTGGGAGGCCATTACATGGGGAGAAGGATCCATACATTGTCCCACTTTCCTTCTTTTAATACAGGCACTCTAAAATTGGGCCAGTGTGGTTGAAGGTTCAGGCATCTTGGACTCAGTCTGCTGCTGGTAAATGTCAGATATAAATACATAAATAAGGTATATATTTGAAAAACTGATATTGCAGGAGAGCCACAGCCAGAGATATATAGGCAAAATAATTATTCTTTACTCAGCCATTTTGTGTTGAACCCAAAACTAATATGAAGCATTCAATTAATTTTCCTCAGAATTAATTTTCTGTTTCTAAAGTCTGCATGTTTAAAAGCTTGTTAAAGACAAAATACTCTTTTTAAAATAAATATTGTGGACTAATTTTTTGGCAGAAAAATAACAATCTGTTATTATGTGTTTCAGAAACAATTATATTCGCATCGGCATTGCAACAACTATATAAAGAACATTGCAATACTTTATTTGGAAAGCACATGGAACATTTCCCCTTGGCTATCATTCTCTCTTGGACTAAAAATTCTTGTAATCCATCTTCCAGAAAATTGCTTAAAGAAAATCATCCCTACTTTGTCAGCCAAGCTAAAGGAGGCACATTGGTGTTTGGTTTTCTTCTGTTTTTCAAGAAAAGATCTGAGTATTTCATGTTGATTGCTTGATTGGCTGCAGTGGGACTCTTTAAAAATAGTAAAAAATCAGGAATCCAGTAGAAATCAAACATAAGCTGTCATCAATCATATGCCTGGGATATTAGCTGAGGTTTTTACTCAGGAAGATGCCATTAAAAGTTGAAGAAATTAATTGGTGCCATTGAAGATAATGGTCTTTTCTGACACAGTTCCTCAAATGTACAGAAAAATTATGGATAAAGCAAATTCCTTATGGAATTTTTATAGAAGTAGGCTTTGTTCTGTTATTGTTTATTGTAAATGTTATTACTGTGATCTGTTGCCCCATGATGCTTTGTCTATACTAGAATTCCATTGAGCTTCTACAAACAACAAAGAGCCTTAATCATCAGCCAAAATAACATTTATTTTTAATTTCCTTACTTTCCATATTCCCAATGCATTCTCCAGGCATGAATGAAGCATTTAAAATTCCATATGCAAAAACATGCTTTTTATAAATCACAAGGATTTTATGCCTTTTCAAACAATTCTCTTTTGAAAGCCCCATATGGAGTACAGCTAGGTATGAGCATGGAGCTGTCTCAATGGATAACTAAGGACTCTCCCAAACTTAGTTCAATTCCTGGTGATTTCAGAGTCATATCTATGTAACCTAATGAGCAATGATATGCAAATGGTCTGCCATTTCTTTTGTAAGGAGGGAAACTGGTGATGTAGCAACCAGGAGTTCCCAGTTAGAGAGCGCTGTTTTATAAACATGTCTCAGTTACTCAAGCCCACCAAGTAAACCACCATATATTCATTAATTCAAATGAGTAAGAGGAAAAAGGAGCCAGTTTGGTGCAGCGGTTAGGGCATCAGGCTAGAAACTAGGAGGCCATGGGATCTAGTTCCGCCTTAGGCCCAAAGCCAGCTGGGATGACCTTGGGCAAAATTACTTCCTCTGCCTCCTAGGAGTTGCTTCTTAAAAACCTTGCCAAGAAAATTGCAGGGACCTGTCCAGGCAATCTTTAAGAAATGGACACAATTGAACAGAAGAAATGAATGAGAAAAAAGGCTAATTTTGAAACACACCAACATCAACTTTGACATGTTTGAAATAGTCTCTGTGTGTAGCTTCAATCTTGTGTACAATGAAGAAATTCTATCTAAGTCATCTCATGAGTGTCTTCTGCCAGGTAATTCAGATCCTGAATAAGAGGTTATGTGTTGTGTATGGAAATTATAAGTCTCCAAATAACGAAATCTGATTGGCCGAGCAGGCCGCACTAGGATTGGTCAATAAAGCACCATGCGATTGGCCCGCCTAAGGGCAGGAATTCTCAAAGAACTGTCATTGGCAGCAAGCCACAAAGCAGCCACTATAAAAAGGGCTGCCGCGGCTTTGACAAATGTTCCGCTACAAGTCACTAAATTGTTTAAATAAAGAGCTGTTTGTTGGAACACCGGTCTCACGTACCTTTATTATCCAAATGGAACACTGGCAATGAAGGTGGGATTGTATTAGAAGAGCGAGACCGAAGCACGTGGAAACAAGAACCGAGCAACCAAAATGGCCGGTACCAATGCGCCGCCCACACTGTTCAACCCAACTGAAGAAGATTTGGAGTCATACATTGACCGCTTTCTGATGTTCTTAGAAAGCAATGAGCTACAAGAAATAACCGACCAGAGGAAGAGAGCCGTATTCCTCACGCACTGTGGCCCTGTCATTTTCAAAATGGCCAAGGCGTTAGCCAAATTGCGGGATGTAAAACAAATGGCATGGCCAGAATTAAACCGAATGCTACAAGCCCATTACGCGCATGTAGTCTCCAATCTTATTAAAAGGCACGAATTCTATAAGCGAGACCAATGAGAAGATGAGAGCATCAGAGATTTTGTAGCAGCCCTAAGAAATATTGGAGGAGCCTGTGAATTTCTCAACATGGACAAAGCCATGAGAGACCGCGTGGTCCTCGGATTGAAGGACGCTACACTCCAAAGCAAGTTACTAAACAGACCAAATATCACAGTGGCTGAGGCCATTGTAGAAGCCACCACCGCTGATTCAGCCAAGAAATCTGCAGCCACCATGTGCCAGATGAACTCAACAAATGCAGAACCACCAAACCAAACCTGAGAAAAGAAGGTGGAAGGAAACCAAAAACAACCCACCGCGACTGCCCACCATGAAGACCTCGACTCCCCGAGTGACACCGATGATGACAATGAAGACATACATAGGCTTCAGTCGGAAAGAAAATGGTGGGAAAAAGAGGAAGGAGGCGAGAATTCCAGTGTGCTGGATGCGGAGGGGACCACCTGCACTCCGAATGCAGATTCCTGGATGCCATCTGCAGAATTTGTGAGAAAAGGGGACATATTGCAAGGGTCTGCCAAAACAAAAAGAGCTGCAGTCCAGAGAAGACGCAGCAGCACCTCCCCCCCCCCCCAGAAACAGAGATAGACAAGCTGGAAGCCGATGGAGCCGAGAGAACATAAACCGGTGAATGAATGACAGAGAAGAAACACATCAAACAATAATCATCGAAAATGCCAGGGCAGCAAATGCAAAAAAGATCCGAATAAATGTAAAAATCGAAAGAAAGCCCAGTGAGATGGAAGTAGACTCCGGATCATACCTGTCAGTGGTATCATGGAACACTATCAGAAATCTGATACCAGAAATCAAGCAAAGAGAACTGGAACAGCAAAGCCTAATACTCAAAGATTACCAGGGAAACCGAATCCCGGTAGTGTGTCTTGGACATTTCCTAATAGAATTCAAAAACCACGCTGAAGTACTTCCTCTGACAATCATCGACCATGATCGCCCTAGCCTGCTGGGAATCGAATGGTTCGCGCCCCTGGAAATTGGAATGACTGGAAGCAACAGCATCACTGAGACTGATTGGGAGGAGAGCCTGCTGAAAATGTTCTGGGACGTATTTGATGGGACCCTAGGCAAGTACAAGGGGACCCCAATAACATTCAGCCTAGACCCTAATATAGCTCCCATCAGGCTCAAAGCCAGACGCATTCCCTTTGCCTTAAAGCCAAAAATAGATGAGCAGCTTAACAAACTCATCGCACAAGGGCTGTTAGAGCCGATTGACCATGCCAGGTGGGAAACTCCCATCATGACTCCTGTCAAACCAGATGGGTCAGTCCGCATCTGTGGTGACTATAAGGCCACCTTCAATCATGCACTACAGCAAAGTGCATACTCTGTTCCAGTAGTTCAACATCTGTTGCATTCATTAAGGGGAAGAAAAATTTTCACGAAACTTGATCTAATGCAAGCATATCAACAGCTGCCAGTTGACCCCAAAACTGCAGAAGCAGAGACTATAGTCATGCACAGAGGGGCATTCAAATGCAACAGACTTCAATTTGGCCTTAGCGTTGCCCCAGGCATTTTCCAAAGCCTAATGGAGAGTCTTCTAAATGGAATAAAAGGGGTCGTTCCCTATTTTGATGACGTATTAATATCAGCAAAAAACAGATGGCAGAGAAGCACCAATCGCCTTCTATTCCAAAACGCTGTCAAAATCTGAAAGGAACTACAACCAACTTGACCGAGAAGCCCTCGCAATCATAGCAGGTGTCAAGAAATTCTACGAATACCTATATGGTAGGATATTTTCTATTATCACAGACCATAAACCCCTGCTAGGGATCCTGGCAGGGAATAAACCAACCCCGAACATCTTATCACCAAGAATGACGAGATGGTCAGAATTCCTCACTGCATATAATTACACACTCATCCATCGCCCAGGAAAAACCATCACCCATGCAGATGCCTTAAGCCGTTCCCCACTTTCCGACAAGGAAGATGACCCAGCTCCCACCATCTCCACCCTTCAGATCGAGACATGGCCGAACCTGCCACTAACCGCACCAGACGTCACTAAAGCTACCGCGAAAGACCCGCTGACAGCTCAGATTCTGCATTGGGAAGGTAAGGTCTGGCCGGATGAGGATAGAGGTGAGACTTTCAAAACTTTTCGCACCCAGAAGACTGAACTGTCCATTGAAAAGGGTTCTAGACTATGGGAAGACAGGGTGGTAATTCCAAAAAAGTTGCAGGAGGAAATGTTGTGCATGTTGTATGAGGGACAACCGGGCATAGTAAAAATGAAAGCCCTGGCCAGGAGTTATGTCTGGTGGTCAGGACTGGACAAAGACATTGAAAAATGGGTGGCAACATTCCATGACTGCCAGAAATCAAGGCTGCTTTAGCTTTCGAACAATACCCAGCTGCAGAAGGCATCCAACATGCCCTAACAGCGCCGGCTCATCTGGCTTCAAATGGACGAGCTGGATGCATGGTTCATTATACTAAAGAAGCCCAAGACAAACTGGACACGGGGGACATCCAAGATAGACGAAACAAACTGTTAACAATTCAGCATATTATCCCGAGCACAACCACTAACAAAAGCCCAGCAGAACTTCTCATGGGTAGAAAATTGCGTTCCTACCTAGATAGACTACACTCCACTTACACCTGTGAAAACCCCCCTGACTCCTCAAATAAATATCGCTCTTTGCCATTGGAGACTTAGTCTATGCCAAAAATCTTACCGGGGACCCATTATGGCTTCCAGCCACAGTTACTCAAATCACAGGGCCCCGGTCATACCGGCTTACACTAAACGACGGCAGAATATGGAAGTGGCACATCAACCAGCTTCGCTCTAGAACATTGGAATGCAACACTAACCTACCTAGCTCCGAAGCACCGCTGCAAATACCACCCCCAACAAACAATCCAAAAACAACCGAGGAGGGGGGGAAACACAAAATAATAAAAAATAGAGAGATGAACCACCAATAACATGACAAAAGACACAACACAAACCCGAATTAGATCCTCCGGTAAGACAAAAAGAGCACTTACCCATAGACAACCTCCGGAGAAGAGAACCGGTAGCAGGGAAGCAAGGCGAGGCCTTCCTGGAAGGAGACAGCCAGGCCACCTCGACCAACCCGGACAAACCAGGAGGGAGCAGCAGAGCCAACTCAACCAGCCCGAGAGACCCAGGTGGGAGCGGTAAGGCTGACTCACCCTTCCAGGAGGTTCCATGGAGAAGACATGGAGAAAACACGATCCTAACCAAACCGATGGAAGATCACGCTGAGACTGAGCTGCGCAGGTCAAGGAGGGCCCGCAAAAGCCCCAGCTACCTGTGTGACTACGTTACGCACATTGGACGAAACCAAGAGGGGAGGGGTGTTGTGTATGGAAATTAGAAGACTCCAAATAACTAAATCTGTTTGGCCGAGCAGACCGCACTAGGATTGGTCAATAGAGCACCATTGCAATTGGCCCGCCTGATGGCAGGAATTCTCAAAGAACTGTCATTGGCCGCAAGCCACGAGCAACCGCTATAAAAAGGGCTGCCACAGCTTCAGCAAATGTTCCACTATAAGTAACTAAATTGTTTAAATAAAGAGCTGTTGTTGGAACACCGGTCTTGCATACCTTTATTATCCAACGGAAGATTATGTATCTACAGAACATAGATTTATTACCAAGATCTGGTGGGAAGCTTTCTTCTTGTGGGGTTCAATTCCCAGCCTGATATACAGTCCTGGAATTTCATTCTTGTTCCTATTCAAGTACTAAATAGGTGCTTAGCTTTCTAAGGCTCAGCTAAAATCAATACTACAGCTATCTCTGTGACTGTCAGGACTAATAGTATGTTTACAGCATTTACCTTATATATATACTTTGATTCTATGCTTGCTATTTCAAAGATTGCTTCCTTTCAGTAAATATATTTCTCCCAATAATCTCGTCACTAGCAGAATATGCCCTGCTCATTTTAAATAGATAAGATGCTTCTCATCTTCTGTTATGCAATCACTGTTTTATTTTCTGCATTTTATTGAAAGGTGGGAAAGTCCAAATAATGTCCTTCGTTTGTAATTATTTCAATCTCCAGCAAAGAAGAGCAAAAGGAATAGAACTCCGTGCCCTTATTGTAGTGTCAGAACAATGATGTGTTGGCTTGCCTTTCTTCACTATCCTGGTTTTGTCTGTCAAGTATCTCGTGATTTGGGAAAGAGCAGGATAACACTATATAAATTATGGTCTGGATATGAGACAGAGTCAACATCATGGAAGTAAACTTTGGGTGATAGTGTAAATAATTTGTAAAAAAAACAGCCTCATTTATCTTCAAAGTGCAGAAAACTGCCAGCATATTTGCACTCCCTTGGCTGATTTCTATCCTGTCTTTATTGCCTCTGGGTGGCATGGTAGCTCAATGATTAAGATGCTGGTCTTGTTAGCTGGAAAGACAGCAGCCCAGATTTGAGACCTGAACACTATGCAATGGGGTGAGTTCCAAACTTCGCCCCAGCTCCTGTCAACCTAGCAGTTAAAAAGCATGCAAATGAGAATAGATAAATAGATACCACTTCCATGGAAAGGTAACAGCACTCCATGACATAATTCTGGCCACATGACTGCAGAAGTGTCTTTGGATACCGCTGGCTCAAGGGCTTTGAAATGTCCACCTCCTCTAAAAGTCAGCAATGACTAGCAGAGTAAGATCCATGGAGACTCCTTTACCTTCTATATATGTGTATAGATAGAACGTTGCTACAACTTTAAAAGCAGAACTACAATGACGTGGGATAATACTCGAAGGAAGCTGAACAGCATATATATATATATGTGTGTGTGTGTGTATGTGTGTGTGTGTGTGCTGTTCAGCTTCCTTCGGGTATTATCCCACGTCATTGTAGTGCTTTCAAAGTTGTAGCAACGTTTCAACAGAATCTCATCTGCCATCATCAGGCTTCTGTATGGAATGTGGGTCTCACAGCTTTTGGTTTCAAATTCGAGGCTGGCCTATTCTGATTGGCTGGGAGTTTTGGTCTGTGTTCACTGGACTTGGAGTTTGATTGATTGGTGTTTCTGGTTTCTTCTGTCTGTTTTGTGGCTTTGATTGGCTGGCAACACTCTGTTCCTGTGTTGGAGGCTTTCAGTGCAGCTTGGCTTCGCGTGAAAGGACGGCTGCTATCCATTAGGAAGCCAGGTTTCACCTGGGTGCCTGGTGGGGGGGTATTCGAGTTGGAGGCATCAGAGGGAGTCTGTTTGTGCTCAGGTGTTTGCCTGGTTTGTGGTATGGAGATCTTTTTATTTGAGAGCGCAGGCTTCCAAATGATTGACAGTCTGGTGGAATCATCTCTTCTATTCATGCTTTCAGGTCTTTTTTCAATCTCTATGGCTTCTCTGATGATTCTGTGGCTGGGGTATTCTATAGTGGCTAGGGTTTTAGTGCCATTGAAGTTGATGTTGTGACCTGTGGTTTTCATGTGTTGGACTAGTGAGGAGGTGTGTTCCAGCTTTTTTACTGCATTTTTGTGTTCATCTAGGTGGGTACTTATTCTTCTATTGGTCTGTCCAATGTATGTGGCCGGGCATGATTTACAAGGAACTTCGTATATGCCTTGGTTTTCCAGGTCAATTTTGTCTTTGGGGTTTTTAAGGATGGCTGCTATTTTTTTGTCTGTTTTGAAGGCAGTCTTGATATGATGCCTGTGTAGTATCTTACTGATTTTATCTGTAGTACCTCTTATGTAGGGCAAGACAGCTGTTCCTACATAAGAGGTACTACAGATAAAATCAGTAAGATACTACACAGGCATCACATCAAGACTGCCTTCAAAACAGACAAAAAAAATAGCAGCCATCCTTAAAAACCCCAAAGACAAAATTGAGGCAAACACCTGGGCACAAACAGACTCCCTCTGATACCTCCAGCTCAAACACACCCCAACCAGGCACCCAGATGAAACCTAGCTTCCTAATAGATAATAGCCATCCTTTCACGCGAAGCCAAGCTGCACTGAAAGCCTCCAATACAGGAACACAGTGTTGCCAGCCAATCAAAGCCACAAAACAGACAGAAGAAACCAGAAACACCAATCAAACAAACTCCAAGTCCAATAAACACAGACCAAGACTCCCAACCAATCAGGATGTAGAAAAAACCATCCTGGCACAGCACTAGGCTAGCCTCAAATTTAAAACTAACGGCTGTGATAGCCTCACCCACATACGAACTCAATACAGAAGCCTGATGATGGCAGATGAGATTCTGCTGAAATGTTGTTACAACTTTAAAAGCACTACAATGACAGGGATAATACCTGAAGGAAGCTGAACTGCATTCATATACATACATACATACATACATACATACATACATACATACATACATACATACATATATATATGCTGTTCAGCTTCCTTCGGGTATTATCCCACGTCATTGTAGTTCTGTTAAAGTTGTAGCAACGTTTCAGCAGAATCTCATCTGCCATCATCAGGCTTCTGTATGGATGTGTGTCTCACATATATATGTTTTTTTAAGCTTTTGCGGGTACTTACATGTGTGCTGTTTAGCTTCCTTCGGGTATTATCCCACATCATTGTAGTGCTTTTAAACTTGTATATATATATATATGTGTGTATGTGTGTGTGTGTGTATGCGTGTGTGTGTGTATTTGTGTGTGTGTGTGTGTGTGTGTGAAATACCTCTCACGCATCATCACAAAATCTCCAGAACAGTAAAGCCTACATACTTGAAATTTGGCATGTATATAGCTTCTAGGGGCTCACTAAGAAAGGATTTTTCAAAATGACCATCAGAGCATTAGTATTTCATATATTATTATTAGCACGCTCTACTTCCCCTTCCCACCTGAAAAGAAATCTGTTCCAAATGCAAAATACAAGCAGAGGAGTTTGAGTTTCAGTTTTAGTTTCACAATATCAAGCAGCTTTAGTACAGAACAGTTGACCTAAGCCATGCCCAGGTTTCTTGCTGTCTCCTTCTTGTTCACACAGAAAATACTTTTTCAGTTTCCAAACAGCCCTCAACTCTCTCATATACTGACAATATGCTAGCCAGATGAAGACCGATGGATGCTGGTAGGCAGAGGTAGAATTTTTTTCCCCTCATTTTCCTCCACAAAAACTAAGCCTAGCCACATAGTTTTGTAGTGAAGCATGGGTATCAAGCTGGTTAATAATAAAGATTAAGAGGAACTGGTAGGAAAAATGATATTACTAGGGCATGTTTGTGATGAGGATAGGTGCAATATGGAAAAGACACAATTTCTTTCTCTTGACAATATTTGCTGCTGTCCATCTGAAAGCAAACTTGTAAAGAATTCAACTGTTTTGAATGAATTTCAGTTTGGGACAGAATAATATGTAGTAGAGAAGTAAAGTGGAAGAAATAACTAACCTTTTCTCTGACTTCTATTTTTTTTTCCCAAAGCAGACAAAGATTGTGGAGAAAAGGGCTATGGGAGAAACAAATGATAGTCAGGAGAAGAAATAAATATACCCTTCAGCAGCCACTTTCACCTGCACTAGTCTTTTATAACAATCTCTTGGTGTTTATTTTCTTAATGGTAGCACCACACAACGTCATTTTCTTCTAGGTGTATAACTGGTGCTCATCAGTCTCTCCTGAAGCTTCAAAGTTATGGAGGTAATTACTTTAAATTTGTAATGGATTTAATGATTGGCTACAAAGTTAAATTATTGTCATAAGCACAAATTAAATATTTTGAATCAAACTTCCAGAGGTCTTAGTAATTTTTTTTACTCCAATTGCAATAGTAGAATTAATACTATTAATACTATTTAATACATTTTTTCCAAAGTATTCTAAAATAATTATCCTGTAAAAAAGTAATTATTATGAATAAAATACTTTCTTTTTCTAAATGTGTCTAGATTCATTAGAAACACAGAATATTATTTCCAGGCTTTTAATTAATTCTTAATATTGGAATTTAATTCTGCCTCAGCTTGATGTATGCATTGAGTTTGCATTACAGCATACCAGTGCAAGAATTAGTGAAGAGTTAACATTTATCAAAAGGAGAAAACACTTTCTTACGTTTATATCTTTAGTGAAATAAATGAAAACTTTGACAAGGCTACAAGAAAGAAATCTCATTCTTTTCATTTTTGCTGTTGCCTTTAATATGTGTAATTTTAATCACAGCAGAGTAATAATAGGAACCTGATTTCTTGCTGAATTGTTTGAAAGATGAGGCACATGGTAATTTCTTCAGAGAAGTTTTCTGACATTTTATGCCTTTTGATGTTTGCATTATTATACAGACCCGATAAGTAGATGAATGACCATGATAGATGGGCCTAATGAGAAAATGATAAGAATTTAGGCAACTGGCATGATTTATGTGTTTCTCATCTAGAAGGTCCAATGCCCTCATGTTTATCTTATTAAATTCTTTACAATTAAAGCATACTTTCTGCTCTCCTTATCAAAGATGTCCAATAATTAATCCTGTGTTATTGTAAGATTTACTCGATATCCCTTTTAGAAGAGTTTCCTTTTTTGTCATATTAAAAATGTGTAATGACCAATACTTAGAAGAAGTTTCAGGAAAAGGATATTTTATTATCATATCTCATTGACAATATCTGGGAATATCTAAGGGGATGTAATAGTACATGGGAATGATCTTGAGGTTAAAAAAAGGTAAGAGTCCTTGTGTCTTTTACTCTGCTGTCAGGGGGCAGTGTACACCTCCATTTTAAAGCCATTGATCCTGTCCAAAGACATTTCTGCGGTCATATGGCCAGCATGACATCATAGAGCACTATTACCCTCCCAACAAAGTGGTACCTAATCTATTCACATTTGCATGCTTTTGAACTGCTAGGTTGGCAGGAGCTGAGGTGAGGATGGGAGCTCACCCCATCATGTGTGCTCAGGTCTCAAACCTAGACTGCCAGCTTTCTAGCTGACAAGCTTAGCATCTTAACTGCTTAACTGCTGAACCCCCATCAATAACCTTGAGAGACAGGAGAAAAAGCCACAGACTGGGCATCCAGCATGTAAAAGATATATCAGTTCCTAGAAGGAGAGAGTTTCATGAAAGATCCTCCAAACTGTTGCAGAGACTAAAAGAAGAGAAGAGGGAGATGATCTGAGTCTTGTGAGAGATAGTCCAAACAAGAAGCACAATAATGAATACTAACTCTACCTTTATTGTCAGGTTACCCTAAGAAATAGAAAGAATATTGATACTTTTGAACTCTGTTTTGGGCAGACTCCTGAGAATACCACAAACAGCTAAGAAAACAAACAATTGGATCATTGAACAAATCAAACCACAGTATTCCCTTGAGGCACAAATGACTAGGCTCCAATTATCCCAGCTCAGACACACATTATGTAAAATCGTAGCTCTCTGGTGAAATCTACAATGCTGAGAAAGTGGAAGGAAAGAGAAGAGGACTACTAAAGAAAAATTGACTTAATTAGCCATAGGAGCGTTGCTGGAAGATCTGAAAGACCATGTTGGGGACAGATTGTCATGGAGAAAAATCTATCTATGTGGTTGTTGACACCAACTTGATGGCACAAAATCAATCACATTAAGAATCTAATTAGCTGGTTTAATTAAAAATGATCTACTCTTTCCACTGTCTTTTACTCCATCGCCATATGCATCTATCTAAGTTTAATAGAATGAAAGTAGAAAGAACCCTTCATAGTTAATGCCAGTGGATCCACTATTAACTGTGTGATGAGTTTTTTAAGGTTAATCATGTAGAAAAAAGCTGTTAAGCTTTAGTGAATAAATTCATATGATTTTAGGATTCTTAAGATAAACTTACAGTAAATAATCTATTTTAGACTTAAAATTCAATGGATGTAGTATGAGAGTCCCACTAAAAACAATATATTTTAAGAAACTCATAGTCTTATGCACACTTTGTTGGGAGAAATTCCATAATGCATTCGTATGGATGTCCTAAAATTGGGTGAGGATATCTTATAGGTAGGTTATATTCCAGAAGGAAAGAAAACTGGAGAAAGGATTTGAAAGATGCAGGTATATGGACAGGTTTTAAAGAAGCTCAGAGATTGGAGATCTCCCTTTGTTAAGGCCCTGTCACACTGCCCAACGGATGCAAAACGTTTGTAAAAAGGACACAGCAGGCGAGAAAAATGTTCCATCCGTTGTTATCCGCTCTCAAAAGGGGCAAAAATTTGCATAACCAGAGCGGATAACACGGAAAGGAACGGATGGGGGAGGACGCAGAGCGGATTGAAAACGGATGCAGAGCGGAAGCCTAGTGGATGGGAGCAGATGAGAGCGGATGGCACATCCGCAAGGCTTCCGGGGGGCCTCAGCAAAGTGGACGGGGAACGGATACAGCGGATGCAGAACGGACACCGAGCGGATGAAGTGGATGCACAGCGGATGCACAGCGGATGCACAGCAGATGAAGCGGATGCAGAGCGGAAGCCTAGCGGATGAAGAGCGGAAGCCTAGCGGATGCCTTGCGTTAATTGCGCATGCGGGGGGGATTTATTGCATCAGCCCCGCGGATATAAAGGGAAGCAGCTCGGAAGCAGGTCACCATTCAGAGGAAAGACCTGCTGCCAGACGCATTGAGTGCCTTGCCTGCCTGCCTTGCTGCCTGCCATCCTGCCAGCCTTGGTGCCTGCCTGCCTGCCAGCCTTGCTGCTTGCCAGGCTTGGTGCCTGCCTGCCTGCCAGCCTTCCTGCCTGCCAGCCTTGGTGCCTGCCTGCCAGCCTTCCTTCCTGCCAGCCTCCCTGCCAGCCAGCAACCCCACAACCATGGGGAAAAAGAGGAAGCCTCAGCCATCTGCTGCCAGCCCTGGCAAGAGGGACAGGGCACCCTCCCGCTCCCTGGCCCTCAGTCTGCTTCTGCTGGGGCTTCTGTAGCACGGGCTCGCTCTTCTGTGGCTGGGGCTTCTGCTGCTTCTGCTTCTGGAGGAGCTGATGATGCTGCTTCTGGCGGTGGTGCTTCTGCTCGTGCTTACTCTGCTGAGGCTGCTCCTGGTGGTGGTGCTTCTGCTCGTGCTTACTCTGCTGATGCTGTTTCTGGCGGTGGTGCTTCTGCTGGTGCTTACTCTGCTGCAGCTGCTCTTTGTCCTGCTGGTCCTGCTCATCCTGCTCGTGCTCCTGGACTTGCTCGTCCTGCTCGTACTGCTCGTGCTCCTGTTCTTGCTCGTCCTGCTCGTGCTCCTGGACTTGCTCGTACTGCTCGTACTGCTCGTGCTCCTGGTCCTGCTGGGAATCCTGGTCCTGCTCGTGCTGCTGCTGTTGATGATGATGATGATGATGATCCTGCTGCTGCTGCTGCTGCTAATGATGATGATGATGATTATGATCCTGCTGGTGATGCTGCTGCTGCTGCTGCTGATGATGATGGTGATGATGATGATGATGATCCTGCTGCTGCTGCTGCTGGTGGTATGGAGGAGCAGCCCCTACAAACTGGAAGCCCCTCTGATGAGGGCCCATCTGGTCCTGCCAAAGGGAGGAAGAGGCATATGCGGGAACGGGAGAGGAGCCAGTACTCCATTGAGGAGGAACATGAGGATGAGGTGCTGGAGTGGCTGAGAGAGAATGACTATCTGTGGCGGAAGGGACACTGGCTGTACAGGGACACCAAAAGGAAGCAGGCTGCTTGGAGATGGAAGGCGGAGAGTCTGGGCTACACATCGGAGGTGCTCCTCGGCTGGTGGAAGCACATGCACACCTGGAACGGGAAGCTGCACCTCAAGAAATCTGGCCAGGCCAGGGTTAAGCTGACGGACAGAGAGACCTATGTCATGGACAGGTGCAGCTTCCTGGAGGGTGAAATCCACCACCGAGGAGCAGCAGCAGCAGCAGCCCCTATCACGACCCTCTCTCTCCGGCAGCCTGCTGAGAGCCAGTCCTCTTCCGGCCGAGAGTCAGCTCCTGTCTCCAGGCAGGTTTCTGTGGAGTGTGCCATGGTGGAGAACCCGCGGACAGGTGTTTTAACTGTGGTGGAGCACGTGGAGGACTCCCTGGTGCAGTGAGAGAAAGGAGACGGCACTACCACCACAGCCCTACCCACATCCACCCACAGCTCCACCTCCACAGAAAGGCAGAGAGCCAGACAGGAGGGGCAGAGCCACACTGTCCTGCTGGAGATCAGGGACACCATCCAGAGCAGCATAGATCTCCTCTCTCAGCTGGTCCACACCGACTCCTCATCCTCCAACCGCAAGCCCTTCCTCACCTACGTCAACCTCACAGACATGGTGGAACCCCAGTACCAGGTGGTGAAGGACTGGATCACCGAGCTGCTTCACAACCCTCCAGACCCAGAGGCACCTGCTCCCACCCAGTCCAGGTCTGCTCCTCCACCCCAGGTGATGTCCCTCCCATTCCAAGGCTTTCCACAGGCCCTCACCTACCAGGGCTATGGCTACCAGGAGGTCCAGCAGCACAGGCAGCAGCCCTTCCCAGTCCAGGCATAGAGTAATTGGATGACACCGTTGCCACCGGTTCCACCAATGCCACCAATGCCACCCACGCCACAGATGCCACCAACGCCAGTCCTCACCCAGCTGCAGACCAGACAGCCTACACTACTCCTTCCTCCACCCCACAGCCAAGCCCGGCCTCAGTACATCTGTCCTCGGTACTGGGGCTGACACCCCATGGCATGGAGGAAGGAGCTCTCAACATCACGGGGCTGAGCCAGCTGTCCGAGAGCTTCCTCAACATACCGTCACCTGTTGTCCTCTCGGGGCCAGGCACCCCAGTGGTGCTTCAGACCAGCACTCCAGCAGCACCCACCTCCACAGCACCTGGACCCTTCACCCCTGAGACTGGGCACACCTCCGAGTGACCAAGAGGAGTGCCAGAGACTGGGTGGCTACCTGTAGTCTTTATTTGGACACTTGACTTGGGTCATTTTTCTTTTACAGCTTGTGATTAATAAAGTTTATCTTTGCTTCACGCACTTGCTTCATTTATTTATGTCAATAAAGTCTTGGTGGAAACTTTTAGAAATGGTTTAAGTCTTTGCATGCTTATGGGATGGGTAAGGATAGCAGTGGGATGGTCAGGGATACCTTTGGGATGGGTAAGCAAAGCAGTGGGATGGGCAGGGATACCTTTGGGATGGGTAATAGCTGTGGGATAGATAAACCTCCAGTGCAAGCATCGTGGGACTGTATGGTCCACCCTCCCAGCTGCCACACCTATGGCCCTTCATTATCAATACTAATGTAAGCATTGATCCACACATTTGAAGATAAACACAACTCTTTATTAAATGCCCTGTTCATTGTAGGCCCAGCCAACATACATGACCCAATCTTATCAGTGTGATGAGACAGGCTGAAGGAAGCATCCATTAATCATCTATCATCCTGTCTTGACACTCCACTGCTCCAGCTGGGGAGTTGCACCAGTGTTTCAGGAGGTTCCGCTGCTTCTTCCCTTCACGTGAGGCTCTGTTGGGGCCTTGCACATCCACAGTGTCTATCAGGTTTCGCCCTTGCCTCCATTCACCAGGCTCCATGTCCCCATTGCCTTGCTGGAGGTCGACAAGCCTGTTCTGCAAGACTGGGTAGCGGGTGCGCATGAGATTGTGCAGGATGCAGCAAGCTTCCACGATCCTCCTCACGGTGTCTGGGCGATGCTGCATGGTGGTGAGAAGTATCTGGAACCTGTTGGCCAGGATGCCAAAAGCGTTCTCCACCACCCGCCTTGCCCTGGACAGCCTGTAGTTGAAGATCCTCTCTTCACGGGTGAGGAGTCTGGAAGTGTAGGGCTTCATGAGGTAGGTTGTGAGGGAGAAGGCGTCATCCCCCACAATGCAGTAGGGCACATCTTGCGTGTCATTGGGTAGGGGGTCTGGATCCGGGAAGCCCATGATGAAGTTGCATTCCAGCCCCTCCTTGAGGTCACTGGCATTGTATACCTGGGCATCTGAACATGAGCCATTGCCTGAAGCATCGATGTACATGAACTTGTAGTCAGCATCGACCATGACGAAGAGGACGATGCTGAAGAAGCCCTTGTAGTTGAAATAAGTGGACCCCGACTTGGCTGGCGCTTTGCAGGCCACGTGCTTGCCATCTATGGCTCCAACAGTGTGGGGGAAGTTCCACTTCTGATACCACTGCTCTGCAACTTTCTTCCAGCCTTCTTCAGTGAAGGAGCACTGGAGGAGCTCCTGCAGGTATTATTCGATGATGGCCTGCACCACTTCTCTGACCAGAAGGCTGATGGTGTTGTGTGGCACCCTCCAGCCGTACTGCATGCTCCTTTACATGGTCCCTGAGGCCAGGTGGCGCAGAGTCAGTGCCACCTTGAACCCAGGGTCCAGGCTGGGGAGGACGTTGGTGCTCTGCTTGGTCAACCTGGATGTCAGCCGCTCCACAACTTCATCAAACATGACTGGAGGCATCCTCATGAAGTTCTGGAATTGCCTGAGTGTCTTCGTTCCTGAGCCCCACCATCAGCTTGTTGTACAGTCCGTACTCTGCTCTTCTCCCGATCCATTTTCAGACCCAGATGCTTCTTGGCCGCCTCCTTTTCTTCCCGTAGTAGAGTTCACAGAGCCTGTAGATGGCTTTGCACTGTTGCAGAAGGATGGTGGCTACCAAAAGGAGTTTGTTACGATCCATGGTGGAGATGACTGGATGCTGTGGAAGAGGAAGAGGAAGATGAAGGCTGCAGAGGTCTGCACAGCAGGGCTGCTGGACTGAAAGTGAGATCCAGGTGAGTTCCTCCCTCTTTTTATAGGCAGTATAGGTTTTCCCCTATGTGTCCCTTTGCATCCTCTAGGCATCCTCTAGACATCCTTAATATCTGAGATAGGTCCCCTCTGTGAATGTTTTTCCCATTTTGAATTCTTTGTATGCGTGCTGCATCTGCTTTCATCCTTTCTCCGTCCATGCTACTAACGCTGCGCGTCCGTTCCGCATCTGTTCCACTTCCTCCCTGCATCCGAGCGGATGCGAGTTGTGTGGATGCGCAGCGGATGCCTAGCGGATATAGCGGATGCGTAACGGATGCAGAATGGATGTCCCCCGTATGCCTAGCGGATGCAGAACGGACACATTGGATACATTTTCCGCTCAAAAGTTTTGAGCAGCTCAAAACCCTCTGAGCGGATGAAACGTCAATAGACAGATGCTGGACGGATAGAGAGGAAGCAAAACGGAGGCAGTGAGTACAGAACGGAAGCATCGCGTTAACCAACGGATGGCAAGTGTTTTTCTCCGTTTTACATCCTCTTTCCATCCATTGGTGCAGTGTGGCAGGGGCTTTAGAGAGATAAGGTTAAGAATAATCCCCTTTTTTAGTCATTTAATAAAAGTTTCTTTGTTGTGTTTTGTTAACCAAATATCTGCATTATCCTGTAACTTATCCAATATTTCAGCCATTTATGTCACTGTAGAAAGAATTTCTAAATTTTCAAAGGTGAGACCAATACAGGTAGTCCTCAACTTCAATACAGAATGTTTGGGATACAATGAAGGCATATGCTAGAGGTTTGATAATAGATTATACAAGAAAAAAGAATATTAGGAAAAGACAAACCTCCAAGATCCTGGAAGATGAATATAAAAAACTTGAAAAAGAACTACAGAAAATGCCACAGAAAAAAGATATTAAATTGAAACTGGATGTAATTAAGCATAAAATGGAATTAATAGAGAAAGAAGAACTGGCACAGAAAATTAGAAATTCTAAACAGAATTATTTTGAAGACGAAAATAAACCAGGTAGATGGCTAGCATATAAACTGAGAAAGGAGAAGGAATCAAGAAAAATATTGAAACTAATAGATGATCAAGGTCAAGTTTGTTGTGGTAATAAGGAGAAAAAGGAAATTATTCGAGATTTCTATGGACAACTATATAAACAAGAGAATATTGAGGAGGAAAAAATTAAACAGTATTTACAGAATGTTAATTTACCGAAGATACCTAAAGAGACTGAAGAAATGTTAGAAAGCAATATAACAATGATGGAATTAAATGAAGCATTCAAGAGACAAAATAATGGGAAAGCACCAGGTCCAGATGGGCTTCCGGCAGAATTCTATAAAAAATTTCAAGAATCATTGAACATCCCATTGTTAGAGGTTATGAATGAAGTTATGTTAAAGAAGATGACACCCAAAACATGGTCAGAGGCTTATATTACACTTATCTTAAAAGAAGAGGCTGACCCGTTGCAAATTAAGAATTATAGACCTATTTCCTTATTGAATGCAGATTATAAAAACTTTGCTTCAATTTTAGCAGAAAGACTGAAAAAATATTTAAATAATTTTATCCATCCAGATCAAAATGGATTTCTGCCAAAGAGACAAATTAGAGACAATATGAGAGTAATTTTGGATACTTTGGAATATTATGAGGCTCATCCTGAGAAACAAATGGCTTTGATATTCCTAGATGCTCAAAAAGCATTTGACAACGTGAACTGGAGATTTAAGTTATTACTATTGGAACAGATGGGTTTTGCCAGAAAATTTATTCAAGCAATAGAAACCATATATAATAAACAGACAGCAAAGGTAATGGTGGAGGGAGAGTTTACAGATCTTATTAATATAAGAAGAGGCACAAGACAAGGATGTCCCCTATCTCCTTTGTTATTCGTATTGACTTTGGAAGTGTTGAATAGAAATATTAGAGATGACAAAAGTATAAAAGGAATGAAAATTAAAAAGGAAGAATTTAAACTACAAGCTTTTGCTGACGATTTAGCTTTTATTCTGGAAGACCCGTTAGAAACCGCTCCAAAGTTATTGGAAAAGGTAGAGACATATGGTGAGATGGCTGGCTTGAAAATAAATAAAGATAAAACAAAGATTTTGACAAAAAACATGTTATTGAGACAAAGAGAAGAACTGACAGATCTTTTGAAAATCCAAGTTACAAATAAGGTTAAGTATCTGGGGATATATTTGACAGCAAGATGTAGCACATTAAAAGAGAATAATTGTATTAAACTCAAACAACAGATAATTACAGATTTGAAGAAATGGGAAAATTTACAATTGTCATTAATAGGGAGAATTTCAACAATTAAGATGAATATTTTACCTAGAATTTTATTTCTCTTTCAAACAATACCAATCAGACTTGGAAAAGACTACTTTGAAGATTTAAATAAAATCATGTTGAAGTTTATATGGCAAGGTAAAAGAGCGAGAATAAAGTTAAAGCTTTTGCAAGATGCTAGAATTAGAGGAGGTTTTGGCCTGCCTAATTGGGAACTGTATTATCAAGCTGCAAGTTTGATGTGGGTCAAAGAATGGATTAAGAAAGCATAGATTATTGACATTAGAAGGACATGACTTACTGTTGGGCTGGCATGCTTTTTTATGGTACAAGGGAACTAAAACACAGGGGTATTTCAGAAGACATTATATACGGGAGTCTTTGTGGTTAAATTGGGAGAAGATAAAAAAACAATGTTACCTGAAAATTCCAGTTTGGTTATCGACTATTGAAGCATTTTCCTATCCTATGATCTATAAAAAGGAACAAACAGTTAGATATGGGGAACTGTTGGATGAAAAGGGTGGACTTAAATCGATCCAAAACTTAGAGGAACAAGGTATAAGGATGAATTGGTTTTCATATGCGCAAATACACTCAAGATATGTTGAAGATTTTAAAATGGAAGGATTTTATGACAAACAGACTGATTTAGATAAGATATTGATGGGTACTGATGAGAAAGTGATTAAAAAATTATATGGTTATTTATTGGGAATTAAGCTAGAGGAAGAACAAGTTAAAGAAACTATGATTGCTTGGGGGAAGAATTTTGGATATGGGATTGATTTAGAGCAATGGCAAAAATTGTGGTCTCAAAATTATAAAATGACAATGTCAATAGCATATAAAGAAAACTTGTATAAGATGTTTTACAGGTGGCACTTCCCCCCGACAAGAATAGCAAGAATGTTCAAGAACAAATCTGAAAAATGTTGGAAATGTCATCAGATACCTGGCTCATATTATCATATGTGGTGGACTTGTGAAGATGCCAGAAAATATTGGACTAAAATTCACATGTGGTTGGAAAAAATGACAAAGAAACACATAGACTTGAAACCAGAGATCTTTTTATTGGGAATCTTACCTGATATATATAATGAAGACTTGAAATATTTGATTGTAAATGTATTAACAGCGGCTAGGATTGTATTTGCTAAAAATTGGAAGAATGAGAAAATACCATTGCAGGAAGAAATTATTAAGAAAATATTGGAATGTGCTGAGATGAGTAGATTGACATTTGAAATTAGAGAGCAAGAAGATAAACAATTTTATGAAATTTGGGATTTTTTTTATCAATGGTTAGATGATAAAATACAATAATAGAGCATTAGTATTATATCTATGAAGGGTTTTTAGGATTGATTTGTTATGACTATATGATTTGTTATAGAATAAACTGTTTGAAGTATTGTTATCTTACAAAGCATGAATGATTAAAAGTATAGTCAGAAAAAGACTTTATTTTAATTTTGTTTGGTAATATTAGGATATGGATTGACAATATGAGTGGTTATGTAATATAACTGTAATTGAGACTATAAAATGAATGCACAAAACTGATGAACCAACCGACACACCGGAAGTATATATGAGAGTAGATGTTTTTAATGTTTTGTATGTTATGTCTGTTTGTAGAAAATTAATAAAATTCTTAAAAAAAAAAAAAAAGAATAATCCCCTTTTTTAGTCATTTAATAAAAGTTTCTTTGTTGTGTTTTGTTAACCAAATATCTGCATTATCCTGTAACTTATCCAATATTTCAGCCATTTATGTCACTGTAGAAAGAATTTCTAAATTTTCAAAGGTGAGACCAATACAGGTAGTCCTCAACTTATAATTACAACTGAGCCCCAAATTCATGTTGTTTAGTGAGAAATCTGTTAAGTGAGTTTGTTCCATTTTATACCTTTTCTTACACATTTGTTAAGTGAATCACTGCAGTTCTCAAATTAAGTGAATATGGTTTCCCCATTAACTCTGCTTGTCAGAAGGTTACAAAAGGGGATCAATGACTCCGGGACACTGCAACTGTCATAAATGTGAATCAATTGTCAAGCAACTAAATATAAGATGGGGATGCTGCAACAGTTGTAAGTGTAAAAAATGGTCATAAATCATTTTTTCAGTGCTGTTGTAACTTTGAACAGTCACTAAATGAACTGTTGTAAGCTGAGAACTACCTGTACAGCAAGATATAACTCACAGAGCAAGGAGGATATACTTGTGGACCAAATAACCAGGAGCATTTGTTGACAATGCAATGACTCTAACCTTGCCTTCCAGCTCAGCCTATTCTTCTCCTACATCTACAAAATGTGGACAGTGTGGAGATTCTATGTATTATATTAAAAGCTGATGAGTGAGAAAGAGAATAGTTTAAAAAATCAAATAATTTCTAAGATAATCAGAGATGTCTAGCAGCTGTTTTTCAATGGAAAACCACATTTTTAAAAAGCCAAAGCTTGAATCACATCTTTATGGCTGCCATCTTGATTTTATTGTTGTTGTTATTGTTCACATCAGCAGACACCTCAGGAAGTAAATGTTCTCAGAAAGTGAATCAATTAACAATTATTCGTATAAAAGGTTTTTTTAATACAGGTTTAGCCACTTCTTTCAATGATCAATATCTAGTCAATATTACCCAACGATAGCCCTAAAATTACTTCTGATTCCATCTCCCTAATGGGTGGAAGCAGCCTGGCCTTTCCTCAAACCTGTCCTTCCACCTGCCTTCTCCTCTTCTATTGGAACATAATTTGGTATCAAGCACCCATAATTGCCATCTCTTGTTTGGCAATTATACTCCTAATCCTGCAGGTGCTCACAGCTTTCTGCAATATTCATTTTTCACATTTCTAGAAAACATGAAAAAAGTGCTACAAATTGGAGTGACGTGATGCCATTTTCATTGCTCCCTCTTTGGTTCTTTATAAAAATGATTTGAGGCTTAAACCATCTTTTTAAAATTAATTCTCCACTAAAAATGGCCAGTAAATTGTTCTATTTCTTGATGGGTGGCCACAAATTTAGGAGTTGTTATTAAACAGCATTTAATAAAATATATCCCAGAATACTGTGCTCCCCACCCTAATTTAGGAACATATAGGAGGGATTAATCCCAACAAAAGTATTCAAGTCATTGCATTCTTCCACATTTTTCTCTAGAATGCTTCTTAATTCTCTATATTTTATAGTCTTTTGTCCTACATCTATTAATGAGGCAATTTGCTAAACATGTCTACTATGTAGCCCATATAGATTTAAAGTGAGTTTCATTAAAACTGCACATGTACAGACCAAATAGCAATAGCATATATCATGAACTATAATGTTATAAATTTAATCTCTTCTATTTGGTTTTCTTAACCAGAATGAACATAGCATATATATGTTGCAAGTGAATATGGAAATGTATTTCTTTAGCCAGAAGGCTTTAAAATACTGAAACCTACATTCTTTATGAGACAGGCAGTACTCTCTACTGTAATATAAAATTGTTTTATCATTTCACTGGGGCAAGGTAATGAAAAATTCATTAAAATAACATTGTGTACCTCTACGGAAGAGAAAATATTTTGTACCTTGTTCTTCCATTTAGTTTAGCTTGATCCATTTCAAGTTACGATTTGTTTACTAGAGGCATTACAATTTAGTGAGACAAATTAGGCTAAACTTTTTATCTCTGGTGGTTTGCACATGCCCTGATTGAAGTGGTATTTCTTCTAAAGATTGCCTAGGAAGATAAATGAACAGGGTGAGCAATTAGAGTAAGGAAAAACTAAAGATTGGCTGACATGATTTAAGTTTACTGCAAAGGCAGTTTGTCATTTTGTCTCTATAATCTCTATCAGAATTGACTAAAACCGTAAACATAAATCATTATACTAATTTATTTCTCCACACGATGGGCTGGGAGACAAAGATTTCATTTTTTCCCCCTACAGCCTTAGAAGATTAAAGCATTCACTCTGAACTTTTTTAATACATGAAAACATAAACCCCAATGAACCATTGATTGGTATTTAAACTACTTCAGAGCAGATTTTGGTAATAAGTCAACAAACATTCCTTATTCTCTTTTTAAGATAGTTATTTTATTTTAAAAATGTTTTCATGTTTTATAAAAAGAAAAGTAATAATTTTATAAGAATCTGTATAGTGCTATTACAATAAGTAAATTAACATCCCATAGGGCAATTTCTCAGACACAACCATTTAATCAAGAAAACCCTGGAATTGCTGATTTTTTTCTGATCAGAAACCCAACAAAATATTCTGACTTTCAGGGAAGAAATGGTGAACTGAAGATAGCTTTATGAAAACTGGACCTGACAACCACAGTGGAAAGAAGAGATAACAATTAAACTGAGCCTTCTTTGTAGTTCCTCCCTGGGCAAGGCGAGAGCTTGAGATCACTATATTTGCTCCAGACATTTACTCTTCATGAGGAGACCAAGTGGATAATAGCGGTTCACATGTTAGACTGCCGCATTGACAATCAGCAAGCCCAAATTCAAAACTGGGTGCTGTTGTGTGACAGGCTGAGCTCCCATTATTCACTCCAGCTCCTGCTTACCTAGCATGCAAATGTAAGCAAATAAATAGGTAACACTTTGGTGAACATATTAAAGGGAACATGAAAGGGCCCTCCAGTCAGGCATCCCCTGGGCAATGATTAGCATCAGCTAATCCTTTCAACCCAGAAGCGTTTTGGTGCTTCTGACACAAACAGGATGAGGAGATCACAAAATAGTGGTCTTTGGTGGGTTTTGAACTCTGGGATGGAAATAGGAAGGCACAGCAAGGGAATAACCATCTTGCTCAGACCAAAGTTGGTGCCCTTAAAAGGACACTGAGCTGACATACTTCCTTTTCTAAATGCTTTCAGAAATTGCTTGATAAATGCTTTCCAGTTATGGGAATCTTCACAAGTTTTGTAACACTGAGTGAGTTTTCTTCAGTCCCGAGGGACTGAAGAGGGACTTAAGGGAATTTTAAATACAAGTTTAAAACATATCAAAAAATATTTTAAAAATGGAACAAAAAGATGGTTTAAAACTACCATGTAGATGTCCAGATAAATTTGAAATAAGATTTTGGAATTAATTATAAAGAATCCTTATATGGGAAAATGCTTTTATTTCTAATTCTTTTTAAAAAATCATAAGAGTTTAAAAATTGGATATGAGTGAGAACCAGGACTAAAGATTAAAATTAAAGGAGAAGAATGCTCAAACTTTGCTAATACAGAATGAAGTAAAATATGTTACTATTGGACATAATTGAAAGATAGTTTAGAACCATGGACCCAGAAGTTAATTTTAAGAATTTATCTCGATGTTTAAAAAATGCTATGAAAGAGGAATAAATATTATCTGACATGACTGGAATTGATTTGAAACTGGTTGTTAAAATGGCAGGCTATAAAACTGACAGGGAAAAAGATGTTACACTGGACATACAAAAGAATTCAACTGATATGTTAAAAATTAAAATAGATATATAAATAATAATTTATAGAGAGACAGAATGACCTAGAAAATTTCCTTACACTGTATGTGGGGAGCCCCCCCCCCCCAAAGGATGAAATATTTGGGACAACATTAAAAGAAGCCGAATATTATATTTCCCCAAAGGGAGAAATAGAGAAACATGCTTTTCAAGATAGAAAGGAGACTCAGTCTTTCTTAATAGCCCCAGCAAATATTTTGTGCCCATTAAAAAAGATTGGGCAAGCCTATTCACAAAACAAAAGACCTTCACCCTCAGGGATTAAAATTTACATTCTTCTCCATTCAAGTTCTCAGAACAGGACATGACCCTTTAGGACATAATAGGATTAACCCACCACCATTTAGCAAAAGATTGCCCCTTCAGTGTACAACCCCCAGAACAGTTCAAACTTCAAAGTCACAGAAACCTGTAAAGATCCATTCACTCATTCAACCATTTGGTCAGCTGCTCCAGACCCATGAGTTGGTTCTGCTCTTCAATAACCTTTTTTTCCAATAACCTTTTTTTCCAATCAGCCTCCATTTTATTTCCAGCACCTTTCTCCCAGCTTGGAACTGAACCAGATGGATTTTTCTTCCAACAGTATTTACAAAAGAGGCTAGGGTTTTTTGTGAAAACAGAAAAAAATGAAAAGTAATTAAGTTCTAAGACATTATTTAAAGAGCCCAAAGATCAAGATTGCTAGAAGTAAAAGAAAAGAATATAAAATTGATTTATTTGAAATCTCTCATAATTTTTTCTTCACTATGTTCATGTGTGTGTGTGTGTGTGTGTGTGTATAGTTTTACTATTCTATTCTTTCTTTTTTCAATATGTATTAGTTGTCATTGTTGTAAATTGTTCTACAACAATAGAAAATAGATACCCCAGTTCTTAAAGAACCACCAAAACAAAACACACATACACACAAAACAAACAAATGACAAGAGAATCTGAGCATTCCATCAAACATTTCTTGTTGGATATAGTAAACCAATACCAAATTGACAGCATAAAAATATCACAGGATACTTATGACATGGTATGTCAACATGACAAAAAATATGACGGAAAAATAATCAAATATTTGGTGCTCCCTAATTGTTAAAAATCACAATCCAGCAACAATAATCCCTCAAGTGCTGGTGGCAAAGTCTAATCAAACCACAAATTGATTCAGATGTTGAGACATAGACTTTAGGGACAAATGGATATAAAACATCTAGAAATGAGCAGCTTATGGTTTATTAGAGATTTAAACATCTGCAGACACATACCTTAAAAAGCTCAGTACAAAGAAAAGCCTGGGTTATTTCTGGCTGCATAAACTGTTCATTTATGTCTAGATGTAAACTGCAAATATTCAGAAGAGATCATTATTTTCTTGCAGATAAAAGTCTGATTTGGGCCTATTCTTGGATTTCAAATTACTAAATGGCAGAGGTTTTTTTAAATTTCAGGTGAAACAGGAAACAAGAGAGGATCTGTGGAGCAAAAAGAGTGATATGAGGAGCAAAAAGAGTGATATGAAAAGTTCAGGAAAGAGTAAGAAAAAAGGTTCTTGGACAATTTAATAATCAATTATTGGAAAAGTGTTTGTAGCAGAGACAAAGAATGCCTCTTGGCTAGATGTTTTAAGCAGGTTTCAGAAAGCAGCAGTCAGCCTACAACATTATGATAGGAGTCATATAATTATGGCTCACTGAGTAAAGCATGGTTGGCTTAAAAAAGTGTCTTACAGACCATAATTGGCTTCACAGATCACTCCAAGCAAGGGACTCACCTGACTGCACAGGGCTGTAGCTGTCGCTGTTATAGACAGTTCTTATACTTGCTCATTAAAAGCAGTTGTTAACTTTATTTATTAAAAAATATTTATTAAATTAAGAGACTACCCATCTCACATGGATGCAGTGCAGAAAGTGGTCCTGGCAGCATGCAGTACTTCAGAGTTTTGGATGCAGTTCTCTTCCCTTGTGACTACTTACCTGCTGGCCCATCTGATTGAACAATGTAATTTTGCTGATTTTTTAAAAAAATCATATTTCTTCAATATACAGTACCTGATAGAAATCATATCTGACATTTGTTGTGTTCTAACTTGCCTTCATAAGCAATTTTGCTGCATCTAGAGTACTGGATAGAGATTTTAAAAACCTCTGCATGTTTAATGTATGACTCTGTGTGCATAGTCTAGTACAGTCTCATACATAGACTATGTATATAAACAAAGACAAAAAAGAGAACAACAAACATAGCAACATTGTCATTCCATACACTACAGGAATATTTGAAAAGCTCAAGAGAATTTTCAACCATAGATGTAGACTTTAAACCTAAGACAGAAGTTTCACCACCCCAGGAATAAAACACCCAGACTAAAACTGAGCAATGTGATATTTGCAATATATGTGATGGGATTCAAATTTTTGTACTACTGGTTCTGTGGCCGTGGCTTGGTGGGCTGATGGGAAGGACACTGCAAAATCCCCATTCCCTCCCCACCTCATAACCTGCTTTCCAGCTCCATTCTGTGCATGGCAACAAAAGAAGACCCAGCCAATCAGCTGGGACTCAGGAGGCAGAGAATAGATGGGGCGGAGCCAGTCAGGGGTGGTATTTTGCCAGTTCTCTACTCAAATTTTCCGTTACTGGTTCTCCAGAACTGGTCAGAACCTGCTGAATACCAACTCTGAATACAATGCAGTGAGATATGTGGAGATATGTACATTGGTGAAACAAAACAATCACATGGCACAACATAGAAGATCAAACCCATCAGGACAAGATTCAGGGGTCCATCTATGTTTGAAAGACAGAGGCCACCCTTTTGAAGACAGCAAGTCCACATTTTGGATAAAGAGGATCATTGGTTTGGAAGATTTGTAAAAGAGGCCATTTATGTTAATGCTGAGCAGTCCTCTCTCAACACAGGTGGAGGGATAAAACACCATATATTTCCAGGCTACAATGCAGCAGCAGTGCGAAGAAAATTCCACAACCAACTGCACTCTGGGAGCAAAGGATAAACCCGCCCCCAAGTGGCCTCAAGAGTTCTCACAGAGAGTGCTAACAGATCAGATGACTGCAAAGAAATACAATCCTTCCATTTCCCCCCACACACACACAGCTGCCATCACAACTGATGAAGTTTCTTGGATGAGAAATGAAATGTTTTCTTCTTCTTCCTCAAAGAAAAAGCAGTCCAGTTGCCTTTTGAAATAGCACTTTTGAGACGATTATGCAGCACAGGGCTGAAACGATTACCCATCTCTGATAGATTATGTGCCATCAAATTGGTGTAGATTCTTAGCAAACACGTGGATAGATTTGTCCAGGATGATTTGTCCTCAGCCTGATCCTTCAGGTCTTTCAATAGTGCATCCATCACCATAGTAATTCAGTCTATCCACTTTGCTTGTCTTCTCTTCCCTCCCCTTTCCCCATATCTATACATGTTTCCAGAGAGCTAACCCTTTGCATGCGGGAAAAAGACGATAATTTGAGTTTGGCCATTTGTGCTTAGATTTTGTTCTATGATCCATTGATTTGGACTTTTTCCCACAGCATTTTCAAGAGTCTTTTCCAACATTGAAGTTCAACAGCATCAATGCTATTTCTTTCTCTTTTTTTCCCCTGCTTCTTCAAAGTTTTTTCTGAATTCTGAAAATTTCTTTGAATTCAAATTAATCCTTATCAGACAATGCTTACTTCAAAGTGTTATTAGCAAGCACTGTTTGTTTGATTGTTTCACCTCTTGGTCTTTCCTCCAAGGTGCTAGAATAGTTGAGCATATTCTATACTCCCAGAATTTTGTTACAAAAATTGTGGCTACCTGTGATAATCCTAAGTTATAAAAGGCAGGTATTTCCATGAATATGTAGTTTGTTATGTAATATATAATATACTCTTATGTAATATAAGGCAGTTATGTTATCCTTAGCCAAATTAAATAAGTTTATTTTGAATTGATTTTCTGTTTTCTGTTTGCTTATTAATTTTCCCTTTATATATATTTTTTAAATTTTCATCTTGGTCTGCTGTGAAGTTTAATTTTATGCTGAAATGCTTAGTAGATTTAGTAGTTACTAAGTCCTCCTCCATTATTAAAAAAATGAGGCAGAAATATCTTGTACCTGCAATTCCTCACTTGAATTGCAAAAACAATTACTAGAAGAATGTGAGGATGAGAAGTCACTGGTACCCATAAGTGCTAATGACTTCTTCGAGTATTTGAAATAGTCCTAAGGTCAAGATAAGCATTAGCAGTTTAATGGACTGAGATTAGCTTTGGTTTCTGGCTCAGTCCCAAAACAGGAATTAGTGCTTGAGATTTAAAGTACTCCAGCATTTGTTATATAGAGCAGGAGTCTCCAGCGTTGGCAACTTTAAGGCTTATGGACTTCAATCCCCAGAATTCTGGGAGTTGAAGTGTACAAGTCTACAAGTTGCTACGGTTAGAGAACCCTGATATAGAGGAGCGGAGAAGGGCGATCTATATGGAAGGCCAAAACAAAAACCACAAAGCTACTCTTGTACAGTATAAAAACAGGTGGAGAAAGGGTTGGAAGATAGCCAAGTTTTCTGGCATTTCCTTAAGCAAAACTTTTATCTCTCTCCTTCTCCCAGCACACCCAAATATAAAAGGGCAAATGAAAGGGAGATTCTTTTGACCTCGCAAGCTTATCTCAAGGCTCTAGAGGGCAGTAGCCCCCAAAAGACAAGAGGCCTGAAGAGGATGAAAAAGTGCAAGGGTACTCAACCATTATTGATTGCATTAAATGTTTAACTCACGCATGGACATTTAAACTCTCTATTGAGAATTGCTCTGAGACCTATTTGGATTAGGAAAGGTTTTCTGCAGATAGCTAACAATAACAGTTTCAAAACTATGTCCATATCAAATCTCTCCTGCATCAGGTGGCTCAATGTTTAGCTATTAAAGAAATTGTTTAACTCTGAGGGTCATTGTTTAACAAGAAGGATCATAAATGAAGGGGAAAGGCACCTAGTCAAGAATTTAAACCCTGGAAGCTAGGAAAGGCAAAATTTAACAGAGGTTTCTTCAGATTTCCTTAAGAAAGAGAAAGTGGGGTGGGGAGTAGGAAAGGCCAAGTAGAGGTTTGAAGGACAAGGAAGATATATAATTAGAGAGCAGAAATTGTGGTGAAACAGTAAGAACAATCCAGAAAATTGTCCGCTGTCAGGCGGACCAATCAAAATGAACTATTCAAATATTCAAATATATAACACCCCTCCCCACGTGGTCCAGTCCAACCAATCAGACTTTCCTAAGTTACGTAGTCATGTAAATAGGTGGGGCTCTTATGGGTTCCACTGGACCTGCACAATTCAGTTGTGGTGTTATCTTCGGACTGTTCGAACGGGTTCGCTGTTTCTCCCGTCCTTCTCCATGAAACCTCCTGGAAGGTAGAGTCAGCCATGCCACTCCCACCTGGTCTATTCGGGCTGGTACAGTCAGCTCAGCTGCTTCCTCCAGGAGTGGCTTCATGTTGATTTTCCGCTGCCAGTTCCCTTCTTCTGAAGTCATTTTCAGGTATGTGATTGTGATTTCCTAGCAGTTCGACTAGTGGTGTTGGTTGGTGAATTGTTGTTAGAGTTTGTTTTATTATTTCTCATGTTTGTGGAGGGCCTCCCCCTCCCCTCTCATTTGTGTTTGAGGGGTCTCCCCCCTCTCTGGTTTGGTTATTCTTTTGGTTTAATGTTTGATGTGGTTCATGTGTGTGTGTATGTTCTTCTCCTTCGTCCCTTGGGTTGTTAGTGTTCTTCAATAGTGTTCTTGATCTAAGTTGGTCTATGTGTCTCCTCCAGTTTTTCCCATCCTCTGTCTCTACTCTATATGACCGGGGTCCTGTTATCTGGGTTATTTTAGCTGGTATCCATAGTGGGTTCCCCGTGAGGTTTTTTGCATAGACCAGGTCACCTATTCCAAAGGTACGGTACTTACTGGAGGAGTCTGTTGGCTTTTCAGGGTTGTATGTGGGGTGTAGTCTGTCTAGGTGAGACCTTAGTTTTCTGCCCATTAATAATTCTGCTGTGCTTTTATTAGTTGTGGTGTTTGGTGTAATGTGCTGTATAGTTAATAGTTTATAGATTTTTTCCTGTATATCTCCAGGTCCTAATTTTTGTAGTGTATCCTTAGTATAATGAACCATGCGTTCTGCCCATCCATTCGTAGCCGGCCGACCTGGAGCTGTTAGGGCATGCCTTATTCCTTGTTCGGCAAGGAGCCTTTCGAATGTCAGTGTGGTGAATTGTGGCCTGTTGTCAGATACCACTAGATCCGGTAACCCATGTGTTGTAAAGAGCCTTAGTTGTCTGATTATGACTTTTGTTGTGGTTGAGTTTTTTTGTGGTTGACACATACAACCAATTGGAGTAAGCATCTACCACTATCAAAAATGTGTGTCCTTTCATTGGTCCTGCGAAATCAATGTGTACCCTCGACTATCGGTCCCTAGGTGTTTCCCAGTTGAGTACAGGTGCAGCAGGAGGTGTAGGTCCAGATTCTTGGCATTGTTTGCACGTTGCCACCCATTTCCCAATATCCTTATCCATCCCTGGCCACCATACATAACTCCTGGCCAGGGACTTCATCCTTACTATACCCAGGTGTCCTTCATGCAATATGTCAAGTACTTTTTCCCTCAGTATATCTGGTATGATCACCCTATCCCCCCACAGTACACATCCTTTTGAATTAGATAGTTCAGTCTGTCTGATACGAAATGGTTTGATAGTTTTGTCATTTCCCGTCTCCCGTCTCACCCTTTACCTACCCAATTTAAAATCTGCGCCAGGATTCTGTCTTTCGCGGTTTCTTTTGCAATGTCTCTGGCTGTTATGGGTAGATTTTCCCATGTCTCGATTTGCAGGATTGATGTGGTTGGTGTAGGATCATCTTCTAACTCAGGTAGGGGGGAACAGCTCAGGGCATCAGCGTGTGTTATGTTCTTCCCTGGCCAGTGGATTAAGTCATAGCTATATGCAGTGAGGAACTGGGACCATCTCGTCATTCGTGGTGACAGTATGTTGGGTGTAGCTTTGTTTTCTGCTAGTATTCCAAAAAGAGGTTTGTGATCTGTAATCAGTGAAAAAGTTCTGTCATAAATGTATTTGTGGAACCGTTTGACTCCTGTTATTACGGCCAACGCTTCTCTGTCCAATTGGCTGTAATTTCTTTCTGCTTTTGATAGGGTTTTGGAGTAGAATGCAATCGGTGCTTCTCTTCCACCAGGTAATTTGTGGCTGAGTATGGCCCCAATGCTGAATGGTGATGCATCACAGGTTAATGTTAGTGGTAGGGTTTCGCTGTATTGGATGAGTACAGAGTCTGATATGAGTAAGTCTTTGATTCCCTAGAATGCAGTTTCTTCTCATCGCCCCCAGGTCCAGGTAGCTTTTTTATCCAGCAGTCTGTGGAATGGTTCCGCTGTCGTTGCCTTCTGTAGCAAAAAGACATTGTGAAAGTTAATAAGTCCCAAAAAGGCTTGTAACTCTGTTTTATTTTTGAGCCTGGGAGCTTCTTTGATTGCTCTGATTTTCTTTTCTGTGGGGTGGATTCCTTCTTTATCTATGAGGTATCCCAGGAACTCAACCTTATCAGTAGCTAGTTGACACTTCTCTCTTTTCACTTTGAGTCCCGCCTCTTTAAATCTTTGTAATAATTCCCTCAGGCAGCCTTCCAGTTGTTTTTTGTCCTTGGCGGCTACCAATACGTCATTGAAATATGGTACCACCCCTTTGATTCCTTGTAATAGGCGCTCCATTAAACTTTGGAATACCCCTGGGGCCATGCTAACTCCAAATTGTCATCTTTTGCATTTGAATGCCCCCCTGTGAGTCACAATTGTTTGTGCTTCCACTGTTTCTGGGTCAACTGACAATTGTTATGCTTGTGCAAGGTCGAGCTTAGTGAAAATTTTTCCTCCCTCCAACGAATGTAAAAGGTGTTGTACCACCAGGACGGGGTATGCGCTTTGTTGTAGTATGTGGTTGAGAGTGGCCTTATAGTCTCTGCAGATGCGCACGGACCCATCTGATTTAATAGGGGTCACAATTGGAGTTTCCCACCTTGCGTGGTCTATTGGCTCAAATACCCCCTATGCTATGAGTTTATCCAATTGTTCATCGATTTTTTGTTTTAGCGCAAAGGGGGCTCATCTCACCTTTAGCCTAATTGGGGCTACATTTGGGTTCAAATTAAATGAGATAGGGGACCCTCAGTACTTGCCTAGTTCTCCATTGAAGACGTCCTGGAATTCTCTCATCAGGTTCTCTTCCCAGTCCATCTCGGTGACATTGTTGATTCCGGTCACTCTGATTCCTAGTGCAAACCATTCGAGTCCCAGTAGGCTGGGGCAATCTCGGTCTACTACGGTCAGTGGAAGTACTTTCTTATATTTTTTGAAGTTGACTCGGAAATGTCCGAGTCCGACTACGGGGATCCTGTTCTCCTGGTATGCTAAAACTTTTAGCATAAGTTTTTGTCTTTCTAGTTCCTTCCTTTCCATATCTGGTATCAGACTCTTTAGGGTGTTCCACGATATCATGGATAGGTACGAATCAGAATCCACCTCCATCTCGCAAGGTTGGCCTTCTATGGTTGCTTCTACATGCACCTTTTTCACGTTTGTTGCGCTCGAGTGTCCAATAATTATTGTCTGGTGTGTTTCCTCTTTTCTATTGGCTTCGTTGAAATGCTTGTTCCTGTTTTCTTGGCTCCAACGGCTCCCTGTCTGCCTCTTTCTCGCTCTGGGGGGAGTACTTCCTCTTCTTCTAGGGCTATAGCTATTTCTGTTTCAGCAGACCCTAGCGATGTGTCCCCGTCTTTCACAATGCCTGCAGACAGTATTGAGGAAACGGCACTCGGAATGTGGGTGTTCACCTCCACACCCCGGCACAGCAGAAGTCTGACTTCCTTTCTCTTCACTCTGGTCTGTTTTTTTCCGACTGGAGTCTATGTATCTCTTTGTCTTCTTCATCGGTTTCGGACATGGATTCAATGTCCTCATGGTGTGTTGTGGTGGTGGTTTTTTGAGTGCCCTCTAGCTTCTTATCTTGGTCTTGGCTAGGTTTTCTCAGAGTTTCCGGGGTTGCCCTATTTATCTGCCACATTTTGGCTGCTGATCTTTGCATTGCTTCAGCTGCGGTGGCTTCAATGATGGCCTCGGTTATGTTGGGTCTGGTCAGTAGTTGGCTCTATAGGGTGAGGTCTCTTAGTCCAAAGACCACGCAGTCCCTCATGGCCTCGTCCATGTTGAGAAATTTGCATGCTCCTCCAATGTTCCTTAGAGCCGCCACAAAATCCCCTATGCTCTCACCTTCCTTTTGGTTTCGCTTGTAGAATTCGTGTCTCCAGATGAGGCTTGAGACGGCTGGTGCATAATGAGCTCTCAATAGTCTGTCTAAGTCTGGCCACGCCATTTGCTTCACATCCCGGGGTTTTGCCAATGCCTTGGCCATCTTGAATACTGTGGGTCCACAGTGGGTTAGGAAAATGGCTCTCTTTCTTTGATCGGAGATTTCTTGTAGATCATTCCCTTCTAGGAACATCAGGAACCAGTCAATATAAGACTCCCAGTCTTCCATCTCTGGGTTGAATGGTGCGGGTGGTGCGTTGTTGCCGGCCATCTCATCTAGCTCGGTTCTCTGGCCACGTGCTCAATAGTCTCCTTTGTTCAGTATCCCACCTTCATTGCCAGTGTTCTGTTGTGGGAACAAATGACTCAAGACCCAGTGATACTTCAGCTCTTTTATTTGTCTCTCTGTGACTGCTCTGTAGTGGAGCCGCAGCAGTCTCTTTTATAGCAGCTGCTCACGGCTCATGCCCAATGACGGCTCTTTAAAATTCCTGCCATCAGGTGGACCAATCAAAATGAACTATTCAAATATTCAAATATCTAACACTGTGGACTTCATTTCCCAGAGTTTCCCAGCCAGCATGGAACCTTCTAGAAGTAGAAGTTCACAAGTCTTAAAGTTACCAGGATTGGACATCCCGGGGACAGAGGAAAGGAGACCCTTGTAGCCCCTTCACATCATCTAGCCAGGAGAACTGATAATTCAGGTTGCACTAGAAGGGGGAAATGGCAAAATCAGAAATGTGAGATTATTGTACAATGGCAATCAGTTTTCATATGTTCAGTCCTGCTAAGGAACCTCTGCTATACACAGGCTCAGAAATATGTTTCTGTCTTATGCCAGGACTCAGCTTTGCTACAGGAAATAGATTCCAGATTATTATTAATGCATTCCAGAGATTCTTTAGGACTATTTTTATATCTTTCTGTAGCAAATAGAAATTTATTAAAATACAGCAAACAATAGATATGGCAGCAATAATAATAAAACTTTGGGAACCCTTTTTGTCATATACTCAGATGTATATTCATTCTGCTATTGACAAGTTTATGCATAAGATGTCCTGAAAGTGGATTTATATATTACCTTTGAATTCACCTGCAACCTTAGATACCAGAACCACTAAGGAATTTATTTTTTTAATTCTGTGCTACAAATCTTGACTGAAGCCATTGACCTACAGATATTGTTCATCTTGAGATTTGTGCCCCTCTCACTTCAGACATTTCTTAATCTGAAGAAGTGAGATCTGGAGAAAGTGTCCTTTGAACCTGATCCTAAGAAAACAGGGCCTACCAGTTCAGTGAGTGTGTACAGTACTTGTAAATCAACTTCTCTTGCAAGGAATAACCTTCTTCTGTTGTCGCATGGCACTCAGCTGCACCGTGCAAAGCAACTAAGATTGCTTTAGCAGGGAATAAAGGACAGCCTAGAGCCCATGCGGGCAGGTGGGCCCAAGCAAAGAAAAGAAGATTCGGAGAGAACCGGTTTGGTGTCAGCTGCTCTTCAGAGCTATCGGTTCTATAGAACTGGGCCCAACCATTAAAATCCCACCCCTACTTATCTCTAAGCCCTCAGCAGATTCTGCAAAATTCTGCAGAACTAGATTCTGATTCCAGCATGGCCTTTAAGTCTGGAATAATGCTACCCCCTTGTATTTGAGAGTCAAAAGCCAGAGTATTAAAGAGACCTTTGAAGAGTTCCTGGGAATAATGGGTTACTCTGCAGAAGGCTAATATTCCACAATGGCCCAGTTTCTATAATCAGTTGTGCTGTAGTGGAAAGCAGGACTTTTGCCTCAAGCGGAGGTCATCAGTGCTAGGATGGAAGCCATTATTAGGTTCTTGAATTTCTTTGATATCTTCATTTAGATTTGTTCTTTATGAAACCCAACCATTATCTTGTGCCATTATACACTAAGATAAAATAGCACTTAGACTTATATACTGCATCAGTGCTTTACAGCCCCCTCTAAACGTTTTACAGAGTCAGCATATTGTCCCCAACAATCTGGATCCTCATTTTACCGACCTCAGAAGGATGGAGGACTGAGTCAATCTTTTGCCGGTGAGAATTGTGGTGGCAGTCGACAGAATTATTCTGTAATACTGCATTCTAACCACTGAGCCACCATGCAATGGTTTACATTTAACAAAATATTCCACAAAAATTAAATATTTAAATACAAGACAATCCTAGTTGGGATCGGGGAGCTAAACTCCCTTCTTGCATCCCTTTGTATGCCATCCCCTTGCCTTTAGGATATAATCTGTTCCAAAGACAGCCCAAGCCTGCAGCAATTCACATTTGTTTTTTATTTGTCTGCTTTCAACATGAAGGCTTCAGTAAGATCCAATGATATATAACTATGAGCTGCATGAGGATACTTTATTCAGATACATCTTTCAGTAAGAGGCAAAAAGGCATGACAGGGAAAGGGAGGGAAAGCAAGGGCTGCTAACAAGAGCCTCCTCCAACTTTCATACCACACGCTGGCAGGCCTCTCTTCACCTTCTTGGCAAATGGCACATGGAACCTTGAGACATTAGGTTTTTAAAACTGAAGTTAAACTGATAAATTAGACCTCATTTATTGAACAGCAGTTACAGCCAATTGCCCAGGGAGTCGTTTGACACCTTTGAAGAACCTGCTAACTTAATTGGTGATAGTTTGGGGGCTGAAAGAAACATTTAAGCCCATAGCAGCAGGACACCGTGCAGCATGAAAATGGAGGAGGCAAGCATTCTCCCTGACAAGGGGAGTCATGTATAGATTTTTGTGTCCATTGTTTTCGCTTATTTGTGTGTGTGCTTTACTCAGTCAATCAAATATAATTGACACCACTGGGTATGTTGTTTTGTGGATGACAGGAGCTAATGCAAGGAGAAAAAGCGGAAACTAAGCTTCCTCTTGAAAGGCTATGAAAAGGTTTTTCCACCAGGCCTGTGACATTTTTTACTCAATTTTATTAATTGATGATGTGACAAGACAGTTGGAAAGATGATGGATACTGATCACTGGACCTCACCCCACCCATCAAGAATACAGATCCTTTTTTTTAATTAAGTCTAGCAAATTATATCTCAGTAGTAACACAATCTCTATTTTTGTTAAAGATCAGAATGTAACAGAAATGCCAAAGCAAAATTAAGGCAGCAGATGCCAGTATTTTTATTCAAAAATAAATCCTATTGAATTCATTGCTAGAACACATTTCTAAAGAACCTGAACTTTCTGTGAATACTTTAAAAAATACATACGAAGCCAGGTAAAACTTGCCTTTCAGCTGAATGGTTAGTTTGGTGACAGAACCTTGACAGGGTGGGCTGATCTTGAAAAGTTAAGATGCATCAGATGGTTTGAAAAAAAGATTACCAGGGCTATAGGTTGGATTGGAAAAGAAAAAAATTAAAAGGCATACCCTTTTGCATTGCTGCCGGGAAAGCTATATGGATATGTTCATAAAATCATTAGACATCAAACTTAAACATAAAGATGTTTACTTCCATTAAATTAAATTAATTTCCGAAAGCCTTTGATATATACGAGTGATTACATTAATGGTGTTTTTTCAGCATTTCACTAGACTGATATACGTACATAGAAAAAACTCACACGTTCCAGAATTCCAAAGATTTTGAATTATCTTCCCTTAGAGGGTTGTGAGCAACCCGGGGGGGGGGGGGGGAACCATAATTTGGCAAGAACTTGTTCCTGCACTGCCTAGACATGTCAGCAACTCACCCAGA
Source organism: Laticauda colubrina (assembly GCA_015471245.1). Classification (NCBI taxonomy): domain Eukaryota; kingdom Metazoa; phylum Chordata; class Lepidosauria; order Squamata; family Elapidae; genus Laticauda; species Laticauda colubrina. Next base: position 69,648,727 of record BLBF01000004.1, on the reverse strand, counting down.
GAACTACATATGTGCAATCCCAACAAAATTTTCAATTCCCCTTAAATTTCAAACCAGGAGATTACTTAGCCAGAAGAAAACTCTGCATAACTCAAGTTCTGACAACAATCCTGTTCCGTTTGGACAATAAAGTATGCGAGACCGGTGTTCCAACAAACAGCTCTTTATTTAAACTATTTAGTGACTTGTAGCAGAACAATTGCCAAAGCCGCGGCATCCCTTTTTATAGCGGCTGCTTGCGGCTTGCGGCAAATGACAGTTCTTTGAGAATTCCCACCATTAGGCGGGCCAATTGCAATGGTGCTTTAATGACCAATCCTAGTGCGGCCTGCTCAGCCAAACAGATTTAGTTATTTGGAGTCTTCTAATTTTTATACAGAACACCCCTCCCCTCTTGGTTTTGTCTAACATGCATAACGTATTCACACAGGTAGGTGGGGCTTTTGTGGGTCCTACTTGACCTGTGCAGCTCAGTCTCAGAGTGGTCTTCCATCGGTTCGGTCAGGATCACCTTTTCTCTGCGTCTTCTCCATGTAACCTCCTGGAAGGGTGAGTCAGCCTTGCCGCTCCTGCTTGGGTCTCTCGGGCTGGTTGAGTTGGCTCTGCAACTCTCTCCTGGTTTGTCCGAATTGGTCGAGCCGGTCTGGCTGTCTCCTTCCAGGAAGACCTCGCCTCGCTTCCCTGCTACTGGTTCTCTTCTCCGGAGGTCATCTATAGGCAAGTGCTCTTTTTGTCTTATCGGAGGCTCTGATTCGGGTTTGTGTTGTGTTTTTTGTCATGTTATTGGTGGTTCATCTCTCCCTTTTTTATTATTTGTGTTTCCCCCCCTCCTCGGTTGTTTTTGGATTGTTTGTTGGGGGCAGTATTTTCGGCTGTGCTTCGGAGCTAGGTAGGTCAGTATTGCGTTCCAATGTCCTAGAGCGAAGCTGGTTGATGTGCCACTTCCATATTCTGCCGTCGTTTAGTGTAAGCCGGTATGACCGGGGCCCTGTGATTTGAGTTATTGTGGCTGGAAGCCATAATGGGTCCCTGGTAAGATTTTTTGCATAGACTAAGTCTCCAATGGCAAAGGAGCGATATTTACTTGAGGAATCAGGGGTTTTTTCACAGGTGTAGGGGGGTGTAGTCTATCTAGATAGGAGCGCAATTTTCTACCCATGAGGAGTTCTGTTGGGCTTTTGTCAGTGGTTGTGCTAGGGATAATATGCTGAATTGTTAACAGGTTGTTTAGTCTATCTTGGATGTCCCCCATGTCCAGTTTGTCTAGGGCTTCTTTAGTATAATGAACCATGCATTCAGCTTGTCCATTTGAAGCCGGATGAGCCAGCTCATCATTCTTGGCGATAGGATGTTCGGGGTTGGTTTGTTCCCTGTCAGAATTCCTAGCAGGGGTTTATGGTCTGTGATGATAGAAAATGTCCTACCATATAGGTATTCGTGGAATCTCTTGATGCCTGCTATGATTGCGAGGGCTTCTCAGTCAAGTTGGCTGTAGTTCCTTTCAGATTTTGACAGCGTTTTGGAATAGAAGGCGATTGGTGCTTCTCTGCTGCCTGGGAGCTTGTGGCTCAGTATGGCGCCAATTCCAAAAGGCGATGCATCACAGGTGAACGTCAGTGGCAGGGTGTTGCTCTATTGTATTAAAACGTTTTTTGATGTTAATAAGTCCTTAATGTTTTGGAATGCTGCTTGTTCTCAGTGGCCCCAATTCCAGACAGTTTTTCTATCTAATAGTCGATGTAATGGCTCTGCTATGGTTGCCTTTTGGGGCAGGAAGACGTTGTAGAAGTTAATGAGACCTAAGAACGCTTGTAATTCTGTTTTGTTCTTAGGTCTGGGTGCATCTTTAATTGCTTTTATTTTCTTTTCAGTGGGTTGTATCCCTTGGTCATCTATAAGGTAGCGTAAGAATATGACTTGATTGGTGGCTAATTTACATTTTTCTCTTTTGACCTTAAGCCCTGCTTCCCTGAATCTTCGCAAGACTTCTCTTAGTCTATCTTCTAATTGGTGTTTGTTTTTTGCTGATACTAATACATCATCAAAATAGGGAACGACCCCTTTTATTCCATTTAGAAGACGCTCCATTAGGCTTTGGAAAATGCCTGGAGCAACGCTAAGGCCAAATTGAAGTCTGTTGCATTTGAATGCCCCTCTGTGCATGACTATAGTCTGTGCTTCTGCAGTTTTGGGGTCAACTGGCAGCTGTTGATATGCTTGCATGAGATGAAGTTTCGTGAAAATTTTTCCTCCCTGTAATGAAAGCAACAGGTGTTGAACTACTGGAACAGGGTATGCGCTTTGCTGTAGTGCATGATTGAGGATGGCCTTATAGTCACCACAGATGCGCACTGACCCATCTGGTTTGACAGGAGTCATGATGGGAGTTTCCCACCTGGCATGGTCGATCGGCCCTAACACACCTTGTGCGATGAGTTTGTTAAGCTGCTCATCTATTTTTGGCTTTAAGGCAAAAAGAATGTGTCTGGCTTTGAGCCTGATGGGAGCTATCTTAGGGTCTAGGCTGACTGTTATTGGGGTCCCCTTGTACTTGCCTAGGGTCCCGTCAAATATGTCCCAGAACTTTTTCAGCAGGCTCTCTTCCCAATCGGTCTCGGCGACACTGTTGATTCCGATCACTCCGATTCCCAGGGGCACGAACCATTCGATTCCCAGCAGGCTAGGGCGATCACAGTCAACGATTGTCAGAGGAAGTACTTCAGTGTGGTTTCTGAATTCTATTAGGAAATGTCCAAGACCCACTACTGGGATTTGGTGTCCCTGGTAATCTTTGAGTATTAGGCTTTGCTGTTCCAGTTCACTTTGTTATTGTTTGATGAGTTTCTTCTCTGTCATTCATTCACCGGTTTCTGTTCTCTCGGCTCCATTGGCTTCCAGCTTGTCTATTTCTGTTTCTGGGGTGGGGGTGCTGCTGCATCTTTTTGGACTGCAGTTCTTTTTGTTTTGGCAGACCCTTGCAATGTGCCCCCATTTCTCACAAAATCTGCAAATGGCATCCAGGAATCTGCATTCGGAGCGCGGGTGGTCCCCTCCGCATCCAGCACACTGAAATTCTCGCCTCCTTCCTCTTTCTCCTGCCATTTTCTTTCCGACTGAAGCCTATGTATGTCTTCATTGTCATCATCGGGGAGTTGAGGTCTTCATGGTGGGCAGTCACGGTGGGTTGTTTTTGGTTTCCTTCCACCTTCTTTTCTCAGGTTTGGTTCTGTGGTTCTGGATTTGTTGAGTTCATCTGGCACATGGTGGCTGCGGATTTTTTGGCTGCATCAGCAGCGGTGGCTTCTACAATGGCCTCAGCCACTGTGATATTCGGTCTGTTTAGTAACTTGCTTTGGAGTGTAGCATCCTTCAATCCGAGGACCAGGCGGTCTCTCATGGCTTCGTCCATGTTGAGAAATTCACAGGCTCCTCCGATATTTCTTCGGGCTGCTACGAAATGTCTGATGCTCTCGTCTTCTCGTTGGTCTCGCTTATAGAATTTGTGCCTTTTAATAAGATTGGAGACTACATGCGCGTAATGGGTTCGTAGCATTCGGTTTAATTCTGGCCATGCCATTTGTTTTACGTCCCGCTGTTTGGCTAACACCTTGGCCATTTTGAAAACGGCAGAGCCACAGTGTGTGAGGAATACGGCTCTCTTCCTCTGGTCAGTTATTTCTTGTAGCTCATTGCTTTCTAAGAGCATCAGAAAGTGGTCAATGTATGACTCCCAATCTTCTTCGGCTGGGTTGAACAGTGCAGGCGGTGCATTGGTACCAGCCATTTTGGTTACTCAGTTCTTGTTGCCACGTGCTTTGGTCTTGCTCTTCTAAGACGATCCCACCCTCGTCATCATTGTTCCGTTTGGATAATAAATTACGCGAGACCAGGTGTTCCAACAAGCAGCTCTTTATTTAAACTATTTAGTGACTTGTAGCAGAACAATTGTCGAAGCCGCGGCAGCCTTTTTTATAGCGGCTAGTTTGTGGCTTGCGGCCAATGACAGTTCTTTGAGAATTCCCGCCATGAGGCGGGCCAATCGCAATGGTGCTTTATTGACCAATCCTAGTGCGGCCTGCTCGGCCAATCATATTTAGTTATTTGGAGTCTTCTAATTTCTATACACAACAAATCCAGTGTTGGGTCACTGTTAAAACCACTTCTAATATATCTAGACAAACCAGTAGCCAGTTTGGGTTTTTTTTATAGTTGTTTCTATAAATAGCAAATATTGATCTAAAATTAAAATTAAACAAAATAGGACAATGGTTTTTCTCAAAATAAAATCTAGATTTCAGGAATAAGGCAAACTAACCAAGAGTAGCATTTCTTTTTTTTTTTTTTTAAAGTTTTTTATTAATTTTCTACAAACAGACAAACATACAAAACATTAAAAACATCTATTCTCATATATACTTCCGGTGTATCGGTTGGTTCATCAGTTTTGTGCATTCATTTTATAGTGTCAATTACAATTATATTGCATAACCACTCATATTGTCAATCCATATTCTAATATTACTAAAAAAAAATAAAAATAAAAAAATCTTTTTCTGACTATACCTTTAATCATTCATGCTTTGCGAGATAACAATACTTCAAACAGTTTATTCTATAATTTATCATATAATCATAACAAATCAATCCTAAAAACTCTTCATATATATAATATTAATGCTCTATTATTGTATTTTATCATCTAACCATTGATAAAAAAAACCCAAATTGCATAAAATTGTTTATCTTCTTGTTCTCTAATTTCAAATGTCAATCTACTCATCTCAGCACATTCCAATATTTTCTCAATAATTTCTTCCTGCAATGGCATTTTCTCATTCTTCCAGTTTTTAGCAAATACAATCCTAGCCGCTGTTAATACATTTACAATCAAATATTTCAAGTCTTTATTATATATATCAGGTAAAATTCCCAATAAAAAGATCTCTGGCTTCAAGTCTATGTGTTTCTTTGTCATTTTTTCCAACCACATGTGAATTTTAGTCCAATATTTTCTAGCATTCTCACAAGTCCACCACATATGATAGTATGAGCCAGGTATCTGATGACATTTCCAACATTTTTCAGATTTATTCTTGAACATTCTTGCTATTCTTGTCGGGGGAAGGTGCCACCTGTAAAACATCTTATACAAGTTTTCTTTATATGCTATTGACATTGTCATTTTATAATTTTGAGACCACAATTTTTGCCATTGCTCTAAATCAATTCCATATCCAAAATTCTTCCCCCATGCAATCATAGTTTCTTTAACTTGTTCTTCCTCTAGCTTAATTCCCAATAAATAACCATATAACTTTTTAATCACTTTCTCATCAGTACCCATCAATATCTTATCTAAATCAGTCTGTTTATCATAGAATCCTTCCGTTTTAAAATCTTCAAGATATCTTGAGTGTATTTGCGCATATGAAAACCAATTCATCCTTATACCTTGTTCCTCTAAGTTTTGGATCGATTTAAGTCCACCCTTTTCATCCAACAGTTCCCCATATCTAACTGTTTGTTCCTTTTTATAGATCATAGGATAGGAAAATGCTTCAATAGTCGATAACCAAACTGGAATTTTCAAGTAACATTGTTTTTTTATCTTCTCCCAATTTAACCACAAAGACTCCCGTATATAATGTCTTCTGAAATACCCCTGTGTTTTAGTTCCCTTGTACCATAAAAAAGCATGCCAGCCCAACAGTAAATCATGTCCTTCTAATGTCAACAATCTATGTTTTCTTAATGTTATCCATTCTTTGACCCACATCAAACTTGCAGCTTGATAATACAATTCCCAATTAGGCAGGCCAAAACCTCCTCTATTTCTAGCATCTTGCAAAAGTTTTAACTTTATTCTCGCTTTTTTACCTTGCCATATAAACTTCAACATAGTTTTATTTAAATCTTCAAAATAGTCTTTTCCAAGTCTAATTGGTATTGTTTGAAAGAGAAATAAAATTCTAGGTAAAATATTCATCTTAATTGTTGAAATTCTCCCTATTAATGACAATTGTAAATTTTCCCATTTCTTCAAATCTGTAATTATCTGTTGTTTAAGTTTAATATAATTATTCTCTTTTAATGTGCTACATCTTGCTGTCAAATATATCCCCAGATACTTAACCTTGTTTGTAATTTGAATTTTCAAAAGATCTGTCAGTTCTTCTCTTTGTCTCAATAACATGTTTTTTGTCAAAATCTTTGTTTTATCTTTATTTATTTTCAAGCCAGCCATCTCACCATATGTCTCTACCTTTTCCAATAACTTTGGAGCGGTTTCTAACGGGTCTTCCAGAATAAAAGCTAAATCGTCAGCAAAAGCTTGTAGTTTAAATTCTTCCTTTTTAACTTTCATTCCTTTTATATTTTTATCATCTCTAATATTTCTATTCAACACTTCCAAAGTTAATACGAATAACAAAGGAGATAGGGGACATCCTTGTCTTGTACCTCTTCTTATATTAATAAGATCTGTAAATTCTCCCTCCATCATTACCTTTGAAGAGTAGCATTTCTATTGAAATGTGGTTTTAAACTTGTTTTATTGTTTATTTCCAAGAGAGATTTTATTGTTTGAATTTGCAACATTATATCATTTTATTTGCTGTACAATTTAAATGTAATTTAATTTTAATTTTGTATTAATTAAACACATTAGGGTTTGGTCCAATTAGAGTTTGGAACAAAACTGAATCCAAATTTTTGGCTTGCTACTGTAATTTATAAAGAAATGTATTTGTGTACAGGATGCATTCAGAGTGAAGTTTTACTCTTAGTATGATTAAGGAAACATTAAATCAAAATTAAAAAGCTAGAAAGATTTTTAAAAATAAAACTATTAAATGGAAAATGTATAATGCTTGGCAATTCAATTTTTTTTTGTAGTCTTAGGAAAAGTGAAATTGTGTACTGAAGTATTGGACATTTGTACAGGCTTTTACTGCCTGTTAATAATAAAATATTTCTGCAGTACTTATTGGCTTCTGCAAGCAATGATCCTTTGAAAATATGTTATCTCTGGTTCATTTTCTGTCTAAGTGGCAATTTCTTTTTGACTGAATATTTATTACTGGTTCATTTTCTGTCTAAGTGGCAATTTCTTTTTGACTGAATATTTATTTTTTCTTTTATATGGTTTGTTATTTCTTTTATATGGATAATGAAAAGTGTAATGTGTTAAAGCATGTTTTAATATCTAATTAGGTTTTATTCAGCTTTTTAAAAATATATGTCATGCAACAATTATTAGATTAGGCAGTTTTCCTTGCCTATGTATTGAAACAAATTCATCTTTAAAATACTTTACCCAGTAACTTAATATAAATTGTCCAGTATTGGTGATAGCATCTACATCAGTGTTTCTCAACTTTGACAACTCTAAGACTTGTGGACTTCAATTCCCACAATCTCCCGCCAAAGATTGCAACTTAGCCAACTCAGTGTCCCTTGTGATTGTGGTTTGCTTTTGATATTATAGCATGACACAAGGTGTACTCCCTTTTCTATCATCCTATTTAAAAATTAAATTATTCAACATTCATTTGTTACAGATTTTTCTATCTTTTTCTGTGAATACACAATACCTAACCAAGAATGGCAGGGTGTCAAGCTCACATCATCACACTGTCATCACGTGAGATATCATGACTTTTTTCCCCTTCACTAAAATGGAGGTGGGCATGGCTAGTGCATGATGCATGTGACCCGTGAGCCATGAGTTTGACACTCTGGTGTAGTTTGACAAACCATGTGAATCACGCCTGCATCAGCAACATTATTGGTTCATGTGCTGCTTTATTTTATCATTGTGTTTGCATTGCTTTTAAATAAAACAAAGTTCCTCTCTAGTATATCAAAATGCACAGCAAACTAAGAACTGAAGCCACAGAATGACATATATTTTAAGCAAAATGCAATCTGTAAATATTTCCAGTTTTGGAACATTTGGTGCATTGAAATGCAGTACTAAAAGCTTTCTATCTCCCTGCAGATAGACAAATGTGAAAGGGATCTCAAGTATACATTTGGAGCCTATCCATTTGCATTACTATAGAGGAGGGAAATTTTTGGCAGCTAAGAATTGTACTTTTTGTTTTTAAGTAGCTTTGTGGATTAGGCTTCAGGGATACAGGCAGGGAGTAAATTAAAGTTTAGCTGTTTTATGTCTTTAAAATTTTATATCGTGCTGAATCTCATTATTTTAATCACATTAGATCTCTATTCCGAGAGATAGTTCAATACATTCACAGAGTTAAATTGTTTTTAGATATTTTTTATTCTTTATTAACTGCCTAGAAAAGTCATCTTTTTATAGGTTGGACTTGCAAAGAACCCCATACTCTTAGCTTCCTAGCTGGAGGACAACTATGAATCTGATTCTATTAAAAAACGCTGCCCTACTATATAAAAACTATACTGGATGTTTCTATTTTTTTTTACTACAGTGTTAATCTACAAAATGCATTTGTTTATCAATTATATCCTTTTCTAAAACTTTTTTCAACCATGTCGTTCAAATACCTGCTATGTAAGCCTGCGTATGTATCATGCAAAAAGTTTTGGTAGCCAGATTTCTAGAGACTTTATATCATTTGACTGTTGAACTTTTCTGGATTAAGGTTAATTGAAATGTGTGAAAAATGGTTGAGCATTTATTAGGCCAGCAGCCTGCAACCCCCAGTCCCCCCAGTCACAGCATGCAAGAAACCTGGTATGGTGACCCGTAGTCTCTCAAAATAACCCAAAACCTAAAACATACATTAAAGTCCGGTAATGCCTTCAACTTAACTTCACTGTTTTATTAGGCACAGTTTAAAGTTACAAAAGTAAATAATGAGGCAAAAAGAAAACCAAAACAAACTGCATTGATGAGAGTTCCGAAGCAATTCAAGATAATCATACATTCCAGGAAGATAAGGGAGGAGAGTCCATGGGAAGAATGCCAGCAAAGATAAACCTCTTTCAAAGTAAACAGTAAACTTTGACTCCATCAATTCTGACTGCACAGTTATAAACTTATATACATAGCTCCCAGCTGCAAGCCTCGAGGAGGATCATGGTAATCTCCTCTTGAGTATACCTCGCTTTTCCCTGATCCTCTCCTCCCTGCGTGACCTCGGATGGATAGGGGATGGGCCTGGATCCTCCTCTGATTGCTCAGCCGGCCTCTGCCCTTCCCTAACCTCCTCCATTACCTCTAGAACCACACTGCCACTCCCTGTTGGCTTTTCCTCCTCTTCCTCAGAGTCAGTCTTCACCAGGGGCATGACACCCAGCTGTACAAACAAACAAAACCCCATCCATGGGATATAGGCAGTATGAGAACCCATGCCTCCTCTGGTCCATGGAAAAACCTCTCTCCACAGAACTAGTTCCTGGTGCCCAAAAGGTTGGGGGCCACTGTATTAGGACATTTCTGTGTGCATATAACAGATGTGGGAAATGAAACATCCAAGGACAGGGTGAGAGCAATGTACACACAAAAGGTAACTCTGACCAAAGACAAGTACACATTTTATCAGTGTCTAAATTGTGACAATATGAATGGCAAAAATTATTTTTCTGCTTTATCACTTCTGCAGATAGCCAACAAGCTCCTTTTAGGGGAAACCTTATCCTTTTCAAGAAGTAAAAGAATGTTGTAAAAGTGTTGTGGAAAATTCTTGGCAGCCCACCAGGTGGAAAAAAAATCAGACCTATTCTGAGTTTATTCTGGTTGACCAGGTTCTTGCACTGTTATCTGCAAAGATTTTGAGTCTGTGAGTGTTGAGAAAATGGCAGATTTTTCAGAGCTGTGGATGTGACCTTCAGGATTACAATCATCTGTATTTTTAACCAGTGGTGGGATTCAACCAGTGTAACAGCTAGTTTGGTGAACGCGTGTGTGCAGCATTTTAAAAATAGCCATTTTCAGCTAAAACTTACCTTCTGCTGCAGTCGGATAAGTAAATCAGCTGAGGTATGGGAATCCACTGTGCCACGCAAATCAGCTGGACTTCAAAACAAAGAGATAAAGGATAGACTAGGGCAGAGTGGGTGGGGCCAACTAATCACCAGAACTGGTCCATACAGGCTGAATCCCATCCCTGTTCTTAGCCCATGTCCCCCTTGTCTGGTGAAGCCTACTCAGAAGATGATATATATAGCTGGAGGTTGTCAAGGTTGGATGGGAAAGAACAGCCTAGCCGTAACAAGATCAAATGGCTATGATTTTATGAACTCTCTGCTAGTAAATTTGGTTCTTAATAGAGTTATACAGGTAGTCCTCGACTTACAACACAATTGAGCCCAACATTTTATGACCTTTCTTGCCACAGTTGTTCAGTGAACTATTGCAGTTAAGTTAGTAACATGGTTGTTAAGTGAATCTGGCTTCCCCATTGAATTTGCTGTCAGAAACTCACAAAAGTTGATCGTATGACTCCAGGACACTGCAACCGTCATAAATATGAACCAGTTACCAAGCATCCGAATTTTGATCACCTGACCAAGGAGATGCTGCCATGGTTGTAAGTGTGAAAAATGGCCATAAGTTACTTTTTTCAGGGCCGTTGTAATTTTGAACAGTCATTAAATGAACTGTTGCAAATCGAGGATTACCTCTACTTCCTATGATAGATCTGGCATGTAATGGGAAGTGGGATCTACTGGGTCTAAATGGACTCATGGCTTTTATTCAATGAGAAAAATCCTTCTCTCAGACAGACTCATGTCTTGTCTGGTCTGCTGCAATGTGTTCTATCTCTGATCATTTCTTGCAGGCTACAACTGATCCAGAATATAACACTCTGAGTAGCTATGTGTGGCATCTCTATTTGCCAAACTTCTCTGATATTAGTTACCTTTTGGGTGTGTTTTGTTCGGAAAACACACGAGGTAGACCGGGTTCCAACAACAAATACTTTTATTATCAACAGTTAGTAACGGAACGCCGGCTGAAGCCGGGGCCAGCCCTTTTATACAGGCTGGCTTGCCTGCTTGCAGCCAATGGCAGCTATTTAGATTTGCCGCCTTTTTGGTATCTCTTTGGATTGGTTCTTAGTGAACCAATCCACTGTTCTTTTCCTTAGCCAATCAGAATGGTAGATTTGGAGTCATCCACTTTACATACAGAACAGGGTGCAATTTTAGTTATGCCCTATAAAGCCTTTCATAACTCAGGACCTGAATATTTGAAGATCTGCCTCTCTGTTACTACCTAGCCTATAACACCAGGCAAATTGGCAAGCTCCAGGTAATAAAGATAAAACTGATTATGTGAATCCAAATAAGGGCCTCTCTGTAGCCATCTCCTCTCTTTGAAACAGAATTTCCTCTAATGTCTATAAAATGTGCTTATTAACTTATTGTATATCATCCAGAATCATGGTGACATAAATTAATTAAATAAATTCTGCCTATCTACTGAAATATTTTCTTTTTTAGGTACGTAAGTATGTGTTTAGGCACGTAAGTATGACTGGAAGGATATGCTTCAGCTCTGCCATGAGCAAAGCACTTCTCTGCTGCTCATTAAAAGGCACATTGCTGATTTTTCAGCCCCTACTCCAGGCTCTTGCATGAACCTGAGAAAAAAACCTGCAGCTATTTTAGTATCTTGTGCTAGTATAGAGAGAGCCAGCCAATCACTGCTGACTTTAGCCAATTGCTTTCTTTACTACCAAAAAACTTTATGGTGCTTTGTGAATTAATGAACAGCTGTTCTCTCTCCACAGAAAGAACAGTAAATATGTTTCCAGCATTCCCACTTATATACAGCAGTTAGTTAATGAATTTGTCAGGGAAGAATAATTTTTGAAACTATTAACAAATTTATTGAGAAGCCTCAAAGGCCTTCAGTTTACTTGGCATCAGATCAATCTTATGGGCTGTATTCCAGTAAGCCTTCTAAAATGGGTTATCCTAGCAAATCCTGAATATATTGTAGGGCAATGTGAGAATAGCATAGCAATAAAACCACATTCTGAGAGATTTTACTTGGCTGGATTAAACAAGATGTTACTTAAGAGTTAAGTTTGATTTAGATTTACCCGCAAATGCATGTAGGTATAACTGTGCTGCAAATGGGTTGATGGGTAAGCATAGGTAGCAGATGGTTTCAGACAGAATGCATTAAGTTACTGGGCACGGTGCACTGCACTAGTATCAAAGGATATATTATCATTTATTAATTTATATGAACAGTTAGGAAACCAATTTAGCATTAAGATGACAATGCAGAATTGAAAAAGGAAAACTGGGATTCCAAGAACCAGTCCACTCATGCCTCTTTGCTCACTCACAAACACACACAGAGAATAAAATGATAACAAGGTCACACAAAAGACCATTCAGATCAGTCCATAACATAAAAAAAGAAAAGAATCCCAATGGCAATTAGTTCCATGTTTTCTGTAGATGGCTATTTTCTTCTGATTCATCAAGCTTCATACCAGGATTGGGGTGGTTGATCCTTCTCAGGCAGATACCAGCCTGGAAAGATTGACTCCTGCCCTGAGAAAAGATAGATGAGAAGAAGAAAGGCCCAATAGCTTCCCTCCTTCTTTTTTACAAGGTCACTTGAGAAAGGAAACACCTTTCTGATCCTGATATGTTGCAGAGAGTTTTAGTTTCTTCTACCCACTGGCTAAATTGATTTGATATCTGACCCTCTGGAAGTGTTTTCTCCCCCTTCATTCCAAAGGCAATTGCTCCAAAGGGAAAACAAGAATGAAGTTGTTGGGATTCAAGTTTCATCTGCCACTGAAGTAAAGAAGAGAAAAATTTAAGCAGCTTTTCCAAGAAGTTGAGGAATCACAAGTTTGCGAAATTTGCAAAGCTGGTTTGTCGACAACACTGTATGATGGACGACATTACATGGAACCCGAAAGGCAGAGAGAAATCACTGTCTGGAAGTGTTCCTTCTTGCACTCGAACATCATTTATGTCTACATTTTCCCATCTAACTTGTTTGCAGTAAATAGCTGCCCATTATGTCAGGTCAGGCAGGCAGCTGTGGCATCACAGCTCTGTAGCTCTGATCAGTTTGCCAAGCACAGAAATGTGTCAAACTCAAGACTGTCAAGATTCCAAGGAACAGTTTAGAATCTTAGATATTTTCACCCAAACCACCCCCCTTCCTCCTAAAGTTTTCTCTCTCCTTTCTCTTTGTTGACAATTTACTTGAAAGAAGACAGATACCGGGTAAGTTTTTTTTTTTTTTTTATGTTTGTAGTAATTCCACATGGTGCAACACATGAAAAACAGTTCTTTCTACTCTTAAAGAAGGAAATCAAGTCTAAGACATTTCCTTCATTCTTAGTGCTATGCTTGCACTCTTGATCATATCCTGCTCACATCCCAGATCTGCTTATGTCTTCTGGCCCTCTTTATGTACAAATGAAATGTATCCAAAATATACAGGAGGCTATATGAGAATTAAACAACTGTGAAGATAAGAGAACTCTGTTCTTGTATATAATGATTTTCTTACCCCTCTTTACTTTGGCAATGCCCTCATTTGGTCCAACCCCAACCATAAAAGAATGTGCAAGTTTTGAGTTTTCCAAAAGATCTTCATTGATCTAACAATGAAATGTAGGTAATAACAGAGAGAATCAAACAGGAATAGAAGCTTTTTTCTTTAAGTTGTTGTTTTGTTTACATTTTCAACTCAGTATAATGGTAGAGACTGTAAAAAAAACAAATGGATCTCTAAAGGCTAGGTCCCACTGGCCGACGGATGCAAAACGTATGCAAAAAGGACACAGCAGACAAGCAAAATTTCGGGGGTGGCTCCATCCGTTGTTATCCGCTCCAAAAAGTGCCCCAAATTTGCATAAACAGAATGGAAAAGAACGGAAAGGAATGGATGGGGGTAGTACGTAGCGAGGATGTTAAGCGGATATTCATAGGAAGCCTAGGGGATGACAGCAGATGGAAGCAGATGACACATCAAAAGAGCTTCCAGGGGAGAATTGCGAAGCGGATGCATAGCAGAAGGAGCAGATGCGTAGCGGATGATGCAGATGCATCACGGATGCCTATAGGATGCATAGCGGATGCATAGCAGATGCATAGCGGATGCAAAGCGTTCACTGAGCATGCGGAGAGTATGAATTGCGTCAGCTCCGCGGATATAAAAGGATTCAGCTCGCAAGCATTCAGCATTCAGGGGAAAGACGTGCTGCCACAGACATCTTCAAATAACACCATGGTTCATCAGGGAAGAAGAGAAAGCCTGTGCCTACTCCTGCCAGCCCTGGCAAGAAGGACAGAACCACTATCCCACCCTCTGGCACTGACTCTGAAACTGCTGGTGCTTCTGCTGCTGCTGCTGCTTGTGGTGGTGGTGCTGCTGGTGTTGCTGCTGCTGGTATTTCTGCTGGTGCTGCTGGTGCTTCTCCTGCTGCTGGTGCTGCTGGTGCTGCTGGTGCTTCTCCTGCTGCTGCTGCTGCTGGTGGTGGTGCTGCTGCTGTGGTGGACCAGCCCCAAGGCCCTCAAAGCCCTGCTGCTCAAGCCCCTGAAGGCCCTGCTGCTCAAGCCCCTGCAGAGAGAGGAAGAGGCAAGGGAAGGAGAAGGGAGAGAGGAAACAGTACACCATTTCCAAGGACCGTGAGGAGGAGGTGCTGGAATGGCTGAGGGAGAAGGAGTACCTGTGGAAAAAAGGCCACAGACTCTATCGCGACACCAAGAGGAAGCAGGCAGCTTGGAGAGACAAGGCAGAGAGCCTGGGCTACACTTCAGACCTACTCCTGGGATGGTGGAAGCACATGCACACCTGGTATGTCAAGCTACACCTGAAGAACTCTGGCCAGGCCACTGTCAAGCTCACTGACCGGGAGATGGAAATCATGTCCAAGTGCAGCTTCCTGGAGGGTGAGGTCCACCACCGAGGAGCAGAACCTCTGACAACCCTCTCCCTCAGACAGCCCACAGACAGCCAGTCCTCTTCCAGCCAGGAGACAGCTACCATGTCCACGAAGGTGTCTTTGGAGGGCCCCACGACAGAGACAACCCCGACAGCTGCACTCCCCATGCCAGAGGACGTGGAGGATCCCCTGTCTCAGATGGAGCAAGAAGAAGCAGCCACCAGAGACCAACCCACACCCACACCCACCTCCACCTCCACAGAAAGCAGGCAGAGAGGCAGACCAGAGGGAAAGAGCCACACTGTCCTCTTGGAGATCAGGGACACAATCAAAGCCAGCACAGATCTTCTCTCCCAGCTGGTCTACTTCGACATACCATCCTCTAACCGCAAGCCCTTCATCACCTATGTAAGCCAGACCCTCATGGATCTGCCCAAGGCCCAGTACCAGGTGATGAAGCAGAAGATCACAGCACTTCTGCACAACCCTCTAGGGCCAGCTGAACCTGCTCCGACCCAGTCCAGGTCTGCTCCTCCACCCCGGGCAATGTCACAGCCCTTCCACAGATTTCAGCAGCCCCTCGCCTACCAAGCCTACCACTACCAGGACTTCCCACAGCAGAGGCAGCCCTTCCCAGTCCACACCCAGGTTCATCGCACGCCACAGATGCCTCACCTCACCCAGCTGCAGACCAGACAGCCCCAATACACTCCTCCTTCCTCCACCCCACAGCCAAGCCCCTCAATGGACAATCTGTCATCAGTCTTGGGCCTGACATCCCAGGTCCTTGATGAAGGGCCTCTCAACCTCACGGGACTGAGTCAGCTCTCTGAGAGCTTCCTGAACACAACATCCCCTGTTGTACTCTCGTGGCCAAGCACCCCAATGGCATCTCAGACCAGCACTCCAGCCATAGCTATCTCCACAGTCCCTGCCCGCTTGACAGCTGAGACCATGGACATGCCTCAGAGTGATTGAGAATAGTGCCAAGGACTGAGTTGTTACCTGTTCACTTTATCTTTGCTTAAATACACTTTACTTGGTTCATTTTGCTTTTTTAATGAAGTCATACAGTTTACTTAATAAAGGTTATCTTTGCTTCACACACTTGGTTCATTTTATTTACTTAATGAAGTGTTGGTGAAAACTTTGAAAAAATGGTTAAGCCTTTGCATGCTTGTGGGATGGGTAAAGATAGTTGTGGGATGGGTAAGGATAGCTGTGGGATAGGTAAGGATAGTTGTGGGATGGGTAAGGATAGTTGTGGGATATGTAAGGATAGTTGTGGGATGGGTAAGCATAGCTGTGGGGTAGATAAACCTCCAGTGCAAGCATAGTGGGACTCTATGGTCCACCCTCCCAGTTGCCACACATATGGCCCTTTTTTATCAATAACAATTTATTCATTGAGCAACACATTTCAAAATAAACAAAGCTCTTTATTAATGCCCTATTCATTGTTGGGCCACTCAACATACATGGCACAATCTCATCAGTATTATGAGACAGGCTCAAGGAAGCATCCATTAACCATCTATCAACCTGTCTTGCCACTCCACTGCTCCAACTGGGGAGTTGCACCAGTGTCTCAGGAGGTTGTGCTGCTTCTTCCCTTCACATGAAGCTCTGTTGTGGCCTTAAACATCCACAGTGTCCATCAGGTTTAGTCCTTTCCTCCATTCACCAGGCTCCATGTCCCCATTCCCTTGTTGACGGTCCACAAGCCTGTTCTGCAACACTGGGTAGCGGGTGCGCATGAGACTGTTCAGGATGCAGCAAGCTTCCATGATGCTCCTCACAGTCTCTGGGTGCTGCATGGTGGTGAGAAGTACCTAGAACCTGTTGGCCAGGATGCCAAAGGCGTTCTCCACCACCCGTCTTGCCCTGGACAGCCTGTAGTTGAATATCCTCTCTTCACGGGTGAGGTATCTTGAAGTGTATGGCTTCATAAGGTAGGTTCTGAGGGAGAAGGCATCATCCCCCACGATGAAGTAGGGGACATCTTGTGTGTCATTGGGTAGGGGGTCTGGATCTGGAAAACCCATGATGAGGTTGCGTTCCAGCCCATCCTTGAGGTCACTGGCGTTGTATACCTGGCTATCTGAAGCTGACCCATTGCCTGAAGCATCGATGTACATGAACTTGTAGTCAGCATCGACCATGGCAAAGAGGATGATACTGAAGAAGCCCTTGCAGCTGTAATAAGAGGACCCTGAGTTGGCTGGAACTTTGCAGGCCACATGCTTCCCATCTATGGTTCCAACGGTGTGGGGAAAGTTCTACCTCTGATACCACTGTTCTGCAACTTTCCTCCAGCCTTCTTCAGTGGTGGGACACTGGAGGAGCTCCTCCACGTATTCTTCGATGATGGCCTGCACAACTTCTCTGACCACTTTGCTGATGCTGTTGTGTGGCACCCTCCAGGCATATTGCATGTTTCTGTATGTGGTTCCAGAGGCCAGGTGCCGCAGAGTCAATGCCACCTTCAGTCCAGGGTCCAGGTTGGGACAGAGGTTGGTGCTTGGCTTGGTCAACCTGGGTCTCAGACACTCTACAATTTCGTCAAACATGGCTGGTGGCATTCTCATGAAGTTCTGAAATTCACGAGTGTCTTCATTCCTCAGCTCCACCATCAGCTTGTCATAGAGTCCAAACTCCACTCTTCTCCCGATCCATCATCGGACCCACACAGCTCTTGAACGTCTCCTTCTTCTCCTTGTGTAGAAAAGGTGAAACAGTCTGAACAGGGCTTGGTTCTGGTGTTGAATGATCGCAGCTACCATAAGGACTGTGTTATGATCCATGGTGGAGATCAATGGATGATGTGGAAGAGCAAGAGCAAGAGCAACACCATGGCTGCTGGACTCATACTGAGATCCTGGTGATTTCCTCCCCCTTTTTATAGGAAATATAGGTTTTCTGTTAGGTGTCCTTCCACATATTCTAGGCATACTCCAGACATCCTAAATATCCGAGATACATCCCATATACAAACGTTTTGTCCGTTTTAATGCTTTATATATGAGATGCATCCGCTTACATCCTTTCTATTTCCGTGCTACTAATGCTGTGTAAACATCCCGTGTATCTTTCGCTTCCTCCCTCTTTCCATTTTCAGCTGCAGCGGATGTGAGTTGCAAGGATGTCCAGAGGATGCCGAGAGGATACAGTGGTCGTTTAATGGATGACAACGGACATAGAACGTTTGTTGCCCATATGTGTCGCGGATGTACATCGTACATGACGGAAAGTTCATCCACTCAAAAAGTTTTGTGCAGCTCAAAACTTCTTGTGCGGATGAAATCTCAGTGGACGGATGCTCGACGGATAGACCGTATGAAACACGTGTGCAGTGAGTACACAATGGATGCATCGCATTTTCCAACGGATGGCAAGCTTTTTTTGTCCGTTTTATATCCTCTTTGCATCTGTTGGTGCATTGGGACATGGGCTTAACTTCTGCAGTCATAAAGGCTGATTACTCCTAGCCATCTATGATATGAAACACATTTGTTATGTATCTACATGGTTTATGTAGAAGGCAGAAATAAATGGGAAGTTATCAACTCTGATTGTATGCTCGCATAAAATGGGCAATAAAAATAAAATGCATTTAACAGTTTTTAGAATTCCTTGGTTGCTTGGGCAAAATCTTAGACCAAATGGGATACCTTTGTATCTCCCTTCTAAGTATGCAGTAGGAAGAGTTAGGGTTAGGGTCAACTCCAGGCAATGAAAATGTTCTTCTGTACTTAGGGATTATAATTTGACTTGTGTATGTAGCAGGTCTAAGGCAGGTGAATGAGCTGGTCAAAAGAATATCCTTGGGAAGATCTAGATGTCAGTTCTAATTAGCTATCATTATCTTTAATCCATTGCCTATTTTAAATTACTTCTGCATGTTCATACACAAATGTGTGGAACAGGATTAATGAAAAACCAAAGACCTCCAATTTTTTTGTTATTGCTTTATGTCAGGATGACAACAAAATATTAGAGGGAATCCAAGATGTCAGATCTACGGGAGGAGGAATATATTTTGTGAAGAGATATGTGAAGAAGTATTATTGATTGGTTGATAATATTCTACCAAAGGAGCAATTAACAAGCATACTGATCTAGATCAACATATGAATATATAAGAAACCAGACCATTTGAACAACCAATCAACAAGATAACCAATTAGCTGCTCAGAATTTAAATATAGCTCCAAATGAAAAACCAAATGATCCACTGACCCATAAAATATTTAAAAGCTAAGGAGAATAAGACAAGAAAATACTGCTGATAATATTACCTAGTCTGGTAATGAAACATTCAGAAACCAAATGGAAACAATCTTGGAGAGCAAACCACTGCCAAAAAAAACAAACAAACCCACAATGCCTAAGTATTTAAATGATTGAACAGGCTTAATAGATTGGTTAAAGTCCAAACATGTCTCTTACTGCATTTCACAAAGACCATCATTTGTTATAGCTTATTACTAGAGCTTCAGAAATACAATAATATTGGCCAATGTTTACAGTGTTCTCTTCAACCAATCAAAGTCTGGAAAAGTAGCACCTGCCTTATCTAGATAAAATAGGATTGAGAACCATTTTTTCTGCTAGCTTTGTTTGGTGATCAGAAAGGTCATTAATCGCAGCAAGTATCTGTAATCAGTGGTGGGATTCAAAAAAATATTATTGGTTCTGTGGGCGTGGCTTGGTGGGCATGGCAGGGGAAGGATACTGTGAAATCTCCATTCCCTCCCCACTAACCTGCTTTCTAGCTCCATTCTCCTGTGCAGGGCAACCAAAGAAGAACCAGCCAATCAACTGGGACTCAGGAGGCAGAGAATACATGGGGGCAGGCCAGTCAGAGGTGGTATTTGCCTCTTCTCCGAACTACTCAAAATTTCTGCTACTAGTTCTCCAGAATTGGTCAGAACCTACTGAATATCACATCTGCCTGAGATCCTTTAGAGAAGGCCATGTCCTCCACTTTAAAGTCCCATTCTAGACTACAAAGCCAACTGGTTTTATTCAAGCACTAATTTGACAAAGAATTTTCAGTATGGTTGAGATACCCTAGATTTCATTCCAATGCTATTTCCCTCATCTTTCTATGGCATGAAAAATAACTACAGCTCCATTTAAATTGTATTTTTTCACCTGCTTCATGAATATTTTATTGGACAACAATTGCTTTGCCGCCCTTGTCCCACCATCCAGAAACTTGATTTATGGCTATGAAAGATAATAACTTGGCAAGTAAAATGGAATGCATCCAAAATTTATACAGATAGAAACAAAACTTCTTGAATCTTGAGACCAGATCACAGTAATATCTTAAAGGTATTAAATGAACACCTTTCCCATAGAATATATTTTAAGAAATACTGGATAGAATACAAATGAAAATTTATGAAGTAGATAACAAGTAGAATTTATGAAGTAACAACATATTTATTGTAGGAGGAGTATAGTTACAATAGGCCCCATTGATATTAGTGGCAACTAACCCCTTGTCTCATTTATGAAGACGATGAACATCTCCAAAATATCTTTCCTCCACCCCTCAAAGATAAATAAGAACGCAGAAGATCCAACAAAGAAGAGGGTAAGGGAAGTAGGAGATGGCATAAGTTCTTTAACATGCTATCACAATAAGGGACTGCACAATGCAGTGCAATCAAATTTGTGATTTCATAAACAGGGGAACAAATATAACTTTTTGCTGTTTCCTAGTTTTGTGAACAAGCACCCTGGAACTTTCTTCAAAATATTAGTTTTCTATCCATTTTGAAAGCAAAGTCTTATCAGTCTTATTAGCCTATGGGTTAGGGCTAGGTGGGGGGAAAAAGGGAGAAAAAAACAATAAAATAATTTAAACATATAAAACTATAGTGATAAGGTATTTTCAGGTTTTTTTTTTCTTTTTGGATAAGGATGTAAACAAATGAACATGCTTTCTTAAGAGTCATTTAAAGAAATTTCCATCAGTTATTACTGAATGCTATTATAGCTAACTGATTGACTGAAAACATAATTCTCTGTCCTGGTAAAATGTGTTGACCTAATGGATATTTTTCAAAGTGTGTTGAATGTTACATGATATTTCCTAGTCTGGTAATATCAGAGCGTTACATGATATTCCCTTATTGATTGCTGATTCTAGGTTGCCTTTGGGAGCAAAAGTAGCCAAGAAGTGTTCAGAAAAAGAAAAAAAGTGACCTTTTCCACAGAAACATTACAAACCTGTGTGATGCTCACATTCTAGACTATATGAAAGAGAAGAATGCCATCTTAGCTATGGAGAAAGCAGAAAAGGTATGAGGTAATAATCATTTTTCTTTGAACAATATAGAGTTAGTAGACCTATTTAAATATTTTCCATGTGCAGTAAAAAAAAGCTTCTCATGAGTATTGGTCATGGTGCTTGTTTTATTTATTTATTTTATTTTAACAAGTGATTGTTAGATAACAGGTATAAGTATAAATATTGTTATGAATACATGAAATGGATATGAATAAGAAAAAAAAAGAAACAATAGGACAAGGATGGGAGGCACATTGGTGCACTTATGCTTGTGAAGGATAAGGTTTGTAGTCTGGAGGATGGTTGATAGGAGAGGGTGGCAATAATATAAAAAAACCTTTATTTTGTGTTAACTTTATTCATCCATCCATTCATCAAACTTATATGGTGACCTCTTTTATGCATGATAACACTAGGTACCTCATAACACACACTATAAAATCAAAGTAAATATAACCCACAAAATCCAATTACAAAATCCCAGCCACTACTTATTACCAGGGCTATGTTTAGGATTTGTTGCAAAAGATATGAAAATGTAATAAAACCTTAACTGCAAAAAAGTAAACAAGAACAATGTAAATAAGGGCTCTTTGTTTACATTGTTATCTTAAGAAACAAGACCATTCACCCCTTGGCATGATTTGCTTGGTTTCTTAAGAAATCTTACATTGCAATTCTCCATCACTTCACCTGAGAATAAGCCAGCCTGAACAGTTGGAGCCTTCCAAAGACATTATGATGAATTACGATGCAAGATGAAGGAAACTGAAGCGTAAATCGGAGCTTCCTCTATCCCTGTACCATAATTTGCTGACTGAGAGCCTCCCAGAGTTCAATCTAAGATGGACAGCTATATAAATGTTTTAAAGCAATCAATCAATCAATCAATAAAATAAACTGAGAGAATAACCTCATGAGCAAAATAAACTAATTGGCAAAATAGATTTGCGTGCCTCTTTCAAGAAACTGAAGTTCGGAATTGTAAGTATATTGCTAACTGTAGCTTGCCTTTGTGAATGGACTTTAGTGAGGTTTGCTTTATATTATTTTTCCATCCCTTCAATCATGTCCAGTTCTTAGAAATTTCATGGGAAAAAATCCCTGCAGTTTTCTTGGCACTTTTTTCAGAAGTGGTTTGTCATTGCCTCTTTCCTAAGGCTGAGAGAAAGTCCCAAGGTCCCCAGCTAGCTTTGTACCTAAGGCAGGATTTGATCTCAAGGTCTCCAGTTTCTAGCCTGATCCTCAACCACTATGCTAGATTAGTTTTCTTGCATTATTTACTATGTGCCTAATACATTAGATATTTCTAACACCAAATGAAACTATGAATAATATAAATTAACCCAAGAAATTCACAGACATCTATGACTGTATTCTCAAGACTTCAACTTGATGCAATTGACAATAATCATCCTTGAACTTGCTCTTCTAGGTACTTATGATATGAAAAAAATATGCTAATCTCATCACACAATGGATTTATAAGTTTGCTTGTAAATGTAAAAGGAATAAAATTATTTATGAGTAATAAAAAATAATGTAAACATCAAAAAAGGAAACGGAAGCCTTGCTAATATAATCATAGATGTCTTGTAATTTCTTGGAGTTTATGTAATATAGCAACATTTAAAAACTCCAATTACATAAATGTAGACTTTGAGGATTGAAGCTCTAATTCCAGAAGTTCAGCCAAGGATTTGTTGCAGCTGTAATAATACTTACTAAAACAAAAAAGAAAAGTGGAGGAAACTGAAATTAGCCCAGTTTCATGAATTTTTAGGAGAACTTCATTGGAATGTGAAAGTTGTTTAGTTTACAGGACAGGATAGTGTCATTATACTGACACAGTAGAAAATTACACATTTTATGAAACAGTAGGCTGTAGCTGTTATCTACAGAGTGGTGTTGAATAAAATAAAGGGAGTGGGGCAGGACAATGCATTTGAAGCCCTGTCCCTTTAATGCATACATTTATATCACACACAGATCAAAAGGGACACAGGTGTGATCACATCATTGTAACTCCCACCTGATCCCGATCCCTCTCCATGGAAGCCTTTTTTTTGCAGGTTTTCTGTGGATTACCTTTTAGAATGTTAAAAAAAACAAAAAAACCTTCCTTTAAATACAGAGCATGTTCTTCTGATCGAGCCTATCAAGTCTCCCACTCTGTAATGATCCAACTGTTTGCCTCTAAAACAAAACAAAGCAGAAGGACTGGGAAAGATGAGGGACTTTAAAGATGATATCAGGTTTGTTTTGCCTTATAGAGTTTGTTTGCTTTTTTAAAAAAAGTTGTAACTAATGTTTCTATCAGTCTCCTGCCCGATAGCATCTCTGCTGTGTAGGTTCCTGACTGAACAGGATCAGGGCATTTTTCAGAGTCACATTTTTACTTAGCTTTACAGCAAAATGTTGATAAAATCAGATTTGGATTGGTTAGCTTACAGGAGATCACAATTTTTAAAAGTCAGGATACATATTAATACAATAAATCTAGCACTCCAGAATCAAATTATACACTAGATAAAAATCTTATTTTTTTGTGTTCAAAAATTGCAGGATAATTTTTAGAAGTTTCTTCTACCATATTGTTATATACACAGTTGCTATAGTAAAACAAAAGAACTAGAAATGTTCTTTCCTAGAAACAACTTTTGACATGATGGAATATCTCAAATGCCATGTGGATAATTTTGGTCATCTTCATTACTTATTCTAACACTTGCAGTAAAGTCAATGAAGTGTTCTGTATTTTCAATAGTCGAGATGCCTTTTCATTTGACATCATATCGAAACAGATTAAAATTAAACCCTTCTTTTCATACATATGCAAAAATAATTCATTGTTAGTAACAAATTGCACATTCTTTGGATAACATTCTGAAAATTATAATTTTCAATATTGTGTGTGTGTGATGATATACATAAAGAGAACCTTGTGTTGCAAGGATTGGCTTTTTTCAAGGGAATAGCATAATTGCAATGAAAGAACAAATAGAACAATCAATGAGTATCTATTCCCTTGAAAATAAAACCCTGAGGGATCAATTATTGGGTGAAAGTTGTATTCATAGAATATGATATGGGGGTATAACTACTTTGCCCTCCAAGTTTCCTTCTTTCTTTCTTTTTTTCTTTCTTTCTTTTTTTCTTTCTTTCTCTCTCTTTCATCTATCATATCTCTTTCTCTCTCTCTGTCTCATTTATTGGATATGTATGTGTATATATGTATACACATTTTAGTTAAAAATAAAAACACAAACACAAAGCAAAAACAGAAAGAAAAGATGCAGAAAATGACAGTTAAAAGAAATAGAAATAAGCTTCTGATTTTTCAATTTTTCTAACTATCAAAATCACAAATCATGAGACCATTTCTTTCTATGGTATTAGCTTTACAACGGCTGTGTTTGCTTACAACTGCCACAGAAAAAAATGTTGTAAAATTGGATCAGTCATATTATAACCTACTTACAACTTTCCACCTTAATTCCAGTTTCAATTATGATTGTAAGTGAAGGACTGTGTGTACTCTGTCAAAAGCCAGATTGGGAAATTGTCATTTTATCTATTAAATTACCTTCATAAATACAAACATAGAATGCATACTAATCTGTGCTGTGCAGTTGGTGTCAGTTGCATTTCATGCACAACTATTATATTGCCTTGATTTTATGCATAAAAATAATCTGCGTATTTCAAATATAAAAAATGATCCCAGAAGGAATCAACGTTCTGCTTTTGTAAGCTAAATGTTTTGTGAAACCTGCACTATCATTCTCTTGATCCAGCCCCAGGGCCTGCCTATACTGAATATTGATTCAGTCAAAAGGCTCCTTAGAGAAATAAGAGTATTAAAGCCACAAGTAATAGTTTTGCATGGTTAGTTATTTCAGGTTATCCTGAAACATGGAGATTCATGCTAGGGCATCCCAGCCCTTAGCTTCTCACTGTTTAGTGAATTAAGGACTATGACAATCCACAAAAAGTTGCAGAATTTTCAAAAATATTCATGTTTGAATTTTGGATGTAAATTATGTCAGAACTGATTTCCCAAATCATCTTCTGGTTTTAATTCTTGACTACATAGCAATAAAAAATAATATGAATGTATTGTTAACTTTCTAACTTCAAATAAAAGCTTCAGACAACATATTAAACTATTTCTTTCTTATGGAAACAATCAATCTCAACACTTTACAATGCAGGTGAGCAACAATGATTGCAAGTACCCCCTCCTAACTAAGCGACAAGAAGCCCCCCTAGAAACGTTCCTATAGTCATGTGAATCATTCCATATGCTCACCAGAAACACTGTGTGCACATCCTTTATACCACGTTCCCTGAATTTAAGATCCTTGACATGGGTTAGTCTACACATCCCAGAATTCTCAGCTATATAGCCAAGGCTGTTTTAAATTACATATATACAAAGGCCTCATCCCATGATCCAGGCTCACATAGAGAGTACTGAGAGATTCAAGTACTCTGATCTATCATTTTAAAAAAGAATCTAGGGAGAGACTTTCTGCTTTGCTTTGTTGTATAGTCCAGTTTATTATCTACTACACAGAAGTCTCCCATCATACAGATATTAACATAGTCCAGTTCAATTATTTTCATATGTAATTTTCAATAAAATTCTTCTTGATTTTCATTCAGAGCATAGATTGCTATCAGGAATGTTTTTGTATTATTGTCCATTTTTTCCACCATTAAAAGTCTTCCATCATCATCCATGTGGATCAATTTCGCTAGAATAGTATCTTTAATGTATAGGACCACTCCTCTTTTCTTACATTGTGTCAGAGAAGTAAATATTTTCCCTACCTTTGGCTGTATCAACAGTTATTCATGTTGCTTTTTAATGTGTACTTCTTGTAGGCAGATATCAAATTTTAATTTCTCTCATTTATAGAAAATTTTCCTTCTTTTAACAGCTGAGTTAAGTCCATTTATATTAATTGTAATCAATTTTTTTCTCTTCCATGATTATCCTTTATAAGTAGGTTTTGCAGCCCTGGTAGATCTTGGTTCTCGTTGCTTTCTAGCTTCCACCTTTCCACCTACTGCACCTTCTTTTTCAATCACTGCTTGACAGTCATCTTGGAATTCAATTAATGACATTTCTTTTTCTGTCTTTCCCTCCAAAGTATTCTATATTAAATAATTCTGCTTTCTCAATTGAGTCAATTCTGTGTTTTTGTTCTTGCCTGGTAAACATTAAATCTTCTGGTATCAACCATCTATAATTCACCTCTTTTTTGAGTAGTATTTTAGTCAAGAATTGATACTCATCTCTCTCACTCTTCTGGGTACTTGTTTCAGAACCACCATCTCCTTATTTTTGTATTTCAGTGTTTTCTCTCTTTCCACCTGTAATATTTGTGTTTTAATAGCTTTCTTTGAAAATTTAATGTGAACTTCTCTTGGCAAACTATTTCTCATTGCATAGCTTGTGAAAACTCGAAAAACCTCATCTATTCCATCCATCATCTTCTCTTTAGTTATTTCCAGTGCCTCATCCAAAATTTCTACCATTATCTCTGCCAAATTTTGTCCTTTTTCTTCCTCTATGTTTTGGAATCTAAGATAAAATTCTGATCTGTCCATCTCCCATCCCAGCATCCCACTTTTTTCTTGTTCGACGACAGTTAATCTGCCATCAATATCTCCAATCTTCTTATCTCTTTGTTTATCTTCTTCAATTTTTTGGAATCATAGAGATTCATTTACTATGAGAGCCTAGAAAAAATGAGAACAGATGTTTTCGTTAGCTGTTGGAACATATTGCCATCTTAATTTTAGCAATTATGTCATTAGTCTCTGGATGCAAGCACTAATCCTTATTTAGAACAAAACAGTAAAGCTTTTTTCTATGTAAATGTTGATCAGGACACATGTCACTAATTTCAAATTTTTAGGCCTAAATAGAGAAAACAAACTATTGTCTCTCCCTCTCTCCCATATACATCTAAAATAGAGAAATTTTACCCAGTTATAAAATTGTATTTCTTAAAGGATTTTGGAACAAGGCTGAATGCAGCTGTTGGAGACTTCCATTCCCACCCACCCACCTCCTTCTTTTGATCTATACTCTTTATTTTTCTACTTTAGATGAACACTATATCGGGTTAGTTCACTTCTGTATAATTCATTTAATTAACAAAACTGACTACTGTACATTTTGAAATGAAAATGAATTATTAGAAAATCATCCCTAATTTTCTCTCAGAAAGATATAACTTCCCTCTGGGCATTAAGGAAACCAATAAATCTTGTCCTGTCTCTTTTTGGGTGAATGTAATTCATGAGCTGCTTGGGAAGATTAACACACTGAGTGGATGAAACAGCTTTTTCTTCCTGGTCTTCATTCCTGCTATAAGATCTGTTTAACTGTGAAAATAGTTAATGCGAGCAGGGGCAGTTTTGAACAGAAAATGTGGGCAATCTAAGGATAGTTTGACCAAAGAAATTGACATTTACTGATCAGGCATTGGAAAAATATCCTATAGAGCATTCCTGCCTCCATACATTTCCATAATAGCTGCATAGGCATTTCAACTACAGGATATCAGACTCTGATTTACATTAGGGAGGTTAGCATACTGGAATATAAATCACCTTACTACTTAGTATGGCTCTGCAAATCTTTAAAGGTACAAGCAAAGCAACCTTTAAAAAATGTCACTCTTTCACCTCTAAGAGTAGAGAAAAGGCCACAGTGTGCTACAGTATCTGTAGAGATACAGAGTGCTATCTCTAGCAGCCTTCTGAAGCCTCTTCTGGCAGTTGCAAAGGGCTAGAAATGACACCTGGAAGGGACAATGTTGATGAAGAAGCCTCCTCCCAATTTGCATGTTATTAAGTTGTATAATATATATTGTATTCATAGGTGTATGCATGGATGGAATATAGGGTTTCTCAGGAGTCCATGTCACAGAGTGTGCATATGTTCAGAACAAGGTTTTTGCTAAAGTATGTATTAGCAACAAAATGCTGAGATATGATGATGCATAATCTGAGTCTATGAGTTGTTATTACAGAGATCCCATCAGGTACAACGAATTAGAATATGTTAAATTCCAGAAGAAGATTTATCGCTCATGCCTATACACAAGAATCTAACCAACTAACAGTCAGCACTAAACTGGTGCTAGATTAAAAAATCAAGGGAATTCAAGGGGGATAGACTTGGATCATTTGTGGCAATGCAAAAACATATGGACTACACAACTCGATCAGGGCAAAGCAATAGATGCAATCTACATAGACTTCAATAAAGCCTTTGATTCAGTGATACATGACAAACTACTACTAAAACTAAAATCTTACGGTATCTCTGGACACCTACATAACTGGATAGAAGCAGTTGTGTCAAACAGACAACAAATGGTCAAAATTGGGAGCATCCTATCAAATTCTGTACCTGTCAATAGTGGTGTCCCCCAAGGCAGTGTACTAGGACCAACTCTTTTCATACTCTGTATAAATAACCTCTGTGATCATATTAAGAGCAATTGCATTCTCTTCATTGATGATGTAAAGCTATTCAACACCACAGACAATACTGCTACCCTTCAAAAAGACCTTGACTATGTATCAGAATGGTCAAACAGATGGCAACTTCAAATCTCAACAAAATGCTCTGTCCTACGTATTGGCAAAAAAACCCCAGAAAATAAAATACAGGCTGAATAGTCAAGATCTTGTTGATGATCCAAACTCTGCCAAGGATCTTGGAGTACTCATCTCTAATGACCTAAGTGCTAGAGCCCACTGTAACAACATAGCCAAAAAGGCATTAAGAGTTGTTAACCTAATGCTACATAGCTTTTTCTCTGGTAATATCACACTACTAACTAGAGCGTACAAAACATTTGCTAGACCAATACTCGAATACAGCTCATCAGTCTGGAACCCACATTACATATCTGATATTAGCACAGTTGAGAAAGTCCAGAAATGTTTCACAAGAAGAGTTATCCACTCCTCTACTCATTGCAGAATACCTTATGCCACCAGACTCGAAATTCTAGACCTAGAAAACCTAGAACTACACTGCCTTTGGTCCAATCGAAGTATAGTATATAAAATCATAGATTACAATGTCCGACCTGTCAATGAATACTTCAGCTTCAACCATGACAACACAAGAGCAAACAATAGATACAAACTCAAGGTTAATTGAACCAAACTTGATTGCAAGAAATATGACTTCAGCAACAGAATGGTCAATGTCTGGAATACTCCACCTAACTCTGTGATTTCTTCCCCAAACCCCAAAAACTTTAATCTTAGACTGTCTACTATTGACCTCACCCCTTTCCTAAGAGGTCTGTAGGGGACGTGCATAAGTGCACCAATGTACCTACCGTCCCTGTCCTATTGTTGTTGTTTTTTTCTTATATGTATCCATGTATTCATAACTATGTTTTTACTTATACCTATTATCTTGTAAGCAATTGACAAAAATAAATAAATGTAACAGTTCCAGACTGATTCCTCTCTTGACTCCACCCTTAGGCTCTGCTTCTTATTCTGCAGACACAAGAAATTAAAGGAAAAAACAAAAAACAACTGTAATATTGTCTTCTGAAACATTTTTAACCATAGATACCAACCAGCTGAAACTAAATCAAGCATAGTCCATCAGTGACTTAGCTTGCCTTATGTTACAGAAAAGCATTGCACTAAAAGTACAGTACCATTACTTCTGGACCTCTACAGCTATGCCCCATGTTCTTATTCCTCTCTGCACAGTAATGAAAAACATTCAGGGTTCATTCTGCATTCATGTTGGGCAGCTGCACAATTTGTTTCACAACCAAAAGTTGACAGAACAAATCCAAAACAACTCAGTATGCATGTTTACATGAGAAGCTATTGGCATCAACAGAGCATTTGAAGGTGGGTTGGAAGTCCCTTATGCTTTTTGTAACATTTTCAAATTCATTGCTGTCTTCAGGATGACAGGAAATTCAGGTCTGCCTCCCTCTGGGAGATCTTTATTCACAGACAAGTCAAAAACCCTTGACAAAAGGAAACCAAGGGAACTTGTTGACCTTTTAGCTGCCTGTCTAACATCAGTGCAAGTATTGCTCTGTGATAAAATGAGAAATTCAATTTAAGGGGAAATTTAGCAGGCATTTGAGTAGGTTCTTGTATTGTTTTGTTTCCTGGCCTGTCTTTCAAAAGAGAAAATAAATGTAAATAAATAAAACTGTGGTGTCTTTCATACCTAGCCTTGAAGATCAAAGCAAGCAGATCTGTATTAAGGGATAATTCCTTTTCTGTTAAATCCTATACATGTGTCATCTATGTCTATTGCTGATCAAATTATCCAAAAAATAAGATTAAAAATATGTTTCTCATTTGATAGAATTATGTATTTATTTGTTAAATAGAGTGTCATTAAGTGAGCTACCAAAATGTTCTAGTTAAAGTATATTCATTTTAGAGCATTATTTCAGGCATAAATGCCCCTATAATATAGACTATCCCAGCTTCTCCAACTGGACCCTTCAAGATATGTTTGTTTACAGATCCTGTAATTAATGGTTAGGATACTATGAATTATAGGACCGGTCATCTCCTGAAGCTGGAGTACAATAGTTTGTTGGCTTTTTAATTTCTAGTTTCCAGATAATATTTTCCACATCAATAACTGCTAAAGAAATCTTGCATGGCTATGTGAAAATGTAGCACATTCTGGAAGTTTCCAAGATGCACCCCAGGACACTCCAGAAACTTCAATGGTATTGAATGCCACAGAAATCTTGACTACATCTCAGAGATAAATGACATATCCTGGTATCACAAAAGTTTGTTCAGCACTAGTCAGCTTTAAACCAAAATTCCAGTCTTCCTTTATGAAACCGGGGTATAAAATACCATATCACAAGAGGTTCTAATTCCAGAGTGGGGATTAGAATTTTTGCACTGTCTGTTTCTTTTTAAGTATAAATATAAATTTGATTGAAATGTAGAATGTTTTGAGGAGCTTCTCATTACTAAAAAAATTTGGATTAACAATCATACCAAAGTTCATGAAGTTCAAGCTGTGCAGATTTTGTTATTTAATGCCTAAACTCAACATAGGTGAATTTTTATCTTCCTGGAGACCCGTAGGCAAAAAAATTATGGTCTGCTAATAGTATGTTCCCATTTTTTGAAATAAAATTATTATTTTTGTAGTTTTAGCTAGTGAGTGATCTATTAGGTGAATAAACTACAAAATGAAAGTTGGCATAGATATTTGTATAGGGAGGGGAAAAGGCAAAATAGAAAAATAGATTGGACCAAAACCATATTAACAATCAAAACAATCCCTTTTTTTGCCTTCTAGGAAAAATATTTTTTGAAGATTTGCTTTCCTAGTTGTGAAAGTTGGTGACATGTTAAAACATTTTTTAAACAAATTAAATGTAGGAGATACTCTTTCTTTACAATGATATTGTAGTATCTTCATTTCAAGCCCCAGAAAAGAATAATCTAGAAAGAAAAAAATGTTATTAAAAGGTAGAAAAAGATTTTAATTTTAATGCCATTTTCTACTCCAGAAATTTCAATCGGCCTCCTTGGCCTCTTTTTATGTCCATAGTGACTTTCAAAAAAAATGGTAAATAGCCATATTCTGGGCCATATCTTTGTGATATGTATTCTGTTTTGTTTTAGATCTTTTAATAGATGTCTTCACTTTCTGTTCCCAAAACCTAAGGAAAAAACTAACAAGCCAATAATTTGGATTCCACATCATACTGACATTTCCATATCTCCTGCAATATCCTTCAAGGTCAGAAAGGCTAGAACTAATGATGAAAAAAGAGGAAAAGTCCCCAGGAAAGAAAAGTTCCCAACCACTTGAGGTATACTCGGGGATGGCTCAAGAAAATAAGGATAAGGTAACTGCACAACTGAAGCTTGGCCCCTTTTGTTACATGTTTATAATATATTCAAAAAGGGCTTTATTATTTTGACTTTTTTTAATCCTTGCCATCAATCCTTCCCTGCCATCCCTGAACTGTAGATATACTCAGCTAAGCGAGTATAGAAAAGATAAAACAATTATCTTTTCTGTTTGGATTATTAAAATAAGCCACTGTACAAAATCCATGGCTAGCAAGATTATTGTGCTTCAGTGCAATGTATCTGGTAAACATGCACATATTCACACATACATGCCAGATGCACACTGTTCCATTTCTCTCTCTGCTTCTGGGAGGATATGATTGAAAATTTCTCTGAGCTCAAGCATGCCACCGCAGAAGGCCACTCTTGAGACCTAAACTGCAACATATTATTGATCCGCACCCTGGTAACAAATCCCACCAAGAGCTCACAACTTTTTCTGAAGACCTTTTTAAACCCCACTTTAGTCACTGAAGGGAAAGCAGTAAATTAAAACAACAGGTTCAAGCTCTGGAAGGCTTTAATAGGCAGGGTGCAGCAGGAAAACACGCAGAAGGTTAAGTTATTGTATTTTGTAACCGTCCATGTTTGCCTGCAAGTCATAAATTATGGAGGGGAACATAAATAAGAATTAAATATCAGACATGTGTTTCTTCTTCTGTCCTTTTGATTATATCACTATTTTATTTATGACTCCCTTAAGAAAGCCAAACTTCCATTATGTACAATTTCTTCTTTAAATTGTTAAAAGTCTCACAAAAATGAAATACTTCACAGCAGGTTTTTCCTCTATTGCTGCTAGCCAATGTTATTCCATTGATAGTGTTACGGCCTTTCCTCCCTTTTCAGAAGTGTGTAAATGTTTTCCGGTGCTGTAAGGACAATCTCTTATTATAGTTTACCTTGTTGTCAATCCATACTGCTGTCATAAAAATCAAGTCAAAGATAAGAATTCTCAGCAGCACAGCCAATGGGCCATTTTAGGACACAATAACATGCTTTACTCCTAAATACAGAGAAATGTAATTCATAGACTAGATTAGAAGAGGAAAATGTTTAACTAATAGAATGAATCTTATACCTCATAAAGAGCATTATATTTATGTACTTGGGTTTTATGGAGATGAAACAGATAGAAAAATTTACCAAGCCAAACCCTTAAGGTGGGGGTGTTATTTCTGAATACTGTTGCCGAACATGCAAAGTTGTTGTTGAGCTGTTACTAATCTGATAGGCAATTTTCTTCAACAAATGTGGGACTGACATCATTTAGCATGAATGGGAATTGGGACATGAAGTTCTACTCCACTGTCTTAAAGGGCCTGTCACATTGGCCAACGGATGCAAAACGTTTGGAAAAAGGACACAGCGGACGAGAAAATGTTCCATCCGTTGTTATCCGCTCTCAAAAGTGCCCCGAATTTGCATAAGCAGAGCGGACAACAATGGAAAGGAACGGACGGGGGAGGATGTAGAGGGGATGTAAAACGGATGCTCCACGGAAGCCTAGCGGATGGAAGTGGATGGGAGCGGATGCCGAGCGGATGCCGCGGATGCAGAGCAGAAGCCGAGCGGATGCAGAGCGGATGCAGAGCGTTAACTGCGCATGCGGGGAGGATGCATTGCATCAGCCCCCCGGATATAAAGGGAAGCAGCTTGCAAGCAGGTCACCATTCAGAGGAAAGACCTGCTGCCAGACACAGCTCCAGCCAGCCAGCCAGCAAGCCAACAACCCAACAACCATGGGGAAGAAGAGAAAGCCTCTGCCATCTGCTGCCAGCCCTGGCAAGAGGGACAGGGCCACCATCCCACCCCCAGGCCCTGACTCTGCTTCCGCTGAGGCTTCTGCTGCTGGGGCTGACTCTTCTGGTGCTGGAGCTTCTGCTGGCGCTGCTCCTGGTGCTGGTGCTTCTGCTGGTGCTTACTCTGCTGGCACTGCTCCTGGTGCTGGTGCTTCTGCTGGTGCTTACTCTACTGGTGCTGCTCCTGGTCCTGCTGGTGCTCCTGGTGCTCCTGGTGCTCCTGGTCCTGCTGGTGCTCCTGGTCCTGCTCATCCTGCTCATCCTGCTGGCGCTGCTGGTGCTTACTCTGCTGGTGCTGCTGCTGGTGCTGCTGGTCCTGCTTTTGCTGCTCCTGTTGTTGTTGCTGCTCCTACTGGTGGTGGTGTGGAGGAGCAGCCCCTACAACCTCAAAGCCCCTCTACTGAGGGCCCATATGGCCCTGCCAGAGGGAGGAAGAGACATACGCGTGAATGGGAGAGGAGGCAATACTCCATTGAAGAGGAACATGAGGATGAGGTGCTGGAATGGCTGAGGGAGAACGAGTATCTATGGTGGAAGGGACACAGGCTCTATTGAGACACCAAGAGGAAGCAGGCTGCTTGGAGAGAGAAGGCGGAGAGCCTGGGCTACACTTCGGAGGTGCTCCTCGGCTGGTGGAAGCACATGCACACCTGGTATGGGAAGCTGTACCCCAAGAAATCTGGCCAGGCCACAGTCAAGCTGACGGACCGAGAGACCTACGTGATGGCCAAGTGCAGGAGCAGCTCCTCTCACAACCCTCTCTCTCAGGCAGTCCGCTGAGAGCCAGTCCTCTTCTGGCCAACAGTCAGCTCCTGTGTCCAGGCAGGTATC
Organism: Laticauda colubrina; assembly: GCA_015471245.1. NCBI lineage: Eukaryota > Metazoa > Chordata > Lepidosauria > Squamata > Elapidae > Laticauda > Laticauda colubrina. The sequence continues at coordinate 69,614,015 of BLBF01000004.1, read as the reverse complement.
TGTGGAGCGTGCCACGACGGAGAACCCCCCGACAGCTGCACTACCCGTGGCGGAGCACGTGGAGGATTCCCTGATGCAGTGGGAGCAAGGAGAGGGCACTTCCACCAGAGGCCAACCCACATCCACCCCAGCTCCACCTCCACAGAAAGGCAGAGAGGCAAACCGGAGAGGCAGAGCCACACTGTCCTGCTGGAGATCAGGGACGCCATCAGAAGCAGCGTAGATCTACTCTCTCAGCTGGTACACACCGACGTCCCATCCTCTAACCGCAAGCCCTTCCTCACCTACATCAACCAGACCCTCCTGGACATGTCGGAATCACAGTACCAGGTGGTAAAGGACAGGATCACCAGTCTTCTTCACAACCCTCCAGATCCAGCTGAACCTGCTCCCACCCAGTCGAGGCCTTCTCCTCCACCCCAGGTGATGTCACTGCCCTTCCAAGGCTTTCCACAGGCCCTCACCTACCAAGGCTATGGCTACCAGGAGCTTCAGCAGCACAGGCAGACCTTCCCAGTCCAGGCACATGTACATAGTACTCCACCGGTGCCACTGATGCCACTGATGCCACAGATGCCACCCACGCCACAGATGCTACCCATGCCACAGATGCCACCGATGCCTCACATTGCTCAGCTGCAGACCAGACATCCCCACTACACTGCTCTTTCCTCCACCCCACAGCCAAGCCCGGCCTCAGAACATCTGTCATCGGTATTGGGGCTGACACCCCATGTCCTGGAGGAAGGGGCTCTCAACATCACAGGACTGAGCCAGCTCTCTGACAGCTTCCTCCAAACACCATCCCCTGTTGTCCTCTCGGGGCCAGGCACCCCAATGACGCCTCAGACCAGCACTCCAGCAGCAGCCACCTCCACAGCACCTGGACCCTTCATCCCTGAGACTGGGCATGCCTCAGAGTGACCAAGAAGAGTGCCAGAGACTGGGTGGCTTCCTGTTGACTTTATCTTTGCTGAAGACACTTGGGTCATTTTTCTTTTACAGTTTGTTATTAAGAAAGATTATCTTTGCTTCACACACTTGGTTCATTTATTTTAGTAAATAAAGTCTTGGTGGAAACTTTTAGAAATGGTTTAAGCCTTTGCATGCTTGTGGGATGGGTTAAGATAGCAGTGGGATGGGCAGGGATACCTTTGGGATGGGTAATAGCTGTGGGATGGGTTAGGATACCTGTGGATGGGTAATACCTGTGGGATGGGTAAGGATACCTGTGGGATGGGTAATAGCTGTGTGATGGGCAGGGATACCTTTGGGGTGGGTAATAGCTGTGGGGTGGGTTAAGATACCTGTGGGATGGGTAATAGCTGTGGGATGAGTTAGGATACCTTTGGGGTGGGTAAGGATACCTTTTGGGATGGGCAGGGATATCTGTGGGATGGTAATAGCTGTGGGATAGATAAACCTCCAGTGCAAGCATAGTGGGACTGTATGGTCCACCCTCCCAGGTGCCACACCTATGGCCCTTTACTATCAATAACAATGTAATCATTGATCCACACATTTCAACATAAACACAACTCTTTATTAAATGCCCTGTTCATTGTAGGGCCACTCAACATACATGGCCCAATCTCATCAGTGTGATGAGACAGGCTGAAGGAAGCATCCATTAAGCATCTATCATCCTGTCTTGTCACTCCACTGCTCCGGCTGGGGATTTGCACCAGTGTTTCAGGAGGTTGCGGTGCTTCTTCCCTTCACGTGAAGCTCTGTTGGGGCCTTGCACATCCACAGTGTCTATCAGGTTTTGCCCTTGCCTCCATTCACCAGGCTCCATGTCCCCATTGCCTTGTTGGAGGTCCATGAGCCTGTTCTGCAACACTGGGTAGCGGGTGCGCATGAGATGGTGCAGGATGTACATGAACTTGTAGTCAGCATCGACCATGGTGAGGAGGATGATGCTGAAGAAGCCCTTGTAGTTGTGATAAGTGGACCCTGACTTGGCTGGAGCTTTGCAGGCCACATGCTTCCCATCTATGGCTCCAACGGTGTGGAGGAAGTTCCACCTCTGATACCACTGCTCTGCAACTTTCTTCCAGCCTTCTTCAGTGGAGGGGCACTGGAGGAGCTCCTCCAGGTATTCTTCGATGATGGCCTGCACCACTTCTCTGCACCACAATGCTGATGGTGTTGTGTGGCACCCTCCAGCCGTACTGCATGCTTCTGTATGTGGTCCCGGAGGCCACGTGGCGCAGAGTCAATGCCACCTTCAGTCCAGGGTCCAGGCTGGGACAGAAGTTGGTGCTCTGCTTGGTCAACCTTGGTCTCAGACGCTCCACAACTTTGTCAAACATGGCTGGAGGCATCCTCATGAAGTTCTGGAATGCACGAGGGTCTTCGTTCCTCAGCTCCACCATCAGCTTGTTATACAGTCCGTACTCTGCTCTTCTGGCGATCCATCTTCTGACCCAGACTCTTCTTGGCCGCCTCCTTTTCTTCGCGTAGAACAAGTGAAAGAGCCTGTAGATGGCTTCGCACTGTTGTAGAACGATGGTGGCTACCAAAAGGAGTGTGTGATGATCCAAGGTAGAGATGACTGGATGCTGTGGAAGAGCAAGAGCCAGATGAAGGCTGAAGAGGTCTGCACCGCAGGGCTACTGGACTGAAAGTGAGATCCTGGTGAGTTCCTCCCCCTTTTTATAGGAAATATAGGTTTTCCGCTAGATGTCCTTTTGCATCCTCTAGACATCCTGCAGACATCCTAAATATCCGAGATAGGTCCCCTCTGCGAACGTTTTTTCCGTTTTAATGCTTTGTATGCGAGCTGCATCCACTTTCATCCTTTCTCTGTCCGTGCTACTAACGCTTTGTGTCCATTCCGCGTCTGTTTCGCTTCCTCCCTGTGTCTGTTTTCCACTGGAGCGGATTTGAGTTGCGCGGATGCGTAGCGGATGCACAGCGGATATAGCAGATGCGTAACGGATGACGACGGACGTAGAACGGATGTCCCCGTATGCGTTTTAGATGCAGAACGGACGCATTGGATACATTTTCTGCTCAAAAAGTTTTGAGCAGCTCAAAATTTTTTGAGCGGATGAAATGTCAATAGACGGATGCTGGACGGATAGAGAGGATGAAAAATGGAGGCAGTGAGTACAGAATGGAAGCATCGCATTAACCAACGGATGGCAAGTGTTTCTCTTCATTTCACATCCTCTTTCCATTCGTTGGTGCTGTGTGACATGGGCTTAACGTGGTAAATCTTTGTGGAACTTATCGCGCAGCCTCTTGGAGCAGGATGCCTTGCAAGGTGCCAAAAACTCATTTGTGGTGGAGTTTGGGGAGAGAAAGAAAGACTTTTGCTGCTTTCTTTGCATGCAGCCAAAAGCAGAAGAAGAAAGAAGTGGAAAGAAGCAGCCCGGTGGCCAGGTTTGGTGTGTGGGGCAAGTTTCTCACCCCTGCCCTTTCCCCCCTCCCCTCACTACCTTGTGTTGTTCGCAATGCAAGCAATGCAAGCCTTATGTTCCCACGGGCCTTGTGGCAGCACAGCCTTGTGTTCCTGCACAGCCTAGATTAATTGCTTGGGGGGGGGGGGGGACAATTCTCTGTGGACCACCAAAATTTTCTTGTGGACCACCAGTGGTCCCTGGCCAACTGGTTGGCGACCACTGCTCTAGATGCACCTGTCTGGTCCATCCAGATAGAAAGCAAGGTGGGTTACATAATCCAATTCTTTGACACAATATAAGGCAAAGATGAGTATTTTGTAACAGTTGTTACTCAGAGGGTATATAAATAATCACATTAAGAATACAAATTCATCATTCATAAATGCGTATAGGGTTAGGGTTTGATTTGTTTCTTTGTGCCTTTCAACTAGTTTTGACTTCTAGTGACTACATAAACAAATCCAGTTTACTTGGTAGCAATTTTGGGAGTGGTCTATTTCTGCCTTCTTTCTATGAATGAGACAAAATGATCTTCCCAAAAGTACCCACTTTTCTTCATACCCAACACAGGACTAGAAGTCACAGTCTTCTCACTTCTTGGTTCAATAGTAGAGTATAAGACAATTATTATTATTTTAAAAATAACATTTTTATACCATTAGAGGCCTTTGCTAAGATATTACTAGCATTTCAAGTGACCAAAACATTTCTTGAAAATCTGTCCCAGGAACTGTACTGTTATGATTTTTGCAATGAATGTTGACTATAAGAGGATTTTTATACAGTCTTGGATTGACCACAAAACATTTCTTGTAAACACCTGCAACTGTTTAAAATTTGGCACATGCTACCTTTGAGAAATAGAAATCAGTAAAGACCTGATGCCAAAATATTAAGGGAAGATATGTATATATATTGCTCATTCAAAATACTACTCTACAATTGCATACCTTGTTGTTATGTGCAATAAGGATAGGTGAAGGGGAGGTGGAAAATTAGGGTCATCATCTGCAAATATGATCTCAGTATATTTTGGATGCACATCCAAAAGTCATCCAAACTGCCATACACACCTAGGGGGAGGAGATGATTTCACATTCACAAATGCAGCTTTGCACGTGGACTTGTCATCACTTCCGCAGCCCAGTTCTGAATGGCTGCAGCCCAGCACCAGGACTGCAGCCCAGCACCAGGGGGTTGGGGACCCCACTCCAAAGGATTTGTTCACCCTGATATCTCAATGAGGCCACTTCAGAATTCAGAATTGAAGTCTCCTTATACTTGAGAAAATTACCATATTATCTCTTTGGAAATCTCTGGAATGGGATCATTTATGGCTGCAACTTGCACCCCCTGAAAGGAAGCATGTTTTCCATTCCTTGCTAGGTGTGTAGACTAGGCTACAACTTTCTGTGGGATGGATGCCTCCTGCAGCACTCTGATGGCCGAAAAAGGCCTGTGTGGCCTATTTTCAGGCTGTTTTGGTCCATTTTTCAGCCCATTCTGGGCCTGTTTTGGGCCTGTTTTTCAGCCCATTTTAGGCCCATTTTCAGCTCATTTTCTGGCCCGTTGTTCATTCTGTTTTCGGCTGGCAGAGTGCTGCAGGAAATAATGGAGGGTGAAAATGAGGCATGGGGGGGGACTGCATGCAGCCCATTTTTGCCACCAGAGGCACCACAGGCTAGTCCCTTGATATCTCCAGGCCGGCCCCACAGACCAGATTTAAGCACCTCGCATGCTGGATCTGGCCCACGGGCCTTGAGTTTGACACCCCTGATCTAAGTAATCTCCTTTTAAGATGCTGAAGCACACTTTTATATCACAAACATGTTGTGATTAGTTTATGTTTAACTAAATTTATGATTTTTAAACATAAAAATGTGTTTTTTAAAAACTAGGAAAGATCATTTCTGCCATAAATATATTCTGCTAAGGAATAGATAGCGTTTTCATATGCAGAGATGTAGTATTTATCTGAAATTTTAAAATAATAAATCATTTTCTATTGCAAGAAGAGGTTTTATGTTTTAATGTGTTTAATTCAACAAGCAATTCTGTTCCTAAATCTGTAGGGAAGATTAAAGTGTGGGAGTGGGAGGGAGGAAATCAGAATAAAATATTTGAGAGCAAACTTTCTGTTCTTCGTTTAGAGATGTTCGAAAATATTTTATCCAACCAATAAAACACTTTCAAAAAATGAATTGTGATCAGAGACTGAATGTTTTGTAATTTTTGCCATCACTTTGAGTTTGTTGTTAAATAGGACTTGTTCAGATGTCACACTTTGACACAGAGTGTATGTGTCAACATTGTAGAGAAACTAATTGGATTCATATCTTTGACAAGTTTTCAAATTGCTAGGTTATGTCTAGGTCTTTTCCAATAAATTCTTCAGCACTGGTCAAAGTAAAAGGAATTAAAGTGACAGATTTAATATCTAGAATCAGTTATTAACTACAAGGATAGTTAAAACAGCATACTGTAGAAAACTAAGAAATGTATAATTCCCCCTTTTAAGTTTAAGAAATGTTTCTTGGGACATAATAGTTATTGCTTCATTATATGGTAGTTTTAAAATAAATTAATAATATATAGACAAATAGAAAAGAATTATCTTGGCTGTTATTATACAATTTGGAGGTAAAACTAGTGGAATATGTAGTACATCCAAAAGAGCAGAAATATTAGCATTAGCTATATTAGCTATAATTATTAGAATTTGTTAAATGAGAGAAATATTGAACTTCACATATTCAACTCAGCTCAAAAGAAACTAGCTGAATTTCTAATTAGTTATTAGGTTTTCTATTAAGTTTTCTATTAAGCTTTCTGTGGTTGTTATATTACATTATGTTCCTGCTGCATGTCAATCAATCAATCAACCAATAATATAATTATTTATTGGGTTGTTTCATTATCATTTAAAATAAATGAAAATCTTATTTATATTCAATGTAGTTTTTTTCAACAACAAAAAAAATCCACTAAAACTTTTCTTTCCAATTATTCAATAATGGAAATTAAGTCTTTTCTGTTGTTGGGAGAAGGGGTAGTTTTTTGTTGGTTTGTTTTGGTTTGGTTTCAAGGGGGTGATTTTTGCAGTGCTAATAACTATGTTAGTATTTTGCAGCAAAAAAACAACAGCTTTCTGCCACGGTTAAGATCAACAATATAATATCAACTGTTCATATAATCTCTAAAAGTCAAATGAGACTTGAGGCATCTTTGCTTTTAAAGTCAATATTCTCTCATAGCATTTTATGGAATGGAATGGATTGGAATCTATAAAAGGTTAAGTAATAAATAAAGCACAACAAATCTTTAAAAGGCAACATTTATTTTTACCTTTAATCTTCCAAAATAAGTATTGGTATAAGTTTAGCCTAAAACTTAATTTGTTGGTTGTGGTATTAAATCAGTTATATCTTAAAGCTACTGCAAAGCTCATCATTTTATATTTTATATGTCTCCCCAAATACAAGCTCTTTCAGAGAGATCTGAAACATAGCCAGAAGATAGGCTTAAGATCCAGATGAATTTCAACAGATTTAAATATAAATCTGTTGATCCCTACATAAATCCCTACCTAACAAAATGAAATTCAATGGAGAGAAAAATAAGGTTCAATACTTAGACAAGAAATATCAAATGTCCAGGTACAGATTAGGTGAAACTTGGCTCAACAGCAGTAACTGTGAGAGGGATCTTGGAATCCTTGTGAACAATCACTTAAATATGAGTCAACATATGTGCAGCAGCAGCCAAAAAAGCCAATGCAATCATAGCCTGCATTAAAAGAAGGATAGAATCAAGATCATATAAAGTATTAATGTAGTATAAAGCCTTAGTAAGACACACTTGGAATACTGCATCCAGTTTTGGTCACCACAATATAAAAAGATGTTTGGCTTTGGAAAGAGTTCAGAGAAGAGCAACAAAGATGATTAGGGCCCTAGGAAGAATGGAAGAATGGATCTGGGTATGGTTAATGTAGTTAAAAAAAAAAGGGTTAGCGGGTGACATGATAGACGTTCCAATATCTGAGAGGCTGCCACAAAGAAGAGAGGAATCAACTTATCTTCCAAAGCTCCAGAAAGCAAGACAAGAAATAACAGGTAGAAATTAATCAAGGAAAGAAGCAACCTAGAACTAAGAAGAAAATTCCTAAACACTGAGAACAATTAACCAATGGAACAATTGACCTTCAGAAGTTTTAGGTGCTCTATCACTGGAAGCTTTTAAGATGAGACTGGACAGCCATTTGTCTGAAACAGTATAGGGTCTCCTACTTGAGCTGGGTTGGACCCATAAGGTCCCTTCCAATCTGTTATTTTCTTATTTTGGAAAGCCTAAATGTTACACAGGGACAAACAAATCTGTAACTAATCAAATCTTTGTCTGAAGTGAACAATTTCCCCAAAGTGGTCTAAAATGAACAAGGCTTACTATTCAGTATCTAAATTAAGCCACATGAACAACTGCTTCATATAACATATAGATTGAATTCTAAAGGTCCTGTCACACTGCCCAATGGATGCAAAAAGTTTGTAAAAAGGACACAGCGGATGAGAAAAATGTTCCATCTGTTGTTATCCACTCTCAAAAGGGGCAAACATTTGCATAAACAGAGCGGATAACACAGAAAGGAATGGACGCGGGGAGGACACAGAGCGGATGGAAAGCGGAAGCGGAATGGAAGGCCAGCAGATGGAAGCGGATGGGAGCGGATGGCACATCTGCAAGGCTTCCGGGGGACCTCAGCAAAGCGGACGCGGAACGGATGAAGCGGATGCAGAGCAGACGCGGAACGGATGAAGTGGATGCACAGCGGATGAAGCAGATGCAGAGCGGAAGTCTAGCGGATGCACAGAGGAAGCCTAACGGATGCTGAGCGTTAATTGAGCATGCGGGGGGGATGCATTGCGTAAGCCCCGCGGATATAAAGGGAAGTACCTCGGAAGCAGGTCACCATTCTGAGGAAAGACCTGCTGCCAGACACATTGAGTGCCTTGCCTGCCCTGCCTGCATGCCTACCTGCAAGCCTTGCTGCAAGCCTTGCTGCCAGTCTGCCTGCCAGCCTTCCTGCCAGCCAGTCTGCCTGCCAGCCTTCCTGCAAGCCTTGGTGCCTGGCTGCCTGCCAGCCTTCCTGCCAGCCTTGGTGCAAGCCTTCCTGCCAGCCTTGGTGCCCGCCAGCCTCCCTGCCACCCTCCCTGCCACCCTCCCTGCCAGCCGGCAACCCCACAACCATGGGGAAGAAGAGAAAGCCTCAGCAACCTGCCGCCATCCCTGGCAAGAGGGACAGGGCCACCCTCCCGCCCCCTGTCCCTGATTCTGCTTCTGCTGGGGCTTCTGCTGCTTCTGCTTCTGGAGGAGCTGATGATGATGCTTCTGGCGGTGGTGCTTCTGCTCGTGCTTACTCTGTTGAGGCTGCTCCTGGCGGTGGTGCTGATGCTTGTGCTTACTCTGCTGAAGCTGCTCCTGGCGGTGGTGCTTCTGCTCATGCTTACTCTGCTGAAGCTGCTCCTGGCGGTGGTGCTTCTGCTGGTGCGTACCCCTGCTGAAGCTGCTCCTCGTCCTGCTGGTCCTGCTGGTGCTCCTGGTCTTGCTCGTCCTGCTCATCCTGCTCGTGTTCCTGGTCCTGCTTGTGCTCCTGGTCTTGCTGGCGCTGCTGGTGCTTACTCTGCTGCTGCTGATCCTGGTCCTGCTGGTCCTGCTGCTGCTGCTGATGATGATGATGATGATCCTGCTGGTGCTGCTGCTGATGATGATGATGACGATTATGATCCTGCTGGTGATGATGGTGATGATGATGATGATGATGATCCTGCTGGTCCTGCTGCTGCTGCTGGTGGTGTGGAGGAGCAGCCCCTACTACCTGGGAGCCCCTCTGATGAGGGCCCATCTGGTCCTGCCAAAGGGAGGAAGAGGCATATGCGGGGATGGGAGAGGAGGCACTACTCCATTGAGGAGGAACACGAGGATGAGGTGTTGGAGTGGCTGAGAGAGAATGACTATCTGTGGCGGAAGGGACACCGTCTCTACAGGGACACCAAGCAGAAGCATGCTGCTTGAAGAGAGAAGGCGGAGAGTCTGGGCTACACTTCGGAGGTGCTCCTCGGCTGGTGGAAGCACATGCACACCTGGTACGGGAAGCTGCACCTCAAGAAATCTGGCCAGGCCACGGTTAAGCTGACGGACAGAGAGACCTACGTCATGGCCAGGTGCAGCTTCCTGGAGGGTGAGGTCCACCACCGAGGAGTAGCAGCAGCCCCTCTCACTACCCTCTCTCTCCGGCAACCTGCTGAGAGCCAGTCCTCTTCCAGCCAAGAGTCAGCTCCTGTCTCCAGACAGGTTTCTGTGGAGCGTGCCACGGCAGGGAACCCCCCCCCACAGCTGTACTAACCGTAGTGGAGCACGTGGAGGACTCCCTGGTGCGGTGGGAGAAAGGAGACAGCACGTCCACCACAGCCCTACCCGCATCCACCCCCAGCTCCACCTCCACAGAAAGGCACAGAGGCAGACTGGAGGGGCAGAGCCACACTGTCCTGCTGGAGATCAGGGACACCATCCGCACCAGCATAGATCTCCTCTCTCAGCTGGTCCACACTGACTCCTCATCCTCCAACCGCAAGCCCTTCCTCACCTATGTGAACCAGACCCTCACGGACATGGCGGAACCCCAGTATCAGGTGGTGAAGGACCAGATCACCGAGCTGCTTCACAACCCTCCAGGCCCAGCCGAACCTGCTCCCACCCAGTCCAGGTCTGCTCCTCCACCCCAGGTGATGTTCCTCCCATTCCAAGGCTTTCCACAGCCCCTCACCTACCAGGGCTACGGCTACCAGGAGGTCCAGCAGTACAGGCAGCAGCCCTTCCCAGTCCAGGCACAGAATCATCGGATGACACCGTTGCCACCGGTTCCACTGATGCCACCGATGCCACCCACGACAATGATGCCACCGATGCCACTGATGCCACCCACAACACTGATGCCACCGATGCCACCCATGCCACCCATGACACTGATGCCACCCACGCCAGTCCTCACCCATCTGCAGACCAGACAGCCCCACTACACTGCTCCTTCCTCCACCCCACAGCCAAGCCCGGCCTCAGTACATCTGTCCTCGGTACTGGGGCTGACACCCCATGGCATGGAGGAAGGAGCTCTCAACATCATGGGTCTGAGCCAGCTGTCTGAGAGCTTTCTCAACACGCCATCACCTGCTGTCCTCTCGGGGCCAGGCACCCCAATGGCACTTCAGACAAGCACTCCAGCACCAGCCACCTCCACAGCACCTGGACCCGTCACCCCTGACACTGGGCACACCTCCGAGTGACCAAGAGGAGTGCCAGAGACTGGCTGGCTGGCTACCTGTGGACTTTATTTGGACACTTGACTTGGGTCATTTTTCTTTTACAGCTTGTTGTTAATAAAGTCTGTCTTTGATTCACACACTTACTTCATTTATTTTATTAAATAAAGTCTTGGTGGAAACTTTTAGAAATGGTTTAAGCCTTTGCATGCTGGTGGGATGGGTTAAGATGGCAGTGGGGTGGGCAGGGATACCTTTGGGATGGGTAATAGCTATGGGATGGGATGGGATACCTGTCAGATGGGCAGGGATACCTTTGGGATGGGTTAGGATATCTGTGGGATGGGTTAAGATAGCAGTGGGATGGGCAGGGATACCTGTGGAATGAGCAGGGATACCTTTGGGATGGGTAATAGCTGTGGGATAGATAAACCTCAAGTGCAAGCATAGTGGGACTATATGGTCTGCCCTCCCAGGTGCTACACCTATGGCTCTTTATTATCAATAATAATGTAACAATCATCCACACATGTCAACATAAACACAACTCTTTATTAAACGCCCTGTTCATTGTAGGCCCACCCAACATACATGGCCCAATCTCATCAGTGTGATGAGACAGGCTGAAGGAAGCATCCATTAAGCATCTATCATCCTGTCTTGCCACTCCACCGCTCCAGCTGGGGAGTTGCACCAGTGTTTCAGGAGGTTGCGCTGCTTCTTCCCTTCATGTGAGGCTCTGTTGGGGCCTTGCACATCCTGAGTGTCTATCAGGTTTTGCCCTTGCCTCCATTCCCCAGGCCCCATGTCCCCATTGCCTTGTTGGAGGTCCACGAGCCTGTTCTGCAACACTGGGTAGCGGGTGCGCATGAGATTGTGCAGGATGCAGCAAGCTTCCACGATCCTCCTCACGGTCTGTGGGCGATGCTGCATGGTGGTGAGAAGTACCTGGAACCTGTTGGCCAGGATGCCAAAGGCGTTCTCCACCACCCGTCTTGCCCTGGACAGCCTGTAGTTGAAGACCCTCTCTTCACGGGTGAGGCATCTGGAGGTGTAGGGCTTCATGAGGTAGGTTCTGAGGGAGAAGGCATCATCCCCCACGATGAAGTAGGGCACATCTTGCGTGTCGTTGGGCAGTGGGTCTGGATCTGGGTAGCCCACGATGAGGTTGCATTCCAGCCCCTCCTTGAGGTCACTGGATTTGTATACCTGGGCATCTGAAGTTGAGCCGTTGCCTGAAGCATCGATGTACATGAACTTGTAGTCAGCATCAACCATGGCAAAGAGGATGATGCTGAAGAAGTCCTTGTAGTTGAAATAAGTGGATCCCGACTTGGGTGGAGCTTTGCAGGCCACGTGCTTGCCATCTATGGCTCCAACGGTGTGGGGGAAGTTCCACTTCTGATACCACTGCTCTGCAACTTTCCTCCAGCCTTGTTCAGTGGTGGGACACTGGAAGAGCTCTTCCATGCATTCTTCGATGGTGGCCTGCACCACTTCTCTGACCACAATGCTGATGGTGTTGTGTGGCACCCTCCAGTCGTACTGCATGCTCCTGTAGGTGGTCCCTGAGGCCAGGTGGCACAGAGTGAGTGCCACCTTGAGCCCAGGTTCCAGGCTGGGCCAGAAGTTGGTGTTTGCCTTGGTCAACCTGGGTGTCAGCCGCTGCACAACTTCGCTGCACAAACATGGCTGGAGGCATCCTCATGAAGTTTTGGAATGCACAGTGTGCACACAAGTGTCTTCGTTCCTCAGCTCCACCATCAGCTTGTTGTACAGTCCGTACTCTGCTCTTCTCCCAATCCATCTTCGGACCCAGACACTTCTTGGCCGCCTCTTTTTCTTCCCGTAGTAGAGTTCACAGAGCCTGTAGATGGCTTCGCACTGTTGCAGAACAATGGTGGCTGCCCAAAGGACTTTGTTATGATCCATGGTGGACATGACTGGATGCTGTGGAAGAGCAAGAGCCAGATGAAGGCTGTAGAGGTCTGCACAGCTGGGCTGCTGGGCTGAAAGTGAGATCCAGATGACTTGCTCCCCCTTTTTATAGGCAGTATAGGTTTTCCACCATGTGTCCCTTTGCATTCTCTAGGCATCCTCTAGACATCCTTAATATCCGAGATAGGTCCCCTCTGTGAATGTTTTTTCCATTTTAAATGCTTTCTTTGCGAGCTGCATCCGCTTTCATCCGTTCTGCATCCATTCTGCATCCATTCCGCGTCCATTCCGCTTCCTCCCTGCGTCCGTTTCCCGCTGGAGCGGATCGAGTTGCGCGGATGCATAGCGGATGCCTAGCGGATATAGCGGATGCGTAACGGATGCAGAACGGATGCCTTGCGGATGCAGAATGGATACATTGGATACATTTTCCGCGCAAAAGTTTTGAGCAGCTCAAAACCCTCTGAGCGGATAAAATGTCAATAGACGGATGCTGGACGGATAGAGAGGAAGAAAAACGGAGGCAGTGAGTACAGAACGGAAGCATCGCATTAACCAACGGATGGTAAGTGTTTTTCTCAGTTTTACATCCTCTTTCCATCCGTTGGTGCATTGTGACAGGGGTTTTATGTTACGTTCAGCCACAATATGTATCTTGCATGAATAGCATGATTGGAGAAAATTATTATAGAATATTGGAAGGCAAAGTCAACACCTGATTGGCTGCAATTTTTATCACATTTTTTTTTAATTGTGATAATTTTTTTTTAGTTTTGAAGTTGATAATATAGGTGTACATATTTATCAGGGGTCTGCTACAAATCACAACCATGAATATCTTATTTCTTGTCATTTTGTCTAATGAGCCTATAAGGGCCTTTATGAGTTTTGTGACAGGTTCATCAGGACAGATATAATTTCTCATGTAGCCATCCAATAAACTGTCATGTCTTCAATCTTTTAATTATAATTTGGGTCCATAAACAATCAGCAGTCAATGCACATTTCACAATGGTGTACCAATGATCTTTCAATTCAAAACAGCCTAAGTCAGTTTAAACCGAACAACTTATTTCATTGTATTTACCAATTTATACATCACTGTGCATTTTGCATACATCTTTCATTCTATGTCTGCAGAGATATCCTTCTTGAATATACATAGAGAAATATATGTTTCCTCCATGCAGTTAAAGAAGTATACACTATATCATGTAATATCATATTTTGCACAACTGAAAATTATCATGCATAACATGAATAAAGTATTATTGTGATATCACCAAGGCATGGTTGACTGCTGCCAAACCTGACTGTATAAAAGATTTAAATTTTTATTCTGATAATCACAAAGTAAATTATTAAAACAAACACTACTGAGGCATAATGAAAATGCGAAACTTCTGAACATGTCTGGCTCCTTAGAAGTCAGACCTGTGATGTTACTGAAAGAAAGCTCTATTGGATTTCATGCAGATATTTAAACTACAGAGTCTTGTGTGTGTAAAGATGTACATTTTTTTGCCTCAATATGAACTAACTGACCTTAATTAATATCAGATTGTGAGGCAGGACTCCTGGCTAACTATCATAGTAGCTCTAGTTTTAATAAAACCAAAAGAGGCCTTATAACATTCAGACCTATCTAAGCCATTTCAAACTTTTCCAAATAAGCAATGAAAGATAAATTTGGGGAATAAATGTATTGCTACCCTGTTTCTCCAACAATACAGCCTCCCCCAATAGGAAGTCCCAACATATTTTATAGGCATGAAATGAAATTAAGCCCCTCCCCCCAAATTAAGGCCTATATTAAAACATGCGGAATGGGGGGGGGGGCTTGCCATTAGGAAGTACTTTTGTTGCACACCTGGATATGGTGCTGCCTGCATTGACCCCTATACGAAGTGCCCCATCAACGCGAGGTCAAGCTGTCACCACCCGCTCGCCCAAAGACGCAGGGGGGGGGAATTAAGTCACCCCCAAAAAGACGACCTAGCCACTTTTGGGGGGCTCAAAAAAAAAAAAAAAAGACCCAGCATTATTATATGAGAAACACGGTATTAAATAGTAATATGTTTGTTTAAAATAATATGTTTATTCTTTAGCTTTTTCAACTAAATATTTTTTCTCAGAATTTGTATTTGTTCAAAAGATTCACAATATCAAATCCACCTTACAGAAAGTGCAACACTTTTCTAATGATAAGAGCCTACTTTGTATAAATTAAAATCTTTATGCACTAAAAGCCCCAAGTTTTAATCATTAAAATAACAGAGCTTTGAGACAGATTGCATTTGAGTTTCTTCTCATATCCATTTGATGTATTAGAGGTGATTTCCATGATGTCATTCTGAAAGCTAAATAAACTGTTTGTGTAGAAGGTTAACAAGCTCTGGTGGCAAGCAGTCTGTGTGGGATTAGGGTGAGTTGATTTGATCAATTACTTTTCTTACCAGAAGTCTCTGGATGAACACAATCCAGAGTTCTTACTTTGGCAGATGAAGAATTCATGGAGTCAACACATACCATGGAAATAATGAGCATTCTTTCAAACTTCATTTTTCATCCCAAGAAAAGGCAAGTATTTCAAGTCATTGTGGTTCATATATCAGCAAAAATGATAACTGGAGATTAAATAAGCAAGCAAACAAATCAACTGTAGAAAAGTAATAGAAAGGTATCATGGATTATTATTATAAACACACACACATGAAATCATGAATACATTTTCTACTAGAGATGTGCAAATGATTCAGAAGAATTATTTTGGGCCTATCTGCTACTAATTAAGGTAACATTTTCTTTTTTAGACTTTTATGACGCTCATTTCAAGACTCAGGTTATTAAAGTGACTCTTGAGAAAGGATCTTTTCTTCAGGTCCAAAGGGGGAAAAAAAGTGGCAGCAGCTTTAATGAACAGCAGAGGTGTTCTTTTAAAACCATTTTGAAGCACACAAAACGCTGTATTCTGCTATGCTACACCTTCATCCTGGTTGGGTTGAAGTCTGTGAAAATTTCTGGTATGTCACAAGTTCAAAATGGCAATGTCCCAAATACTTTTTTCTTTACCATTTCAAAAGAAAAATTTTTTTAAACGCATCTATGCAAAACACATTCCATTTGTTCTTTCTGATATTCAAACTTTTGAAAGGTTCATTCTGACAGTTCAAACAAGGCTTCATGTGTAATATGGAAGAAGAAATGTTGAACAGATTCAGAATAATAATTTAATATATGTGTGTCAAGATTTTCACTATAGAAGGATTTAAAGCAGCACTCTTTAAAAGTGTTTTGCCTTTGACAATTCTCTAGCTTTTTTTTAACTTCCATTCTAGTATATAGTGCTGAACTTTCCTGATGATTTCCCTCCTAAATATTTGCCATATTGATCAGAGTTAACATTCTTAAAGGCCAGGTCACATTGCCCGACGGATGCAAAACGTACATAAAAAGGACACAGCGGACAAGCAAATTTTCCATCCGTTGTTATCCGTTCTCAAAAGTGCCCCAAATGTGCATAAAGAGAATGGAAAAGAATGAATGGGGGGAGGACGTAGCGCAGATGCAAAACGGATGCTCAATGGAAGCCTAGCGGATGAAAGTGGATGGAAGCGGATGGCACATCCGAAGGGCTTCCGGGAGAGCATAGCAAAGCGGACGTGTAGTGGAAAGAGCGGATGCATAGCGGATGAAGGGGATGCAGAGCGGATGCGTAGTGGATGCAGAGCGGATGCAGAGCGGATGCAGAGCAGATGCGTAGCGGATGACGCGGATGTGTAGCGGATGCAGAGCGGATGCGTAGCAGATCACTATGCATGAGGGGAGGATGCATTGCATCAGCCCCACGGATATAAAAGGAGGCAGCTCACAAGCAGGTCACCATTCAGAGGAAAGACCTGCTGCCAGAGACATCTTCATCAAAGACCATGGGGAAGAAGAGGAAGCCTGTGCCATCTTCTGCCAGCCCTGGCAAGAGGGATAGATCCACCATCCCACCCCCTGGCGCTGACTCTGCTGCTGCTGGTGGTGCTTCTTCTGCTGCTGGTGCTGCTCCTGCTGGTGGTGCTGCTGCTGCTTCTCCTGCTGCTTCTCCTGCTGCTGCTGTGGTGGACCAGCCCCAAAGCCCTGAAAGCCCTGATGCTGAAGGCCCTGCCAGAGGGAGGAAGAGGCAAGGCAAGGAGAAGGAGAAGGGAGAGATGAAGCAGTACTCCATCGCAGAGGAGCATGAGGAGGAGGTGCTGGAGTGGCTGAGGGAAAACGAATATATGTGGAGGAAGGGCCACAGGCTCTATCGAGACACTAAACAAAAGCAGGCGGCTTGGAGACAGAAGGCGGAAAGCCTGGGCTACACTGCTGATGTCCTCCTTGGGTGGTGGAATCATATGCACACCTGGTACGGGAAGCTGCACCTGAAGAAGTCTGGCCAGGCCGCGGTCAAGCTCACCGACCAGGAGACCTATGTCATGGCAAAGTGCAGCTTCGTGGAGGGTGAGGTCCGCCACCGAGGAGCAGCCCCTCTGTCCACCCTTACTCTCAGGCAGCCCACAGACAGCCAGTCCTCTTCTGGCCAGGAGACAGTGACCGTGTCCAGGCAGGTGTCCACAAAGCGCCCCGTGACAGAGACCCCCCTGACAGCTGCACACCCTATGCCGGAGGACATGGAGGATTCTCACACACACATGGAGCAAGAAGAAGCAGAGACCACCAGGGACCAACCCACATCCACTCTCAGCTCCACCTCCACAGAAAGCAGGCAGAGAGGCAGACCGGAGGGACAGAGCCACACTGTCCTGCTGGAGATCAGGGACACGATCAAGACCAGCGCAGATCTCCTCTCTCAGCTGGTACACTTCAAGATTCCAACCTCAAACTGCAAGCCCTTCCTCACCTATGTGACCCAGACACTCATGGACATGCCCGAGCCCTAGTGCCAGGTGATGAAGGACAGGATCACGGCGCTGCTGCACCACCCTTCAGGCCCAGCTGAACCTGCTCCCACCCACTCCAGGTCGGGTCCTCCATCCCAGGCGATGTTACAGCCCTTCCACGGCTTTCAACAGCCCATCTCCTACCAAGGCTAAGGCTACCAGGACTTCCCTCAATAGAGGCAGCCCTTCCCAGTCCAGGCACAGGTTCCTCGCATGCCACAGGTGCCACCGATGCCACCGACGCCACAGACGCCACAGATGCCACCAATGCCACCGACACCACTGATGCCACCGATGCCGATGCCACAGATGCCGCCTTGCACGCCACAGATGCCTCACCTCACCCAACTGCACAACAGACATCCCCACTACACTCCTTCCTCCACCCCACAGCCAAGCCCAGCCTCAGAACATCTGTCATTGGTCCTGTGCCTGACATCCCAGGTCCTGGATGAAGGGCCTCTCAACCTCACTGGGCTGAGCCAGCTTTCTGAGAGCTTCCTGAACACACCATTTCTGTTGTCCTCTCAGGGCCAGGCACCCCAATGGCGCCTCAGACCAACACTCCAGCCACTGCCACCTCCACAGTCCCTGTCACCTTTACACCTGAGACCATGGACATGCCTCAGAGTGACTGAGAACATTGCCAGAGACTGAGTTGTTACCTGTTGACTTTATCATTGCTTTGGACACTTTTCTTGGTTCCCTTTGCTTTTTAAATAAAGTCCTACACTTTACTTAACTGTTATTAATAAAAGTTATCTTTCCTTCACACACTTGGGTCATTTCTTTTACTTAATAAAGTGTTGGTGGAAAGTTTTAGAAAATGGTTAAGCCTTTGCATGCTTATGGGATGGGCAGGGAAACTGTGGGATGGGTAATAGCTGTGGGATGGGCAGGGATACCTGTGAGATGGGTTATAGCTGTGGGATGGGCAGGGATACCTGTGGAATGGGTAACAGCTGTGGGATGGGTAATAGCTGTGGGATAGATAAGCCTCCAGTGCAAGCATAGTGGGACTGTATGGTCCACCCTCCCAGGTGCCACACCTATGGCCCTTTATTATCAATAACAATTTAATCATTGATCCACACATTTCAACATAAACACAACTCTTTATTAATGACCTATTCATTGTAAGACCACTCAACATACATGGCCCAATCTCATCAGTGTGATGAGACAGGCTGAAGGAAGCATCCATTAAGCATCTATCATCCTGTCTTGCCACTCCACTGCTCCAGCTTGGGAGTTGCACCAGTGTTTCAGGAGGTTGCACTGCTTCTTCCCTTCACGTGAAGCTCTGTTGGGGCCTGGTACATCCACAGTGTCTATCAGGTTATGTCCTTGCCTCCATTCACCAGGCTCCATGTCCCCATTCCCTTGTTGACAGTACACAAGCCTGTTCTGCAACACTGGGTAGCAGGTGCGCATGAGATTGTGCAGGATGCAGCAAGCTTCCATGATGCTCCTCACAGTCCCTGGGTGATGCTGCATGGTGGTGAGAAGTACCTGGAACCTGTTGGCCACAATGCCAAAGGCGTTCTCCACCACCCGTCTTGTCCTGGACAGCCTGTAGTTGAAGATCCTCTCTTCACGGGTGAGGCATCTGAAAGGGTAGGGCTTCATGAGGTAGGTTCTGAGGGAGAAGGCGTCATCCCTCACGATGAAGTAAGGCACATCTTGTGTGTCGTTGGACAGGGGGTCTGGATCTGGGAAGCCCATGATGAGGTTGCATTTCAGCCCCTTCTTGAGGTAACTGGCATTGTATATGTGGGCATCTGAAGCTGACCCGTTGCCTGAAGCATTGATGTACATGAACTTGTAGTCAGCATCAACCATGGCGAAGAGGATGATACTGAAGAAGCCCTTGTAGTTAAAATAAGTGGACCCTGACTTGACTGGAGCTTTGCAGGCCACGTGCTTGCCATCTATGGCTCCAACGGTGTGGGGGAAGTTCCACCTCTGATACCACTGCTCTGCAACTTTCTTCCAGCCTTCTTCAATGGAGGGGCACTGGAGAAGCTCCTCCAGGTATTCTTCGATGATGGCCTGCACCACTTCTCTGACCACAAAGCTGATGGCGTTGTGTGGCACCCTCCAACCGTACTGCATGCTCCTGTACGTGGTCCCGGAGGCCAGGTGGCGCAGAGTCAGTGCCACCTTGAGTCCAGGGTCCAGGCTGGGGCAGAAGTTGGTGTTTGCCTTGGTCAACCTGGGTCTCAGCTGCTCCACAACTTTGTCAAACATGGCTGGCGGCATCCTCATGAAGTTCTGAAATGCACGAGTGTCTTCGTTCCTCAGCTCCACCATCAGCTTGTTATACAGTCCATACTCTGCTCTTCTGGTGATCCATCTTCTGACCCAGACTCTTCTTGGCCGCCTCCTTTTCTTCACGTAGAACAGGTGAAAGAGCCTGTAGATGGCTTCGCACTGTTGTAGAACGATGGTGGCTACCAAAAGGAGTGTGTGATGATCCATGGTGGAGATGACTGGATGCTGTGGAAGAGCAAGAGCCAGATGAAGGCTGAAGAGGTCTGCACTGCAGGGCTCCTGGACTGAAAGTGAGATCCAGGTGAGTTCCTCACCTTTTTTATAAGAAATAGAAGTTTTCCACTATGTGTCCTTTTGCATCCTCTAGGCATCCTGCAGACATCCTAAATACCCGAGATAGGTCCCCTATATGAATGTTTTTTTCTGTTTTAATGCTTTGTATGCAAGCTGCATCCGCTTTCATCCTTTCTCCGTCTCTGGTACTTACGCTGCATGTTCATTCCGCGTCCGTTTCGCTTCCTCCCTGTGTCCATTTTCCGCTGGAGCGGACTTGAGTTGCGTGGATGTGCAGCGGATGCCTAGCAGATATAGCAGACACGTAACGGATGACAATGGACGTATAACGGATGTTCCCCGTATGCGTAGCGGAGGTAGAACGGACGCGTTGGATACTTCATCCGCTGAAAAAGTTTTGTGAAGCTCAAAACTTTTTGAGCGGATGAAATCACAGTAGACAGATGCTGGACGGATAGAGAGTATGAAAAACGTATGCAGTGAGTACACAATGGATGCATCGTGTTTTCAAATGGATGGCAAGCTTTTTTGTCCATTTTACATCCTTTTTGCATCCGTTGGTGTAGTGTGACATGGGCTTTAGCTCTTCAAAGTTAAACATGTTGAAATAAGGCAATGACAAACCATTGCCACATTGTTCCCATATTGCATGAATGCATCCATAAAGTCATAGGGACAGGTATTTGACCAGAGAGTTCAAACATGGAAAGAAAAGAGATTGAAATTAAAAAGCCAAAGCACATGACCTGATAATAGTTTTGGAAGAACCTTTAAAGAGAATCGAAACATTAATCAGCAATTTTTCTAAAAAAGTGCATTAGCAGGCTTATAGATGATCAAACAGGAGATAAGGATATTAACAAAAAATATAAACATACAACATCAAACAGAATTAATTGCTTTAAAATGGGTTTCAAGATTGAGAATAAGGTAAAATATTTGGATATAATTCTGACAAATATGAACTATATGATATTTCAAATTAACTATGTGGAGACATTGAATGGAGTTCAAAAAGATAAGAGAGGAGAAAATACAACTGTTATTGCTGGAGAGAATTTCTGGAAAGGGCCTGTCACATAGGCCGACGGATGCAAAACGTATGTAAAAAGGACACAGCGGAGGAGAAAATGTTCCATCCGTTGTTATCCGCTCTCAAAAGTGCCCCGAATTTGCATAAGCAGAGCAGACAACAATGGAAAGGAACGGACGGGGGGAGGACGTAGCCAGGATGTTAAGAGGATGCTCCACAGAACCCTAGTGGATGGAATTGGATGGAAGCGGATGGCACATCCGCAGGGCTTCCGGGGGAGCACAGCGAAGCGGACGCGCAGCGGAAGGAACAGATGCCGAGCGGATGCTGAGCGGATGAAGCGGATGCAGAGCGGAAGCCTAGCGGATGCAGAGCGTTCACTGCACATGCGAGGAGGATGCATTGCATCAGCCCCCCGGAAATAAAGGGAAGCAGCTCGCAAGCAGGTCACCATTCAGAGGAAAGACCTGCTGCCAGACACAGCTCCAGCCAGCCAGCCAGCCAGTCAAAAACCATGGGGAAGAAGACAAAGCCTCTGCCATCTGCTGCCAGCCCTGGCAAGAGGGACAGAGCCACCATCCCACTCCCTGGCCCTGACTCTGCTTCTGCTGGGGCTTCTGCTGCTCGGGCTGACTCTTCTGGTGCTGGAGCTTCTGCTGGTGCTGCTCCTGGTGCTGGTGCAGCTCCTGGTGCTGGTGCTTCTGCTGGTGCTAACTATGCTGGCGCTGCTCCTGGTCCTGCTGGTCCTGCTGGTCCTGCTGGTGCTCCTGGTCATGCTGGTGCTGCTGGTGCTCCTGATGCTGCTGGTGCTTACTCTGCTGGTGCTGATCCTGGTCCGGCTGGTCCTGCTGGCGCTGCTGGTGCTTACTCTGCTGCAGATGATCCTGGTGCTGCTGGTGCTGCTGGTCCTACTGGTGCTTCTGGTCCTGCTTTTGCTGCTACTGTTGTTGTTGCTGGTGGTGGTGGTGGTGGTGTGGTGGAGCAGCCCCTACAACCTCGAAGCCCCTCTGATCAGGGCCCAGATGGCCCTGCCAGAGGGAGGAAGAGGCATACACATGAATGAGAACAGGAGAGGAGGCAATACTCCATCGAAGAGGAACATGAGGATGAGGTGCTGGAATGGCTGAGGGAGAACGAGTATCTTTGGCAGAAGGGACACAGGCTCTTTCGAGACACCAAAAGGAAGCAGGCTGCTTGGAGAGAGAAGGCGGAGAGCCTGGGCTACACTTTGGAGGTGCTCCTCGGCTGGTGGAAGCACATGCACACCTGGTATGGGAAGCTGCACCTCAAGAAATCTGGCCAGGCCACGGTCAAGCTGACGGACCGAGAGACCTACATGATGGCCATGTGCAGCTTCTTGGAGGGTGAGATCCGCCACCGAGGAGCAGCCCCTCTGACAACTCTCTCTCTCAGGCAGCCCGCAGAGAGCCAGTCCTCTTCTGGCCAGGAGTCAGCTCCTGTGTCCAGGCAGGTATCTGTGGAGTGTGCCATGATGGAGACCCCCCGACAGCTGCACTCCCCGTGGCGGAGTGCGTGGAGGACCCCCTGACGCAGTGGGAGCAAGGAGAGGGCACTTCCACCAGAGACCAACCCACATCCACCCCCAGCTCCATCTCCACAGAAAGCAGGCAGAGAGGCAGACCGCAGGGGCTGAGCCACACTGTCCTGCTGGAGATCAGGGACACCATCAGAAGCAGCGTAAATCTACTCTCTCAGCTGGTACATACCGACATCCCATCCTCCAACCGCAAGCCCTTCCTCACCTACGTCAACCAGACCCTCATGGACATGTCCGAATCACAATACCAGGTGATAAAGGACAGTATCACCGGTCTTCTTCACAACCCTCCAGACCAGCTGAACCTGCTCCCACCCAGTCGAGGCCTTCTCCTCCACCCCAGGTGATGTCACTGCCCTTCCAAGGCTTTCCACAGGCCGTCACCTACCAAGGCTACGGCTACCAGGAGCTCCAGCAGCACAGGCAGCCCTTCCTAGTCCAGGCACAGGTATATCGAACGCCACCGGTGCCACCGATGCCACTGATGCCATCGATACTACTGACACCACAGATGCCACCCAGGCCACAGATGCCACCCGTGCCACTGATGCCACCCACGCCAAAGATGCCACCCATACTACAGATGCCACCCACGCCTCACCTCGCTCACTTGCAGACCAGACAGTCCCACTACACTTCTCCTTCCTCCACCCCACAGCCAAGCCCGGCCTCAGAACATCTGTCATCGGTATTGGGGCTGACACCCCATGTCCTGGAGGAAGGGGCTCTCAACATCACAGGACTGAGCCAGCTGTCTGAGAGCTTCCTCCAAACACCATCCCCTGTTGTCTTCTCAGGGCCAGACACCACAATGGCACCTCAGACCAGCACTCCAGCAGCAGCCACCTTCACAGCACCTGGACCCTTCATCCCTGAGACTATGGGCACGCCTCAGAGTGACTGAGAAGAGTGCCAGAGACTGGGTGGCTACCTGTTGACTTCATCTTTGCTTGGGACACTTGGGTCGTTTTGCTTTTACAGCTTGTTATTAATAAAGATTATCTTTGCTTCACATACTTGCTTCATTTATTTTATTAAATAAAGTCTTGGTGGAAACTTTTAGAAATGGTTTAAGCCTTTGCATGCTTGTGGGATGGGTAAGGATAGTAGTGGGATGGGCAGGGATACCTTTGGAATGGGTAATAGCTGTGGGATGGGCAGGGATACCTTTGGGATGGGTAATAGCTGTGGGATGGGATGGGATACCTTTGGGATGGGTAATAGCTGTGGGATGGGCAGGGATACCTGTTGGATGGGTAATAGCTGTGGAATGGGTTAGGATACCTTTGGGATGGGTAAGGATAGCAGTGCGATAGATAAGCCTCCAGTGCAAGCATAGTGGGACTGTATGGTCCACCATCCCAGCGGCCACACCTTTGGCCCTTTATTATCAAAAACAATGTAATCATTGTTCCACACATTTCAACATAAGCACAACTCTTTATTAAATGCCCGGTTCATTGTAGGGCCACTCAACATACATGGCCCAATCTCATCAGTGTGATGAGACAGGCTGAAAGAAGCATCAGTTAAGCATCCATCGTCCTGTCTTGCCACTCCACTGCTCCAGCTGGGGAGTTGCACCAGTGTTTCAGGAGGTTGCGCTGCTTTTTCCCTTCACGTGAGGCTCTGTTGGGGCCTTGCACATCCTCAGTGTCTATCAGATTTCTCCATTCCCCAGGCTCCATGTCCCCATTGCCTTGTTGGAGGTCCACGAGCCTGTTCTGCAACACTGGGTAGCGGGTGCGCATGAGATTGTGCAGGATGCAGCAAGCTTCCACGATCGTCCTCACGGTCTGTGGTTGATGCTGCATGGTGGTGTGAAGTACCTGGAACTTGTTGGCCAGGATGCCAAAGGCGTTCTCCACCACCCGCCTTGCCCTGGACAGCCTGTAGTTGAAGATCCTCTCTTCATGGGTGAGGCATCTGGAAGTGTAGGGCTTCATGAGGTAGGTTCTGAGGGAGAAGGCGTCATCCCCCACGATGAAGTAGGGCACATCTTGTGTTTCGTTGGGCAGGGGGTCTGGATCTGGGAAGCCCATGATGAGGTTGCGTTTCAGCCCCTTCTTGAGGTGACTGGCGTTTTATATCTGGGCATCTGAAGCTGACCTGTTGCCTGAAGCATCGATGTACATGAACTTGTAGTCAGCATCGACCATGGCGAAGAGGATGATGCTGAAGAAGCCCTTGTAGTTGTGATAAGTGGACCCTGAGTTGGCTGGAGCTTTGCAGGCCACGTGCTTCCCATCTATGGCTCCAACGGTGTGGGGGATGTTCCACTGCTGATACCACTGCTCTGCAACTTTCTTCCAGCCTTCTTCAATGGAGGGGCACTGGAGGAGCTCCTCCAGGTATTCTTCGATGATGGCCTGCACCACTTCTCTGACCACAATGCTGATGGTGTTGTGTGGCACCCTCCAGCCGTACTGCATGCTCCTGTACGTGGTCCCGGAGGCCAGGTGGCGCAGAGTCAGTGCCACCTTGAGTCCAGGGTCCAGGCTGGGCCGGAAGTTGGTGTTTGCCTTGGTCAACCTGGGTCTCAGCTGCTCCACAACTTTGTCAAACATGGCTGGCGGCATCCTCATGAAGTTCTGAAATGCACGAGTGTCTTCGTTCCTCAGCTCCACCATCAGCTTGTTATACAGTCCGTACTCTGCTCTTCTGGTGATCCATCTTCTGACCCAGACTCTTCTTGGCCGCCTCCTTTTCTTCGCGTAGAACAGGTGAAAGAGCCTGTAGATGGCTTCGCACTGTTGTAGAACGATGGTGGCTACCAAAAGGAGTGTGTTACGATCCATGGTGGAGATGACTGGATGCTGTGGAAGAGCAAGAGCCAGATGAAGGCTGAAGAGGTCTGCACAGTAGGGCTGCTGGACTGAAAGTGAGATCCAGGTGAGTTCCTCCCCCTTTTTATAGGAAATACAGGTTTTCCACTATGTGTCCTTTTGCATCCTCTAGGCATCCTGCAGACATCCTAAATATCCAAGATACGTCCCCTATATGAATGTTTTTTCCGTTTTAATGCTTTGTATGCAAGCTGCATCCGCTTTCATCCTTTCTCCGTCTCTGGTACTTACGCTGCATGTTCATTCCGCGTCCGTTTTGCTTCCTCCCTGTGTCCATTTTCCGCTGGAGCGGACTTGAGTTGCGTGGATGCACAGTGGATTCCTAGCGGATATAGCGGATGCGTAACGGATGACGACGGATGTAGAACAGATGTCCCCCATATGCGTTGCAGATGCAGAACGGATGCGTTGGATACATTTTCCACTCAAAAAGTTTTGTGCAGCTCAAAACTTTTTGAGCGGATGAAATGTCAGTAGACGGATGCTGGACGGATAGAGAGGATGAAAAACGGATCCAGTGAGTACAGAACGGAAGCATCTGGTTAACCAACAGGTGGCATGTGTTTCTCTCTGTTTTACATCCTCTTTCCATCCATTGGTGCTTTGTAACAGGGGTTTAACTAAAATAAATGTTTCACCTAAAGTGTTGCTCTCTTTCAGACAATACATGTTTTGACAACTGATGCACCATCTAAAGAATGGCAGAAGGATATGCTTTATCTATATTTGTGTGACAGGAATTAAATATAAGGGGTTACAAGATACAAATGGGGATTTCCATGGTTTAAGATTGTATTTTGCAGTTTTCTACCTGTTTATATGAAACAGTGTTGTGAGAGACAGAGAGCTTCTGGAACTAGAAGGACACAACCTGAGACTTGGGTGGTATGAATGTTTGTAATATGATAAAGCAGGGATGTCAAACTCAAAGCCCGCAGGCCGCATCTGGCCTGCAGGGTGCTTAGATCTGGCCCAGGGGGCTGCCCTGGAAATGGCAAAGGACTGGCCCTTGGTACCTCTGCCAGAGAAAAAGGAGCTCAGGAGGGCCACATGCAGCCCTCCCAGGCTCCATTTTTGCTAACAGAGGGTTGCAAGAGGCCGTTGTGGCTGAAAATCATCACTGGCAGGGGGCTAGCAAAACAAACTAAAAGCAAAGCAAAACAAAAGGAGAAATATTTCCCTTTTTGCATTTGAGCATCCAAGAAGAGACAGGAAATGAGAAAGGGAAAGAGGAAAGAAAAAGAAGGAATGATGGGAAGAGAGAAAGGAAGGAAAAAGAAGGAAAGAGGAGAAGGAAGAAGAAAGGAGAATGAAGAGGGAAGGAGAAAGAAGAAAAGGGAAGGAGGGAGGTAGAGAAGGAGGGAGGGAGGAAGATTTTGAGGGAGGGATGGTCTCAGGGATGTCCTGCCTTAGCAGTTGGCACCAGCAGTCCTACTGCCCTTTCACCATTCCTTTATCTTCTCCTCCTGACCTCTCCTATCACCAAGGATGTTTGGTTACAAAGCCAGGTCTCCTTGCGTGAAGAGGCAGTGGGTCTCCCTCTGATTTGCAGACTTTGCCTTCCTGCACACACCATGAGCAACCTGGCCAAGATGAATATCATTAACAACAGCCTCTAGGAGGAGGTAACTGCATCCAGGCAACCCCTCCGGGAAGCAAGGCAGGGCTGGGCTATGGGATTCCGACGCCCTGAGAGCTCAAGGGCTGGGCTAGGTGCCTGCCCTCTGCTACCTAGGTCTCTGGATAGCCTGTGCTGCCATCCGGGCATCCTCCATGTGGCCTGACATGGACAGTGAGACTCTTCTGGAGGACAAGGGCTTGGTGCTCTCCCTGGCCTCACCTTTCTCCACTGGAGACAATGGATTCCCTCAAACCCACTTGGGCCACCACAAGTGCCCCCAACATGTCATCGAGCTGGCCATGGTCACAACAGCTACATGCCCACCTGGGTCGAGGTCAAACACAACCCTGATGCAGCCCTCAATGACATTGAGTTAGACACCCCTGTGATAAAATTAAGATTATTGTAGATTTTAAAAACCATTATGTTAGCTGTGCTATATCAGAAAGTTACAAATCCAGGTTGTGCTTGAAAACACCTGCATTGGAAAACAGGAAAACACAAATGACTAACTTATTGTGAAATGCCATAATTTTTTAAAGAACAATGTAAAATAAAAACAAGAGAAAATTTGATGACAGAAGGATATGTTTGTTTTATCCTTTTATACTTGCTTTATCCCTTACTTTTCTTATTTACAGTTATTAGAAAGATTTAGACAAAATAAATGTATGGTGTTTTTTTTTGTTAATAAAGTTTTATTTGGGTTTTCACACATACAAAATACAAGTAAAACATCTTTTTTGAAAATAGCATGGTCCCAGGTTGAACTTCTATATACAGACACAAAACTCAATTTCATGCTCCTTTTTGTATTCTATTCCATATCTTATACTATTTTACATTTTCTATATAATGTAATATATAGAATTTCTATATAATGTCATATATTTCTCATTTAATTTTCTCAATTTTATTTTGATTATCTCATCTCAATTCAAATCATTATATTTATACTTTTGTCTGTTCTGTTTCAATTTCATATTATCTTTATTAATATAATAAACATTAAATAAATATAATATCTCATTAAACAAATTTTCTCCTGTAGTTACTAATTGGATATGACACCATTATATCTTTTAATTACATCCATTCAACTCTTATTTAAACTTCAATATATACCTTAAGTTTATGACTTTCAATATAATACATAATACATAACTTCCAATCGAATTCTGTTTGGTACATTCTTATAATACACACTATATTCTTTTAAAAAGAAAGAAAGATTGTAAATATATGTAATTATAAACCCTCATTCCATTCCAGTTCAGTTCTATCATTAATAATCATTAAAATCTTAACATCTTTAATACTTCTTTTCAATTAAATATCATACTTCCTTAAAAACACATATAATCTCCATAATTTTTTCCCTTATTTCTCTTCACATGTTTTATAAATCATTAAATATACCTTTTGTTACATGTATTTATTGACAAGCATTCCACTGAATTATGATAACTATTTTATCAGACATTTTAATCATACATTGTTTCATATTTTGTAAAATTATTTCTGCTTTTAATGTAATCATACTATCTTATGTATCTTTGCAGAATCCCTTTTTCCATTAAGTTTTCACCTATTATCTCTAAAGAGGCCCTGTTTCTCTATATTTTGCTTCTGTCCTTTATAACTTCTTTTCCTTTCTTTCTTCCCTCTCATCTTCTCCCTCCCCTTTTTACCCCCTTGTCTTTCTAGTTCTAATTCTCTCTTCTGCATTTCCCTCTTCTGTTGCTTTCTGATTTTATACTTATTTTTCACTCTCTATTTTTTTTTGCAGTTGTTTTTCCCAATCTTAAATTTTCCATTCTCTTTCCCCCTTTTCCTTTTTTTCCCCTAAGATTACTTGTTCATTAAAGATGGCTTCTTCTTTGTCACAATCTTCTTGTTCTGCAGGCATTTCTTGTTGTTTCTCATAATTCCAAATCTCCATTTCTAAAAACTGAAATACAAAGCCAAAAGAACCTGTCCCTTCTTGTGCATCTTCTTTGTACTTTTTAAGTTCCATTTTCAGTTCTTCTAAAAGTGGAGCCATTTTAAACAGTTTTAAACAACTACCCAATTGAGTTTAGTCATTCAAAACAATAACCAAAATCCAGAAATCATCAAGTAATCCAGATAGTCCTGAGTTATATCTTCTTATTTCTTTTTCGACTTTCTCTTCCTGGGGTTTTTGTTGTGATATTTCAGTTAGAATGTATCTTTTGGAAGTCATGTTGAGATTTTGCTGTAAGTTCTTTTTTAATTCCAGGCAGTCTCCTCCCTTCCAGATCATACCCCTTTATTCTTTTTCTCTCCTTTCCTGTTTTCAAAAGCTTTTAATTATCCAGAAATCTTTATTATCCCTTTGATTTTTTATTTTCAGCATTAAATGCCTATTGATGTCAAAGTGGATTTTTTTCCTATTTCTTGCTTAAGTCTCTTAGCTGTCAGTATAGGAAAAGGAGAAAACCAAATCTTTTCCCTTTTCTCTCTCCTTCGCAGCTTAAAAATCTTCTTAGGGAACAATGTTATTGTTTTTTAACAGTTTCAATTCCAGGGTACCTTAATGGTTGCTTTTGCTGTTTGACCCAGTCAACCAAAACTTTCTCTTCTTATCTTCCTCCTGCACATTTTTTTCTGGTCGAGTTCTTCTTTGTGGTGACCATTTCTGACCACCACTGCAACTGCCTTCGGGAAAGAGAGTAATGGCCAGCTTGGGGAGGAGAGATGGAGCTCTCCTCAACCCTGCTGGCAGTCTCCTCCCTCTTCACCACCTCTATGGGATGGCTTAGCCCTGAAACCAGCCAGCTCGGGGCGCTCCAGCAGCGAGCACGGATCGAAGCCTTGCAGAGATGAGGTTTCAGTCTGTCGCTCAAGAAGCTCAAACCAGAAGTCTCCAAAATAAATGTATGGTTTTGAAGATTGTAAGATTGAGTTTGAAATAAAATCAAATGATGAACATGTAATTGCTAAAAAGTATAAACTCTTGCTGAAATTTAAAACTGAAAAACAAGTGCAAGAATGTTTGATAGTGAGCTAAAATTTTTGATTTTAATATACAAATGGAACAATGGGAAAATATGTCTGAAAGGATTGAAATGTATACTGTTATTATCCTAAAAAGATTTTTTTTAATAAAATGATGCATTATTGATATTTTTATGAGAGAAACTGTCTAGAATGTTTAAAATTATTTCAAAATTATGTTAAAATGTGAACAAGAAGGGACATCTTTTTTCATGCTTTGTAAGTGTGTAAAAAGGCCAGAAAGTGTTGAATTCAAATACATATATTGATTCCAAGGATTGTAAAGTTTAATATACAATTTAAACCAGTCTTTTCTTTTGGGACCAATAGACAAACAGCTGGAAAATATCATGGAACTTTTTTACATGAAAACTTCAAAGAGATTATTGTATGCACAAAGATGGAAAGATCTGGTATTTTCCACAATGAAGGAAAAGTTGGTGAAAATGATGAAACTTGCCAAATCAACTTTTTTGATCAGAGAAAAAAACATCTTTATTTTTTATTGGAAATGTTTATAAAAGCCTGTATTGCTTAAAACAAAAAATGAACTTATGATTTATGGTTTTGATTAGGAAGAATAAACCAAAGGAAACAAGCTATTTGTAACTATAGAGCAAGAGATAACTTTATCATTGTCCTGATATCTGCTGTAAAAAAACTGGAAGCTTCTTTGTATGTTTTTCTTCCTTTGTTTTTGCACTTTTATCTCTTTCTTTGAAATTTTTTTTCTTATTTTATATTAGTTCATTCTGTTCATTTTTATCTTTCTTAATTTTTTTTCAGTGAAAGACTCTTGAATAGTTGATGAGGATTATTGACCCCTCACCGCGACTTCCCAAGTGCTGTCGATTGTCTTTTGGAGCATTGCTTTTTACTAAGTTATTTGAGGACACTTTAGAGCTGTTGGTTTTCATGTTTTAAGTTCTTCATGACAAGAGGCCATATTATCCGAGGGACTCTCCCCATTGCATTTACCAATATCTTCAGATCCAGCAGGAGAGCCATGTTAAGGAGTTCTTTTTGATGGAACCTAGGAGATGAGCCTTTTCTGCTGCGCACCCTCCTTCTAGGACATCAAGCCCCCTGAGTGAGGTTGGCCCCAACCCTTATAGCTTTTCAAAAAGCCCTTAAAATATGGCAGCAAAGAGCCCATACATGGGTTGTACCAGTAAAACTTCTTAATTTAACCTCCTTGCAATTTTGTTTTTACTCATATTAATTATTTACTCATGTTACTTGATTTTAACCATTTAAACTTGTTTTATTGGTTGGTTTTATTGTACACATCCAGGGTCATCTTCTGAGAAGTGGGTGGCCATATAAATTTGATAAATAAAATAAATGTTCAAGGGAACACCAAAGAAAAGTTGTCATGCGTGTTTGTACCATGGTTAAGTAGAGGTGAAAAAAGGCCCTTAGCCTGAGTCAAATACTTTAAATATCCTCTTGTATGAAAACAGACTAATTGGTATCTAGTAAGTCCAGCAAAGTGATAGGCTAGGGATCCTGTGAAGAAAGAGGAAAAGTAAATAAAATGGACACATATTCTCCACTTTTTCTACTTTTGTGATGCTATTCTTTTTAAATTTCCTTTGTCACATATATTTTGGCTTTGGCTTTGAAGAATTAGACTCTTAATTGTATGTGTTGGTATGACATTCCAAAGGCTATTCACATTTTGGTCTGGTGTGTTTGGTAAACTCAGCCCATGTAATTAATTTATATTTCATAATGTCATGTAAACCCAGAAGACTCACATAATTGCATAAGCCCTGGTTACAGTAACCAAGTGTTGTATGAAGCTAGCTGGGGGGGGGGATAGTATTCGTTAAGAATTATCTTTAATTGTTCTATCCTATTCATTCTTGGTTATCATTAAAACCAATACAACTTTCACATTCTGAATGATCAAGGTAAGAGATTATATTTGTCTATTTTAAAATGTTGTGCTTTTTATCTTTTCACTGGGAAAGGTAGGAGAAGCCATTCAATGCTTATTTGGCTTAGTTTGCAGAAGCAGAGGAACAAATGGGTTGGTGGGTAGATATATAGGCTTTCTTTGCAGGATCTCAAGATATCTTATATGGGTGTCTCCTTTCATTTTATTCTCACAACAAACCTATTAGATAGGTTGAGTTATAAGAAAAATAACCAACCCTAAGTTATCCAGTGACCTTCCATGGATGAATGTATCTCCTTAATTCTTAATTGCTCAACCACATTGTCAGTTGGTTTTTCTATGGAGTGGAACTAGGATCTCCTTCCTTCATTCCAGAGAGATTTTCAAGACACTAGAGAAAAATATAAATACAAAGTAGGCTATAAGCTAGCATCAGTCATTTTTAATGAGAGAAGCTCAGTAACAAGAGAGTAACAAGAGAGCAAATACTGTAAAATCTGTCTTCCATTTATGCCATCTACAAAATAAAAAAAGTCAACAGTTTCCATGGGGACTGAGTAAATTAAAAAGAATAAGTTTTGTGATAACAAGTAAACTCTTCACACTTCTCCTGGAAAGAAAAGTCTATATTTTGTTGCCTGGTTATTACCTTGGTAAAATTAGAATCATGCAAAGAAGTGATTGCTTGGAGATTATAGTTGAACAACCTCCATCTTTTTCTGCAGGACCTTGGATAGAGATTCCATGCAGGTCTGTTGCAAATGAATGGTAGTTAGCCAATAGTAGTACGTGTGAGTTCAGCATGATTCTCCATTCTCAGAACTGATTTTTCATCCAAGAAGAATGGAACTCACATTCTTCATGCAAATTCAGCAGTGAAAAAGCTGCTCCTACTTTTCAGTTCCTAAATTCCTTTGCTGTCACAAGACACTTTCCAGACACAAATATTTTCAACTTGGTTTATTTTGTTCTTGTAGCAGCTGCATATCTAAAATAAGGTTTTTGACAATGGCTTAGAAAGGATATGTGGTCAGAGGTGTGGAATCTGCACTCTTCAAATGTTAACTGCTTTCTATTAACACACATCATTTATTGCATATGCAGATCAAAAAATAGAGCAAAGTGCAATGAGCTAACAATTTGTTATGCTATGCTTGCTATGACTTCTTCAAGCTGCTCTGTCAGTAAACTCAAGTGCTTATCTGATTTCAGGTAGCATAACATTATTTCTCTTCTTGCCCTAAGGTTTTTAGAAAAAGTAATTAGGAGAAATTCATTTATTGAAGAGAGATCTATATACTGCACACTAGACTGTAGATGCCATTACTTCAAATTGGACTGTACCACAAAAAGCTTTATTAACCTTATCTGCTGATCAAGCCAATGTTTCATTGCTCAGGGGGCTGCACTCAGAAGTCTGCAGTTTCATGAGCTTTTTTTCCTCCAGAAAACAAAATTGCTCGTGAATGAGCAAACGTAAAAAGCAAAAGCAAAAATCTACCAGTTAATACAACATGCTTATCAAGGCCTGCTAAACTACATTGTGAAACTGCTAATATAATTTGAATACTGTCTTATTTCTTCCTTACCTTGTTCTTAAAATCTATTGTAAATGCAGTAATCTCTGTTACAGAACTGCTACAGAACTACAATAACAAAGCATAATACAGCCAGTATTTTTTTAAAAAATAAAATTTTATTGTGAGGGAATGAAGCAATAGAACATATTGACTTTTCATCTTATGGGGGCAAAATAAATTGGGTTTTAAAAAATATTACTCTTGAGTTGGGTCAGTAGACTCTGACAAATATGATTCACTACAGGAATACAATTCATACCAGACTAACTTAGGGAAAACCTGTTTGGTTCTCAAGAGGAAACAACTGCACTGAGTATACTGCTTCACTGGTTCTTGTCAATCATAAATCTACTCCCATACTCACTTTCTCCAAAGTCTGGCTATGAAGAGCATTAATTGAATGGCATCTGTGTCAATCTTAACACTATTTCTTTGATTCTTGAAGAAAGGAAGTTTCAAAGCTCTAAAGAAGACAAAATGTACTGCAAAATCCAGGAAGAAAAGTTTGCAGGATTCTGGTAGAAGGAACAAGAAAATAAATAAGACATATTATTAAAAGATTGTCATTATATATAACATTGGATCCAAAAGCTATATGCGTGACACTGCAGAAATGAAGAATGTAGACATCACCTTAAACAAGGGGATCTGGTAGTTTGATTCTATAGTTCTTAAGATGACAACAGTATCCATGTTTAATATCTCTAATGTGAGCCAGATGTATGGAACAACAGCTCCCAGAATTCTCAACTGACATGACTACTGATATTCTGCTAAAGAGGCTGTATTTCTTGCTGTTTCTATTAATAAAGCTGAAGGATAAGTTAAATGTGCAAATCATAAATTTTATTTTTAGTTTATAGGCTGATGTAACTTCAAATAAAGACAATTGGCATTATGTTTTTAATTACCATTTTAAAAATTGTTCGAGTCTATTTTCTTCAAATATGGCTAACATTAAATTCATAATGTAGATAAAGGAAAAACAGATCAGTTTTATTTGTATCATTCAAAAGTGGTGATTACCAAATGCTTCTCATGCTATATTTCTAACACTAATTTTTTACAAGCTATGAAGAGAGAAAAGCATTCCACAAACAGGCTTCCTGATAAGCATGTCACGTAAGTCTGTGAAATTAGATTCATGAAATGGCTCACTATTTAAGTTTACCTTCTGCTCACATTTCAGTGTGAGAAATTATCCTCTTCTATCTGCAACTTATGAAAAATAGGATTATTGGGGACCATTTAATGCTTATAAAAATGTATCCAAATTAACAGTTTCCAATAAATATTCTTCAGATATGAATGTCCTGAGAACAGCCTTCTGAAACTGATGTCATCTAGATTGAAATTTAGTTCCCTGAATTCCCAGGAATACTGGCTAGAAATTCTGGGACTGGAATTCAAGTCATCGGAAAGGCACAAGATTGAGAGGCCACATAAAAAAACAGCAGATGTTGTTTTCCCTTTCAAAAAAAACTTTTATTATTTCTTTTTTATTCAAATGTATATTGGAATTCTTTACAATTGTAAAAGTAGATGATTGTTCCTTTCCTTTCTTTTCACATTTTCTATTTCAAAGAAAAATGCCAAGGAAAACAACATTCCCTATAATTGTCTGACATCGTACATCAAGAGATAGAAGCTGTTAACCCTAGCATAAAAATCATATTTCTAGAAAATGGAAAAAAAGACTAGAATCCTTGGAAGGAAGTTATCAAAGTTTAGAGACAAAAGTTCAGATTCTACTCTTTCATGGTGACATGAAAGCACAAGCTGGTTTATTATTTTTCTTTCCAGAACCTGGGATGGCTTGCCAGTCTAATATAAATCCTAAAGTACAGTATACTTAGATTATTCTGAAGTTCTGATTTGATTAGTGTAAGTCTTATAACTGCCTGAAGCAAGACAGAATGCAAATGGATTATCCTGACATACACACAGATTTTAATTCAACATTCTGAAAGAATTTGTTGCATGGTTCAAACAGCAATTCCTGCTTTCATCCGTTCCCTCTCACCAAGGATAGCAGATCATTTAAACTGACTACATGATATGGTTGGCTTTGACTGAGGATTGATGTAAGGAATTTCTCTCTTCTGCACTTCCGCTTATCCTGGCTGCAGCAGGGCTATCATAAGCTGTTCACAAAAGCATCAATAGAGTGCAAGATACAGTTTGGAAGGCATGGCTTAACCAAGTCTGCATTTCTATTCTCTAATTGATCTTACAGAAAGGCAAAAGTGATGCCTTTCAGAAAGGTAAAAGTGATGCCTCAAAAGTGAACCACCACCATGGTTTCCGCCCCCCTTTTTTAAAGGTTGGGCTGGTGGCTTCAATGGTTGCATAATAAGAGATTTTTTTAAAAAATAAATGAACTTCTCTCACATTACTATACTTTGCATAGTGTGAAAAGCTTTACATGAGCATTTCTGCCTGTTGTTACAGAAATTTTATCTGCTGAATAAAATGATCCTATCTCTTTGTTTTCAAGATGTATTTCCTAGGCTATTCTCTTTCAACACAAATTGAACCTTAAAGAGATTCCCAGTCTACAAAGACATATTAATTCCATAACTTGGGACTCTTTTTGCACTGAAAAAGGTTAATGATTCATTACCAGTCATTATTTACTTATTATTATCTTTTAGTTGGACATCTGCGTATAGCATTGAAATGGAATCAGAGGACTGCAGACACCAAACTCTAATGCTTCTTGAAATAATGTAGTGGCAATTGTTCCTCCATGGCAGAGGTCTCCAAACTTGGCAACTTTAAGACTTGTGGACTTGGACTTCCAGCTGACATTGCAATGAGTTCAGAGGCAGCGAACAGAAGTCTCCGTTCCTGTGCTGACTTCTCACTGTTTGTGGACTCCAAATGAAGCCGAAAGCTACCTTGGAGGGGTAGCAAAGCTAAGGAGAGGCATCTGGTGAAGTTCCAGGGGAGAATGCAACTCCCTTGTAGAAACCCCAAGCTTGCTCTCTACACTACGACAGAGAGAAGAACATGCCAAGATGGCCACTACAAAGTTGGGGCAGTTGAGAAACATCTAAGTGCAGCACTGGAGATTGGGAATGGTGTTTGGAGAAGTGGGAGAAGAATTTACTTTATTTGTACTATTTCAAAAGACTATTACAGAGAAGAATAAAGAATTGTGTTAGCGGCAGGAGGAGGCAGAAGAAAGAAGAACCAGTGAAATGGAACAAAAGGAACAAAAAATAATACAAAAGAAGAAAAAATAAGTTGAACATGAGATATTAATGATAGATATAATAAATAAGGTGGGCAATATTGAGATTGGAATGCTGATAAGTGAAATCATTCCTCTATTTTAGGGAAATAGAGAGAGGAGATCAAAAGAGGTGGAGGAAACTTTGTGAAATGGGAGAGAAAATATAAAAAAAATGATGATAAATAGAGGGATTAAGGGAAAAGCCAAAAGATGATAGTAAATGGTAAGCAAGCAAAGAAATGATGAATTAACATAAAAGAAAGACTTAGAGATAATGGTTAGAAATAGAAAGGAGACAGACTCCACACGAAGAGGTATATTTGTAGTAAATATATATAATAGACTTTGAGGAATTGGGATTAAAAATAAGAACAAGAAGGAGTAATGTTAATGTAATAGTGATGAAATAAGAATTTATAATGGATTAATTAAGTAAGATAGAAATGTTTAATTAAGATGTAAATGATTAATAGTTAAGATATGAAAAGAAATGCTATGTGGAATCAAACAGAGAATAGATATAACCATGTGGTAGGACAGTATTTTTATTGAATTACATATTTTGTTATTCATATATATAAGATAATGAGGTCATAATATTGTAAGCTTGGAATTATTGGCTAAGAGAAAATGATACTTGAGTAAAAATGAGATGTTAGAGGGAAGGGAACATATAGAAAATAAAATATAAGCAACTGTGGTAAAAGTAACAATGGGGGGAAAATATAGGGGATAATATAAATCAAGATGGAATTTTTAAATGCTTAAAGAATGGCATGAAATCATAAACATGGTGAGCATAAGAATACATGATTAAGGAAATTAGTAAATGATTAATATATTTTAATGAATTAAATATTCTGTTATCCATTTGTACAAGGTAATGAGGGTGTATTGTTATAGATTTGATAATATAAACATGGCAATTACAAAACTATATCATAAAGGAAATTAGACAAGGGACAACCATAAATTAAGTTGAAATTCTGAATGATTAACGAAATGATATGAGTATGAATGAAATTGTAAACTTGTAGAATGTATGATTAAGGAAGATAGAGAATGAATAAAAATAAAGAGGTCGATACAAAGTAATTTATGAGAATATAAAGATAAAAATAATAGATAATAAAGCGATGTTGGAAAGTTGTATTTGTGATTATGGATATGATTGATTTAAAATGTAAAATACCTGGAACCACATTGTTCTCACAAAGATGTATTTAAATATTTAAAAAATAAAAAGCTTTCTGGAAAAAAAAAAGGCTTGTGGTCTTCAACTCCCAGAATTCCTCAGCTATGCTGGCTGAGGAATTCTGGGAGTTGAAATCCACAAGTCTTAAAGTTGCCAACTTTGAAGGCCTTTGCTCCATGGGATTGCTACTCCTGATCACTCAAAACTATTTCTCTATACCTCCCACCAAAATATATAGCAATATAACTTATATAGCACTTCGCATGCTTTAAAGCCCTCTTTAAGCAGTTTAAAGAGTCAGCATATTGCCCCTAACAATCGGGATCCTCATTTTACTGACTTCAGAAGGACGGATGGGTGAGTCAACCTTGAGCTGGGGGAGACTCGAATTGCAAATTGCAGGCAGCCAGCAGTCAAAAGTAGCTGCAGTACTGCTTTCTAACCACTGTGCCTCCACGATTCATTCATTCACTTCCTCACTAGTCCAACACATGAAAGCCACAGGTCATAGCATCGACTTCAATGGCACCAAAACCCTAGCCACTATAGAAAACTCCAGCTACAGAATTATCAGAGAAGCCATAGAGATTGAAAAAAGACCTGAAAGCATGAATAGAAGAGATAATTCCACCAGACTGTCAATCATTTGGAAGCCTGCACTCATAAAACAAAAAAAATCTCCATACCACAAGCCAAGCAAACACCTGGGCACAAACAGACACACACCCCCACCCCGATAGAGGTTCCATTGTAAGAACTTGCCCTTGGAAAAAAGGTAAATGGGATGTCTTCCAAGTAGGGCAAGAAGGCTGGCATTGATGGGCTTTTAGAGAAAAAGGGGCTTACTGGAAGACTTCTCATTTATCAGTGTCAGGAGCGCCATATAAATGTAATCAATCAATCAAATAAACGAAGAAAACTGGGAGTTTTAAAATGAGAAGACATTGAAGGTCCTTGTTCCTCCCCCCCCCCCCCAACTAAACATATCTTTCTGACTGGATTTCCAACACCCCAGCAACCAAGGCCATATACAGAAATAGGCTGGATCTTTAAAAATATACTGCAATAGGCTGGATCTTTTCTTTAACAAGTCTCATTCTAATCATGAAAAAATACATCATCATATGCAAGTCTACATACCACTAAGATTTATAATCTATTAAATATAAAAGAAAATAAAGAGCATGTTAAAGTATTTTTTATTTCAATGTTATTTTTTGTTCTTATTTTTTGTTCTGAAGGAACAGTGATAGATTCAAAATCTGTTTTCCATATAAAAAACACATTATTGGCTGCTTTTCGTTCTAGAACATTTTCAAAACATTTCAATCAACTAGAGTTACAGTAACCATTGATGCCACTAGATGCCACTGTGGCTTATGTGCCTGCTGACATAAAACTCAGAGGTGTTGCTAGTTACATGTTGAAGAAAGCAGAAGCATTAAGATGAATCCTACAATGCTCAAGGGCACTCCAACTATTACATAAACATTAGGGTACTTGAATAGAATATTTTATTGGCCAGGTGTGATTGGACACACAAGGAATTTGTTTTGGTGTAAATACTCTCAGTATATATCAAAGAAAAGGTACATTCATGAAGAATCAAGAATCATAACGTACAACACTTAATGACAGTCATAGGGTACAATCAACAATCAAATCATACTAGGAAACAGTTAAGTGGGAGGGGATGAGTGATAAGGAGTGGTGAGAAGATTAACAATAATAGTAGTGTACACTTTGAAAATAGTTGAACAGTGTTGAGGGAATTATTTGTTTAACAGAGTGATGGCTTTCGGGAAAAAATGTTCTTGTGTCTAGTTGTTCTGGTGTGCAATGCTCTATAGCGTCATTTTGAGAGAAGGAGTTGAAACAGTTTATATCTGGGATGTGAAGGGTCTGTAAATATTTTCACAGCCCTCTTTTTGACTCGTGCAGTATACAGGTCCTCAATAGAAGGCAGGCAGGTAGTAATTGTTTTTTCTGCAGTCCTAATTATCCTCTGAACAAATTTGCTATAAAGGATTATAATTATATAAAGGAATATAAGAACACTTGTAGTTCAGGGATGAAATGAGAGGTCCTTAGTGCTCTTTGAGCTTGGTTGTTTTCTTGCAGATATTTTATCTCTCAGATTAGATAACAACATCAGTGCTAGTAAAGATGGGTTTGCTCTAAGTTTATATTCTTGTGACTTGCCTTGTCAATAAAAAATGGGAGCAAACTCCTCTCATTATCAGCACTGATGATGTTTGAATATCATACCTAGTTTGAATAATTAAAGGTCTGCAAGAAAACAACCAAGCTCAAAGAGCATGAAGGATCCCTCATGGCCATAATTTTACCAAATTCTTACCAAGTTTTACAGGCAGCCCACAACTTATTATTATAACTGGGTCAGAGATCCAGTCATAAGTTGCTGCAGTTCTAAGTCAAGACACCTCACAGACTTGATTTTCTGACATTTTTTACAATAGTCATTAAGTGAATCACCGTGGTCCCAAAGGAATGGCACAATTACTAAGCAGACCCATTCTTCCTAATGGGTATTTTTTGCTAGAAAGTGAAAAACATTGCAAATTGTAGTCACATGACCATGGGATGCTGCAACCAGTTTTAAATGCAAACCAGTTGCCAGTCAAAGCGTGGTCATGTGACCATGGTGTGTATGGGTGAAATATTTTTTGATGGCTGTTGTAACTTCAGTCATAAAATGACCAGTTGTAAGTTGAGGGTAACCTGTATTGTAATTAATTAATTAATCATTTTATATATACCCTCCTTAGTATTTGTTGGTTTTCTGTTTTTCTTTATTACTTGGCTTTTTTCTCATTTGTTTTCTTTGCTTTCCCTATTCTCTTTAATATGTCACTTTATGCCAGCTTCTCTCAACTTTGCTGGTGTTCACTAGACTTAAAGTATTTATATATTAAACACTTTTATAAAGTGTCCTATTTCCTAGAAGTAACTCTGTGTGGCAAATGAAATAACAGAACTGGCCTTGATATTTTCACATTCATCTATCAATCAACCACCAAATGCCAACTTCATCAACATCCTGGTCACAGTGTCTGGTCTTCACTGCCTTCCTAAAGAAAAAGGCTGGTCACAGTGCTTAGCCATCCTAGCAGAGACTTACAGGAGTATTGGTCCATAATTCGGAGGATAGCAATTTAGTACAGGTTATGTCATGCATATACAGTGGTACCTTGTATTTGTCATTCACTGTTCCAGGAGGCTCAATGAGCACTAAAAATGACAGCTGCCAATCACATGACTGACTAAGTGACTCTTTGTTTCAGGTGAGAAGGACCCCCTATCTGTCCTTTTGTCTATGTCAGTTGACACGGCCAATCTTCGGTCTGCCCTCTGCAGCTGTTGGCTTCTTCCTTTTGCAGCAATCTCGCTGGCATAGTCAACTTCCTATCTGTTTTCCAAGGCCATCCTCCTTTTCCTATCATAGCACACTGGGTACCAAATCAGTACTGGACACATTTTGACATGAAATGTCCCACTATTTATTAATAGTGGGACATTTCATGTCAAAATGTGTCCAGTACAAAAGTCGATGAGTTTTGAAGCAGTCAAATACTGAGCTACCATTATATAATGTTGAAAGCTTAAATTTCTTCATCCTTAAATTTGGAGACCTATAACCTTATATGAACTCTTCAACTGTTGTTTTTAAAATATATTTCTACACACATGTCCTTTTATCGTGACCTTTTGTTCTTAAAATATTTGTATTATCTGTCTTTATTCCTAGCAGGAAAACTAGATCTGAAATCTGTTTCCTTTTTAGTTCTGTTTCCCTGCTTTTGCATATTTTGTTCCAGTCTTGCTTAGAGCTATGCTTTGTGTCTTGGAAGGCCACAGACTCTGTAGCAACACAGCCCAGCCAGACTCCATATCTACAATTAAACAAATAGATGGCTATATCATGGCTGGTAAAAAAATATCTTTGCCTGATATTTGGAAAGCTCCCAAGAATAAGGCAGAAAAAGAGCAGCTAATTAAGGCCCGGTCCCACTGGCCGACGGATGCAAAACGTATGCATAAAGGACACAGCGGACGAGCAAAATTTCGGGGGTGGCTCCATCTGTTGTCATCCACTCCAAAAAGTGGTGAAAATTTGCATAAATAGTATGAAAAAGAACGGACGTGGGAAGTATGTAGCGGGGATGTTAAACGGATGTTCATAGGAAGCCTAGCAGATGAAAGCGTATGGAAACGGATAACACCTCTGAAGGGGTTCCCGGGGAGAATTTCAAAGCGGACACAAAGCGGAAGGGGTGGATGCATAGCGGATGAAGTGGATGCATCACAGACACCTATAGGAAACAAGGCGGATGCCGCGCAGATGTATATCGGATACAAAGCGTTCACTGCGCATGCGGGGAGTATGAATTGCGTCAGCTCCGTGGATATAAAAGGATGCAGCACGCATGCAGTCAGCATACAGGGGAAAGACGTGCTGCCACATACATCTAGCAGGAACACCATGGTTCATCAGTCAGGAAAGAAGAGGAAGCCCATGCCTACTCATTCCAGCCTTGGCAAGAAGGACAGAACCAGCATCCCACCCCCTGGCACTGACTCTGAACCTCCTGCTGCTGCTGCTGCGGTGGTGGACCAGCCCCAAGGCCCTCAAAGCCCTGCTGCTGAAGGCCCTGAAGGCCCTGCTGCTCAAGCCCCTGAAGGCCCTGCTGCTCAAGCCCCTGAAGGCCCTGCTGCTCAAGCCCCTGAAGGCCCTGCTGAAGCCCCTGCCAGAGGGAGGAAGAGGCAAGGGAAGGAGAAGGGAGAGAGGAAACAGTACACCTTTTCCGAGGAGCATGAGAATGAGGTGCTGGAATGGCTGAGGGAGAACGAGTACCTAAGGAGAAAGAGCCACAGACTGTATCGGGACACCAAGAA
This sequence comes from Laticauda colubrina, assembly GCA_015471245.1. NCBI lineage: Eukaryota > Metazoa > Chordata > Lepidosauria > Squamata > Elapidae > Laticauda > Laticauda colubrina. The sequence goes on along the minus strand of BLBF01000004.1, from coordinate 69,570,943 downwards.
GAAGCAGGCAGCTTGGAGAGACAAGGCAGAGAGCCTGGGGTACACTGCAGAAGTACTCCTAGGATGGTGGAAGCACATGCACACCTGGTATGGCAAGCTTTACCTCAAGAAATCCGGGCAGGCCACTGTCAAGCTCACTGACCGGAAGATGTAAGTCATGGCCAAGTGCAGTTTCCTGGAGGGTGAGATCCGCCACCGAGGAGCAGCCCCTCTGAGACCCTCTCCCTCAGACAGCCCACAGACAGCCAGTCCTCTTCCAGCCAGGAGCCAGCTACCCTGTCCAGGCAGGTGTCTTCAGAGGGCCCCATGGCAGAGACCCCCCCGACAGTTGCACTCCCCATGCCGGCAGACTTAGAGGATCCCGTGGAGGATGATTCCCTGCTGTCACAAATGGAGGAAGAAGCAGCAACCACCAGAGGCCAACCCACCCCGACCCCCAGCTCCAGAGGATGCAGGCAGAGAGGCAGACTGGAGGGCCAGGACCACAGTGTGTTGTTGGAGATCAGGGACACAATGAAGACCAGCACAGAACTTTTCTCTCAGCTGGTCCACTTGGACAGAGCATCCTCGGGCCGGAACACCTTCATCACCTGCGTGATCCAGACCCTCAGGGACCTGCCCGAGGCCCAGTACCAGGTAATGAAGCAGAAGATCACAGCACTTCTGCACAACCCTCAAGGCCCAGCTGAAGCTGCTCCTACCCAGTCCAGGTCTGCTCCTCCAGCCCAGGCGATGTCACAGCCCTTCCACGGCTTTCAACAGCCCTCACCTATCAAGGCTACGACTACCAGGACTTCCCACAGCAAAAACAGAACTTCCCAATCCAGGCCCAGGTTCATCGCACGCCACAGATGCCACACCTCACCCAGCTGCAGACCAGACAGCCCCACTACACTCCTCCTTCCTCCACCCCACAGCCAAGCCCGTCAACATACAATCTGTCATCAGTATTGGGCCTGACATCTCAAGTCCTTGATGAAGGGCCTCTCAACCTCACGGGACTGAGTCAGCTCTCCGACAGCTTCCTGAACACACCATCCCCTGTTGTACCCTCGGGGCAAAGCACCCCAATGGTGCCTCAGACCAGCACTCAAGCCACAGCCACCTCCACAGTCCTTGCCCACTTAACAGCTGAGACCATGTTCATGACTCAGAGTGACTGAGAATAGTGTCAGAGACTGAGTTGTTTACTTGTTAAGTTTATCTTTGCTTAAGACACTTTACTTGGTTCATTTTGCTTTTTTAATAAAGTCATAAAGTTTACCTAATCAACTTAATAAAGGTTATCTTTGCTTAACACACTTAATTCAGTTTACTTGGTTCATTTTGCTTGTTTAATAAAGTCATAAAGTTAAGAAAGTTAATAAAGGTTATCTTTGCTTAAAACACTTGGTTCATTTTTTTACCTTAATAAAGTGTTGGTGAAAACTTTTAAAAAATGGTTAAGCTTTTGCATGCTTGTGGGATAGATAAGGATAGTTGTGGGATAGATAAACCTCCAGTGCAAGCATCGTGGGACTGTATGTCCACCATCCCAGCTGCCAAACATATGGACCTTTATTATCAATAACAATTTATTCATTGATCAACACATTTTAAAATAAACAAAGCTCTTTATTAATGCCCTATTCATTGTAGGGCCACTCAACATACATGGCAAAATTTCATCAGTGTTATGAGACAGCCTCAAGGAAGCATCCATTAATCATCTATCATCCTGTCTTGCCACTCCACTGCTCTAGCTGGGGAGTTGCACCAGTGTCTCAGGAGGTTGCGCTGCTTCTTCCCTTCACATGAAGCTCTGTTGGGGCCTTGTACATCCACAGTGTCTATCAGGTTACGTCCTTGCCTCCATTCACCAGGCTCCATGTTCCCATTCCTTTGTTGACGGTCAACAAGTCTGTTCTGCAACACTAGGTAGCGGGTGCACATGAGATTGTGCAGGATGCAGCAAGCTTCCACGATGCTCCTCACAGTCTCTGGGTCATGCTGCATGGTGGTGAGAAGTATCTGGAACCTGTTGGCCAGGATGCCAAAGGTGTTCTCCACCACCCGTCTTGCCCTGGACAGCCTGTGGTTGAAGATCCTCTCTTCATGGGTAAGGTATCTTGAAGTGTATGGCTTCATGAGGTAGGTTCTGAGGGAGAACGCATCATCACCAATGATGAAGTAGGGCACATCTTGTGTGTCATTGGGTAGGGGGTCTGGATCTGGAAAACCCATGATGAGGTTGCATTCCAGCCCATCCTTGAGGTCACTGGACTTGTATACCTGGCCATCTGAAGCTGACCCGTTGCCTGAAGCATCGATGTACATGAACTTCTCGTCAGCATCAACCATGGCAAAGAGGATGATACTGAAGAAGCCCTTGCGGTTGTAATAAGTGGATCCTGAGTTGGCTGGAGCTTTGCAGGCCACATGCTTCCCATCTATGGCTCCAACGGTGTGGGGAAAGTTCCACCTCTGATTCCACTGTTCTGCAACTTTCCTCCAGCCTTCTTCAGTGGTGGGACACTGGAGGAGCTCCTCCAGGTATTATTCGATAATGGCCTGCACCACTTCTCTGACCACTTTGCTGATGCTGTTGCGTAGCACCCTCCAGGCATACTGCATGTTTCTGTATGTGGTTCCAGAGGCCAGGTGCCGCAAAGTCAGTGCCATCTTCAGTCCAGGGTCCAGGTTGGGATGGAAATTGGTGCTAGGCTTGGTCAACCTGGGTCTCAGATGCTCTAAAAGTTCATCACACATGGCTGGTGGCATTCTCATGAAGTGCTGGAATGCACGAGTGTCTTCATTCCTCAGCTCCACCATCAACTGGTCATACAGTTCAAACTCCATTCTTCTCACTATCCACCCTCGGACCCACACAGCTCTTGAACGTCTCCTTCTCCTTCTGTATAAGTTGAAACAGTCTGAACAGGTTTTGGTTCTGGTGATGAATGAGCGCAGCTATCATACGGACTGTGTCATCATCCATGGTGGAGAACAATTGATGATGTTGAAGACCAAGACCAAGGTGGAAGAGGTCTGTACACCACAGCTGCTGGACTCATACTGAGATCCAGATGATTTTCTCCCCCTTTTTATAGGAAATATCGGTAGTCCGCTCGGTGTCCTTCTACATACTCTAGACATACTCCAGACATCCTAAATATACAAGATACATCCCAGATACAAACGTTTTATCTGTTTTTAATACTTTATATATGAGATGAATACGTTTACATACTTTCTATTTCCATGCTACTAACGCTGTGTAGACGTTCCGTGTACCTTTTGTTTCCTCCCTCTTTCCATTTTCAGCTGCAGCGGATGTGAGTTGAGGGGATGGCCAGAGGATGCAGAGAGGATACAGTGGACATTTAATGGATAATGGACATAGAACGTTTGTTGCCTGTGTATGTCGCGGATGTACATCGTATGCGGCGGAAAGTTCATCCGTTCACGAAGTTTTGTGCAGCTCAAAACTTCTTGCGTGGATGAAATTGCAGTGGATGGATGCTCGACGAATAGAGCGTATGAAACACGTATGCAGTGAGTACACAACGGATGCATTGCGTTTTCCAATAGACGGCAAGCTTTTTTTAACGTTTTACATCCTCTTTGCATCCGTAAGTGCAGTGGGACCGGGCATTAAGGGAACAAAATCTTTTAAAAAAAACTTCAAATATTATAAATAATTGGCTGGTTTTTATGATTGCAACCATACACTTTTTAAGTGGGCAGTTGCTATAATAGCTAGACTTTTGTGTGTTCCCAGGTAATGAAAGGATCCAGGTAATATTGTATTCCATTTATAATTTCTTCCACATCTTATTATCAGAAAACAACCAATTAGAAAGGAAAGGACAAAGTAGTTCTTTTTTATTGCTAGCCGCTGTACTTGTCTACTAGGTAGAATCTTTATTGTCTAATTCAGTTTCAACAGGCTTAGTCAACAGACATTATTTTGGTCAGGGGTGGTATTCAAATTTTTAACAACCGGTTCTGTGGGCATGGCTTAGGTGGTGGGCATGGCTTTGTGGTCATGTGACTGTGTGGACATGGCTTGGTGGTCATGTTATTGGCTGGTTGTGGCCAACTCAATATCACTCACATCGAGGCATGCATCTCCTCACCTGGCCTCTCAAGACTGTGGGGATGCTGCAACAGTTGTGTGAAAAATGGTCATAAGTCACTTTTTTCAGTGCCATTGTAACTTGGAATGGTCACTCCACACAAGCAAAGCACCAGCAAAGCAGGGGGAAAAAAACTCCAGAGATGTTCCTAAGACAGGAAATCTAGTCCTGCCAAGAATGTAATAAGGGTTAAAGGAGAGGTAGTTTCTGTAAGCAACACCAGAATGTTTCCTTTCTGCCTTCCTTACAGGATTAGACCAGTAATTTCTTCTAACAACCAGTTCTCCGAACTGCTCAGAATGTTAACAACTGGTTCTAGCGAATAGGTGTGAACCTGTAGAATCCCACCCCTGATTTTGGTCCTTCTGGTTGATCCTCTATGCCCAAAGAAAGATTAGAACTGTATGAATATTGATTTTCTAAGCTTCTCTGTGAATCAGGACTAATGAGTATATTTTTATGGACTGGTTATCCTTGTAAGCCTAGCTAACTCTGAAATGTAGTTCTGGGTTATTAGTGCTAATCTCTTAGGCATTTTGTCCCCATGTTACTTAATGTATTTTTGAAATACTGGGATAAAGTATCATATATACAGGCATTATGGCCAGATCTATTTCTCTACTTCATAGAATTAGCTGAAAAGGTTGAAGTGCTCAATCACCTGGCCACAATAATGAGAACCTAGCCAAAATAATGAGCACCATTAACAAAAAGTTAATTAATCCAGACAAGATGAAGATACCACAGAGAAATGGTTTAGCTGCTCGAGGGGGTAATATTATGTGCTAGATGGGATTGAACTTCAGTTGAAAGAATATAAAGTGAGCAGAAGTCCTTTCATAAGCTTAATTTTCTGAATTTTTAAGATGCAATATATTCTAAGCATTTGAATAAACTTTCCTGGAAATTGTTTTAAAGTAGCACTATGAGAGTCAAAACAAGAAGTACATATGTGAATAATATCAGAGCTAGGTCTCTCAACATTTCATTAACCTTCATATCATGGCAATGCTATGCATTTCAGTGCAATCTGTTCACAATAATGGTTGTTATTCATTCACTGTAATACAATGAAGTGATGAATATATGAATAGCAGCCTAAATGTTGGGAGTATGATACTAGCAGCACTTGACTCTTCAACTACAGACCACAAGAACCCTGTGGGAGGGGCAGATAATTGGGGATTTGCTTTGTGTTTCATATTTTATTCTTCCTATTCTTGATCTATAAAATGACCAATATCAGATTCTTTTTCTCAGGTTGTTACTCTCTGATTGCTATCCAGATAGCAGTAGTAGCTAAGTACTAGCCTTTATTTATCCTTAAGCCCATGTCACACTGGCCAACGGATGCAAAAAGGACACAGCGGATGAGCAAAATGTTCCATCCGTTGTTATCCGCTCTTAAAAGGGGCAAAAATTTGCATAACCAGAGCAGATAACACGGACGCAGGGAGGATGCAGGGCGGATGCAAAGCGGATGTGGAACGGAAGCCCAGCGGATGGAAGCGGATGGGAGCGGATGGCGCAACCGCAGGGCTTCCAGGGAGCCTCAGCGAAGCGGACGTGGAACGGATACAGCGGATGCAGAACGGACGCCAAACGGATGAAGCGGATGCACAGCAGATGCACAGCGGATAAAGCAGATGCACAGCGGAAGCCTAGCGGATGCACAGCGGAAGCGGAACGGATGCCGAGCGTTAATTGCGCATGCGGGGGGGAAGCATTGCGTAAGCCCCCTGGATATAAAGGGAAGCAGCTCGCACGTGGCCAGCATTCCAAGGAAAGACCTGCTGCTGGACACTTCGTGTTCCTTGCCTGCCCTGCCTGCATGCCTGCCTGCCAGCCTTGCTGTCAGCCTGCCTTCCAGCCAGCCTTGGTGCCTGCCTGCCTGCCTGCCTGCCTTCCTGCTAGGCTTTCTGCCAGCCTTCCTGCCAGCCTACCTGCCAGGCTTCCTGCCAGCCCAGCTGCCAGGCTTCCTGCCAGGCTTCCTGCCAGCCTACCTGCCAGGCTTCCTGCCAGCCTTGGTGCCTGCCTGCCAGCCTTCGTGCCTGGCTTCCTGCCAGCCTTCCTGCCAGCCAGCAACCCCACAACCATGGGGAGGAAGCGAAAGCCTCAGCAACCTGCCGCCATCCCTGGCAAGAGGGACACGGCCAACCTCCCGCCCCCTGCCCTGACTCTGCTTCTGCTGGGGCTTCGGCTGAAGCTGCTCCTGGCGGTGGTGCTTCTGCTGGTGCTTACTCTGTTGAAGCTGCTCCTGGTCCTGCTGGTCCTGCTCGTGCTCCTGGACTTGCTCATCCTGCTCGTGCTCCTGGTCTTGCTCGTCCTGCTCGTCCTGCTCGTGATCCTGGTCCTGCTCGTGCTCCTGGACTTGCTGGCGCTGCTGGTGCTTACTCTGCTTCTGCTGATCCTGGTCCTGCTGGTCCTGCTGCTGCTGATCCTGCTGCCGCTGCTGCTGCTGCTGCTGATGATGATCATGCTGCTACTGCTGCTGCTGCTGCTGATTATGATCCTGCTGGTGAGGATGATGATGATGATTATGATGATGATGATGATGATTCTGCTGGTGCTGCTGCTGCTGCTGCTGCTGCTGGTGTGGAGGAGCAGCCCTTACTACCTGGGAGCCCCTCTGATGAGGGCCCATCGGGTCCAGCCAAAGGGAGGAAGAGGCGTATGCAAGAACAGGAGAGGAGGCAATACTATATTGAGGAGGCGCACGAGGATGAGGTGCTGGAGTGGCTGAGAGAGAAAGACTATCTGTGGCGGAAGGGACATCGGCTGTACAGGGACACCAAGCAGAAGCAGGCTGCTTGGAGAGAGAGGGCAGAGAGTATGGGTTACACTTCGGAGGTGCTCCTCGGCTGGTGGAAACATATGCACACCTGGTACGGGAAGCTGCACCTCAAGAAATCTGGCCAGGCCACTGTGAAGCTGACAGACAGAGAGACCTACGTCATGGCCAGGTGCAGCTTCCTGGAGGGTGAGGTCCACCACCGAGGAGCACCAGCAGCCCCTCTCACGACCCTCTCTGTCCGGCAGCCTGCCGACAGCCAGTCCTCTTCCGGCCGAGAGTCAGTCCCTGTCTCCAGGCAGGTTTCTGTGGAGCGTGCCACGGTGGAGAACGCGCGGACAGGTGTGGTAAGCGTGGTGGAGTGCGTAGAGGACTCCCTGGTGTGGTGGGAGAAAGGAGACATCAAGTCCACCACACTCCTAGCCGCATCCACCACCCCCCAGCTCCGCCTCCGCAGAAAGGCAGAGAGCCAGACAGCAGGAGGGGCAGAGCCACACTGTCCTGCTGGAGATCAGGGACACCATCTGCACCAGCATAGATCTCCTCTCTCAGCTGGTCCACACCGACTCCTCATCCTCCAACCGCAAGCCCTTCCTCACCTATGTCAACCAGACCCTCAAGGAAATGGCGGATCCACAGTACCAGCTGGTGAAGGACCGGATCATCGAGCTGCTTCACAACCCTCCAGACCCAGAGGAACCTGCTCCCACCCAGTCCAGGTCTGCTCCTCCACCCCAGGTGATGTCCCTCCCATTCCAAGACTTCCCACAGGCCCTCACCTACCAGGGCTACGGCTACCAGGAGGTTCAGCAGCACAGGCAGCAGCCCTTCCCAGTCCAGGCACAGAGTCATCTGGCAACACCGTTGCCACCTGTTCCACTGATGCCACCGATGCCACCCATGACAATGATGCCACCGACAACAGCGATGCCACCCACGCCAATGATGCCACCCACGCCAGTCCTCACCCAGCTGCAGAGCAGACAGCCCCACTACACTACTCCTTCCTCCACCCCACAGCCAAGCCCGGCCTCAGTACATCTGTCATCAGTACTGGGGCTGACACCCCATGGCATGGAGGAAGGACCTCTCAGCATCACGGGGCTGAGCCAGCTGTCCGACACCTTCCTCAACACACTGTCCCCTGTTGTCCTCTCGGGGCCAGGCACTCCAGCACCACCCACCACTACAGAACCTGGACCCTTCACCCCTGAGACTGGGCACACCTCCGAGTGACCAAGAAGAGTGCCAGAGACCGGGTAGCTGGCTAACTGTGGACTTTATTTGGACACTTGACTTGGATCATTTTTTTTTTACAGCTTGTTGTTCAATAAAGTTTATCTTTGATTCACACGCTTGCTTCATTTCTTTTTTTAAAAAAAGTCTTGGTGGAAACTTTTAGAATTGGCTTAAGCCTTTGCATGCTTGTGGGATGGATTAAGACAGCAGTGGGGTGGGCAGGGATACCTGTGGAATGAGCAGGGATACCTTTGGGATGGCTAATAGCTGTGGGATAGATAAACCTCCAGTGCAAGCATAGTGGGACTGTATGGTCTACCCTCCCAGGTGCCACACCTATGGCCCTTTTTTATCAATAACAATATAAGCATTGATCCACACATTTGAACACAAACACAACTCTTTATTAAACGCCCTGTTCATTGTAGGCCCACCCAACATACATGGCCCAATCTCATCAGTGTGATGAGACAGGCTGAAGGAAGCATCCATTAAGCATCTACCATCATGTCTTGCCACTCCACCACTCCAGCTGGGGATTTGCACCAGTGTTTCTGCTTCTTCTCTTCCCATGAGGTTCTGTTGTGGCCTTGAACATTCTGAGTGTCGATCAGGTTTTGCCCTTGCCTCCATTCCCCAGGCTCCATGTCCCCATTGCCTTGTTGATGGTCCACGAGCCTGTTCTGCAAGACTGGGTAGCGGGTGCGCATGAGATTGTGCAGGATGCAGCAAGCTTCCACGATCCTCCTCACAGTCTGTGGGCGATGCTGCATGGTGGTGAGAAGTAACTGGAACCTGTTGGCCAGATTGCCAAAGGCGTTCTCCACCACCTGCCTTGCCCTGGACAGCCTGTAGTTGAAGATCCTCTCTTCACGAGTCAGGAGTCTGGAAGTGTATGGCTTCATGAGGTAGGTTTTTGAGGGAGAAGGCGTCATCCCCCACGATGAAGTAGGGCACATCTTGTGTGTCATTGGGCAGGGGGTCTGGATCTGGGAAGCCCATGATGAGGTTGTCTTCCAGCCCCTCCTTGAGGTGACTGGCGTTGTATACCTGGGCATCTGAAGATGAGCCGTAGCCTGAAGCATCGATGTACATGAATTTTTAGTCAGCATTGACCATGGCGAAGAGGACGATGCTGAAGAAGCCCTTGTAGTTGAAATAAGTGGACCCCGACTTGGCTGGAGCTTTGCAGGCCACGTGCTTGCCATCTATGGCTCCAACGGTGTGGGGGAAGTTCCACCTCTTATACCACTGCTCTGCAACTTTCTTCCATCCTTCTTCAGTGGAGGGGCACTGGAGGAGCTCCTCCTTGTATTCTTCGATGATGGCCTGCACCACTTCTCTGACCACAATGTTGATGGTGTTGTGTGGCACCCTCCAGCCGTACTGCATGCTTTTGTAGGTGGTTCCTGAGGCCAGGTGGTGCAGAGTGAGTGCCACCTTGAGCCCAGGTGCCAGGCTGGGCCGGAAGTTGGTGTTTGCCTTGGTCAACCTGGGTGTCAGCCACTGCACAACTTCGTCAAACATGGCTGGAGGCATCCTCATGGAGTTCTGGAACGCCCAAGTGTCTTTGTTCCTGAGCTCCACCATCAGCTTGTTGTACAGTCCGTACTCTGCTCTTCTCCCGATCCATTTTCGGACCCAGACGCTTCTTGGCCGCTTCTTTTTCTTCCCGTAGTAGAGTTCACAGAGCCTGTAGATGGCTTCGTACTGTTGCAGAAGGATGGTGGCTGCCAAAAGGACTGTGGTACGGTCCACGGTGGACATGACTGGATGCTGTGGAAGAGGAAGTGTCAGATGAAGGCTGCAGAGGTCTGCACAGGTGGGCTGCTGGTCTGAAAGTGAGATGCAGACGAGTTGCTCCCCCTTTTTATAGGCAGTATAGGTGTCCCTTTGCATCCTCTAGGCATCCTCTTGGCATACTCTAGACATCCTTAATATCCGAGATAGGTCCCCTCTGCGAACGTTTTTTCTGCTTTAAACGCTTTGTTTCCGTGCTGCATCCGTTCTGCATCCATTCTGCATCTGTTCCGCGTCCGTTCAGCTTCCTCCCTGCGTCCGGGCGGATGCGAGTTGCGCGGATGCACAGCAGATGCCAAGTGGATATAGTGGATGCGTAATGGATGCGTAACGGATGCGTAGCGGATGCATAGCGGATGCAGAACGGACAAACTGGATATATTTTCCGCGCAAAAGTTTTGGGCAGCCCAAAACTTTCGGAGCGGATGAAACGTCAATAAACGGATGCTGGACGGATAGAGAGGAAGCAAAACGGAGGCAGTGAGTACATCGCGTTTTCGAACGGATGGCAAGGTTTTTTGTCCGTTTTACATCCTCTTTGCATCCGTTGGTTCAGTGTGACATGGGCTTAAGTTTGAATTTCTTTAAACAAACCATACATTTTACAGTCCTTCCCATCCTAGTTCCAAAGGATTTTGGATGGCATATAATATCAAACAACATAACAAGGGAGAAAGTGATACTGAAAAGGTGAATAAGGAACAACAAAAACAACAAAAATTAGCAACAAAGACAAAATATAACCACCAAAAGGCCAAGGATAAAATTTAAACTATAAATCTGCGTAACCAACCCTTTCTTACTAAGGTAAATCCCTACCCAAAGAACAGCCTTGACTACATGCTATCAGAATAGTGTCATTTTCAAAGCACAGGTCATTGATGATTTTATCTCCAATTTTAAAATACTCTAATCTTCTTGTTATCCAGATTCCCTCAAAATATAGCTAAGCTTTTATTTATGGTTTAAATAAGTATGGGGTAAGTATGGATCATTGTCTCATGTGTTTGCCGAACTAGAGCCTTTCTGCTCTAGTATTTCTGCCCTTACTGATGCTTCCTGACTTGTAATCTGCCCAGTCACTTATTCAGAGAAATGGGTGGAATATAAATTTGGTTAATAAATAAGTAAAACTAAGTAAAATATAGCTTTGCATGAGAACAATGAGATGCTCTGAAACTCCCATTTTTAAAGCACATTCCACAGATTGACATCATTGATACAATCAAATGCCTTTTTATAATCAATACAGCACATACTGACTTTTTTGGCTTTTGGTGAATTAGTAATAATGTCTTAATTATTTTGGCTTTTCCAAAAGTTAAGTTGAATATCTGGCATCTCTTTTTCCATGCAGAGTTTTAAGATGCATTGGATGATCCCAACCACTATTTTGTTAGCACATGAAACTAAGGATATTGTACAATAATTTGCAGTGTGTTACATCTCCTTTTCTTTTCTCCTTTTTTGGGGAAGTCAAACATAGATTAACCTTTTCCAATCTGTTCATCACTTTGTAATTGTCCAGATTTGATTAGAATCTTTGCTCATTCATCTTCTGTGGATTGCCATAATTCCCTGGGTAGCATTTGAATTTGGTGAAGACCAGATTGCTGATAAAATTTCATCTTCTGGATCGAGAAGTTCTTGTAAATATGGAATATTTTCTAAAGCACCTTGTATGTTGACACCTTTACCGTACAATATTTCAGTATATTCCTTCAATCTTTTTTTGATTTTCTCTGAATCAATTACTTGTTCATTGATATCTTTTAGCATATTAATTCATAGTTGGAACCTCCTTCTGAGTTCAGAGATCTTTTGGAAGACTTTATTTATTTTACTCTATGTCTATTTACATATTCATATCTTTACATCTGTCACTGTAATACTCTTCTTGTCTTTTCTAACAGCTTTCTTAAACACTTTTTAAAGTTCCTTCCTGAGATTTTTTTACTTTGGCTTCTTTTTTCTTCTTCACAATTTCTAAGAATTGATTGGATTGAGATGGGCAGCTGTAGAAATGAAATAAATAAAGTTCACTATTTGTTCTGACATACTGTCAGATCATACTTTGGAAATTGGATGGCTTTCTTCTTCTACCTTAGCTTAATTTGGAGTTTGCACATGAACAGTTTGCAATCTGTTTCATAGTCAACACCTGGCAATGTTTTTGATTCTATGACTGAGCTCCTTTACATCCTTTTAGCAATAATGTTGTCCATTTGATTTCTATAAATTCCATTGAAGTGGCAGAAATTGTTAATGCTTCTCCTGCTTCATTTGGGTTTCTTAAGTCATACAATCCAATCACATTTTCCTTCTTAATTTTGGCATGCAAGTCTCCAATTACAAGCAGCACATCTAGCTTGCCTGTTCAGTTGATTTCAGATTGGATCTGATCACAAAATTAATCAAACTTTTCTACATTGCATCAGCGGTTGGAACATAAAACTTGGAAATTGTCCTATTAAAGAACTATAATCTAACTGATATCATGTATTCATTAATTTCTTCACAGCTAAGTTCTGTTCTGGCTATATCCTTCCTGACTATAAAAATAATAACTCCTTCTGTTTTTCATGTACTAAATAAATAGTACAATCTTCTGACTGAAAATGTCTGATCTCATCTATCTCAATTACTGATACCTAAAGCCCCTATCACACTGCACCAATGGATGCAAAGAGGATGTAAAATGGACAAAAAACCTTGCCATCCGTTGGTTAACGCGATGTATCCGTTCTGTACTCACTGTCCCCGTTTTGCTTCCTCTCTATCCGTCCAGCATCCGTCTATGGATGTTTCATCCACTCAAAAGGTTTTGAGCTGCTCAAAACTTTTGAGCAGAAAATGTATCCAATTCGTCCATTCTGCATCCGCTAAGCATCCGCTAGACATCCATTCTGCATCTGTTACGCATCTGCTAAATCCGCTAGGCATCCGCTGCGCATCCGCGCAACTTGCATCCGCTCGGACGCAGGGAGGAAGCGGAACGGACGCAGAATGGATGCAGAACGGATGCCTAGCGGATGCAGAACGGAAACAAAGCATTTAAAACGGAAAAAACGTTCGCAGAGGGAACCTATCTCGGATATTAAGGATGTCTAGAGGATGCCTAGAGGATGCAAAGGGACACATAGGGGAAAACCTATACTGCCTATAAAAAGGGGGAGCAACTCATCTGGATCTCACTTTCAGAACAGCAGCCCTGCGGTGCAGACCTCTGCAGCCTTCATCTGACTCTTCCTCTTCCACAGCATCCAGTCATGTCCACCGCGGATCGTAACAAAGTCCTTTTGGCAGCCACCGTCCTTCTGCAACAGTGCGAAGCCATCTGCAGGCTCTGTGAACTCTACTACGGGAAGAAAAAGAGGCACCCAAAAAAAGTCTGGCTCAGAAGATGGTTCGCCAGAAGAGCGCAGTACGTACTTTACGACAAGCTGATGGTGGAGCTCAGGAGCAAAGACACTCGGGCATTCCAGAACTTCATTAGGATGTCTCCAGCCATGTTTGACGAAGTTGTGCAGCGGCTGACACCCAGGTTGACCAAGGCAAACACCAACTTCCGGCCCAGCCTGGAACCTGGGCTCAAGGTGGCACTCACTCTGTGCCACCTGGCCTCAGGGACCACATACACGAGCATGCAGTATGGCTGGAGGGTGCCACACAACACCATCAGCATTGTGGTCAGAGAAGTGGTGCAGGCCATCATCGAAGAATACATGGAGGAGCTCCTCCAGTGCCCCTCCATTGAAGAAGGATGGAAGAAAGTTGCAGAGCAGCGGTATCAGAGGTGGAACTTCCCACACACCGTTGGAGCCATAGATGGCAAGCACATGGCCTGCAAAGCTCCAGCCAACTCAGGGTCCTCTTATCACAACTACAAGGGCTTCTTCAGCATCATCCTCTTCGCCATGGTCGATGCTGACTACAAGTTCATGTACATCGCCAGTCACCTCAAGGAGGGGCTGGAACGCAACCTCATCATGGGCTTCCCAGATCCAGACCCCCTGCCCAACGACACACAAGATGTGCCCTACTTCATCGTGGGGGATGACGCCTTTTCCCTCACAACCTACCTCATGAAGCCCTACACCTCCAAATGCCTCACCCGTGAAGAGAGGATCTTCAACTACAGGCTGTCCAGGGCAAGGCGGGTGGTGGAGAACGCCTTTGGCATCCTGGCCAACAGGTTCCGGGTACTTCTCACCACCATGCAGCATCGCCCAGAGACCGTGAGGAACATCGTGAAAGCTTGCTGCATCCTGCACAATCTCATGCGCACCCGCTACCCAGTGTTGCAGAACAGGCTCGTGGACCTCCAACAAGGCAATGGGGACATGGAGCCTGGGGAATGGAGAAATCTGATAGACACTGAGGATGTGCAAGGCCCCAACAGAGCCTCACGTGAAGGGAAGAAGCAGCGCAACCTCCTGAAACACTGGTGCAACTCCCCAGCTGGAGCAGGGGAGTGGCAAGACAGGATGATAGATGATTAATGGATGCTTCCTTCAGCCTGTCTCATCACACTGATGAGATTGGGCCATGTATGTTGGGTGGGCCTACAATGAACAGGGCATTTAATAAAGAGTTGTGTTTATGTTGACATGTGTGGATGATTGATTACATTGTTATTGATAACAAAGAGCCATAGGTGTGGCACCTGGGAGGGTGGACCATACAGTCCCACTATGCTTGCACTGGAGGTTTATCTATCCCACAGCTATTACCCATCTCAAAGGTATCCCTGCCCATCCCACAGCTATTACCCATCCCAAAGGTATCCCTGTCCATCCCACTGCTATCTCAACCCATCCCACTGCTATCTCAACCCATCCCACTGCTATCTTAACCCATCCCACAAGCATGCAAAGGCGTAAACCATTTCTAAAAGTTTCCAGCGAGACTTTATTAAAAAAAAGAAATGAAGCAAGTGTGTGAATCAAAAATAGACTTTATTAACAACAAGCTATAAAACAAAAATGAGTCTCTGGCACTCCTCTTGGTCACTCAGTCTCAGGGGTGAAGGGTCCAGGTGCTGTGGAGGTGGCTGGTGCTGGAGTGCTTGTCTGATCCCCCGCATCATCAGGTCCTCCAGAAGCAGAAGCAGCAGAAGCCCCAGCCCCAGAAGAGCGAGCCCGTGCTGCAGAAGCCCCAGCAGAACCAGAGTGAGGGCCAGGGGGCGGGATGGTAGCCCTGTCCCTCTTGTAAGGGCTGGCAGCAGATGGCTGAGGCTTTCTGGTCTTCCCCATGGTTGTGGCATTGCTGGCTGGCAGGGAGGCAGGCAGGCACCAAGGCTGGCAGGAAGTCTGGCACCAAGGCTGGCAGGAAGGCTGGCAGGGAGGCAGACACCAAGGCTGGCAGGCAGGCACCAAGGATAGCAGGCAGGCATGAACCAAGGCTGGCAGGAAGGCAGGCACCAAGGCTTGCAGGTAGGCAGACAGCAAGGCTGGCAGGGAGGCTGGCAGCAAGGCTGGCAGGCAGGCAGGCAGCAAGGCTGGCAGGGAGGCTGGCAGCAAGGCTTGCAGCAAGGCTTGCAGGCAGGCATGTAGGCAGGGCAGGCAAGGCTGTCAATCTGTCGGCATTCCTCTGAATGGTGACTTGCTTCCGAGCTGCTTCCCTTATATCCGCGGGGCTTACGCAATGCATCCTCTCCACATGCGCAATTAACGCTAGGCATCCGTTAGGCTTCCGCTGTGCATCCGCTAGGCTTCCGCTCTGCATCCGCTTCATCTGCTGTGCATCCGCTTCATCCATTCCGCGTCCGCTTTGCTGAGGCCCCCCAGAAGCTTAGCGGATGTGCTATCCACTCTCAACCGCTTCCATCCGCTGGGCTTCCATTCCGCATCCGCTTTCCATCCGCTCTGCGTCCTCCCCGCGTCCGTTCCTTTCCGTGTTATCCACTCTGGTTATGCAAATTTTTGCCCCTTTTGAGAGCGGATAACAACAGATGGAACATTTTGCTCATCCGTTGTGTCCGTTTTGCATCCATTGGGCAGTGTGACAGGGCCTTAAGATGTCAATTTGTAGTGGTTTCATTCCATTTTTCACTATATTAAGATTTCCCATGTTCATGCTTCTTACAGTCCATATTCCCATTGTAATTCTCTCTTTTCAGCTTTGGGTTTTCTCTTTCTTTGAGGCAACCCCATCAATTACATGTCTTGAAAATTTTAATGTAACCACATTCACACTCCAAAAGATCCTCATTTCTTCCTCAGCAACATGTTGATAAAACAAAGCACTGAAAAGTAAGCAAATACACAACCCTGGAAATATATATTGTTATTAAGCAGGGAGTTCAACAAAGAAGCTGCAAGTCTCTCTTTGTATGGACTGATTTTACTTTATTCAATCATTCAACATTATAAGAAGCAAGAGAGTACTACAAACAAATGTGTGATTCACTGATAAACTATCAGTTATTTTACTAATTCACCTTTTTCATACAATGTATGGGGTACAAATGATTAAGAAATTACTATAGCCACTTACATCTCTCACTGGGACTAATTTGCAGCCTGGTATGCTTTCTTTAGAATTAGCAAGTTTTTAGAAAGTTGATAATGTATTCCTTTCTTTCTTTCTCAGGTTTCTATGGCACTTCAATCAGTCAACTTTGATCAGTTTATGAAATGTAAGCTATAAGAAATAAATTGAATCCTTTCTCTAAAAGGCCTATAATGATATTGCACCAATTTCTGCTAATTAGCTTCCTTGTGGCAGTCAGATTAAAGAATGTAGTAAGAAAAATTCTTTGAAACTGGCAATGTTACTTAACCACAATAACTCTTTTATGTTCCAAGTTTTGTGTTGGTGGATCCTTGGTGTTGTTTCTACTTAATATCCTTTGCAGTGAACCTCTTATATCCTGTTTCTATTAGCATGAACTCATGCTCAGTTTTGCACAGGAAGGAAGAAAGGCAGACAGGCAAGATGACCTGAAGCTTCTCTTTGGACACTCTATATCTCTCGATGTTTTGCCAAGCAAGAAAAGGAGAAGCCTATGAGAAGCCACACAAGAAGCCAAACCAAAATCACAGCAACAATTTTGAATGGTTCAGATGCAGGCTTAAAAACTGAAGATGAAAATCTTGAGGCTCAGCAGAAGACAGTTGTATATAAATCATGAATGAATAACAATAACTCCATTTAGTTTCTGTGTGCCTGATCAGGTTTACTGTCTACATATATGAGACAGTATATGAGACAGTTATGAGATAGTTTTCTGTCTACAAGAATGAGATATATTGCAGACATTTTACCAGGGGAGGGGTGAGAGAGGCGGGGCTGGGTAGGTGGGCCAGTCAAGGGTGGGATTTGGCGGTTTGCCAAACCAGCCACAACATTAGCAATGAGTCCGCCCAAACCCAGGCAACCCGTAGCAGCCCACCCCTGCATTTTACCATGTTAAATAGGAACAGATACCTATGAGATAAATTTGAGTCATTTACTTGTCCTGAACATTCAAAACTGACAATGGTATGGAAAATAGATTTTTGGTGTACAAATCAGTTTAAGACTGAAGGAAATTTTGAAAGGAAAATAAAGATGTCATAGAATTAATATGAAGCACCCAAATTCAACTACACCATTGCTTAGCATGGAATGTAAACTAGATCAGAGAACAAATAATAGATCAAAGCTGGCATGATATGACTTCATCATATAAGCCAATGAACCACATAAATTAACCAATAATATGTTTAGAAAATGGCTGAGTTATGTAAATACAGATCATACAATTAGTTTATATTTGTATATAGCCACAATTCCTGAACCTGTGAGAAGAGTTATCTGAATATCATGCCCTAATATCATTCATTTCTTAAGACATATCCTCAATTGCACCTAACCAAGCCAAAAACAAGTTCTGGCAACAATGCTGAGTGCTCATGAGACAGGCTCAACTGCCCTTAGCTGTATTATAGATTTCTGCTTATTCCAACATCACCCAAGGGCAGCCTCAAGGTTATGTAAAATCAATTCAGATTGTATCATATGTTATCTTGGAAGGAAGTCAAAATACAAAGACCATAGAATAGAATACAGATTGATAATGAGGACAAGAAGGATGATTGGAGTGCTGCTTCTGCTACTAATGTTGCCATTGCCTCCATGAGATCTCAGCTACAGGACACTGAAGAATCTTTGCCAGATGCAAGTCACTAAGAGATAAGTCTGAAATCTGCAAGGTCACATTCCATTTCCCACTTGGGGTTTGCACAACTGTGCTTGAGTTGCTGGCTCTGTCTTCTCTCACTGCACAATGCCAGCTTCCCTTGTGTGACACTGCTTCTGTTTCTCCTGTACTTCTGGCCTTTTTTCCTTTCCACACAGAATCACCATGGGACTTTGCAACAAGGTCCACTACATCTAGTTTCGCTATGCTGTGATCCAGAAGGAGGCAGCAACTCTGGCTGAATCATAAAATCTCTCATTCCCTGGTCAGAAGAGAGGCAAACACAGCTGCTGTGGGAAATTGCTCCCAAATATCAAGCAATAACCACTTTGGGCAGCAGTTGAGGAAGGGGACAAACTATTGGGTTTCCACATGGCAGCAGGTATAGAAACTGTGCTCATAACCAAGACAGCAATGTGGACTACAACATGGATGGAGAATTTAGCCAAAGCACATGCCTGTCATCTCTTCTATGCAACCAGCTGCTGTCATGTTGCATTTCCTTCCAACCAGCAAGCCCTACAGAGGAAAACAGTTTGCATGGCCATCTTTCATGGAACCAACAGATTTCACCTTGACTTTCCTCTCTTTAGACAATAGCATTGGATGGGAACTCCTAAAAAGGTTTGACGTATCTCTCAGGCCAAAGTTAGATTTCTGACTCATCAAACAAAGACTTATGGCAGCATGGAGATATGGCCCTGTCAAGCCCCAAGAACCGACCTGTGGAATTACTTAAGTATAGTTTCCCTTATTTTCTTCATCTATATACAGAATGTTGCCGAACTAAAGCAACTATTTGCATAATTACAAATATATTCTGGAAAAAGCAAGAAAGAAGCCGTCCTAGCTCTCTTTCTGCCCTACCAAACTTTCCAAACTCCACTTCCTCTTTGACCTCTGGAAAGCAGCCTCCTTTCTTGGAATCCAGACTATATTCCACCACATGACTGGATACTTACATACCAGTACTCAAGGTCTAGTAGCGTGTCCACTAAAGCCAAGAGACCTGGAGGTTATGGTAGAAGAGATACTCCTGAGACAAGTCATTGTAGCCTGCATAAACCAGCTCTATTTGCTCAACTTTCACAGTAGCTTATCCAGTGGTGGGATTCAAATTGTTTTACCTCCGGATCGGTGGGCGTGGCTTGGTGTTTTGCCTAACGCCGGCGCATAGCTTTCCCAACACCAGGTGAGACCTGCAACACCAATCAGCTGAGAGGCTAAAAAAAAGCGCAGGGGTGGGTGGGCCTCTCCTGCGCTTTTCTCTTCTTTTTCCTCTCAGCTGATTGTCAAAGGATTTTTTTTCCTCCTCTCAGCTGATCATCAGCTTTTTTCTTCTACCGGTTCGGGGCCTGAACTGGTAGCATACCACCACTGAGCTTATCCATGAATGTGCCAAGACACTGCTAATATCATTGTGTTCACCAGAAAAACAAGGTTCCACATTCCATGCTTCAAATATTATCATATATATTTAGTTATCACATTGTATAAGAAGAAACTAACTTGGTGTTTCCTAAAATCATTTTTTTTTTATGATTATCCATCTATCCGTCCATCCTTTACAGTGTTGTTATGAACCAGCAGCTGTAATGACAAATGAAATGGGGAACAAAATAACTCTCATAAATAAATAAATGCTCTTGAGAGAAGGGTTATCATCTATATAGGCGACTACTGCTGATTAAGAGCACTGGTGCTTTGCAAATTTTGAGAAATGCTTTCTCCTAGGTTAGGGGAAATGTGATTCAGCAGAAATGCTATGTGCCCCACCTGCAATACATTCTTCAGCCTGCATAAATCTTCCGGCAGCAGAAAATCCACCATCACTTGTGGTTAGGCTGCTGCAATAATGGGAGATAAGAGATAAATGGAGAACCTTCCACCCTTTGATTGGCCAAGTCGAGAAAATTGAGAACAGAGATACAGAGAACAGAGATACAGGTGAAACTTGAAAAATTAGAATATTGTGCAAAAATTCATTTATTTCAGTAATGCAATTTAAAAGGTGAAACTAATATATGA
The DNA here is from genome assembly GCA_015471245.1 of Laticauda colubrina. Lineage (NCBI taxonomy): Eukaryota > Metazoa > Chordata > Lepidosauria > Squamata > Elapidae > Laticauda > Laticauda colubrina. The sequence goes on along the minus strand of BLBF01000004.1, from coordinate 69,550,782 downwards.
TAGACTCATTACATGCAAGGCAAGATAGTTCAAGCCGTGATTTGTCATAATGTGATGATTATGACTTACAGCTCATGAAAACCCCAAAGCCACAATCTCAGAAAATTAGAATATTACATGCAATCAATAAAACAAGGATTGTACATAGAACAATATCAGACCTCTGAAAAGTAAAAGCATGCATATGTTCTCAGGACGTGGCTTGGGCCCCTTTTGCAGCAATTACTGCCTCAATGCGGTGTGGCATGGAAGCTATCGACCTGTGGCACTGCTGAGGTGTTATGGAAGACCAGGATGCTTCAATAGCGGCCTTCAGCTCTTCTGCATTATTGGGTCTCATGTCTCTCATCTTTCTCTTGGCAATGCTCCATAGATTCTCTATGGGGTTCAGGTCAGGCAAGTTTGCTGGCCACTCAAGCACAGTAATCCCACAGTCATTGAACCAGGTTTTGGTGCTTTTGGCAGTGTGGGCAGGTGCCAAGTCCTGCTGGAAAATGAAGTCAGCATCCCCATAAAGCTCATCTGCAGAAGGAAGCATGAAGTGCTCCAAAATCTCCTGGTAGATGGCTGCATTGACCCTGGACTTAATGAAGCACAGTGGACCAACACCAGCAGATGACATGGCTCCCCAAATCAACACAGACTGTGGAAACTTCACACTGGACTTCAAGCATCTTGCAGTGTGTACCTCTCCATTCTTCCTCCAGACTCTGGGTCCTTGGTTTCCAAATGAGATGCATAAGTTGCTCTCATCAGAAAAGAGGACTTTGGACCACTGAGTAACAGACCAATTCTGTTTTTCTTTAGCCCAGATAAGACGCTTCTGACATTGTTTGTTGCTCAGGAGCGGCTTGACAAGAGCAATACGACTTTTGAAGCCCGTGTCCAGGATCCATCTGTGTGTGGTGGCTCTTGATGCACTGACTCCAGCCTCAGTCCACTCCTTGTGAAAGTCCCCAACACTGGGGGCCTTTTTCTGACAATCCTCCAGGCTGCGGTCATCCCTGCTGCTTGTGCACCTTTTTCTTCCACACTTTTCCCTTCCACATAACTTTCTTTTTAAAAAAAAATTATTCATTTTAAAACAAACAAACAAACATAACATAAAAACATAAACCATCTTTCATATATGTACATACAGTGTGCCGGTCGATTTACATATTATTTTGTGCAACCATTTTGTTGTCTTCTATTACAATTACATTATATATCCTCTCATACTTTCAATCAAATATAAAGTACATTAATATCTTTATTAATCAATTGTTGACTATACTTTTATTCATTCATGTTTCATAAAATAATTATATTTTACTTAGTTTATCTTATAACAATTCATATTGTCCTCCCAGATCTATCCTAGAACCATTTTGTAAATATAATTAAAAAAGAAAAAAATACATCTTTATATGTTTATTATTTTCTAAAAATCTACATATTCCGTTACTATATTTTATTATCTAACCACTGATAGAATAGATCCCAAACTTTGTAAAATTGTTTATCATCTTGTTCTCGAATTTCAAATGTCAATCTACTCATTTCAGCACATTACAATATTTTCTTAATGATCTCCTCCTGTAATGGTATCTTCTCATTTTTCCAGTTTTTAGCAAATACAATCCTAGCTGCTGTTAATACATTTACAATCAGATATTTCAAATTTTTACTACATATTTCAGGAAAAAATCCCAATAAAAAAATCTCTGGTTTCAAGTCACCTTCCACATAACTTTCTATTAATGTGCTTTGATACAGCACTTTGGGAACATCCAACTTCATTTGTAATTACCTTTTGAGGCTTTCCCTCCTTATGGAGGGTGTCAATGGTGATTTTCTGCACAACTGTCAGGTCAGCAGTCTTTCCCATGATTGTGATTCCTACTGAACCAGACTGAGAAACCATTTAAAGGCTCAGGAACCCTTTGCAGGTGTTATGGCTTAATTAGCTGATGAGAGTGGGACACTTTGAGCCAAGAATATTGAACCTTTTCACAATATTCTAATTTTCTGAGATTGTGGATTTGGGGTTTTCATGAGCTGTAAGCCATAGTCATCTCAATTATGACACATCACAGTTTGAACTATCTTGCTTTGCATGTAATGAGTCTGTCTCATATATTAGGTTCACCTTTTAAGTTGCATTCCTGAAATAAATGAACTTTGCACAATATTCTAATTTTTCAAGTTTCACCTGTATAGTGACAAATAACAAAATCTTAAAAGCTTGTCAGAGTTCCCATCTGAGTTTGTATGCCTTCCGCCAATGACTGGATAAGACCCTATATTTTTTTGGAAATATTTTTTTGGGGTGTGTGTGTGATTTTAATTACAATAGTAAAAGCGAATGCACTAAACTCAGAAAGAGACAAAGGAATAGAAAGAATAAAAAGTGGAAAAAAATGCCTTTTCAAAAGAAAGCAGTTTATATCACACAGGGATGCTTTTGGGCAATGAAAAACAACGGGAGATTTAGTCTGGAGAGATTCTCAGTCATCCAGGTCATGGGTATGCCAAAGGTGCTTTTTCAGAAGACACTTAATTTTTTTCTTAGAAGACCTTTGATTTCTGAGCCAAGAAGCTTCTTCAGCTCTGACTGGATGGTGGGCAATGGAAGAATTCATTCAATCCAGTCAGAGCCATACAAGTTCTTGGAGGAGAAGCAAAATGTCTTCAAGGACAAAACAAAGTCCAGTTGCCTCCTAAAAAAGCATCTTTGGGACAACCATGACCTGGATGAATGAAAATCTCTGCCAAGACTTTTAGCTATGCAATTTGGGATGAACACCTTTGGAATGGTGGAGTAGGAATGGATTCCCCCTCCACCCAAAAAATGCAAAGTACAGGAACCAGGAGCGCTACTCAGGTGACCCTGAGGACACAGATAAAACCTCCAAGTGCTTCAACTAAGGCTAGGTCACACTGGCCGACGGATGCAAAATGTATGCAAAAAGGACATAGCGGACGAGCAAATTTTCGGGGGTGGCTCGATCCGTTGTCATCCGCTCCAAAAAGTGGCAAAAATTTGCATAAACAGAACGGAAAAGAAAGGAGAAGAACGGACGTGGGTAGTATGTAGCAGGGATGTTAAAGGGATGTTCATAGGAAGCCTAGAGGATGTCTATAGGATGCAAACCATTCACTGCTCATCCTTTCTATTTCCGTGCTACTAACGCTGTGTAGACGTTCTATGTACTTTTTGTTTCCTCCCTCTTTCCGTTTTCAGCTGCAGCGGATGTGAGTTGCGAGGATGCCCAGAGGATGCAGAGAGGATACAGTGGTCGTTCTTCTTCTCTCGTGTCGCTACACTTTTCCCAGCCACTGTAGAACACTGTTGGTGTAGGTTGGTGTAGCGTGGTAGAAGGATTCGCAGGTAAACAGATACCTGACAGGGGCCGCGACGTGAACGCTCCTTCTATGGCCCCCATAGAAGTGGTCGTTTAATGGATGACAACGGACATAGAACGTTTGTTGCCCATATGTGTCGCGGATGTACATCGTACATGACGGAAAGTTCATCCACTCAAAAAGTTTTGTGCAGCTCAAAACTTCTTGAGCGGATGAAATCGCAGTGGACGGATGTTCGACGGATAGTGTATGAAACATGTATGTAGTGAGTACACAACGGATGCATAGCGTTTTCCAACGGATGGCAAGCTTTTTTTTAACGTTTTACATCCTCTTTGCATCCGTTGGTGCAGTGTGACATGGGCTAGGGTCTTCAAATTTGACAGTTTTAAGACTTGTGGACTTCAACTCCCAGAATTCTTCCTCCAGTCATGTTAGCTCTGGAATTCTGGGAGCTGAAGTCCACAAGTCTTAAAACTTGCCAAGTTTGAAAAGACCCTTGCTCTAAAAGGAGGCAAATGACCAGCTGCCTGCAAGAAACATAAATCTTTCCATTTCCCACCATCCTGTCAAGAGTTGAAGAAGCTTCTTGGATAAGAAGCGAAAAGTCCTGAAAAAAGCACTTGTGGGATAGCAGGAGATTTACACGTCACAGGCCAAGTTCTCCGCACCCAGAAGAAGAGCGATAGCGGCTTTTTCCCTCTCCCGCCTCCGCGTTGCTGCCGCTCGGACTTCCACAACAGCGTTCTCGCCTCCCCCCACCCCCCACCCCCATGCTCCTCCCTTCGGTTCTACCAGCTTGTCCCTCACCGTTCCCGAGAAGCTCCGCCCCTCCCGGCCTCGTGTAGGGAAGGAGGATCTCGCGCATCGGGTCACAGCGGCCGTCACGTGAGGGGGAAGAAAAGGGGGCGTGGTTTATTGTCGTCATCTGACTGGCTGTAGCTGCCGGAAATCTCGCGCCTCGAGAAGAGTGGGGTTGGGGGGGGGGGGGAAGAGAGCGGGGAAAGATGGCGACAGAAAGGGAGCCTCCTCCGTTTGGGGACGGCAAGCCGACAGAGTTCGAGGAGCTAGAGGACGGGGAGGACCTTTTCATCAGCACCGTGTCCACCCTGGAGGTAAGGAAGAAGGAGTCGCGGTTTCTCCACTTTTCTCTCTTCTTGGAACTCCTTATTCCTTCTCCTAGGGCAGCTGCTGTTGGGTTTGTCACGACTGTCGTCCCCACTCCGTCCGAGAGGTTTTGACTTAATGGGGGGGGGGGCTTCCTCAAACCTTGGCTTACTCCTGCGAGTGGCACCTGCCTCCTCTTTCCCAGCCATTCCCTCGGCTGGGGTTCGCCAACCCGGCTGCTTTGACTCTTTTCTAAAAAAGCACTTAGACTTATATACGGCTTCACGGTGCTTTTTTTACTGTCCTCTCTAAGTGGTTGCAGAATCAACGTATCCGAGTCCTTAAACAAGCAATTTAATTTTCCCCACTTTGGACAAGGACGTATAATAGCCACTGAGTGGATTTCCTTCAGTAGGTTTCCCTAGTCGTGGGCTGCTTCTGGAGAATGAGGTCTGAAAGTGCCAATTGTTTGAGGGTGAGCGTATTCCTTGCCTTGCTGCATAAAGAAAACATCTGTTAAAAATGGCTTTCTATGAATGAAGTGTATACAGGTAGTCCTTGACTTATAACAGCTCATTTAGTGACTGTTTGAAGTTTACAACAGCACTGAAAAAAGTGACATGATCCTTTTTTCACACTTATGACCATTGCAGCATCCCCACAGTCACATGACTTATACTCGGATGCCATTGATAACTGACTTGTATTTGTGATGGTTGCAGTGTCCTGGGGTCATGTGATCACTTTTTGTGACCTTCTGACAAGCAAAGTCAATGGAAAAACCAGATTCACTTAACAACCATGATACCACACCTGCAATGATTCACTTAACATACATGGCAAGAAAAGTCGTAAAATGGGGCTGGACTCATTTAACATATTTCTTAGCAACATAAAGTTTGGGCTCAACTGTGGTCATAAGTCAAGGACTACCTGTATTTGAATATTCCTGAGCTATTTTTGCTGTTTCAGATGTTTCTCGGTTGTTACAGTCATAACTGCTATGGGGGTGCTAATTGTGGAATACTGTAAAGTGTTACTGGAAAATGTTCAAATACTTCTGAAGTTTTGCTGGGAGTGAAACCCAGTGAAGTCAGTGGATTAACTTTTTAGTTAGTGTGTAGATGGTTGCACTATAAACCTACTGATAAATTGAAGGCAATTTATACACAGTGTGTATTTTTCAATATAGGATTTTATTTGTTTCCTTACTGAATACTCATGTTCTGCACCATTGATGAAAATTTAATTAGGTCAGGCACTGGTGTATATATTTTGAATACAACTATTAGATTTAATAAAAGAAACTTGATAGTGGCTTGTCTCATGTTAATCTTTATAGATCTAACACAACATATAAATCAAAATGTTCTAATTTGTAAACAACCACATTTAGTATCTGTTTGCCATATATGACAAATAAAAACATTTAATAAACCTTCTCCCATAGGAAGGAAGTACTGAAGCTTTGCTGGCTGTTTCCTAAACTTACTTGCACCTTTTTATGCTGAGTCAGTAATATTTTTCCTCCTTGTGAAAAACACAGGCAAAATATGTGAAGGAAATAAGCTTTCAAAAAATGGAATATAGTATTCCTGCCTTTCTAAATGGCTCAGTTTAAATATATAACACTATAAACAAGACAACCAGAAATAATTTGTTGGTATTAATTAGGTCTAATTATATAGATATTCATATTTCTCATACATTTCAGTTTGACCTCTTAGAATGTACTCTTGTGAATTAAACTATCAGCCAAACTAGCTTTTCCAGGAACAAAGACTGAAACAACAGAAATTGTGTATATGGATGCATAAAATCAATGGACATTGAGTTGTATATTAATGTGAAATTAGTAGTTCTAAATAAGATTTGATATTTGCAGAATTTGATTTCGTAACTAAATTGTAGGTTTAATTTTGTAATTTGTAAGAAGTCACTAATTTTTGAGCCCAACAATTCAATGTATGAGAGATGAATTTGGATCTTTGGTTAAAACCTTTGCAACATAACAAAGTTACTATTGCAAGTTTTATCCCTACAACCATGGGACACTGTTGTTTATCAGAGTATGTTGTATAATATTCTGATATAACCAAAAGCCCTATTTTGTTTCATTGAGTTATTAAAAGTTCAGTGCTCAAATAACTACAGAATTATAGCAGCTTTAGTTATTTTTTTTAGCAACCATTTCCCCTGGATTTGGTTCCATTTAACAATTAAGAAGCATATCTGTATCCTGCAGTATTAACAGGCATGGGTTGTTGATGTCACAGAGAGAATGAAAATATTAACATCTAAAAGAGTTACACTATAGTTTTATTGAAAGTATCTTATCAGTTTCTTCTGTCTCAGCATTGATTCCTCTGTCTGATAAATACAGATGCATTATCAGATGCATTATCTGCAATATAAATACAAAGCCTTGCATGTAATTTAAATCAACACTAATCTCTCCAGGGAATCTCCCTATTATATGTAATCACCCCAGGGAAATTAGTACAGTAATATTAGTAAAAATATTTTTACCTCAGAGTTCCTTGTTTTGAACTACTAGAATCTTATAGGTGATCAATACATTTTGCAGACCTCTATTTAGGATAGGTAGCTTTGGCATGTCTTTTATCTGAATAGCTTATGTTTGTTACCCAAAGTTTGGTTTATATTTCTTTTTCTGATTATATGTGCCATTATTGTTTATTCAAAATCTGAGTTTCGAGTGCTCTACTGGTAGACTATGGGTTCATGTACTAAAATGAATGGGCAGTAATGGAATCCACAACCACATAATGTTAATGACTTCTAGTTTGGTAGCTTTAGTTTGCAGTTGAAATAGTTTTTAATCTCAAACAAGTAAATAAGAATGACTTGCTGACAATAAACTGGAGATCAGTTTGTACTCTCCTGCCCATCTAATTTCCAACTTAGTCACCCCTTGTTGGAGTGAACAAACGAAAGAGTGACCCTTCCAAACTCTGGGTTATTTTACTCCTTTTGTATTATATATATAATGACTAAATAGAATCTCATTGTTCAGCAGTATTGCTATGGCTCTGTGGTGATTAGCTTTTAGTCATTTATCCAGATAGATATTTGTTGAATCGATAAGCCTGTTCTGTTAGGCCTTATTTTATGTCCATAAAATGTTTTTATCTAATTGTCCAATGGGTATTTTAAATGTTGGTCAAAATAGCTAGACTACCTTAGAGGTGCTCTAGCCTAACTCCATAGGAATTTACATTATTAGTCTTTTATGTTTCATTCATTGGCATCCCATTTCTTAACTTATTTTGCTTCATTTGGCAATGTGTAAAATTTAAGTATTTGATGTTTTCACATTTTGTTTATGATAATCCGTGTTAGCCCATTGCACAGTTATTTAGAAACTATTGTCTTTTTTTAAGTTTTGAAACTTTAAGCTACCACAACTAACAAATATTTTTTGAAATATTTACTGATATATATAAATTAATTCAGAAGTTCAACTGTATTAAATGATATTTAATATAATTAAGCCTTCATATGGTTATAATTTTAAAAGCTTTTTAAGTTTGGATATACTTACATCAACCTCTTTTTATTACTCGGCAAAATTATTTCCTATTATAGGAGCTTTAAAAGTCTACAATGTTACCACATTTAAGTTGGATGAACAAATATGAATTAAATTTTAGACTGATATATGAGTGCATACAAATGAAGAATATAGTGAATATCACAAAGTGAAAACATTAGCTAAGGTATCCTGCAAAACAATAATTAATGGTTTCTTAGTGTGTTATTCTACAGCTTTGACGAAATGGAAAGTGCTGACATGAGTAAATATATTCTCTGCTTGTGAATGTTAATTTAAAAAATCATCTTGTAAATACTGACTGTTTCTCAACTCTTTGTTCCTTTCTCTAGTCAAGCCCTTCATCTCCAGAACCAGCCAGTCTTCCAGCAGAAGAAATCAGTACAAATTCAAATGGTCCTAAACCTACAGAAATCTTATTAGATGATGACAGGGAAGACCTTTTTGCTGGTAATTTCTTTCCCATTTTTAGACCAGTTATTTACTGGAGAAACTTCATACTTTCTTTTTCAATATATAATTGTAGTGATCTATTTTGCATTCTTTATCTATTTTGCATTATTTAGTTGCTATTAAATACATGAGAACAATTTTTAACATTTAAACAAAATTGGTCTGAATAACTATAACATAGCAAGTATAGCATTGCAGGGGACAACAAGCAAATATCTCCTGTGTAAAATTATGATATATTAAAAGATCAGGCCTTTGCCAGCATTCATACACACTGTTTTCTTTGTATATACAGAGTAGAGATTGAACGATTAAAAGTTCATTCTTCTCTATTTTTTGCATATTAACAGCTTCCTATTATGTTTCATCTTGGGAAATCATGCTTTGACCTAAGTTTAACAAGGCAAGCCATAATTCCTATATTCAGTCTCTCTTGGCTTAAACTATAACACAGAACATATTTTATTGAAACTGTTTTGGTAACTGAAGCATGAAGGACATAGTTGAATTAAATTAGCTTCATTTGTGCATATGTACTGACAGGCATGGTTTTATAAATGACGTTCAAGAAAGGGTCATTCAGTTGCATGACATTAATTCAGTTCTCCTACTTCAGTTCTCCTTAGAGCAGAAGTTACAACTTTTGGGCTTCCCTTTTTTCTTTATCATGTACTGGATTGTTTTGGAAGAAAATACAACCAATGTGAGCACATTTCTGAGAATCCTGTAGTATAAATTATGCAGCAATTGCTCTCCAAGAATCAAACAACTGATGTATTTCATCTTTATGACATTTTGTTCTTTAAAGCAGAATATAATCAAGGTTACACATTGTATGAGAAGCTTGTTCACATGGCTACTTATACAATTAAATGAGTATTTCTATTCAGTTACTTTTAGCATTTTTATTAATTTGCTATTTCTATTCAGTTGCTTTTAGGGGAGGTTTGATGCTAATTTCTGGGATAAGTTACACTGATTATTTAACCTGGATTGTGACCTCTAGCAGACTAAATAACTGCAAGTATTTCAAGAGCCAACACAGAATTCCTTGAGAGTTGGGAACAGCTACTTAAAAATGTAAACAGTGCTTGTTTAAAAAATGTAAAACATTTGCTCTAGCCACACCTTATTCGTGCTTTTTCATAAGGTATCAATTTTTCATTGAAAATGAAACTGCAGAAAAATCTATGCCTAAGTAAAAAACAAATTCAGTACAATCTTGATTGATCTTGAAAAGCTAATGTTATTGTTTGTATTTGTGAGATGGACAGGAAAAGCCAGGACCATTGGTAAATTTAAAAAAAAAAAACCTAGGATAAGGAAATGGCAAGCCACTTCTGATTGTTATCTAGCAATGAGTAATGAAGTTACCAGAAGCTGATCTAAAGATACTTTGGCAGAAGTTACTTGCAGGTCAAAAGAATGTTAAATTTCCTGAATTCTAAATAATTAAAACCAGTCTTTAAGAAAGAGTAACTCATCGTGCTAAAAGAAACTCTGTCTGTGCTTATAATATTTCTTCAATTTTTCCTTTGCTCAGACTTGTGAAAATTATAAATGCAAGCATTGGTCATAAAGTTACTTTTTTATCACCGTTATAATTGTGAATGGTTACAAAACAAGTCGCTAAACAAGGTCTGCTCGTATTTTTAATTATTATGGTATTACATTCCAGGATCAGTAGCTTAATATTTATTATTTTATTTAAAAACAGCTTTATGTTGAATTATAACAATTATAGTGATATAAAAATATATTCGATCTGCAGCATACTATCCTTGCATACCATCCAAGCAGCTCACTGTTCATAAGATACTTGGAATGTCCTGGATCCAAGGACATGTAGAATATATCCACTCTAGCATGCTTTAAGATTTTATCACTAAAGTACTATGTTATACTTATTGTAAATATTTACTCATTTAACAACTATAACTATTTGGTTATATACCTTTTAAGTGAAGAAATATACTTTGAAATATATTACTTTAGTTCATTTCTCTGTCTGATCTCTTCATAATTTAGATGTATATATTAAAGCAGATAAATATTATAATTATATTCATAATCCCTGAAATTATGGCTTAACTTTTGCTAAGAGGGCAGCTTGTAGAAAGAAGTTATTAAATTGCCTGTGTGTTATCTGCTTGGCCTTAGAAGCCCACTAAACTTACAGGCAGTACTTAGGCTAAGAACAAGGTTCATTCCGTAACTTTGTCTTTCACCCATATTTGTATTTAAATGATGGATGATAGTAAAATGTGTATTCAGTATGGCTTCCATTCCTTTTAGTAGTATGCTGATTACTTTTGCAAGTGATTTTAATTTGCATTAACATACGTTTCTGTTACTTGTTCTGTTAATTGTAACTACTAAGTACAGAAGTACAGAATGTTACAAATATTAATCATGCAATATATAATTTAAATTAAGCTTGCTCTGAATTCTATACTTTTCACAATTATATTGAGGATCAGTGATCTGTACAGGTGTAAATGAAAGATAAATCTTTCTCACTGTATACATGTGTACAAAAATATCCAGGCTAAAGTATGAATGGTTCTCTCTTTTTTTTCTAGAAGCAACAGAAGAAGTTTCTTTGGATAGTCCAGAAAGGGAACCAATACTTTCTTCAGACTCTACTCCAGCTATAACTCCTGTTACCCCAACAACACTAATAGCACCAAGAATGGAATCAAAAACAGTAGTGACCCCAGTGGATTTTGATATATGCAGAGAAGAGGTATTAATGAAGTTAATAAGGCAATTTTCAAGCTGGGTCTGGGTACACAACATATAATCAAAGTAAATGTGAATATATTGGCAGTGTCCACAATAAAATTCTCTAGCAATAAAGAAATAATTAACTTGCTTTAGAAATTAATATTTATTCTAATGATAAATTTACGCATGGAATTGGTTTTATAATTCCTACAATTATGGTCACGTCCACAGGGAATGCTGTCTTGTTTTCTCTTAATTGTATATAAGTAGTTGGAGCCTTTTTGATTGAATATTGGAATAAATATTTTAACACAGTGGCTATTGCCAATTATGAAAACTTGGAAAGCTTTAAATGATTTTGCAATTATCTACTTAATATCCTGACTTTATTTTTTCAGTCATAATTACTCAACATTTCAGTCACAGTTACTCAACATTAATCATATTTACAATATTCTTCAGAATTAGGAAGATTGCGCTTTATCTTGTTTAATCTTAATTCAGTTTTGTTGTAAGCCACCCAGAATCATTGGCTACAAGATGGGCAGCAAATAAATTTGATAAATACTATGTCTCTGCCAACTTAGATACACCTAAATAGATATACTGATCTCTAAGTTGGCAGAAACATATTTATTTATCAAATTTATTTGCTGCTCATCTTGTAGCCAATAACTCTGGATCCTTACAACATAAAAAAATTAAAAAACATCAACGTTATTGACTCTAAAAACTCAGCAAGTGAAAACATTAGCAGATAAAATCAAGGAGTCAAGATGGTAAAGAAGGGAGCCAAACATATGGGGGTGGAGAGGTAGCATTGAGTTTTAACTAGTCAACCACCTCTAATATAAAGATCCCCCATTGGGTCCCCAAACCATCTGGCAGAGTCAGGTCTTGAGGCTCTTTTGAAACATCAGGAGAGTGGGAACCAATCTCACCTTGGGATAAGATGTTCCAGAGGCAGGAACCAGGGCAGAGAAGGCTCTCCTCTGGATCCCAGCAGCCGAAATTCCTTGGCTGATGGGACCCACAGTATGCGCCCTCTGTTGGCACAGATGGGGCTGACCCATTGGGGTGAGAAGATTCTCCCTAACCTTATATTTATCCTCCAGTAAGCATGCTGAACTCAGTATGTATTTAAACTACTTAAATTTTCTATTAAGAACTCACTAGATTGGAACATCTAGTTTATTTTGATCATAAATTTCATAGTTCACAATTAAGATTTTGGGTTCTTTGTAGCATGCTAAAAACAGAAAAATATGGCGACATCTTTGGCTGGTCCATATCTTGTCTATCTTTATTTATATCAAGGAATTATTTTAGTAAAAATTATGTGAGGTCCTAACATGCTCTCTGAGTTTGGTTGTTTTCTTGTAGATATTTTATTACCGAACTAGGTAACTTCATCAGTGCTAGAAAGGAGCAGTGTTTGCTCTCTCCTTAATGATGACAAGAAAAATATTGATAGGAATGCCAATTTTTTTGCAATTCTTGTCATAATTAGTTGTACTATATTGGGATAATTTGTTGGAATAGTTTTCATCAAGATACAAGCAGCCTTTATTCTCAGTGCTAAAAAAGTATTTTAATGCTGATAAATCTTTTTATTTTTTGTATGAAAACTTTTCAGTCATGGTTACTCAACATTAATTGTATTCATAATATTCTTCAGAATTAGACAAGGATTGTGTTTTTTCTTTTCTAATCTTAATTGTTCAAATGACTGCCGTATTGAAAATCTAGTGAGCTATGATTGGCCTTTTGATAATTCTTGAGCTACAGAGAAGAAAGTGTGTTGCTTAATCTTTTAGAATTTGTCATGACATTAAGTTTAGATTCTTGGAAAGATTACTTACTGTTTAATATGCTTTTTTTAGGTTGAAGAAGAAGCAAATGGGGATGCATTTGATATTGAAATTAATGTGTCAGATCCAGAAAAAGTTGGTAAGTTTGAAACTTACTATATTAATTGGAGAAATATTACTTTATTTTATAGTTAAAGTTTGATATAACTAAGTCACATGTATAAAAACTCTAATGTTAATAAATTAGATAAATGGATAAATCTAAATTGTTAATAAATCTGTGTATTTATTCATGTACCATGCAGGGGATGGCATGAATGCTTACATGGCATACAGAGTCACTACAAAGGTACCTATTATATGATAACTAATCAAATATTTAGTGTTCAGCACTATATATATGTGGTATATTTTACAAATGCCTTTTTTGTTTTTTTAGACTTCCCTAACTATGTTTCACAAAAATGAATTCTCTGTTAAAAGAAGATTCAGTGATTTTCTTGGTTTATATGGCAAGCTAGCATCAAAATACCTTCATGTTGGTTACATTGTACCACCAGCTCCAGAAAAGAGTATTGTAGGTAAGTGTGACTAATGAATAATGGGATTCATCTTCCAAAGTGAAACTATTGTCCTGACAGTACAAATTATGTTGCATCACATAAATCTATTTTGACATCTATTTGACAAATTTTACATTTAAAGTAGGGATTATTAATCTTGGATCAATAGACCTCCAAGAGATCTGTATTTAGATGTCCAGAGGTCACTGAACTTGGGGGGCAGGAAAAATATATTTTCTTCCTTTTCACTAACCTCTAACCATGACTAAATTGCTTATTTAAAGACTAGAAAAGATAAAGAAAATAGTTATAAGTGAAATTTATTTTCACTGACCTCTAACTGAAACTTAGCTTGTCTTCTTGATAATGGAATAATGAAGTACATATATTATGTTACGTATTGTTATTTGTAATATTTCAAAAACTGAATTTAAACTTAATAGGTTTGCTTTGCATTACAGTCAATATATATTTGTTTTGTTTAAACACAATTTTCTAAGAAGGGGTCAGTAGTTTCGCTGCATTTCCAAAGGAGAAGGAAATAAAGCTGGTATGGGGCCAGGTTACCTACAGATCCATCTTCATCCCATTATACCAGCAATCCTACCTGATTAGGTAGGAAAGAAATGTCACAAACCTGTCAGTTAAGGAATTCTGACTGGCAGGGTCTAGAAAGAGAATTTTTTCTGCCATTGCTGGCTTTGGAACATTCTGTCCCTAGAAGCGAGCTTAATCTCCAGTCTCATAGCCTTTCGGAAATGTCTAAAAATCTGGTTCTGTTATCTCACTATAAGCTTACAGAAGAGCACCCTGCCTTTTAATTGACTTTTTAATGTTAAGTTTTAAGTATCTTTGTATCTTACTTAAATTTATATCTTCAATTTTTTTAAAAAATATTTTATTTCTATACCACCCAAAGTTCCTCTGTGAAGGAGGTGGGTAGTTCATGCAACAAACTTGATAAATAAATAAAGGAAGCCCTGCTGTTGAGATTTTTTTAAAAAGAAAATATGTAAGAACTAAATTAACATACTTTTGAAAGAAACGTACACTTTGTTTGAATGACAAAATGTATTTTCCATGTTCTATTTAGTTGTCCCTTAGTCTTGGAACATTTAACTACCGTTTCAATTTTAAGGTAAATTGAAAGTTAAAATATTTAGGTTAATCTCTATTAATCACATACTGATCACCAATATGCTGATGAATACTCAGCTTTACAGCTCTACTCTGGGCCACATGGGTGAGGCTGTTAAAGTCTTGTTTTAGGATCCAGAGGTTGTACAGACCCAGATTGAATCCTCGCAGGACACAATTACTGTTTCTCATCAGGCTCTTCAGATTCTCCATTGGTATATGTCAGTGTGGTGGACCAATCCCCTGAAGAAGTAGGTTTGATTTGAGTATCATCCTACATTCACAGGTCCTGCTTCATTAGAAGTTAGAAACCATAACCAAAGTGGTTGGAAGTTAGATTAGTGACCATATGCAAGCAGTTGGAGCTCTTCCAGAGGGTATTTGGGACTCATTTGCATTTTATGTCTTTTGTATTTTATTGGATCGTAATGTTTTTAATGTTTGTACTTCTGTAAAGTTATGTGGAATCATGATCAGTTATAAATGCAATAAGTAAAAACCCTGATTATTCTCCCAGGCCTTGGATTAGAATGATGGTTGAACCCTTATAGTTTGTTGTTGTCTAGTCTTTGGTTCTTGTCTTCCATTCTGTTGTTTTTTTCTTGATATATTTTATGTTATTTTTTTATTTAGAAGCATTTCAGAGTTATTGTGGAGTTGGGCAGACTCACAACTGAAATTATTTATTTATTTATACCCTGCCTTTATTATTTTTACAAACTTAAGGTGGTGAACATATCCAAAATATCCTCCTCTTCCTATTTTCACCACATAACAACCCTGTGAAGTGGGTTGGTGAGAAAGTGACTGGCTCCAGGTCATCCAGCTGGCTTTCATAGCTAAGGTTGGGACTAGAGCGCATAGACTCCCACTTTCTAGTCTGATGCCTTAGCCACTTGACCCAATTGGCTCTATATATTTAGAGAGAAAGTGGGTGCATATCTGAAGTTATTTTTTGGTTTGTACTGTATATTCACAACACCATTAAACTTTGATGTTCAACTGTTCTTAATTGAAGAAAGCTTTATTCATTTTGTATGGGATAATAATGAGTGTAAAGTTGTAGAAACAGTTCTTTCAAATCTTTGGTATAGTGTTCAAATTAATCAAGGGAATTAGTATATCTCTAAAAATGAACATGAATTCTGTCCCAGGAGAAATGAAATAGACTAACGAGAAACAATATTGTGCATTGATAGTGAGAATACTAATACTTGGTTTGAAAAAAACTTCAGCAGAATTCTGGCTGAAGTGTTTTATTGTTTGATTAGTTGATTGTGTCAGGTTGATGGCTGCATATTTGAAAAATAATTTGAAAGAAGTGTTTTGGACATTGCAAAAGTACAGCAGTTTCTGTTATTCACTAAGTTGTCTGATTTTTTTTTTCAAGCTTTTATATAAGTTGAGTCTGAAAAAAGAGCTGCTGCTATTTTAAGAGTCACATTGATTTTTGAGAAGTGGTATACTTCTACCAGGGTCAAAAGCACACTTTCCAATTTGTTTTTGCAGTATGCACAGCCCTAGACTGGGGCTGACTGTTTTTTCCCTTTGGATTTCAGGAATGTTTTTTGAAATACTCTTACTTTTCATTGCATATTCAACAGATGAACATATTATATGTAAATCTAAATGTGTGTGCTAATTCAGTGACAGCTGAATGAGCTTTATCTATGAAAAAGCCTATTCATGTTTAAAGTTCATTTGATTTTATATAATGTTTACTCTAGATAAGTAGAAATTAATCTAGACTAAGACTGCTAGGGTAGGTGGAATGGCTTGACTGAGAGAAAAACTCATTGGTGGTACTTATTCAGCTGATTGCAAATATGATGGTTGACTTACTTTACATGGTCTCTTTGATCCTAGTGTTTTATGCTTCTGAAATGACTTTCCTCAGGTTCTATGGATGAATGCAAGAGGACAAAAATAACACCTTTTGTTTCACTATAGTCCCTCCTCCCTTCTGTAGGCTACTGAAAGAGTAACCAATACCCTGTCCTTTTTAAATCGGTGGGCCTATTTGGAACTTTGGAAGAATGTCATGGATATTCTCCCCAAATAGCAATGTCTGCAATATATGAATCAGCAATAAAAACAAGTCCATTTCCCAGAAGCCTAGCATTTGAATGAATTGTCAGTTATCTTTTTAATCTCCCAATATACTCTTACCACCTCAATTTATCTTTTGTTTTTTGGAGCGTAAATGAAATAATTTCTAAATAAAGCCTAAGAGTGCAGTTAGTACCATTTATATTTTCAAGGAAAATATAATTATTGAGGTTCCTGTTTTGCTTTGCAATATGTTGGCTTTTAACTTTTTTTAATTAAAAGAATAAAATCAAGTGAAGCATGAAACCTGGTAGATCTCAAGGAAAATAATTATTGAGTATATTAATTTCTGCACTGGACACTAAGTCTTAAAAGTAAAGTGAAAACATTTGTCTCACACTTTCATCTGGACAATGATGAAAATAATTAAATAAAACTAGCCAACTCAGCTCTCTCCACATTATTATAATACAGTTCACATAAGTAAGTTCAGACTTAACAGAAGAGAAAAGCATGATGTTCAAATTATACAAAATTAAAATGTATTTATGTACATTTTAAGGTATTTTATGAATATTTTTTTTTAAATAAGATTTTGCAAAGATAATAAAACCTACAGAAACTTTAAAAAATGCAAAAAGAAAAAGTTTATGAAAGGATAAAAAAAATGAAGAATAACAAAAAAAGAAAAAGATCATAAAAGCAACTTCAGATCTTGTTTGAAGTAGTTACAAATATAGCCATGCCATATTACATATCATAGTTCTTCACATAAGCAAACCTTTTAATCAATAAATCCCCAAATTGATTCATTTTATCAGTTTTTTTAAACCTGTAAAAGGTAGCTGAATTCCTTCCTTAATCTACAAGTCTGTTTAGCCATTTCTGCAAACGCTTGTCATCTTCACAAAATTCTCTTCTAGTTCTTCTATTATTGGTGTTTCTATAGTCTTCCATCTTTGTACATATAATCTTACGGCAGTTACCATATTTGTGACCTCATTCAATTAATATATTGAACATTTAGATATGAACTTTACAAAGTTCAGAATTTCATCAGGTTAAAAAATGAATTTATGTCGCTTTCTTCAAAGGCATGACGAAGGTAAAAGTAGGCAAGGAAGATTCCTCATCTACAGAATTTGTAGAAAAAAGAAGAGCAGCGTTAGAAAGGTAATTGATTAGCTGTACTATTGTTAAATGAGTGTGCAGTGAATTATACAATTTTATTTGCTTCTCAGTCTATTTATTTTACATGCTAAACAGTTTAAAAGAAACCATTCAGAATAAAATCTGAAGTTAATGTTAAATTGTTTATATAACGATGATATATTTCAGTATGAATATCATGTTGAAATATATATGTGTATTTGTATGTGTATATAGATATGTAAGACAGAAAATATATTTTCTCTCAAAAAGGTTGTTTGGCATGTTAAAGATAGCTGCATCTGGTCAGAATCAAATATAATTCAAAATCCAGCATTTAAACATCTGTTTTAAATATTGCTTAGATTTTAATGTGGCACCTGGAAGAATTTCAAGTTAGTTTACAATGATCTACCCTGTTTCTCCAACAATACGGCCTCCCCCAATAGGAAGTCTCAGCATGTTTTATAGGCATGAAATGAAATTAAGCCCCTCCCTCCCAAATTAAGGCCTATATTAAAACATGTGAAATGGGGGGGCTTGCTGCTAGGAAGTACTTTTGTTGCACACCCGGATATGGTGCTGCCTGGGTTGACCCCAATACTAAGTGCCCCACCAACGCCGAGGTCAATATCCAAGCCGTCACTGCCTGCCCGCCTGAAGATGCAAGGGGGGGAATTAAGTCACCCCCAAAAAGACGGCCTAGCCATTTTTCAGGACTCAAAAAAAAAAAAAGACCCAGCCTTATTATATGAGAAACACGGTAGATTTCAATTTCTAGATTTCATTCTTGAGTGCTTCTGCAAGTGACAGCCACTATAAAAATGTTTGTGATTTATTCATAAAAGACTGGTTTTTAATGCCATCCTTCTATGCTGTCTTTATTACTATGTATGAAAAATCATAATGTGTCAAAATGTTTCTGTGTAGCAGTTACTTAAGGGAAGCTTTTTTTCCCAAGACTTGTCACCAGCATATCAGTATTCTAGGACTGATCTTTTGTTTGAGAAATTATCTAGTATCATTTTAACTTCTCAAAGTAATATTTGGCGTCCCCTGAATATCATATTCCAGACTAAATCATTTTTCAAACCTTTTCCCACCGATAGAATAGAATGAATATATGTAGCCTGGGTTGAACTGTGGAATACTTGCTGCTTGGGTGTTTGCTGGCAGATGCTTTGTTACCTTCCTAGGATAGTTACCAAACTAAGATCTGAAGAGATTAACAAAACGTCTGCAGGCAGACAACCAAGCTCAGATAGCATCAAATATTTCACAGTAATACTGTTAAATATTTTTAGGATGTTACTAGAAGAATCCACTGTTACTAGAAGATCCACCCATCGGATGCATGAATTTTTTTTTCCTATATTGGAAAAAGATTTATATGCCAATTTTGTTTTACATAAAGCTAATCAAAATTGACATAGCTACACTCCTGGCAATTCTTCCTTTGACATGGAGCAACTTTCCAACAGCTTAGCCTTGTAGATATGATTATTGTGGTGTTGGTGTTGATATTCCATATTTAGGACAAGAGGATGGGGATTCTCCATGATTATGTTCCTAAGAATAATAAAAGCTAAAAAAATAAATAAATACAGGATTTTTTGTGTGGAGCTGAGATTAAGTCTGATTTTTGCATAATAAATAGATTTTGATATCTTCATGAAAATATTTCTTAATTACCTATGATTCAAAGATGGATGCTATTTTCTCTATTTGCTAGGTCAGCTTTAGTGGATGAGTGGCCTACATACAGGCATATATCCATATAATGTAGAAATGATTCTTGTAATATTCCAGTAAATTGCTTGCTACTAAGCATACAATAACATAATAATTTATCAGTTAAAATCCTTACTAAAGTTGTGAGATTATACTGAGTATGCATACATTTTATATAAATTTATTATATACATTTTCTTGATTATTGGGTTGTTCTCTAATGGAAGCCATTATTTTAGTTAAGTGGTAAAGCAATAATAAAACATAAACTTGATGGTATGCAGGTGTCCGGAACAGAACATGAAAAGGATATTTGCCTAATCTAATTATCAGATAGAGTAGATAAGCCCCAGTTCCCCCCCCCCCTTCTGTGTTATCTTTTAGTGGGACCTAGGAAGTGTGCCTTTTCCATAGCAGCCCATGTGGGATGTACTTTTCCCTAGAGATTAGTCAGGCATCCCTTATCTTAACCTCCCAGAAGGCCATAAAGAGCTGCCTCTTGTCCCAAGCGTAGGTATAGAGTGAACTTGGAGTCTGAAGATGGTGGTGTTGACTGCATTGTTGGAGATTGGTTGTGGTGCCTGAGATTTTTTGTTTTGTGTTGTATTTTTATTGTATTTAATTTTATGCTATTGCTATTTGCCAGCCAGAGTTGTGTCTCTTAAGATGGGTGGCCATATGAATAAATAAATGTTGGCAGTAAAATGCATTCTACTGAGAAATCTAAAAACTGGTATGACAGGGCTTATTTTCTAAATGTATAGTAATTTGCCTAGTTGCATTTTCTTATCTGTGATTCCCACTAAACTCTTGGATCACACAGATTCTTGTGAATTGGAACTAATGTCCAAACTAATGTTTAGCAGAAAGGGAGAATCAGGGAGAATAAATAGTAAAGTCAATAAATTCTCTTTTTTTACCACAGGATAGTAAAGATGAAACACATTATTTTTTTATTAATATGTTAAAATAATGGTAAATATATCATAAAGTGTAATAATATAGGAGTGATCACTGATATGTAAGGATATTGTTGATCAAATTACATCCATTTCTAACAAAAATTAGAATTATTAAACTTCTTCCAGGAGGAACAGCTTCACACATTGGAATAGTTCTGCTCTTTGGTTAATTTTTCATATAAACTGGAAACTCTAGCTTTTGTCAAATCAACAAGCTAGTTTACACGGTTTTGCTTCCATTCTAGATTCCATAAACACTGATATTAAATTAGTTGTTTTAGTAAAAAGAAATGATGTTAAAAGCTTTTACTGAGACTGAACTATCCTATGTTTCTTGGGATTACATTTTTTTAGTACAAATTTTAAGATACACTGTCTTTCCTGATTGTTTTAGCATATATTGATTCTGTGTATAGCAATTTTTAAAACATTATCAAGAACTCTAAATGTTCTCTAACTTTAAAAATTGTAGGTACCTACAGCGAACAGTAAAGCATCCAACCTTATTACAAGATCCTGATTTAAGACAGTTCTTGGAATGTTCTGAGGTATTTAATTCTATTTTCCCATTTATTTAGTTTTACATATTCCTTACCAAACAATTATATGTGGACATCTGGCTTTGTGTACAACAAGAGTACTATTAACAAACTTGCATTATTTAAAGTTAGAGCAAGTGAAATCCTCTTTTCTTGCTGGCATTCGATAAGTAATCTGATTAACTCTGCAAACACTATTGTGTCTCTGTTTCAAAATGTGATAGTTGATATCAGATTACATCTTTGTATTACAAGAACAAAAAAGCTTGCAATCATTTAATTCCCTGGTCTAACTTCAGTCACCAATGCTGTCAATTTGACACTTTTCATTTAAAAGTAGAAAATTATCTTCAGAAAAATTTCTTGCTGGATTAATATATAGTTATATATATATTATTATATATATATAATTTTCCTGCTGATAAATGTTACATATTTTGAAATAATTCAGTGTGTCCTAAGATGGTGCTGTAAAGCCTAACATGTTGCTGTTTGATGAAAGAAAATGCTGGAATGTTAGCTGGTCATTAACATATCATGTTAACCGTGGAAACTTGATTCAGGTTCCCAAACCCCTTTTCTTGCTGTTCATAGAAATCATCTATTGTGACTTCTATGTATAAATGTATAACTAAACTCTTTTAATAATATACCTATGGAGGTTTTAATAGTTCTGAAGCCAACTGTCTCTCCTCTCTCTTTCTGTGTCTATGTGGGTGCAGGGGAAAAAAGATCTTCTATGGAAAGGTGCATGTGCATAATTAGGGTTTGAAGTTAATGTTCACATAATTAAACACTAGCTCATTATCTATCTATCTCTCTTCCTCCCTCCCTCTCTCTCCATAAGATACATTACAGCCTAGTTGAACAACAAAAAAGTTGTCAGTGCATTTGTTATGTGGAAGCAGTAGCATAGCATTGCCCTTAAAAGCTCCACTTCTGTTGGTATACGAGTAGCCAGTTAAAGCATTTTGCGGTAGTGTAACAACTTTTGACAAATGGTCTCTGTGTTCCATCTAAATGTAAAAGGTGCAGAAGAAAAGCAAATTGAAACTCTATTTTTTTAAGTTTTCCTCTGAGGATGTAAAAGTAGTAAATTTAAGAAATTAGGTTCCACTATATTGAAATGTATGAGGGGGAAGAAAACACTACATCCTTTTCAGTCCCTTTGGTGCCCAGTTAAACCTCCAGGCTTTTAACCAGTTTGTTTGCCCTTATTTGTCATTCAATTCCAGCTGCCGAGAGCAGTTAACACCCAGGCTCTGAGTGGGGCAGGAATATTGAGGATGGTAAACAAGGCTGCCGACGCTGTCAACAAAATGACGATCAAGATGAATGAATCGGATGCAGTAAGAGCTGATTTTTCGACTTGAATAATGAGATGAATTAATGAGGTTCAACAGTTGCATTTTAAAACCATAGGAGTAGAAAATGGGATATTAATTTACTTATTGGCTTGGATTATCAATTGCCTCATACTGAGTTAATTTCTTGCCTTAGGAAGGGAATTGTAGTTTGCAATATAGCATAAATTGTAAAGGTTTGTTTGTTTGTTTTTCATTTTGTCAGTGGTTTGAGGAAAAGCAACAACAATTTGAGAATCTCGATCAGCAACTTCGGAAACTTCATAGTAGTGTAGAAGCCTTGGTCTGTCACAGAAAAGGTAGCATTAATTAGATTTTTACTTTTTTTAAAGTTAAACATGAATTAATGTTTCTAAAATCTCTTCTGATCAGAAACCTTTAATAATTTCAGGACAAGAAACTAGTTAAATGCTGAACTATGCAGTGTACAATGCATCCCATGCAAAAATGTTGATGGTTTTTAGAAACTGTGAAACCATTTTTTCAATGGATATTTCTTACCAAATAATTTCACTTTGTAAAGTAACTGAACATTTGGGATTCTTAGATTTCTGCTTATAAATAAATTAATGTTGCATTAAGTGGATTAGTTGAATCTCTTCTTTTGTAATTTACTTATAAGGAAAGTGATTTTTTAAAAATAAAAGGAACTGGATGAATATGAATAATGCTTGAAAGTAAAAGCTGATATCTATGTATAGAAAAATCTTAATATCTGTGATTGAAGTATGATATAGTATGCTTTCCCACGACCTATTATATAACTGTACAGCACCATTAAAATAGGAAATTTAAGAAAGAAAACTAACATAGTTAATTGGAAATTTGTCAGTTGCAGGAGTCTTTCCTAATTTCATAGAAATGGATAGAAAGGGGTGAATCAAGCTTGGAACTAATCAGGTGCCTAAATCAGGTACATAAATCTTCCAGTGCAATCAATGGGATATGTGTAAGATAGAGAATGGAGTTCTTCTTGACATTTGTCCTCTTTTTGTATTAGATCAATACAATGTTCAGGTTTTTTTAATGCCCTAAACTGAAGATATTGAAGATTCTCATCTAATCTATAGTGCAGGATATAATCTTTTTATAAGGAGATAGTAAATTACACAAACATCCAAATTCTTACATGTTTTGCATTATAATACACACAACTAAACTTATTTTACTTACATTTGCTTCATTGGCAGCAATTTCCCAATACTTTGCTATATAAACTTTAGCAGCATTTATCTTTAGCAGAGATTGTAATATAGCAGGTTTTTACTCTGAAATGATTCTGATACACAAGATTACTTTATATCATGCACGCTATCGTTTCAGGAGTTACAAAGTTCTTGTGATTTTAAGCATATACTTAGTAGCAGGATTTGTAATCTCTTAAAAATGTTTGAAATAATAGATAAAATAGAATTGAGTATTGGTATAGAACAGGGGTTTCAAAACCCATCATGGCATTGTCATGTGATATTGCATGATAATGGCATTGTCATCATGGCATTGTCATGTAATATATCATGACTTTTTTCTCCTTCGCTAAGCCAGGCATGGTCAGGCCAGCACGTGGCGCATCCGGCATACAAGGTGTGAGCTTAGTACTCCTGGTGTAGAAGATTAATATGAGTTTGTTTGTTTGTTTCAGAACTGTCTGTAAATACAGCTGCCTTTGCTAAAAGTGCTGCTATGTTAGGGAACTCAGAAGACCATACTGCTTTATCAAGAGCTTTGTCTCAGCTTGCTGAAGTTGAAGAAAAAATAGACCAGTTGCATCAAGAACAAGCTTTTGCTGATTTCTATGTATTCTCCGAGTTACTCAGTGATTATATTCGTCTTATTGGTGCTGTAAAAGTAAGCCTACATTTGAATCTATACAAATGTTGATATATAGGTACTCCTCACTTAATGACCTTTCTTCGGTGATTGTTTGAAATATTTTGCTGAAAACAGTGATTTCAGATTGGATCTCGCATGACTATTGCAATATCACCATTTGCAAAGTTCGCAGCCAGCTTCCAACAAGCGGCAAGATTGATGAGGAATCTGGCAGGCAGTCACA
The DNA here is from genome assembly GCA_015471245.1 of Laticauda colubrina. Classification (NCBI taxonomy): domain Eukaryota; kingdom Metazoa; phylum Chordata; class Lepidosauria; order Squamata; family Elapidae; genus Laticauda; species Laticauda colubrina. The sequence goes on along the minus strand of BLBF01000004.1, from coordinate 69,526,212 downwards.
AACTCACAAAATGAGGACTACTTGTGATGCAGAATTTATATTCAATGCCATGACATTTGCCATTATATTTGATTTATATTTTGTGAACCCAAGGTAGATCTCATGTGAAAGGGGGGATAGAACTGAAATTGTCCTGGTTTCTTAATCATTATACCAAGGGGGCTCTCATACAAGTTCTTGGAACTTTTCTGAATATGGTCTTTGAAAACTAATCAGGATGAGGTCTGGTTAGTATTTTGATGGGGCAACATTAGATAATTTTATTGCAAACTAAACTGACCTGTAAAAAAAATTCCTGGAAAAATGAAAATTGCAAAAATGGAAGTTCTCATGAAGTTAAGGATACAGATAAACCTTTCTTGCCAACTGCCTCATTTATAGTGACCATTCAAGTTACAATGGTGCTGAAGAAAAGTAACTTCATGAGCAATGCTCACAGTTACGGCTTTCACAGCATCTTTCAGTCACACAATTGCCATTATAGTCAGTACATGCAGGGGTGGGATTCTACAGGTTCACACCTATTCACTAGAACCGGTTGTTAACATTCTAAGCAGTTTGGAGAAGTGCTTGTTATAAGAAATTACTGGCCTAATCCTGTAAAGAAGGCAGGAAGGAAACATTCTAGTGTTGCTTACAGAAACTGCCTCTCTGTTAACCCTTATTACATTCTTGGCAGGACTAGACTTCCTTTCTCTGGAATTTCTCTGGAGTTTTTTCCCACCTTTGCTGGTACTTTGCTTGTGTGGAGTGACCATTCCAAGTTACAGTGGCACTGAAAAAAGTGACTTTTGACCATTTTTCCCACTTACAACTGTTGCAGCATCCCCACAGTCATGAGGCCAGGCAAGGAGATGCGTGCCTCGATGTGAGTGATATTGAGTTGGCCACACCCAGCCAATAACATGACCACCAAGCCATGTCTACCCAGTCACATGACCACAAGCCACGCCACCACCTAAGCCATGCCCACAGAACCGGTTGTTAAAATTTTGAATCCCATCCCTGACCAAAATATTGTGTGTTGACTAAGCCTGAAGAAGTAATTGCAGGACAGTAACCATTAAAAAAAAAAATCACAGGAGGCATTGATCCCAGATATCATTTATATTTATATTTCTTTTTTCCCCACTCACTTCTTTTTTTCATTCTACTCATAGAGTGGAGAGATTGGACAGTAAGGGATTACAAGAGAGTAAGGAGACATATGTGGGTCATCCTGGACTCCCAGTCCCAAGCACAAGCCTTATACATTAAAAGCAACAGCTGGCAAGGTTAAAAACTTCTTTAGATTCAAGTTATTTTGTAAATGGTTAACTATAGGCATTTAAGCTAAGCATTTAATAAAAAGAGCTCTTTTTAATTAAGATGCAAAACTTTTTTCTTGAAATGTCAGATTTTGAATAAGTATACTCTCACCTTTTTTTTAACCACATTTTTTATAGGGTGTATTTGATCATCGAATGAAATGTTGGCAGAAATGGCAAGATGCTCAAGTCATGTTACAGAAAAAACGAGAGGCTGAAGCTAAACTTCAGCTTGCCAACAAACCTGACAAATTACAGCAAGCTAAAGATGAAATCAGAGAGGTAAATTTTATAATGCAGTGCCTTTTTAATTAAAAAAAACCTTTTTGTTCTTCATATTCTTCATATTCTTTGGCTTTAATGCATTTCAGATATGGTTTTAATCATCATTAATTCAATTATTAGAATAATTTCATACATTTTCTTAAATGTATATTCATATTTGTGTTTTACAAACTGAATGCCACTTTTTAAAATAAAAAGTTAAAGCATTCAAACTGAGGTAATTTATATTCTGCTATATGAAGCACTCATTTCCAAAATATAAATTTCTGACTGTCAGATTTACAATTGCACATACATATTTTTCACTTGTAAAGCATAATCTATTATCAATAGAATGTTAAAAGAGCTAGAGAGTATCATAATCATAACCTCTGCACTTTTTTCTGTCATGCTTCATCAAGGAAATCGAAGAGGTAGGAGAACATGCCTCCTGTTCTTATTTCTTATTTTGAATAAGAATTATTAATATAATTAACAAGCAAATCCACCTATACATTTTTCTTAAATACTAGTCATACTTTTTTTAACAAAGTAGCACATTGTCTTCAGTGAAGATTTTCAGTGAAGACTTTTATGAAAGTGCTCAATGATCAAGAAAGCATATACAGTATTCCAGTGGTATGATAAGGATTAAATCACTGAGAATAGATAGTGATTTTGTCTATTAACAATTTTTTAGAGTAGCATAGACTTAATAGTTAAAATGTGCATAAGGAAGGAACAGTTTACTGAAAACATTTTACATGTAATTTCATAAAATTGGCTGCTGTTTGCATTATCAGATTATTGCATGGCACAGAAAACAAACATGTCTGTAAAAATGTTTGCTGCTTTTCTAAAATGACTCAGCTACTGAAGAATTAAGGACCTATGGTGCCTAAAATTTTAATTCTGCAGAGTCAGTTCTTTATTAATACAATCCATAAATTTGATAAATAAGTAACTGCAGGCTATTTTTAAAAGTCTGACATTGAAATTTAACAGAATAACTTCTTTTTTAAATGAATTTGGATTTAAACTGCTTTTGTCATGTTTTCTGCATATTGATTTTCTTCTATATATTGTCACAGGTTTTTTTTTGAAAATTCTTCCATAATGACATTTGAGTTGGAAACTTTTAATAGTCAATTTGACATATTCACAGCAATTGCTATATTCTTTAATTGATCTTTAATTTTATGTAGAAATTCTGTTTAGTGGAAGGAGCCTTTTTAGGGATGATAGTTCTGAATGCACGACTGTCTGTTGATTCATATAAAAGTTATTCAAATAGAATGTAAGATATAGGTCTCGGACAGGGATGTCAAACTCATGGCCCACGGGTCAGATGCGTCACATGC
>BLBF01000004.1:69504230-69523270 GCA_015471245.1 Laticauda colubrina | reverse complement strand
CCCTGGTCTAGGGTATCTAACTCCAAGACTACTATAGTTTCTGTAGAGTATTTCATACTATGGGCTGAGAACAACATACATGAATGGCTGACTTAAATATTAAATGCTCCTAAATCTAAGAATAATTAATCCTTTTAAGCATATCTGGACATAGAATTTATGCTATAGGTCAACAGTCCCTAATCTTTCTGACTCTGTGGACCAGTAGTGTGGCAGAAGAGGGTTACGTATGTGCGCCCCTTGCACAAATGCACTTTTGTACACTCACCTGCCACTTGCACGACCTGGTTCCCAACAGGATGGCACTGGGCCACAGGGGTTGGAAATCCATGCTATAGGTCTATTATTATACTATTATTATAGTTGTTACTTTACAGGAAATTGAACAACATATTCTGGAACTATAATTAGAATTTAAAAATTAAAACCAAAAGAACTATTAATTTTGAAAGGGAAAGTGTTTTGAATAGTACTGCCTGGGAAAGTCTTCATATTATATTTTTGGAAGGTATGTATTGTTATCATTTTCTATAAAAAATAAAGAATAATCACAATCATTATCCCAAAGATGATAGGTACAATAGAAGATATACTTCGAATAAGAAACCTTTTAGTTTAGATTACATTGCTATTCATTGTTATATTCACTCTTTTAAAAAATTATATGTGTTTAAATTATATGCATTTTTTAACTTTTAGTGGGAAACAAAAGTTCAACAAGGAGAGAGGGATTTTGAACAAATCTCCAAAACAATACGCAAAGAAGTAGGAAGATTTGAGGCATGTATACAGGCTGTTTAAAAAATATTAAATGGATCTTAATGAAATAAACTTTTGTTCAGTGAGTAAATACCTTAATTTTCTTTTACTTTCAGAAAGAACGCGTGAAAGACTTCAAAACCGTTATAATCAAGTACTTGGAATCATTAGTGCAAACACAACAGCAGGTAAGATTATTTTCAAATAATCATAACACATTGTAGAGTTTTACTCGATGAAATGCATTAGATGTTCACATTGAAAGAATTTTGGATAGTTGTGTATGTGTGTATATGCATTTGTATATATGAAATGCTGTTTACTATTGTTATTATTGCTGTTTACTATTTTTTTTTCCTTCCCAGATGATAAAATACTGGGAAGCATTCCTACCTGAAGCCAAAGCCATTGCCTAGAAAATATGACTTTCCAATATGAAGATTCTTTGGATATTGTCCCGGTTGAATTAAATTCCACAATGAAATCACTTTAAAATCATCCAAATAAACCACTATATATTTTATGAATTTAACATGTGGCTTTTTATATACTATAGCATCTTATTAACAGCTGCATGTCCTGACCCTCTTTGGACTGTGGCATGACATTCTGCAATACTTGCGAATTGAACACGATTGTGTCTTAATATTTGCACTAAGATGTGCAATGCAAGGCCAGAACGTTATTTTTGTTCTTTACTATAAGTTCTGTCTACTTGATCTTTATGAAAGAAAATGCATTTATTAATGTTCACATACACATTCCTGTAAATAATCAAGATTTTGTGATTACAGTAATAAAGGGATGTATCTTGTGCAACATTAATCATCACCTGTGTAATTTTGTTCTTCATTAATTGATTATAAACGACAAACCCTGGTAAAGTAATTGGTATTTAGTAGTTCTATCAGTTTTATGCATATGAAAAGTATTTTAAAAATTAAACCATTGCACTTAAATGCCGTTTATTTGGCCTTAACAAAAACCTTGGATACTAAACTTTAAAACTGTTACAATTTATAAATCAATTTGTTTGGATTGTTTCAAATTGTTATCATTCTAACAAGGCTCTTTGATCCAATGAAGATTTCTGTCAGGGAATAAAACTGAAGATTCAACATGCTTCTATTTAAATTGTTATGATTTTCTAAGGAGTTTCCTGTTTTAAAATCACATTTACACAGTAAAAAAAAAAGGCAGTGCTTTTCTATAGAGTCAATTGTTCAATTGGATAACATCCAGATATCTATTTTAGATTTTTTAAGTCACTATACAATTTGGAAAATGGCATATCATTCAAAAAAATCTGTGATTATTTTCATGTTCCTGAAAGATATTTAAATTCTATGGTTGGAATTTTTGTCTCAGTGGAAACATGCATTTTGCCATCTCTACTTCCTCTGAAAAAAATATGGTGTTGGCTCTAGCTGTATGTAGCTAGCAGGTATTTTGGCAACTTTAGTTGTATTATTTCCAGGGCTGCAGTGTTTTAATTCATTCTCATGAGATAAATTTACACATGCATGTAACAATTGCTTGAATATTTTATGAATCAGTCCTAAAATGGAAATCCCACATAGAAGATAACCAAACATCCCAGTATTTCCATTTGGATGCATTTTCCTATTAATGGGTGGAGAATTTACATGCTTGTTCTATGAAAAAGTATTAAAGTAATCATTGTGTGGTTACACAACAGCTTTTTTTCCTAATGTTATTGTTTAATGGCAATAATTACCTGCATGATTTACCACTGCAATATTGCAGCAAATTTTTGCCCTTATTGAATTAACTAGTAGAATAGCCAAGGTAGGTGATGGCATTACATTGTTTGGAATGGTAAAACAATAAGGGATTACAAAGAGCTCCAAAGGGATTTCCACACATTAGAGAACTGGGTATCAAAGATGTCATTCAATGTGAGCAAGTATAAAACGATGCACATTGGTGCCAGAAAGCCTAACTATTCATGCAAACTAATAGGATCAGAGTTACACCCTCATGTAATCAAACTTGGAATTTACTACAAGATATGGGGCTGACTAGCAACTTAGCTTATTTCAAAAGTGGTTAGACCAAGTCATGGAAGACATGGAGATCAGTGGCTATTAGCCTTGATGTCAGTGTAACTGTCTCTGAAGGCTTATTGCTGGGAGACGTATGCTTCCTTGGGTAGTTGATTGGCCATTAGGAGAAAAGACTCTGAACTCAGTGAATGCAGGGGAATATTTCCATTACTCATTTATCAGAGTTTCATGTAAGTCATACTAATATACTATATAAAGGGAATCTTAAGTAAATGAATAAAATTTACTGCTTATTCATAAAGCCATCCAATATGTGGTATGTTAATGTAAAATAAGTAATCTCCATCCCACTCTGCTTTCAAGCAATTCAAAAGAAAAACTAGCACCAATTATGTGAGTATTTAATTAAATAAATGGGCTGATTTGGATTGATCTTCTATATAACTCTCATCAAACTTTGGCCCCTCATCACAGTGAAGTTTTCAATGTACATTATTTCTCACCCAAAATAAATTTGTAAAGATCTCCTTTAAAACTGGAAATAGGTGAAAACATTAGGACTTCACTAATCTAGAGTCTCAGATATCATTTGGAATCCAGATTTGAGGCAAAAACATTTTTTTCTGGAAAAATCACTTCACATTCTGTCAAAATCACTTCAAGAATACAGCATAAAATAATCCAGGAAGTAATAACTCCAGGGTAACATTTTGGAATCCGTATAGCTATTGACCTACACAAGGGTTCAGAAAAGCACTGCTAAAGTGAGACACATGAAAAAGTGTAAGATGGCTCCTAGGATAATTGATGCTTCCCTCAAATTTGCCAAAATCACTTGGGTGACTTCTATAGGAACATGATGTAGACTGGTGATTCAGTAGTGGAACTTTTCATACCATGGTCAATGTACTGAAGGGCACTAAGTAATCAAGCAGAGCAATGGATACATTAACCTCCATCCTGCTTCCACTGTAGATCATTCAAAAATGCAATCAATGCCATTTCCAGTCAAAATCCAGTTCTGAATCTTGAGTGAAAGGGCTTCATATCCATCAGCCTGAGGAGCAGCTCTCCTGAAAGTCTTTTTTTGTCCAGGATATGATCAGCACTAAGGCTGAGTCCAGTCAAGGTCTTTAAATGCCATCTCAATTTCCTTGAAAGATAAGATGTTACAAATGCACCTTCTGAATACATTTTTGAATTGGCTGAAAATGTTAGGTTTGTCTGTGGATATTAAGGTGGAAAGACCTACTATAACGCCTTGACATTTAAAATCCTGATAGTTCCGTTTTCTCCCGCAGCAGGACTGTCCTGTCTGTAGCCGCAAGAGCAGAATTTCAGACGATACACAATCCTATTTCATACGTATTCAAACGAATCATTTATATAGGAGAGAGAAAAAGGGTTGCATCTCCTTAAATAGAGAGCAATTATTCGAGTGCAAGTAAACAGAAGGCAGCAGCAAAGAATATGGGTCCAAAGAATCGAGGAGTCTGCAATTTTTAAGCATGCCAACAGCGCATCTTTTGCAATCTAACTGTCCCCGAAGTAGGAAAATTTGCGTTTTATTTTACAAACTTGCAGCCAATACTTGTAGCATTTTATTTATTTTTTTCTTCCTTCTGTTTACGTCTAGCAGCTCGCCTATCTATTAACATGACTACTGGGTGACATTTCAGATTGCGCATTCCAAAAAAGGCGTTCCCCTTCCTCAGTGCTGCCTAATGCGTCAACTTACAATTAAGCAGGGGCGGGGACACCTAAGGGCTGCCCTTACCCCACATTGCTTGCAACCGCTTTCATGAAAGTATGAATAATGCCTGTGGCCGAAACTATCGCAACCTCCAGCAGGAGCAAAGATACCATTTCCCCTGGCGCACAAGGACGCCCTCCCTATCACCCAAGACCAGGAGAGCTGGGAGTAGCGAAGGCCCCCTCTCCTGCCCCTCCTCCTCCTCCTCCTTCTTCCCAGTCCATCTTGCACCAGGAATCACGTGGAGGAAGAGCGGAGACTGGTGTTCCCATAGAGATAGGACCCAAAAAAAAAAAAAAAAAAAAAAGGTTGCCTTTGCCAGTCACGTGATTTGCACTGGCCCACGGCTCCTTCCGCCAGGCTTTGCGCTGCCTGGGGGACGTAGGAGGGCTCCCCCCCCCCTCCCCTTGCCTACCCTTTTCGCGAATGCCCCTCCTCCTCCCCCCCACCCACCGTGGCGAATCTGTCCCGGGGCTGCGCTCGCGCACCGACCGTACCATGGAGATTTTTATTCCTTCGTTCCGCTATGAGGAGAGCGAATTGGAAAGGGGCTACACGGTGAGTGGTGGGCAAAGCGAAGGAGCGAGTGGACTCTCTTCCCCCCTCCCTTCCCCGCGCTGCCCTCCCCCGCCTTCCCCCTGCAGAGGATGGGATGGTACAGCTCGGGGCTGGGCGCTTGCTTGCTTGCTTGCTTGCTTTCTCTCTCCCGGAGGATCGCGCGCAGACGGTGCCCCTGAACAGAAGAGCTTTGCAGGGCTGGTTCGTTGGGCTAAGGCGCCAGGTCGCCGACAAGAAGGCGAAAGAGTTTAGTGCGAAATGTATTTTGCAGGATCCAATCGGGATCGGTCACCGGGACCGGTCTTCGGCTTTGAAGCTTGACGTGCTTGGGGACTCCTGCTGGAGCCCATCCTCAGGGAACTTCTCTCGAGCCAAGAGTGTGTGCGCTTTGGACCAGGGGTCTCCAACCGTGGCAACTTTAAGCCTGGAGGACTTCTGGCTGGGGGATTCTGGGAGTTGAAGTCCTCCAGGCTTAAAGTTGCCACAGTTCTGGAGACCCCTGCTTGGGACTCTTTTGTGTGTGGTACTCATTAGGGTGCCTGGTGGTGTGTTGTACAATGAAGAAGTCGCACACGACCCGGCACCATTTAAATAGCACACGCTAAAGAGACCAAAGTGCACACGCTGCTAGACAGAGGGTCTCTGAGGATGGGTTACAGCACCAGTCTGATAAAACCTATAAACTCAGATAAAACCTCGACTCAGATCGGATCCTACAACATGATCCTGGGACACATATATTCGACTTTATTCATAAACATATTTAGAGTATGGTGTAAATCTAGTGAATGGTTGGGTTGCCATTTCAACTCGTCATTCTATAACATTGCTAACCTAGCTACCTGAAGACCTAAGGACATTCTAAATGGGCTCTGATGGAATTTTTACTCTTGATTAAAAAATTCCGGGTCTTAGGACAATTTATCTTCGAGCGTGTGTGAAATGTTCCCAAGAGATCCATAACGCCACACAAAAGGCAGCGGGTACCAAAGCAGATACCAATTGTATTTATGAAAAAAAAAAAAAAACACTTTTCCCCTTGTCTGGAGTCCTCCAAAGTGCACTAATTGAAGTGTGGCCTGATATTTTTGCCCTTGCTCCACACAGTGGAGTGCATGTGTCTGTTTTAAAGTTGTAGCTCTTTCTCTTAAGTGAAGAAGCACTGATTTTTGTCAGAGTAAAACATTTAGGGTTACTTAACCAGTAGCCTAATTATTAAATGCTGTTGTCCAACATTAGTTCCTGCCAAATGTCCAACTAACATACTAATTCTGCTGTGTGGTTCCTCATAAATCACGAGTTAAATATAGATGGAAACTGTTTTATTATCCCATATTGACCAAAACTAGAATTAACTTCCATTCTTCACTTCTCTCTGCAACATGTGAACTAATGCTAGAGACAAGCTGTTGAATCTGACTTTGAATGGGGGGAGGGGGTTTGTCTCACGCATTCATAAAGAATATGAATTAAGTCTTATCTATAATTCAAACAAGATAGAGGTGTCACTTATGAGGAACCTGCAATAAGAACTGAGTCTGGATGGGGTGCTAACTCTTAAAAAATCAAATTTCCTTTTGGATGCTTCTGGATTCTGTTTTACATTTGGGGACTTGTCTGAAGGTGGAAGTGCCTTTACCTGATTTAAGGCAATGATACATAGAATGCAGATGAATTAGATCTGCCTCTGCCTTAGTTAAGTTAAACTGGATTGGTGCAGTACACATTACTTGGGGTTTCTATTTGGAAAATATAGTTGGTCTAAAAGAATGCTAATGGGCAAATGTTTGAGATGGAACCATAACGTACAACTCCATTCATTACTGTGGCTCCTTCTCTAGTTCGCTTTGCCTGACTTAGGGCACAATTCAAAGTTACAGTACAGGCAATCCTTGACTTACAACGGTTCATTTAGTGATCATTTAAAGTTACAACGGAACTGAAAAAAGAAATTTATGATTATTTTTCACATTTAAAACTGTTGCAATATCCCATGGTCACATGATCATAATTCAAAATCTTGATAACTGATTCACATTTCTGATGTCCCAGGGTCAAGTGGTCAGTTTGTGCAACTTTCTGACAAGCAAAGTCAATGGTTGTGTTGCTAACTTAACTGCATTGATTCACTTAACATCTGTGGCAAGACAAGTCATAAAATGGCTTAAAAAATTCACTTAAGAAGTATTTCACTTAGCAACAAAAATGTTGCGCTCAATTGTGGTCATAAGTTGAGGACTACCTCCAGTTACCTTGAATCTTCTAGGATAGCTTGAGATCTTTTCATATTATGCTCCCTAACATTTATTTATTACAGTATTCTCTACCCTAAAATCTGATGAAAAGTCTGTTCTCTTGGCAGAGGCAGGAGTGATGAAGACAATAGAAAGAGGTACTCAGTGGCTACATTTAAACTTTGGACCTCTGTGCCTCAGGAAGCCACACCAGAACTTTCTCTAGTAGTCTTTCATTGGTTGGTTAAGAACTTTTATTTTTAAGATTACCAGATCTAGGCTAGAAAACTGCAGGTGGCCTGGAAAAGCCAGAGATTTTGTACTTTTCAACTGCCATCTCCAGTCATAGACTTGGTAACCCTATTATTTAGGAAAACATTTGTTTTTCAAATAAGTGTAAATTTCATTTGATGTTTACATTTCCTCTGTATTTGTCTGCTTTATAGGAAAATTTTACTGCACTAGTTTTCTTCATTTTGCATGAGTTTCAGTTTTTGTAAGTCTTCATGATAGAAGGATAGCATAAATTTTCATGAAAACAAAATAACATTAACTAGCCTTTTCTTTATTATCTGATTTTTGGGAGTGATAGACATTTCTGGGAGTGATAGATTTGAGTTCCCAAATAGAGGACTTGTCAGAACTAATTTCTCTGAGTAGAAACTAACTTTACAGGAAAATCACAGTTAAATATTTTCCAAATTTAGTAACATGCTGAGTTATGGCCCAAAGTCACCCAACTGTCTTGCATGTCTAAGGCAGAACTAGAACTTACAGACTCCTGGTTGCTGGCTAGCCTGATGCCTTTTAAAGTCTTCAACCAATTCATACTATTATTGATTTATCAGTCTATCATTGTTTTATAATGAGAGTTCACCCAACATTTAAAAGCAATATGCAGTATATGTATAAGATTTGAGTGCACTACTTTCTATCATTTTTATTGAACAAAACAAGCACTAATTTTGGGCATTTTCAGTATCATTATAGCAATATAATTTTATAGAGAAGTGGTTTTGGTGCCTTTTCAGTTGACAGTGTGATTCTATTCAGACTTTCTAAGGATATTAGATATCTATTGTATATGGAAAGATTGCTCAGTGATATATTTTATTCAAAACATGCTAGTCAACATTTAAACTTTTTACTAACACTTTAAATTGATGAGTGGATCTCCAAACTATTGATTTCTCTGTTTAAAAATGCAACAGTTGTTCATAATTTGGTAGTGAATAACCTTTAAATGTAGACATTTTATGAACATATCTTTGGGGAACAATTTAACTTTAAAATGACACCCATGAGCACTTGTTATCATTTAAGTATGATTCTTTTGCCAATGATAGAAAAGCAAATACTAGTTAGATTTTTAATATTCATTCCAGTATGAGGAAACCACCTGAATAAATTAATTTGTGCTTGATTCATATTGATTAAAATGTTAACAGGTATGTTATAGGTCAAGGTGACATATGTTTAAGTAGATCAAAGTGCAAAGGGCACATTTGACAGACAGGCTTCGAGTGTTCTTAATTACGGTTCCCCCCATCCTACTAGCTTTTAATTGCCTTCATGTAATGCTGTCTTAAAACACTTTTTAAAAAGATAAGTTTACCCATCCTTAGTCTTACTCTTGCCACTTGTCTTGTCTCATAAAGATAGGTTAATTATGCTTAATTATAAAGTAAGTGTAGCTCTTCACAGTCTAATGGAACATAATGTACAAATTAATAACAAAATATCTTTAAAAGTATGTGGAATGTGTTTTTATTCTTTTGTAGCACTCTTCTACATTATTAATATCGAAGTGGTACATAATATACAGTAAATTATTATCTCTCTTTTAATTTTGAAATGTTTGGTGTAGTTCATTAAGTTCTTTTGTGAATGAAGCAATACATGGAATGGTGTTAAAAAAATACTCTACCAATGATATTTGGCTTATTTTAAAATTTTTAGTTAGCAAAACTGTACTTAAATTGTATACCTTGAAGACTACAATTATTAATACCAATTATTTTATTAACAGCGTAGTCATTGAGGTTAAAAAAACTTGTTCTAAACAAATTAACTATCTGTTATTGTTTAAAAAAATAAATGTTTGTTTCAAATGCAAAATAATCCAGCAGTGCTTATATGCAGTTTTTTAGGCTGTCCTAAGGAAAACATATCAACTTAGAAAAATGCATGAAAATAGATGTATTGAGTGAATGTGCATGAACATGCATGTATAAATCACACAAGCACCACATACTATACATGCACACACACAAAGAGAGCGGGGGGAGAATGGGAGGGAATTGAAGGTTTTCCTGTCCCAAAATGAAGGTCTATTTTGGGACCTGAAAAAAAATCCAATATTTACTTTTAATTCTGCAGTAGATTTTCACACTGCACAGATATACTTTACTGCTTTAAATGTTGGACCTCCCCATATAGTTGACATAGGTAATTTCTTGAAAATATGCAGTTATCTTTAAATAAAATTTCCAGTATGAAACATTAATTATTTCTGTTTAGCTGTTTTGATAATAAAAGTATTATTTAAAAATATAGTTTAAAAGCCATGTAGACAAATATTCATATGCTGTAATGGTACTTCAGACTGGAGGAAAATGAAATCCAATGTCTCCTTATCATTGCATTCATAATTTCAAAATAAGGAGCTTGATTATGTGGTGAAATAATAAGATAGTTGTAAGCATATATTGATGAGGAAAATTGCTTTCATAACATGTAAACAAATTTCACTTCAGTTGACTTGGTTTCTTCTTTCTTCTTGCATTCAAATGGGTTTTCTTAGGTTTCTGTGATTGAGAAATACATTAAAATGAGTAGAATCTACTTTTAATGGTGTTTAAGATCTCAATATATTTATTTTAGTGCTAATGTTATTACTTTAGTAATGTAACCTATGTGTGCTTTACGTAGTATCCAAATATCTTCTAATACTGTTAGATGCTGTTATGTCTTACTTGTAACTCATGGTATCTATTTTCATGTTATACTACCTATTATATTCATGAATATATTCATGAAAATTTCAAACAATGATCAATTGATTGATATTTCTTTTCCAGTACATTGTTTTACAATAAGTTTAGAGCAGTTTTTCCAAATAGTAACAGGTATATTTAAGTTTTTAGATTGAAGCTATTTAACAGTAACAATAACAGAGTTGTAAGGGACCTTGGAGGTCATCTAGTCCAACCCCTTCTCTTGCAGGAAACATTTACTATTACTGATAAATGGTTGTCCAGTTACTTCTTAAAAGCCTACAGTGATGACCATTTTTGCTGCTCTTCTATTAATTCTTTCCAAAGTCTCCCTATTTTTTTATTGAAATAATACCAGACAAAAGCAGAGTCAGTACTGTACAGGCAGGAAAGAGACCAGATAGCTCAAAGGTCGATCCTCATAAAAATGCATAGCAAGGCAAAAAAAACGATAGCAATGGCATTAATGCTTCTCATATTACTCACAGTTCTGTAAGTTTCCTGTTTTTTTTCTACTTATTTTTGAATAATTTTTTTTTTTTAAAAGATTCTGTGTATTGTCAGAATAAGTACCATACATGACAAGTTAGCAAAACTGTGGTCTGCTATTAACAAATGAAGCCAACAGAATTAGTGATGATTCAGTCCCATGTTCAATTCAGTGGAGAACTTATATGAATTACAGTATTAAAAGGAATAGGTGGAACAGTAAGGTCAGTTTCTACAGAAGAACATAGCCTCCATTTATATTACCATTTATTCTTTTTATATGAAAGGAAAGTTTTGTCCAAATCTGAACTGGAAAGTTGTGCAAAACTTTCATAATGGGTCAGAGAATGTTTATTTGGTAGGCTTAATTTAGGCCAATAATGATTAAACTGCATCTCTTGGTGCCACTGAGATAGTACAAGATAGCAAAGAATTGGAATTAGATTTAGAATTCTTTATTGGCCAAGTGTAATTAGACACACAAGGATTTTGTCTCCGGTGCATAAGCTCTTAGTGTACATATAACAATTGTGATAGATCATTATCATAATCACTGTAAAAACACATTCATCATAAAGCATTAGATACAACACTTAGTGATAGTCATGGATACTAAATAAGCAATCAACATAAATTATACTAAGATACTAAGTAAGCAATATAAATGATAAAAGTCTTAATTATATAATATATAATTATATATAATTATAGTCATAAGGAGATAGGGAATAGGGAAGATGACAATAATGATGGTAATACTGTCTTTCTAGGTAGTTTGACAGTGTTATGGGAATAAGTTGTTTAGCAGAGTGATGGCATGGGGAAAAACTGTTCTTGTGTCTAGTTGGTCTGGTGTGCCCTGTAGAGTCATTTTGAGGGTAGAAGTTGAAACAGTTTCTGTCCAGGATGCAAGGGGTCTGTAGATATTTTCACAGCCCTCTTTCTGGCTCATGCAGTATACAGGTCCTCAATGGAAGGCATAATGTTTGCTGTTTTTTCTACAATTCTGAAGACCTGGCTCACTTGGCTGATTCAATTAGAATGACTTAGATGCTCTCTGTCCAAAGTATTTTTAAAATCAAGGGCCTCAAGTCCTCAACTTATGATCGGTCATTTAATGGCCATTTGAAGTTATGACTGATCCTCCCACATTGTAGTTGTCATACATACATCTTCCACTCTCATGGGGTGTACATTGCACTTTGCACTTTGGCAACCAGCTCATCTTTATAGCCATTTGTAGCAACCTGCAATCACAGGACTATAATCTGTGACACATTTTGCCACTTTCCAGCATTTACTTCCAGTATTTACTTCCAGTTCAAAAAAAACAACAACACACACCTCAGGGAGAGCATTGATTTGCTTAACCATGGTATTCATCCATCATAAAGAAAGTAAAATAAATTGGATTTCATTATGTGATGCTTTGACTGCAACACCTTATGACTGTAATTCCAAGCTCAATTATGGTCATTTTGAGGATTGCCTGTATGTTAAGGAAATAAGCTTTCTACGTTTTAAAAGTTGAAAGCTGTAGAAGTGTTCATGAACCTCAGGCTGTTATTTCATTCCATCTGCCTCAGTTGCTACAGTGAAGCTAAAATCATTTTTAGTTCTGTAAATGGTGAATTCAAATTATTATTGAGTGAACATTAAAGCAAATAATTTAGAAACTTGCCCTAACTTTTCACTTTTGCTTTTTGTATGTTTCAAGAGAAAATATTGGACATAATAAACTGAAAAAATTTTAGATTTAATTTTTTTAGTTACAAGGACAAGCAGGAGCTTTTTCTCATCCTGAAAAAAACATCAGCTTCATTTAGCAGCAGAATATTTAATTGAAAACATTGGCTGGTATTTCATCTGTAATAAATTTATGTTAAAGCAATACAAAACACTTTGTTAGAAGCACTATAATGTGTTTAATATCTTCATGGTAGTAATTTCAAAAACAGTAGATGACCTTGCCTAGAAAGGATGCTCTGTGTTATTTCATTCAATTCAATTTAGATTCTGCCTGAATTCAAACTAATTATAAATGGTGAAAATTTTGTACACATTGGTGGCATAAACTTCTGTAGCAACTCCTCCACTTGAAAAATAATTTCATAGGACATTCTTAACTATATCTGTTTTCTACAGAAGATCTTAATGTATGTAAGATCACCTGTTATACTGGCAATTGTAGTGCTAAATGAACACATTTGTTTTTCATAAGCTTTTGATCCGGGATGCTAATTCTGTTAATATTATATTGATTTATATTTTCTAGTCTCTGTAACAAATGCAGTAGATTAACTTTTTCATGTAACTTAGATTTTTTTTTGCAAGTATTTTTTATACAGCATTTTTCTGCTGCCTTCAAGGAACAATAATTTTGTAAAACCGAATAATTCCAAATCTTAGATGTAAAATAGTACTTTTGTGTAAAAATGAATCTCGGTCGAAATTAAAACATAAGTCCTCAAGACAGATAATGATGACGTATAAATAATTCATATAGCTTACTTTTTCATGATCAAGTAATATACAGATGTTTTCAAAACTATTTGCAAAACATAAAAAATATTTCAGGGTACACTACTTCAATTCTTTGGAATTTGGCCTCAAAACTAAGGTGTGATTAATCATGCAATCTAAATACCACACTTACCTTTTAAACTGACCCAACAGAGATAACACTGAGGAATGGAGTCGGGGGGAATAGAACATACAAGCAAAATAAACAGATCATTGTTAGTTCTACATTCATTCAGCTAGTTGCTCATAGGCAACTATGAGTTGAAAAACTGTTTCAAATAGTGAAACAGTTCCATTTACAGAAGTGGGAAAAGAATCCAGGTATGATATGTAAGATAGAATTAAAAAGCATTAGACTTCACATATTGTGTATCCTTGCATATCAGTACATACATTTGCCTTGATATGAATAAAGACTTGTATTTTATAATAAACTAAATCTTTCAAAATATTGATTTAGGTTTAAAATATTAAAAGAATAATTTTCTTTATATAGGCTGAATGCGTTGTAAGTAAAGTTAGACTCTTTGATGGGACCAAAAAATAAACAATTACTGGCAAACATAAAATTGAATGAGAAATATTTCATATAAAACTTGTCATGGAATCTTTGAGTTGAGTGAAATAGTAAACATTTTTACCACTTGGTTGTAGGCAAAAGAACAAACCAAACTTTCATTATCTTCTGGTTGCATTGGTATTACAGTTCTCATAATTCTGAGAGTTGTAATCTTAACATACCTGTAATGTACTAGAGGTAAATCAGAAATAGATTATAAAGCAAAAAATAGAAATAAATAGAATTTCTGTTTGAAAACAGGAAAAATAAGGTTATTGAGTTTGCTTTGACTTTTCCTATTACTCTGAATGCAGGAATTATTGGAAAGTTACTTTAAATTCTGTGTTAATAATTTCAGTATTGTCTATCATGCCTTTGGAGATCATTGTTTGTTCCTGGAAATGTTTCACAAGTGTTCAGTAAACAGATTACTGGTTTCATAAGAACAACTGACAGCAAACAGAAGATTCTCAACCTTTTTAAATTACTTGTAATCTGAATTGTCAAAATTGGCTGGTTTAAAAGGGGAACTCTACTAAAATAATCTCCAGATAGCTTTATCTGTTGGAGGCTGTGAACTCAATGCCCTGTTTCTAAAATATCACTTTTTTCCAGTTTACTAGATAGCTGAATAACCTTCTTAAGTGAAGAGCTCATGAACCCACTTCCATGAATATTTCTATCTCAGCTCTTCTTCCTAGGTCACCAGTTACTTTTGCTTATAGAAGTAGAAAATAGATCCAAAAAAAATGGCTAGTCTCTTGGCCTTCGTTTTATTTATCAAATCAGAAAAGAACAATGTTTTGCTATCCTGTGGTCAAAATAAGAGGCGACCTTGCTTGTTCACAAGTGTTCAAATTCTAGAGATAAGAAGAATAAAATAATAGGGTACAATGGAAAGAGTGCAGTGTAATTATTTTTGGCTTGTCAAGGGACGCCCTTTCAGGCCCCAAGTGATTCAAATCTGTACAATTCTCTAAGCTCAGCCTGGCCAGCATCTCAGAAATCTCGCCCCATTTCTTCGACAGTGCTGAAATTGCATCAGTTTGTCATGCACCGAGCATGCCAACTCTATACAATATCATTTGCTTGCAAATCGGCCTGGCCCCAAAGCTCTGATACACATTCTTTGGTATCTGACTCTTGGCCTGTGATTTGTCATGTCTCTAGTACTATCAGTTTGAGGTAATTTTAATAGGTTCTGATGGTTTGCTTCTGGGAATAAAGAATGCATATAGCTTGCTTTACTTTGGGCCTCTTACTGTGTTGTGCAACCAAGGCATCATGATGGTGGTACTTATTTAAATAATTGCAAAGGAAATGAAACTGTTATATGTGTACTTTTGCATCAACAAATGCAATGTCAGCTGTGACAAATATTGAGAAATTTCAAGACTTATTATTCCCATTTCTGAAATTCAGCATTCCTTTTAAATAGTTTTGTCATTTTCTGCTGTAATGTAGTAATATGACATAGTTTCTACTTATTAAAAAGGGAAACACTTATTAGAAACATATGAGTTTAGTTACATTTCATTTTTTTCTGATTAACTATCTACATTGTGATCTTGAAGAGTTTGCTTGTTTTTTTAAATACAGTTATATAAAAGAAGTTCCATAAACCTCAATGTAAATTTTCTCTCGAAATGTATAGAATTCTGCTATTAATATTAACTGATCAAAAGATTTTCAGACATCTTGACCAAAATATATATTTAATATCTTATTATAGATGATATCCCACTGTCATTTAAGCATCTTAAACAATCAGTTATTTAATAGTTGGTAAATAAATGTTATTGTCTAGAAAAGTGGCGTGTGGCTACCTTAGCAAAATAATTCAGCTATGTTATGAAATAAATGCCATATTTTACTCTTCTTTTGACACCATAAAATGAGATTGTTTTACTGTTGACATCTCTGATCTTTGCATCATTTTTAACTGACTCTCTTAATTGATTACTTCTATGATATCAGAGCCTGTAGCATAGCTCTCTAAAATACTGCTGACATTAATCGATTACCATAAAGGTGTTAATGTTTGCTATTTCATCTAAGAAACATTCAAAATTATAGATAAAAGCTGTCAGAGAAGAAAACTCATCATATTTTGAATTACTGTTGATTGATCAAGAAGTGTTTTAGGGATGTGTTTATGAATTTTTGGGGAAGCAACTAATCATTGAATTTTGAATTGGTGTGGATTTTAATATTTTAATTGTAGCTTTCTTTTTTTAAAAAAATGCTTTCTTTTAACATTTAATCTCTATGGAGTTTTCACAAAAAGATTACTAAATTTCTTTTTACTGGACTTTGGAACTATTTGCTTTGGAGTACCTTTTCTTTAAAGTATTTTTCCTATACAAACATGTACACAGCTAAATTCAGACTAGTGCAGACTTTATGTAAGAAAATGTTGTATTTAGACATAATATAGGAATGTTTTATTTTTAAGATTTTGCTTGGGAAATGCAAGAAATATATTGAACTTTTAAGAATTAAAGGGATAATTCAGCTTCTGAAATTACCCTGCCCCATTATTCCTAAACATATTACTGTATCTACAGGAGTATTGGGACTAGAGAAGGCTCCATGTTGTATCTGCCTGCCATGTAGAAGTTAAAAGATGAGACTTCTATCAGAATTTTTAAAAATGGCCAGTTAATTCAGAATCACACATGTGATTTGCTGCATAGAAATTCAAACCTAGACACTTTTAAAAGCTCAGTCACAATATATATTAACACATTGCCATCGGATTCCAAGATATGTAACCAATGCTCCAAAATTAAAAATTGCTGGAATTGTGCAAGGTTAGAGTCTTCTTAGACTGGGATGCCTAGGACTCCAAAATGTTACAAACCTGAAAGATAATCCCTCAACCATCTTTCTGAGATAATTGAAATAATTGCATCCCAAGTGATGTCAGTATACAAGATCTGTCTCCAAGTCAGTAGGATGTTGGTAATAGTAGAGCTTGCAAGGTAATCTCTAGCTTGGATATTGTAATTTATCCTCTTACTTAAGGGAAATTGGGTTTTGATTGTGTTTGTGGCCAAAATCTCCCAAGACAGATAAGACCTTTTTTTTTTACCCTTAGCAGAGAATGCTAAATATTGCTTGGCTATGACTGAAGATGTAAGCTAGTCTACAGCTTTGTCTTTTTAAAAAGGCTTATGTGAAAGCCTTGATTGACCAAAGTCTTAATGGGTAGCAGAGTTCAGTCATCTAGTTATGACTATAGCATATTGAAGCTTGTGATTTGCAATGCAAGAGAAATAAATAATAAAGAACATGAAATAAATGTGGTGGGATAGATTTATTAAATGTTTGTGAAACTAAAAGAAAGGGGAAGTTGGTAATAGATACTGAATGAAAATTGTCTGATCTTGTAAAATGAAGCTGATAAATGCATGTTAGGAAGTGAAAATGTAGGTTAATTATTTATCAGACAGGCAAAATGCATGCCAGGAAAAATATATATCATTCCTTAAGATTTGGCTATATCACCTAGGGAATTTCCTTTTGTGTTGTTGTATATTTTAATTTTTTATGATATTTTGTTTCAGATAAAGACTTTTTATTTTTATAATGATTGCTTTTTATATATTTGTTTTTTTATTAATTGTGATACACCACCTAGAATTGCTTTCTGTGAGATCAGTGGCATATAAATGAGATAAATGAATAAAACTATTCTGTTCATGACAAATTTGTATCAATGGGAGCAATATGAGAGGCTACAACAAAATGTTTGGGGCTATTCAGAGACCAAAGAATGAATAAGAATGATACTATCTGGTGAAAAATCACCAAACACATCAAAGAGATGCTTGTTTTTGAATAAATGGGTTTAACATATAATACCCATGCATGCAAAATAGATGTATTATTATAATTGAGTTGTTTATTTACTATGAAGAAATGAGAGAATTGGTGAGGAATAAAAGGGTGATAAAAAGTTCTGAATGTGTTAAGCATGTTCAGTCAAGAGTAGAATCATGTGTTATAGACTGAGAACCCAAAATTTGACAGCAAATGTTATATAGATCATATGATGCATTATGAGTATAAATCTGAAAATCAGTATATCAAATAAAAAGCAAGTAGTGTTCAGCAAAGAAAATACTTCTGTGTAAAAGATTTTTTTAAAAATGAGCAAGTAGCTAAATTTGTATACCTTGATAGAACACTTAATAAACTTCAGAAACAAAGATATTTTAAGATTGCAAATGTTGGTGTTGTATACAGTCCGTTGTAAGAAATAATTTTTGTCAAAAATATTTGGCTGTGTATCAAGGCATATTTCTGCCCTCTTTGTTATGCATTTTATATAAGAAGTATAAAAAATAAATTGGATATGAAATTGGATAAAGTATGTGTGGTAAAGCAGTAAAACTAACTGATTAAAATATAGTTTGATATAAAGTAAATATTGCTTTCTTTGTTTCTTTCCTTTTTCCTTTTTGTTTCATACCATTAATTTACATGACCTATTATTTCTTATTTCATTTATGTATTCATGTAGTTGCCCAATTTGCAGTGGTAACTCTTTCAGATCTAATGGGACAAGCTGATACAATTGGAGACAAACAGCCCAACAGATTACTCATGCCTGTGTTCTAGAGGGTTTTATGGGTAATAAGAGGAATCTTGAATTGTATCCAGAACTCTATAGGATGACGGTGTTGCTCAGAAAGTAATTAAGTGAGTGTATTGTGATGTGCCCCTAAGTACCCATGCTATTATACAACCAATTGCATTTTAATTAGATCTTCAAGGGCAGCTCCATGTAAAACTCATTACTGCAGCCAAGCAGATCTATCATTTAGTGATAGATAACATGAGAGTTGGTTCTCTAAAAAATTATTAATCAATATAATTATCAACTACATCTACATTTGTACTGGAATGAATATATATGTTTTTTTAAGTTTTCGCGGGTACTTACATGTATGCTGTTCAGCTTCCTTCGGGTATTATCCCACATCATTGTAGTTGTGCTTTTAAAGTTGTAGCAACGCTTCGGCAGAATCTCATCTGCCATCATCAGGCTTCTGTATTGAATTCGTCTGTATCGTCTCAATACAACTACAATGACGTGGGATAATACCCGAAGGAAGCTGAACAGCGCATATATAT
>BLBF01000004.1:69467270-69479230 GCA_015471245.1 Laticauda colubrina | reverse complement strand
GCTGGTTGGTATTTATTTTTGATGATTTCAAGAGTTTCTTTTATTGGGACTTGAGTGAATAGTGAAACCACGTCGAAACTTACAAGCAGATCTTCTTGTTCTACGTGTAGATCTTTGATCATTTCTAAGAAGTGGTATGAGTTTTTTACATATGAAGCTGCGGTTTCAGCATGGGGCTGTAGTTGTTTTGCTAAGTATTTAGCTAGGTTTTGTAATGGTGCTCCTATGGAGCTGACTATGGGTCTGAGAGGTATGCCTTCGTTGTGTATTTTTGGGAGGCCGTATAATTTGGGGCATCTAGAAGATTTTTCTCTTGGGATGATCGTCTGTTGGATTTCTTTGCTTATGTGGCTGGTTATAATTTTCTTCTTGGTTGATTTTTCTAGATATGTGGTTGGGTCTGTATTTATAGGTTTGTATGTGGAGTCTTGGAGTAGGTCTGTCAGTTTTGTTTCATAGTCTTTTCTGTCCATTACTACTGTGGCATTTCCTTTGTCTGCTGGGAGTATTATGATATTATTATCATTTTTCAGGGTTTGTAACGCTCTGAATTCATCTTTTTGCAAATTATTTTTTGGTGGTTTCGTTGTTCATAAGATGTGAGTAACCTGGTGTCTTATTCTGTCAGCTTCATCTGTATTTAATTTGGTTAGGCTGGATTCTACTGCACATATGATGGATTCTGTTGGGATTTTTTTGGGTGCTATATATATATAAACTGCACATAGGAGCAATAACAAGAACAATTATAATAATAATATAATTATTACAATTATAATAATCATTAATAATAATAAATTATCTGACAGTAT
Source organism: Laticauda colubrina (assembly GCA_015471245.1). Taxonomy (NCBI): domain Eukaryota; kingdom Metazoa; phylum Chordata; class Lepidosauria; order Squamata; family Elapidae; genus Laticauda; species Laticauda colubrina. The sequence goes on along the minus strand of BLBF01000004.1, from coordinate 69,478,418 downwards.
AATATTTTAATTTTCAAAGGGGAGGCAATAAGAACATTGTCAGGGCAACCGTTCTTGACTCAGATCAGACCCTGGGCGTGCCAACCACCTTCTATATATTTTATGTACAAATTACTGTAATTCTAATTCTTAATTAAAATGGCAGATGGTTGCACCTCTCAGGCTTCGTCCTTGAAGGCAAAAGCCAAATCTAAACACAAACACAAGCAGATCAAAGGGAATTCTAAAGCCTCAGAAAGGGACGCTTTAAGGCGCCATAAGGCCTTACAAAAGCAAATAGACAAGTGCACTCGGGAGGCACGCAATGTATCACAGGGCCTCCCCTCTTCCAGCCCGTCCAGTTCTTCACACCGTCCTCCTCCCCTAGATCTCTTCCTATCATCCAGGCGCAGCTTGCCTCCCCAACAACAACAGATCCAAGTGCCTGGGACACCAACCAGAAGGACTCCCAAAGCCACATTCACTCCAACAGCTGCTGGCCTTCGTCAAGGTGATAATCTCATTGAGGAGGTTCCAGAAAGGATGAAAGCCTAGATGGAACTGGCTATTCACCAGGGGATTGCAGCCTGGCTTCAACACGCTGTCGTGTCCAGACATTACCCTGTAGTCACCAACCAAGAGTCTCAATCACTGAGGTCATTGACCAGGTCGGAGGAGCACCAGACCCAGGTACATTTACAGGGGGAAAACCCCCTCCAAGGGCCAGAGGAGGAGGAGGAGGAGGAGGAGGAAATGGTTCAAATCATTCAAATGAATGAGTCTGAATTGGGATCAATGCATGGTAGTGAGCCCCTGTCAGAGGCAGACCCCTTAGAAGGGGAGGTGTCTGAGGATGAAGGTCTTATTCCTGACCAGCCTGCTTTTACAGGCTTATTCCGGTCACAACTCTTGTTTCAGGCAAAAAACATTGCACGCCTAAACAAGACAAAAATCTGACACACTTAACACTTCAGGGGAGGGGCCAGATGACCTGATTTTCAACCAACCAGAAGTTGAAGCAGAGGTGATTCCAGTTCCACCCATGTTTTCGGACCTGGTTCAGAAGCAGTGGGCCTCTACAGCGGTGTACACATTCCCAACTGGATATGACGGGAAATATTTCAATTTGGACCCCAATTTTTCAAATTTATTGAGTACCCCCAAGGTAGATGAACCTATAGTGGGGTTAGCGTCCCCCTCTATTCCCAATGATGCACTGGAGGCTTTAAAGCCGGAAGAAAAATGGGCCGAACAAGCCCTATGCAAAGCTCATCAGTCTGACGCATGGTCTATCAGATCAGCCAGGGCTGCCTCCTTCTTCACGCGGTTGTCTCTTAGATGGCTTCATATTTTGAAGCAACACATTCCTACTTCCAACCTCAAGGATACCGCCAAATTTACTGCTGCAGCTGAATTCTCAGCCAAAGCTACTTATCATGCAGTCAGATTTTCAGCAAGGACCATTACCTCACATGTCACAGCACATCGCTTTCTATGGTTAAGACACTGGCAGGCCAACTTCAAACACAAATCCAAGCTGGCCTAATCCCCCATTGTGGGAGACAGATTGCTTGGTCCTTCCCTGGATCCACTGCTGATTGAAACCACAACAAGAAGAAAATTCTCCCTTCCCTTTTTCGGAAGTCAGACCCTAGAAACCCCCAGTCCTTTCAGAGGGGATCCTTTTGATCCTTTTATCAGGGATCCTTCTCTTCCAGATACCAGAGACCCCCAGCATTCAGACCAGGACTATCTAGCAGCCAGATAGGTCAGACTCAGTGGACAGGAGTCGAAGGGGTGGGCAATCCAAAAGACCTTTTTGAGGAGCAGGAAACAGGCCCTTTCTATGACCAAGATAACTCCCGGGACCCAATCCCTATTGGCAGATGCCTTAAATTATTCGCTGACCAATGGGACTCTTCTACGTCTTATTCTTGGGTCAGAGATATGGTTAGATTCGGCCTCGCGCTGGAGTTTCAATCCACTCCCCCAGATTCCTTCATGTCATGTTCTCCTTCCAGGGACCTGATTAAGCGTAATCTCATGGATTCCGCTATCCAACATCTTCTGGATATACGAGCCATCCAACCAGTAGCTACCAATCAACGAGGGCGAGGTTTTTATCAACATCTTTTTGTTGTGCCTAAGAGTTCGGGGGGGGGTGGAGAGCAATATTAGACTTGAAACGTCTCAACCGTTTCTTAGTATATCGCAAGTTTAAAATGCATACCCTCCAATCAATATTACTGGGCATCAGGAAAGGGGATGTCCTCACATCCATTGATCTGACGGAGGCGAACCTGCATATTGCTATTCAGCCTTCCCACTATAAATTTATGAGATTCTGTTACAATAACCACCATTTGGAATATGTGGCCCTTCCTTTCGGACTAACTTCTACCCCCAGGACTTTCACGAAGGTCCTCGCAGCACTAGTTGCCCAACTCAGGAACATTCCAGTATGCCTCCAGTGTTATCTTGATGATATCTTGATTTTATCTCCTTCCACTAATCAAGCAGTCAAGGACACTCAGAACACATTGCAATCCCTACAAGAGCATGTTTTCTTAATAAAATGGAAGAAGAGTCACTTAACACCATTGACTCAGATAATCCATTTGGGGCGATCATAGATACGGTAGAAGACAAGGTTTATCTGTCACCAGATAGATTAAATAGCATCCAAAAATTAGTTAAGGAGATCAGGTTTCTTAAGAGGGTGTCCCTAATTGACTTATAAAAATTGTTAGGCAAAATGATCTCATGTATTTCTATTATTCCTTGGGCCCGCCTCCACACTAGATCCCTCTAGTGGTTCCTGCTACCGTACCAGCACTCCAGCCAAACTCCAAATACAAAGTCAGGGTTCCACCAAAGGTTCTCATTTCTCTCCTCTGGTGGTCCAAACCAGTTATCAACAGAGGCTGTCTCTTCAAGGAGCCACAAAGGCTCACCATCACCACAGATGCCAGTCTGTTTGGATGGGAGCTCACGTCCAGTCGCTCACAACCCAAGGCTGATGGTCCGACATAGAATAGTCGTGCAGCATAAACTGGCTGGAGCTTCGCGCAGTACACCTGGCTCTCCGCAACTTCCTTCCCCAGGTACGTGGTCAGCACATACTGATTCTGACAATGTAACAGCCAAAGCTCACATAAACAAACAGGGGGGCACACAATCGAAACAGCTGATGCGGGATGCGGAGCACCTGTGCCGCTGGGTGGAGAACAACCTACTTACCATCAGAGCAGAACACATCTCGGGTCTGTCCAATACACAGGCAGACTGACTAAGCAGGGCCACCATAGATCAGTCTGAGTGGCGCCTCCATCCCTTCCTGTTTCAAGAAGCGGCACGGACATTTGGTCAGCCGGTGGTGGACCTGTTTGCTTCCCCTCTCAACACTCAGCTCCCAAGATTTTTTTCCAGGTATCCATCGCAAGGGGTGGAGAACTTCAACTCGCTCCCATGTCATTGGCCCCCAGGACTCCTATATGCATTCCCTCTGCTTCCACTGGTTCTCCAGGTCATACAGAAATTACTTAGATGAGAGGGTGGAACTACTTCTAGGAGCGCCTTACTGGCCCATACAGCCATGGTTTGCAGACCTCCGCAGTCTCTCGGTATCACCCCTTGGAGAATCCCGTCAGATAGAATCTCATTAATTCAGGGGCCCCTTCAACATCCAGACCCTCAATGGTTACAATTGACCATCTGGAGATTGAGCGGAGTGGTTTGAAAAGCGAAAAGCTCTCAAACAGAGTTATTGCCACTATCCTAGCCGCCAGACGCCCCTCAACAATACGCATCTACAATGCCACATGGTCCATTTTCTGTAAATGGTGTACCAAGTTTCAAATTGATCCTACTTCTTCTGTGGCTCAGATCCTAGAGTTTTTACAAGAGGGAGTTGATAAGAGGTTGTCAACTAATACGTTGAAAAGGCAGGTGGCGGCTTTGACATCAGTTATCACTAAGTTCTCTTTACCATCATCCACGCATACGGTCCTTCCTGCGTGGAGCCACCAATTTACGTCCTTCAACGGTGCACCATTATCCCATCCGGGACCTTAACAAGATCCTTGTCGCACTCACTAAGGGCCTTTTCAAAACTTTGAAAATGTCAAGCCTCCAATTTCTGATGTACAAAGTAGTTTTCTTTGTAGCGATCACCTCTGCTCGTTGTATCTCGGAGATCGCAGCCTTGTCTATCAGACAAGATCTCTGTGTGTTCCATGCTGATTGGGTGGTCCTTCGTCCTGATACCCAAAATCAATTCGACCTTTCATAGGGCGCAAGAACTTATCCTTCCAAATTTTTGCCCCAGACCATCACAAGGGATTGAAAGACAATGGCATAGGCTGGATGTGAGGCATGCGCTGCAAATTTATATCAATCGATAGCAGCTTTCAGGAAATCAGAGGCTTTATTTGTGTCTTTTCAGCCCAACACTCAGGGTTACAAGGTCTCACCGTCTATGATAGGCAGTTGATTACGGGCTGCAATAGCAAAAACTTATCAGGCTCAATCCCTGCAGGTGCCTAGGGGCATAACAGCTCATTCAACAAATAGCGCCGCAACATCGGCAGCATGGGCCACACAGGCACTGATAACTGAAATTTGTCAAGCAGCGACTTGGGCTTCCCCATCGTCATTCATTAGACATTATAAAATTGATGTGTTTGCCTCCACTGAGGCTTCCTTTGGCAGAAGAGTTCTGCAATGGGTACACAAGGACCAGGAGGAGATTCCAAACCAGATGGGGTCCCTCCCATAGGACAGTCAGGCTTGATATGTCCCACTACTGGATGCTCTGAACAGCTCATAGGAGAAAGGACGTTGGTACTTATCTGACATGCCCATTCTCTTTGAGCTGTGAAGAGCATCCAGCCCCACTCTTTTCCATCTGGTGGGGTCCTGTTTCGGCCAATAAATGTTTAGGGCATGAGGATGAGGGCATTTATTTCTCTCATCTTCGCCAAAACTGGGAAACATTGAAGAGGAGTCACGTGGAGGAGGAGGAGCATTCCACAAATCAAGCTCAGCCTATGAATGCAGAGACTGAAGCACTTCTCACTACTGGATGCTCTTCACAGCTCAAAGAGAATGAGCATGTCAGGTAAGTACCAACGCCCTTTTTCCAACACTGTATCTGGAGCAAGATAACTGTTGATGGACAGTGTTGCAAAACTTTGAAGTAATTTAAAAATCTACCTCAAGGGAAAAACTTTAAAATGTGAAAACATATACTATCCTAGTTTATTGAAATTTATTTGATTTTTCCAATCTGTGTTGAAGAAAGCTTTTTCAAAAATTGTGTTAAGGTTATGTTATTGTAGATTATGTAATCTACAATAATGTATTGTCGATATGCAGTGTAGATGTGTAGAGGAAGGCTGCAATACAGTAGCGTTCCTCTTCCTCGTCCTTTAAATTTTCATGTTACATCATGAAATCATTACTTTTCAAAGATCTCCCAGTTTCAAAAACAATTAATCTCAAAGGTAAGGTATCATGTGGATATAAAGAGCTGCTTTATATTAACAAGGAGATGCATAAATTACTTGTCTAGTTCTTTGAATCCCATGTAAATAAATACCATACATTGCCACTAATAACCCAACTGTCCACTTGAAGATACCCCAAAATTAAAGGCCTCATTCAAAGCACTGCATAGTAGTATCTATTCATGGTTTTCTTTTTCACCAACAGCAAGCACTCTACCCCATAAAATAGCTCAGACAAAGAAAAATGGAAGTTTCAGAAGCAGCTCTGAACTTAGAATTATTTTGTAAAATGTCTGATTATGAGGAAGATGATGATGGAGAATTTGATTTTAAACATTCCTGGCACTTTGGTGGTTTACTTCTTATTAAGACTTCAGAGATACAAACCAGTAGCTCAGTAATTGCTTTCTTGAATCTGCCTTTAATAATTACATTTAGTAAAGCTGTATTGAAAATTAGAAAGGCAGAGACTAATGGAAAACTAGATTTTTCACTGAATTAGAAAGCAAGACAATCCATATATTGACAACATTTCAAGTTGAAACAGATCAGGAAAACTGTTTTGGACTGTCCACACAAAGAGTCAAATACAGGCCTGATATGCAGTGGCATCTACATTTTAGACCAACAGAGAAACTATACAAGATTTCATGTAAATTGCTGTCTTGAAAAGCTAATACAATTCCAATTTGAATGAAGTCATTTAAATCTTTGTGAGGTGGGGATTATTGCAGGATTTTCTGTTTGATATGTCACAAAACAAAGAATTGTGTTAATGAAATGACTGTGTCTTTAAATTAGAAATGAAAAATTAGATATTCAAAATTAAGGAGAGGCATGGGATAAAGAATTAAAATGCTATGTATAAATCAATGGAATACCATTTGGGCATCTATGTCATTTTTCTGATTAATTCAAAGAATATTGTTTTATATGATAAAAAAGCAATCATATTTGTGATACATTTTTAAATGTTCAGTTGACTGAATTTCATGTTTAATGAATAAAAGTTTATAATAATAATTCCTTTTCTGGATAAAAGTTGTTTCACATATTAATGTTTTGAACTTTCATTGATATTTAGGGTACTTGTGTTGTTTTCCATGATATGCCAACAGTTTGGAAACTATTATGAAGACAATAAAAATGGATATTGCAAGCACTGATAGTTACAAAAAATTAATACTACAGAGTTAGATGGACATACTCGTTTATGGTGGTCTGAAAAATACATATTTCTTTGTATATTTGAATAAGCATTTTGCTACTGTTGTTTGGAAGATCCTCTTAGAATAGGTTAAATGTTTAATTCTTTAATTTATGTTTTTCTCTTTCCCTTTTATTGATGTTTCATTAAAAAAAACTTACACAGTAAAAAACAATTAAGTAATATACATTAATTACTATTAAGTAAATGCTTAAAGTGGCATATAATTTTAAAAATATTTGTCAATGTAGCTTGTCACATTATAAAATCTGTACTTAGTATTACGTAGTATATATTATATTTAATCGTGTAGTAATAAAATGCAGTCACTCTGCCTCCCCCCCCCCCCGCCCAAAAAAACTCTCTTTGGGTTGAATTAAAATGAGATGGGGACAAATACATGTCTTTAGTTTAAGCAGGGCAAATTCCTCAATATGTATCATTTTCTTTTTTTTTCTTCCAAAATAGTACCTAAATTACAGAATTGAAATTGGAGGACATTTCAGAACATCTGGTCTTGAAGTGACTATCTGTGAGAAACAGAAACAGTTGAGAATGAATATTTAGCTGCTTGAATGATAATTAGAACAGGTGGACAAGTAAGGCAAAATGTATCAATATTATCATGTTTCTCACATATCTCCTACTTCATTGAATCCAACAATATTTTTCATATTTCTGTTATATTTGGCAGTATGTATTTGTTTATGGTACAAAACGGTGGTATCCTTTTTTATTGTACCATAATTAAGTTCAATTTACTTAAAAAGGCTTGCTTGCTTCTAATTACTTAGCTACATTCTGCTATGTTTCTTCAATTGTTATTATATAAAATGTGTTGGGCTAGAGCCCTGTTAAAATCTCCATGAGAAATTTTGGTCTAAAGGGAATTGTTTGTGATGTTTGGCAATGGATACAGGTGGCCAATAAAAATGCAGATTAATTTCATTAGTATTCAGCCAAGATGTAGTAAAGTTGAGTAAAATTCATTTGCAAACAATTAATTGCTTAGTACACTGGGTACACCTCTACTGATAACTTATTTTTGTTATTTTTATTTGAGTTTGAAATAGAAAATATGTTTTTAGTTTTTAAACATTTCAGTATTGTATATACAGTACATTTCAGTACTGTATATGGAACACAAATATACAAATGTGATCTTCTCCTTCTCCTTTCTCCTCCTCCTCCTCCTCCTGCACCTCCACCTCCCTTGGCCTTAACTCCAAATAAGAGTTTAAAAATTGGGGATGTTGTTTTGTACTAGAGTATTGGGAGATAGATTGCTTTTCAAATTTTCTATTGTTTATAGTGTATTTATTATAATACTTTGTAGTGCATTTATTACAGTGGATAATCAGACAATGATTTATTGTGTTCAATATTCACTTTAAATGAAGACATCTGTTAAATATATTTATCAAGACCTATAAAAAACTTTGCTATAATTTCTCACAAATATTTTTTCAAATAGGACTTTAATAGGTCTCAGTATTTCTTCTCCATCTTTTGATAGTTATGAGATAAAATGTCATAACTATGTCCTATTTTAGGCACATTAATCTGAGAAAACTCTCTGTTCTTCATTTATATGAATTAAATGGGTAATTATTTTCCCTATCAACTATGGTTCTATGTAGGAGAAAATTGTTGAGAACTGAATGCACTTTTATTGTGGTGAAAGAGAAAGAACATTCATTTGACTGCCAAACAGTTATAAATATAATCTGTTCTATCTGCTGCATTTATGAAGTATACCTTTAAAAGCAGAATGTATTGTAATTGAAGTTCTATATTCCTTGCTAAAAGAGCCAAATTATATAATGGGTTAAATATGTGCATACCCATCATGAATGCTCCATCCTTCAACTTTAAGATTACATATATTAATGGAGAGAGAAATGAATGCGGTTTGAAAGATATATTTGTATGTGTTTGTTGTTAATAGATTTTCTTTGCCATGCCACAAGCTGTGATTTTTCTTGGGAATAAAAGTTATAAAAAGCAGATTTAAAGAAAAGAAAAAAATAGCTTTGGTATAGTGGGAAAATATTTCATTCCTCCCCAACATACTGCTTAAATTGAAAATAACACAAGAAACATATAAATTATAAAATGGCTTCTTTAAATTTTGGCTTATTGCGTTTTGAGAACTTAACCAAATGTAGTTTATTCTGTAAGAACTTTGATGTATTGTGTGAACCAAATCTCTGTAGTCCTGATTCTCAAGTTACTATTTTAAATGAGGCTGCATATTATATTCATACAGTAACTTTTTTTGTTCAAAAATTGTAAAATGGAAGTGGTTATGGGTCATTCTTAGTCTTTATGCATTGCTATATTGACAATGTATTTTTTTCAGATATGATAGCGAATGTGCAAGGAACAAACCAATTTTCAAAGTAGATCAGAAAATGGATGAATATCAAAAACAAATAAATAATCATGAATGATATTTCTTAGCGTGGCATTTTCTTCCACCTCTCATATCATTTTTAAAGAACTAAGTAGTACTTTATAAAATTCACTGAAATTGCAATCAATTATTTTATCATTTTGAGAAATAGTTGCTGCAACTTGTACTTCAACAGCAATCTATAATGTTGTGTTTATGAAATTGTGTATACTTGTTCAAAAGTAGAACCATTTTCTTTTGGTACAGATCTTCCAAATACATAATTTCATTTGCAAAGATCTCAGCACAATGTGACTTGATTACAACTGCTGGATCTTATTTTTTCAAGGTCCAGGTAATTGAACATGCTTTGGTTTGATGTCTTTATTTAACATTTGGCCAAGTCTAAAACTCTTGAAGTATGTACCATGTTTTTCCAACAATACGGCCTCCACCAATAGGAAGACCCAGCATGATTTCTAGGCATGAGGTGAAATTAAGCCCCATCCCCAAAATTTAGGCCTATTTAAATCATGCGTTTCCCCACCATTTCTCACATCATTCGTTAGAACTACACGAGGTGAAGAGAAATGGGTGGGGGAAGGGTGGGGGGATGGGGAGAAAACTTGCCTTTAGGAGTGCCCTGCAGGTAGCCAAGGATAGAATACCCCGATAGCTGATAGAAGCTCCCCAAAGAGTCCCCAGCCGCTTGAGGGCATGGCGTGGCTACCCGTGTCCCCTCACCTTTAGGGCAGTCTCTTTCAGGCGATGGAAGCTTCCCAAGTGCAGTCACCAGCCACTTTGATCGTCCAGTAGAAGTGGCCTCGGGGCGAGCGCACACACACATACTCCCCTCGCCATGAGGCCGCTTCTTTTGGCAGATGAAAGCTGCCTTGAAGGCAGAGTCCCCAGCTACTTCGGGGTGAGGCGGGGCTGCCCATGTCCCCTGGCCTTTAGACAGTTTTTTTCAGGCGATGGAAGCTCCCCAAATGCAGTCACCAGCCACTTTGATAGGCCGGTAGAAGCGTCCTCGGGGCAAGTGTACACACACACACACACACACACTCCCCTCACCATGAGGCCACTTCTTTTGGCAGATGAAAGCTGCCTTGAAGGCAGAGTCCCCAGATGCTTCAGGGCATGGCGTGGCTGCACATGTCCCCTCACCTTTAGGCAGCCTCTTTTGGGTGATGGAAGCTCCCCAAATGCAGTCACCAGCCACTTCGACTGGGCGGTAGAAGCAGCCTCGGGGTTAGCGCACACACACACACTTCCCTCACTGCCAGGCTGCTTCTACCGGCCGATTGAAGTGGCTGGTGACTGCATTTTGGGAGCTTCCATTGCCCGAAAGAGACTGCCAAAAGTCGAGGGGACATGAGCAACCACGCCTCGCCCTGAAGTGGCTGGGGATTCTGCCTTCAAGGCAGCTTTCATCTGCCAATAGAAGCGGCCTCGTGGTGAAGGGAGTGTGTGTGTGTGTGTGTGTGTGCGCGCTCACCCCGAGGCTATCGCCCGATCAAAGTGGCTGGTGACTGCATTTGGGAAGCTTCCATCACCCAAAAGAGACTGCCTAAAGGCGAGGGGACATAGACAGCCACGCCTCACCCCAAAGCGGCTGGGGACTCTACCTTCAAGGGAGCTTTTGTCTGCCGAAAGAAGTGGCCTCGTGGCAAGGGGAGTGTGTGTTTGTGTGCGCTTGCCCCGAGTTCTCTTCTACCGGCCGATCGAAGTGGCTGGTGACTGCACTTGGAGAGCTTCCATCGCCCAAAAGAGATTGCCTAAAGGCGAGGGAACATGGACAGCCACGCCTCGCACCGAAGCAGCTGGGGACTCTGCCTTCAAGGGAGCTTTTGTCTGCCGATAGAAGCGGCCTCGTGGCAAGGGAAGTGTGTGTGTGTTTATGTGTGCGCTTCCATCACCCAAAAGAGACTGCCTAAAGGTGAGGGGACATGGGCAACCACACCATGCCCTGAAGCAGCTGGGGACTCTGCCTTCGAGGATAGAAGATAGATGGATAGATAGATAGATAGATAGATAGATAGATAGATAGATAGATAGAT
>BLBF01000004.1:69434537-69467260 GCA_015471245.1 Laticauda colubrina | reverse complement strand
GATAGATAGATAGATAGATAGATAGATAGATAGATAGATAGATAGATAGATAGATAGATAGATAGATAGTTGGCTGATAGAAGCGGCCTTGCGGTGAGGTACATGCGTATGGGCCGCTCTAGGTGGGGGAGGAAATTAAGTCACCCCCGAAAAGACGGCCTAGCCCTTTTTTCAGGGGTCAAAAAAAAAAATAAGGCCCGGCCTTATTTTTTGAGAAACACTGTAGTTTTCAGTATGACCAGTATTTTAAGATACCCTAAAGCTAATTTTAATTGTTCTTAGCAAGCATACCACAATTCTGAAGAATTATAATAATAAAATTGCAATAAAGGTGTATTGTCTGTTGAAGAACAAACTCTATTGTTGCTAAGTTAAAAAGAGAAACAATGTTCATATATCACACTTGTTTTACTGCTAGGTTTTTAAAGAAACCACAATTGACTCAATTTATACAACATACTAAGTTATAATTATAGTAAACTAATTATTATTACTAGATTCACATAACACCAAAGCCAAATAAACTACATTATGACTTTATATAGTATATGAAGTCTAAAAGCTGAATGCAATTAGTTTAGAGTTTTGAAAAGTAAAATATCCCAGATACAGAGTTCAGTAGCATATAGGTAATAGTAGTGTGTTTAAGGCATATCTTTTCAAGAAAACAACCCCAACATACAGAAACTTCAGACCACACATACAATACGGACATCCAAAATTATCTTCCAACCTAAAAAATGTTCATGAACTTTGATCATTGATCCTGAATGTTAATAAAGAATTTTTCATCTCCATTCTCCCCCCCAAAAGTTGATTATATCTTACTCCCTTGATTCAAAAGCCATACCTATATAAAGAAAATCAGCCTTCTCTAGATTGAGCTTCTATTTACTAGGTAATGATTTAATGCCACCTATTTACCACTATACTACCTGGATAACTTTATTGTTCCAGTTCACTCATAATTACTAAGTTGTGCTTGTTATAATGTGTTTTATATCTGGATTCATCAATAATGTTAAATTATAAATGTTGATTTACAAATTGGGTTGGATTCATATAATACACCATGCTATAATCAAATCATACTACAGCCTATTGCATTGTGTAAATTTGCTAATTTGCTAGAAATATGAAATGGTTTAGAGGCAAAATAAAGTTGAAAATTTTCACATAAGTGCATTTCACCAAAATTCATTCTTTTAAAAATGCTTGAAATTTATATTCTTTCTACTATTGTTCTCTATCTCATTATTGAAATTGTGTTCAAAATATTAGTCATGCAGAACAAGGATCAAATCCACAAATGATGGAGGTAACCTTCAGGGAAGTTTGAACAAGCTTGAATGCATTCCAAGTAACATTGCAGGTTATTTTGCTGTCAATCTCTCAGCTTGATTCCATTGCCAAGTAAATGCCTAGATATCTGTAACAAAGTTACATAGTTCTCTTTTATGGAAAATTTCCTGACATTATTCTACAAATTCATTTTTTTTAAAAAAAAGTATGCTTAACACAGTTTTAGACTTAGAAATCTCATGCGTCTATTAATAGAATAGAATAGAACACAATGCAATACAATACAATATAACACAATACAATACAATATCTTTATTGTCATTGCATTCTACAAATACAATGAAATTTGAAAGCTACTCCAGCACAGTGCCTCAAACACCACATCACAATCACACTAGAGTATTTTAACAACAACAACAATAATAATAACAACAACAACAATAATAACCTAGTCTAAAACCTATCTAAAACATATAGTAAATTAGATAGTTTAGTTTAGTAAAGTTTAGTATAGTTTAGTATAGTTTAAACTATATGTTTAGTTTAACATATAGTAAATTAGATTACTATTAGATATAGTAATTTAAAAATGCCACTTTATACATAGGACTACATCACAAATTGTCTTGTTTCAAGACAGTTATTGCCTTGGAAAAGAAACTGTTTCTCAGTCTATTACTCCTCATTTTAAGATACCTATAACGTCTCCCTGATGGTAACAGTTCAAAATATGAATAACCAGGATGAGAACGCTCTGTAGAGATTTTTAGTGCTCTAGAGAGGAGTCTGGTCTTCACAATCTCTTCTAAAGAAGAAAGCAACTGATGATTTTTTTGTGCTGTGTTTATAACTCTCTGGAGCATCTTTTATCCACTACAGAGCATCCAGCATACCACACCATTACACAGTATGACAAAATGCTCTTGATGGTAAAAAGTAACCAGCAATTTCTCACCCAGACCATTCTTTTTCAGCAGCCTCAGAAAGTGCAGGCACCGTTGGGCCGCCTTTGCAGTGGCCATAGTGTGGACCGACCAAGTAAGGTTGTCAGAAATATGAGTTCCTAGAAATTTAAAACTATGAATTCTATCCACACAATCTCCTTTTATATATAGTGGGAGAGGTTCTGCTATGCATCTATAATCAATTCTCTGGTCTTTGATGTTCAGGATGAGGTTATGACTCTTACACCACAAGACCAGTTTGAGAACCTCTGACCTATAGGGCGTCTCGCCTTCTTCTGATATGAGTCCCACCAACGTGGTGTCATCTGCAAATTTTATTATAGTTAGTGGGACAAGAGGGAGTGCAGTCGTAGGTGTAGAGTGAATACAACAGCACACAATCCTGTGGAGCACACAAACCTGTGGAGAGCCAGTGCTGAGAACAAGAGTGGAGGAAAAATAGCTGCCATTATTGTTATTATATTATTATTATATTATTCACTGTCTCGATCTATTTTTCTTTTTTTGGGGGGAAGGTAAGAATATTTACTCATTGTAAATAGATTGTCTTATTATGCAATTTTGATCTTCGTTTCACTAGGTTGTGTTTTCATGAGCAATGAGATATTTCTTGTCACCTGCCCTAAAGATTTGACCTAGTGACCTGGAAATCAAGAAAATGTCATGTTAGTGGCTACTAATTAGCGTATCTACAGAGTTGCTTCATCTGGCCTTTCAACCTTGTACAGACAGCATCCAAAGCTGTCATACTCATCATGCTAAGAAAACAAGTCAGCATCGCATTTTTTTAAAGTAGTTTAAACACAAAAAAAGGTCCAGCTGAGACTAAACATGAGTATATAGGTTAGGGCAGAAATTAACCTATGATGTAATATTTGTATTTATATTTCATGCAGTAAAGATACAAAAAAATAGAGTAGCCTGCAGGACACCTATCACTATATGTTGTGAATGTACCGTGTATAATACATGAATCAAAAAAAACTCCACAAATGTTTCTCACTTATTTTTCACTTTAAAATAAAGTTCCATCACCGTAATTGCCTGTGGGATAAAATATTCAGTTGCAAATGCAGATAATGTCTAGGAATAAGAGTAGGGAGTAAAATAGACTTTTTAGGCACAAGACATTTTAATCCTTAGATGGATTTAAAGAAACACTTGGTTAAAGGCATCAGAGTGCTCATTAATCAATTTTGCATCCTGGTACCTCCCGAGTGTTGTGGGGTTTTAGAGGTAGAAAAGATTGGCTACAGTAATTAAAGCAAAGAAATTGATCACAAAACAAACATATCAGGAAATACATAAAAGTAATCTTTTATTTTCACAGGTCTTTAAGATAGAAGTACTAATGAATGGAAGAAAGCATTTTGTTGAAAAAAGATACAGTGAATTCCATGCTCTCCATAAAAAAGTAAGTATAGTGTGTAAATTATTCAAGTAATACTGTCTGTAGCCAATTTCCATTCATTACCAAGTAATGACTGCACTTGATTTCTGAATATGATAAGGAAGCTTATACTTTACCTACATTACTGTCTACTTTTTAAAAATTAAAGGTAAGTAGTAGATGGTAGATAGGTAGGGTGCAGAAATACCCTTTCTGGACAGAGAAAGTAAGGTATTCCATTCTCTTCTGATCAAGCATGGGATACTACTCTTTTTATATAGCAGCCCACCAACCCAGATAAAATTAAGTTCAGGCCCTCACCCAAAGGTGGGTGATGGGCTAAACTTAGGCACAGGAATAAAAATAACAAGCAAATAAAAATAAAAATTACATTAAATGGAAATTGGTAATTCCCTCTATCCAGTCTTTTTGAGGGAAAATCAAGTGATAGAAAGATTATCCACCTTTTTTTCCAGAGGGAAAGACTAGGTAGGGGTGTGAGTTACCCCCAGGTACCATACCACTTTTCCAAACTCTACTAGGTAGAGGTATTGATCTTCAGCAAGCCACTTGAAGCTTTATCCTCTAGCCAGCCTGACAAGCTGAAATTTTCCAGAAATTGCTTTACAAAGTGGAATTTGCAGCAAAACACTGTGGCTTAGTTGTACTTCATTTTAATCCTTTTTTTTTTTTCTTCACCAACCATTGTTTTATGCTGATTGATCAAATCCAGGTTTTCTAGGCTTTATGGAAGTTCTTCCCATTTTATTTCTGCTTATCTAATTTGGCTTGTTGCTAATTCCCTTTTTTGAACTGTGTTTTATCCTAACCTGAGGGAAAATTCACACTGCCTGCTTGCCCTGATGCTTTTCCCTATATTACAATGTTCTTTTGCAGCTGAGGCAGCTTAAAAGTTTTACATACCAGAAGAGGTGTTTTCCCTAATATCCCATAGTCAAAATTATGTATCCAGCAAATGCAGGGCATGCTGATGTGTCTAAAGACCCTGTCACACTGGCCGACGGATGCAAAACGTTTGTAAAAAGGACACAGCGGACGAGAAAAATGTTCCATCTGTTGTTATCTGCTCTTAAAAGGGGCAAAAATTTGCGTAACCAGAGCGGACAACACGGAAAGGAACGGACGGGGGGAGGATGCAGGGCGGATGGAAAGCGGATGGTCCATGGAAGCCTAGCAGATGGAAGCGAATGAGAGCAGATGGCACATCCGCAAGGCTTCCGGGGGAGCACAGCAAAGCGGACGCGGAACGGAAAGAGCGGATGCAGAGCGGATGCTGAGCGGATGAAGCGGATGCACAGCAGATGAAGCGGATGCAGAGCGGAAGCCTAGCAGATGCCTAGTGGATGCCTAGGGTTCACTGCACATGCGGGGAGGATGCATTGTGTCAGCCCCACGGATATAAAGGGAAGCAGCTCCCAAGCAGGTCAACATTCAGAGGAAAGACGTGCTTCCAGACACATCAACTGCCTTGCCAGCCTGCCCTGCCTGCATGCCTGCCTGCCAGCCTTGCTACCTGCCTTCCGGCAAGCCTGCCTGCCAGCCTCCCTGCCAGCCTTGCTGTCTGCCTGCCTGCCAGCCTCCCTGCCAGCCTTGCTGTCTGCCTTCCTGCCTGCCAACCTGGCTGCCAGCCTTCCTCCAGCCTGCCTGCCAGCCTTGCTGCCAGCCTTGCTGCCTGCCTTCCTGCCAGCCTTGCTGCCAGCCTGCCTGCCTGCCTGCCAGCCTTGCTGCCAGCCAGCAACCCCACAACCATGGGGAAGAAGAGAAAGCCTCAGCCATCTGCTGCCAGCCATGGCAAGAGGGACAGGGCCACCCTCCCACCCCCTGGCCCTCACTCTGCTTCTGCTGGGGCTTCTGTAGCACGGGCTCGCTCTTCTGGGGCTGGGGCTTCTGCTGCTTCTGCTTCTGGAGGAGCTGATGATGATGCTTATGGCGGTGGTGCTTCTGCTGGTGCTTACTCTACTGATGCTGCTTCTGGCGGTGGTGCTTCTGCTGATGCTGCTTCTGGAGGAGCTGCTGATGCTGCTTCTGGCGATGGTGCTTCTGCTGGTGCTTACTCTGCTGAAGCTGCTCCTCGTCCTGCTGGTCCTGCTCATCCTGCTCGTCCTGCTGGTCCTGCTCGTCCTGCTTGTGCTCCTAGTCTTGCTTGTCCTGATGGTCCTGCTCGTGCTCCTGGACTTGATCGTCCTGCTCGTGCTCCTGGTCCTGCTCGTGCTCCTGGTCCTGCTGGCACTGCTGGTGCTTACTCTGCTGCTGCTGATCCTGGTCCTGCTGGTGCTGCTGCTGCTGCTGCTGCTGCTGATCCTGCTGGTGCTGCTGGTGGTGTGGAGGAACAGCCCCTACAACCTGGAAGCCCCTCTGATGAGGGCCCATGTGGTCCTGCCAAAGGGAGGAAGAGGCATATGCGAGAACGGGAGAGGAGGCAATACTCCATCGAGGAGGAACATGAGGATGAGGTGCTGGAGTGGCTGAGAGAGAATAACTATCTATGGCGGAAGGGACACAGGCTCTATAGGGACACCAAAAGGAAGCAGGCTGCTTGGACAGAGAAGGCGGAGAGCCTGGGCTACACTTGGCTGGTGGAAGCACATGCACACCTGGTACGGGAAGCTGCCCCTCAAGAAATCTGGCCAGGCTGCGGTCAAGCTGACGGACAGAGAGACCTATGTGATGGCCAAGTGCAGCTTCCTGGAGGGTGAGATCCGCCACTGAGGAGCAGCCCCTCTCACAACCCTCTCTCTCCGGCAGCCTGCTGAGAGCCAGTCCTCTTCCGGCAGAGAGTCAGCTCCTGTCTCCAGGCAGGTGTCTGTGGAGCGTGCCACGACGGAGAACCCGTGGACAGCTGTTCTAACTGTGGCGGAGCACGTGGAGGACTCCCTGGCGCAGTGGGAGAAAGGAGACGGCACTTCCACCACAGTCCTACCCGCATCCACCCCCAGCTCCACCACCACAAAAAGGCAGAGAGCCAGACAGGAGGGTCAGAGCCACACTGTCCTGCTGGAGATAAGAGACACCAACAGGAGCAGCATAGATATCCTCTCTCAGCTGGTCCACACCGACTCCTCATCCTCCAACCGCAAGCCCTTCCTCACCTATGTCAACCAGACCCTCAAGGAAATGGCGGATCCACAGTACCAGCTGGTGAAGGACCGGATCACCGATCTGCTTCACAACCCTCCAGATCCAGATGAACCTGCTCCCACCCAGTCCAGGTCTGCTCCTCCACCCCAGGTGATGTCATTGCCCTTCCAAGGCTTTCCACAGGCTCTCACCGACCAGGGCTACGGCTACCAGGAGGTCCAGCAGCACAGGCAGCAGCCCTTCCCAGTCCAGGCACAGACTCATCGGACGCCACCATTGCCACCGGTTCCACTGATGCCACCGATGCCACCCACGCCACTGATGCCACCAATGCCACTGATGCCACCCATGCCACCGATGCCACCGACGCCAGTCCTCACCCAGCTGCAGACCAGACAGCCCCACTACACTGCTCCTTCCTCCACCCCACAGCCAAGCCCGGCCTCAGTACATCTGTCGTCGGTACTGAGGCTGACACCACACGGCATGGAGGAAGGAGCTCTCAACATCACGGGTCTGAGCCAGCTGTCTGAGAGCTTCCTCAACACACCGTCCCCTGTTGTCCTCTCCGGGCCAGGCACCCCAGTGGCGCTTCAGATCAGCACTCCAGAAGCACCCACCTCCACAGCACCTGGACCCTTCACCCCTGAGACTGGGCATACCTCTGAGTGACAGAGAAGAGTGCCAGAGACTGGGTGGCTACCTGTAGACTTTATTTGGACACTGGAGTTGGGTCATTTTTCTTTTACAGCTTGTTATTAATAAAGATTATCTTTGCTTCACACACTTGCTTCATTTATTTTTTTCAATAAAGTCTTGGTGGAAACTTTTAGAAATGGTTTAAGCCTTTGCATGCTTGTGGGATGGGTAAGGATAGCAGTGGGGTGGGCAGGGATACCTTTGGGATGGGTAATAGCTGTGGGATGGGCAGGGATACCTGTGGGATGGGTTAGGATATCTGTGGGATGGGTTAAGATAGCTGTGGGATGGGTTGAGATAGTTGTGGGGATAGATGAACCTCCAATGCAAGCATAGTGGGACTGTATGGTCCACCCTCCCAGGTGCCATACCTATGGCCCTTCATTATCAATATTAATGTAATCATTGATCCACACATGTCAACATAAACACAACTCTTTTTTAAATGCCCTGTTCATTGTAGGCCCACCCAAAATACATGGCCCAATCTCATCAGTGTGATGAGACAGGCTGAAGGAAGCATCCATTAATCATCTATCATCCTGTCTTGACACTCCCCTGCTCCAGCTGGGGAGTTGCACCAGTGTTTCAGGAGGTTGCGCTGCTTCTTCCCTTCACGTGAGGCTCTGTTGGGGCCTTGCACATCCTCAGTGTCTATCAGGTTTTGTCCTTGCCTCCATTCCCCAGGCTCCATGTCCCCATTGCCTTGTTGGATGTCCACGAGCCTGTTCTGCAAGACTGGGTAGCGGGTGCGCATGAGGTTGTGCAGGATGCAACAAGCTTCCACGATCCTCCTCACGGTCTGCATGGTCGATTCTGGGCGATTCTGCATGGTGGTGAGAAGTACCTGGAACCTGTTGGCCAGGATGCCAAAGGCGTTCTCCACCACCCGCCTTGCCCTGGACAGCCTGTAGTTGAAGATCCTCTCTTCATGGGTGAGGCATCTGGAAGTGTAGGGCTTCATGAGGTAGGTTATGAGGGAGAAGGCGTCATGCCCCACGATGAAGTAGGGCACATCTTGCGTGTCGTTGGGCAGGGGGTCTGGATCTGGGAAGCCCATGATGAGGTTGCATTCCAGCCCCTCCTTGAGGTCACTGGCGTTTTATACCTGGGCATCTGAAGCTGGCCCGTTGCCTGAAGCATCGATGTACATGAACTTGTAGTCAGCATCGACCATGGCGAAGAGGACGATGCTGAAGAAGCTCTTGTCGTTGAAATAAGTGGACTTCGACTTGGCTGGTGCTTTGCAGGCCACGTGCTTGCCATCTATGGCTCCAACGGTGTGGGGGAAGTTCCACCTCTGATACCACTGCTCTGCAACTTTCTTCCATCCTTCTTCAGTGGAGGGGCACTGGAGGAGCTCCTCCAGGTATTCTTCGATGATGGCCTGCACCACTTCTCTGACCACAATGCTGATGGTGTTGTGTGGCACCCTCCAACTGTACTGCATGCTCCTGTACGTGGTCCCTGAGGCCAGGTGGCGCAGAGTCAGTGCCACCTTGAGCCCAGGGTCCAGGCTGGGCCGGAAGTTGGTGTTTGCCTTGGTCAATCTGGGTGTCAGCCGCTCCACAACTTCGTCAAACATGGCTGGAGGCATCCTCATGAAGTTTTGGAATGCATGAGTGTCTTCGTTCCTCAGCTCCACCATCAGCTTGTTGTACAGTCCGTACTCTGCTCTTCTCCCGATCCATCTTTGGACCCAGACGCTTCTTGGCCACCTCCTTTTCTTCCCGTAGAACTGTTGGAAGAGCCTGTAGATGGCTTCGCACTGTTGCAGAATGATGGTGGCTACCAAAAGGACTGTGTTACGATCCATGGTGGACATGACTGGATGCTGTGGAAGAGCAAGAAGCAGATGAAGGCTGCAGAGGTCTGCACAGCAGGGCTGCTGGTCTGAAAGTGAGATCCAGGTGAGTTGCTCCCCCTTTGTATAGGCAATATAGGTTTTCCCCTATGTGTCCTTTTGCATCCTCTAGGCATCCTCTAGACATCCTTAATATCCGAGATAGGTCCCCTCTGCGAACGTTTTTTCCATTTAAAATGCTTTCTTTGCCACCTGCATCCGCTTTCATCCTTTCTCCATCCGTGCTACTCACGCTGCACGTCCGTTTCCGCGTCCATTCCGCTTCCTCCCTGTGTCCGCTTTCTGCTGGTGCGGATTTGAGTTGCGTGGATGCACAGCGGATGCCTAGCAGATGTAGCAGACACGTAACGGATGATGACAGATGCAGAATGGATGTTCCCCGTATGCCTAGCAGATGCAGAACGGACGCGTTGGATACATTTTCCGCTCAAAAAGTTTTGAGCAGCTCAAAACTTTTTGAGCGGATGGAACCTCAGTCGACGGATGCTGGACGGATAGAGAGGAAGAAAAATGGACGCAGTGAGTACAAAACGGAAGCATCGCGTTAACCAACAGATGGCAAGTGTTTTTCTCCGTTTTACATCCTCTTTCCATGCGTTGGTGCAGTGTGACATGGGCTTAAATTAGGTATTCTATATCAGCAGTCTCTTGAGCCCAGTTGTTTCTGTAGGTTTCCTGTGGAATTTTTCCCCTTTGATCTTATTTTTATCTGTTCTTCATTTCTCTCTTGGCTGCCAGGAAAACACAACTGTAATTTCTGCACCTTTTTTATGTCAGTTGGTTAGCTGGTTGGCCTCTGTAATATGGATACCCTTCAATCTTGTCCTTTAGAAAGTTGCACATTAAAACAGTATGGGCAATAGCACATCACAGACCCATTCTGGAAATTCAGCAAAAATGCTCAAGATGGCAGCAAGATTTAAGGTCATGTGATTTCCTACCAGCTCTAGGATGACAGGGAAGCATAATAAAGAAGTTATGCTGAGTTGGTCGAAGTTGTGATGTTAAATATATTTAACTCAATTATTTAAACTTAATTTTTAATTACTGTCATATATGATGTTTGATTTGTCGAGTATTTGTACCATTATGGTTTAAGAAATAAATTACTAAAAGCACAAATAAAGTTTTTATTAAAGCACAAATCCAGAAGAATTAAAATGTTTGCCAGAAAATTCTAGGCTTTCCCTGTATGAATCATCAGTTTCCATATTTAAAGAGAGCCATAGATTGATTATGCTATGATTGTGCCTCAATCATGATCTTTTACAAAGTCAGACCTGCTTAAGGTTATCAGAACATTGGATCATGTTGAAGCTTTCCACATGCTTGTCAGAAATAGTTGTAGCACAACACCAGATTATGGAAGCCTGGTTTAAACAAGCAACTGTAAATTGGCATCTGTGAACTCCTTCCTGAACAGTAGACTTTCTTTTCTTTGATATTCAAATCTCATGACTTGAAACATTTGTTCACACAGCTTTTAGTCAGATGACATCTCCTCAGGATGAAAGATGAAATGTAAATTACTGTACTCCTGTGGGTATTACATGTCAAAGTCGAGTTTGAATGTCCTTTTGATTTTGATCTCCACCCCTTCACACAATTTTTGTACTGATAAAATACCTGGAGAGTACCACTTCTCCTTATTTAAACTATAGATAAACTGTACTTGTCATTTTTCTTTTTATTTTATTTTTTATTTTTAATGCATCCGGTTTTGTGTGTTAAATAAGTTAATCATACCCTGTATTGGAATCCTGATAGCTAAGTATTATTTTTGCTAATGAAACAAAGGAAGTAAAGGTCTCTCATCTACAGTAAAAAAAAGTACCGTGTTTCTCACATTATATAGACTGGGGCACCCAGCGCAGCTGACAGGCGGGCCCTCCTTCCCGGAGGCAGAGCTCTCACTAAGGCAGCGAGTGCCTCCCCGCCGGACCCTCCCCTCATCCCGCCAGGGCTGCGCCAGAGCCATGCGGGCTGGGAAGAGCTGGGAAAGCGAGCCGCGGGTGCGTGCATGCCTCCTCCTGCCCCTCGTTCCCAAATCTCACCCGTGTGAGCAGCGCTTCGCTTGCTCTGCAAAGCCGCAGCTTCCTCACCTCTCAGCAAGCAGAAGGAAATGGCTGCAGCCTCCTCCTCCTCCTCAGATGCAGCGTAGACGTTGACCTTGCGGGGAGAAAGGAAGGGAGAGATCCTCTCGGGCGAGCGCCTTCCCTTGGAAGGCGGCGACAGGAGCACCAGAAGCCAAGTGTCTCCTCAGGGCTCCGGTTGCAGGGAGGAGCCCTGACTGGCCGCACATGGCTGCGCCAAATGCTGCAGTGTTCCTCTAATGCCGCGGCAGCAAGGGAGAAGGGAAAGCAACGGTGGCAGAAGGTCTCCCAGTATGAAGTGGGACGCAGGCAGCACCATATCCGGGCATGCAAGTACTTCCTAAATGCAAGCCCGCCCCCCCGCCTTTCCCCCCCATTTTGCATGTTTAATATGGGCCTTAATTTTGGTGGAGGAGCTTAATTTGATTTTATGCTAATAAAACATGGTGGGGCTTCCTATTGGTGGAGGCCATATTGTTGGAGAAACATGGTAATTTATACAAGGGCACGTAAAAGCCACAATTGCCAAGATATGCCACAATCACTAGATCACTTACAGATTTTTGGAGAGGAATTGATTTTGTTAATATTCATATCTCGCTTTCCCATTTTAAAAACATCAATAAACTCTGGACAGGAATATTCACTTATCAATCTGGCTATAAATCAGCCAAAACAAAGCCATGATTTTGTAGTTGTAGAAGATTCTTTCATACTTAAGCCAATCATAATTTCTCCACTTTGAGGTGCCCATAGATAGCCACAAATAATTAATATTTTATTTTCTTTTTTTCTTTGTTGCTATCTTCCAGTTGTCTAAATTTTTGCAGGTCAGATCTGATGGTTCTAGCACAGTGATGGCAAATCTTTTGAGCTTAGCAGGTCAAAAATTTAAAAAATACCTCACTTTTTTCTGCAAGTCACACACACACACACACACACCAACTACTGGTATCTCCAGGTCATCTAGGTCTCACTGAACTCACTATGTGGCAGTGCCAAAGCTGGGCCTAAAGTAGAGGGGGCCTCAACTTCAGTCTTCCAGGGCTTCAGCATCTCAAGCCTCAACTCAGAAAGGCCACCTTGTGACATTCCCCAAGTGTATGATTGTCTTGCAGCCCATGTTCCCCATTATCTGCCGCTTGCCACTTATCTGCAAGTGGTATTCGCTGTCTGTTAATAGGACCCTGCAACCTACAGAAGGCTGCTCCAGGACACACAAGGCCTTTGTTTTTGAAGCGGCTTTGGAAAATGCCTTTTCACAGCCTTCGCAGCCTCCAGAACTGCATGAAAGCACATCCCATTCCTGCTGAATTTACACAGGCTCCATGGCCCTGTTGCTTGACCTCTAGAAGTTGTACAAGATCACAACTCATCCACAGCCCCTGAAAATCACACAAAGAATGGGATGTGCTTTTAAGTAATTGTTGGGTATTGGTGAACAATGGCATGTCACCCAAGATGTAGTGGCGTGTTACCTCAGACACACATCAAACATTTTCCATTCCTGTTGTCAGCTGACACCTGTGCTATCACATCTTGGAGAATAAGCAGATACCTTGTTACTTTGCTACAAAAATCCAAATTTGAATACTACCCAGAAAATTGGAAAGTAAGAATATTAATATGTTCTTTAAAAGTGACTTTCTTTTGCTTTGAGATTAATATTTTTTGTGTCTGTAATCTGTGTCAATTTTACAAATTTTGGAAATGCACACTTTGCTTATTGGCTAATGATTTTGATTATCACTTGAACCTGAAATCTGTGAACATATTCTATACAATAAAAGAACTCGCTTTGGGTTGTTTTTTTTTTACTTTTATATTCAGCTACTTTTTCAATTCTGTCAAAATATGAAGACTGAAAGGCAAATCACAATTGTTTCCTTTTAATAATTTCCACTGCCAAAAAGGGAGAGGAATAATAATACATACATACTCATATACATTGCTACCACTCAGTCTACCTTTCTTGTAATTTCTGAGACTTAGTTCATTCATTTTTTTGTGGTCTCCTTATTTTTTAGATTTTGAAATTCTTGCCGTAAGATGTTCTCTCAAAACCAAACCATTTGTATTTTCATAGACAATTCATTTGTCTGTATTTGCTGTTTTCTAAATTGCCCATCCTGCAAGAAAAGAAAAGCATTTTGACTATATAATACAGTTTTTAAGGTTTTGTTTTTAAACTTAAAAGAGTAAATGCTAAAATAAGAGTTAAACTCCATTCTTTATGATTTATTGGAGTTGTATATTGGTTAGATAGTATTTAGCTGTCATACCAAAACATTTAGTTCCCAACTTAAGAAATTGCCCATTCTGTTAAGCCCATGTCACACTGCACCAACGGATGCAAAGAGGATGTAAAACAGACAAAAAGGCTTGCCATCCGTTGGAAAACGCGATGCATCCATTGTGTACTCACTGCGTACATCTTTCATATGCTCTATCCGTCAAACATCCGTCCACTGCTATTTCATCCACTCAAAAAGTTTTGAGCTGCACAAAACTTTTTCAGTGGATGAACTTTCTGCCGCGTACGATCTACATCCATGACACATACGGGCAACAAACATTCTACGTCCATTGTCATCCGTTACACGTCCGATGTATCCTCTCGGCATCCTCTGGGCATCCGCGCAACTCACATCCACTCCAGCGGAAAGCGGAAAGAGGGAGGAAGCAAAAGGTACGCAGAACGTCCACACAGCGTTAGTAGCACGGACATAGAAAGGATGAAAGCGGAGGCAGCTCGGATATAAAGCATTAAAACGGACAAAATGTTCATATATGGGATGTATCTCAGATATTTAGGATGTCTAGAGGATGTCGAGAGGATGTGGAAGGACACCTAGCAGAAAACCGACATTTCCTATAAAAAGGGGGAGGAAATCACCTGGATCTCACTTTCAGTCCAGCAGCCCTGGTGTGCAGACCTCTTCAGCCTTGCTCTTCCACATCAACTATTGATCTCCACCATGGATCATCACACACTCCTTTTGGTAGCCGCCATTATTCAACACCAGAACCAAATCCTGTTCAGACTGTTTCACCTTTTCTACGCAAGGAGAAGGAGACGTCCAAG
The DNA here is from genome assembly GCA_015471245.1 of Laticauda colubrina. Classification (NCBI taxonomy): domain Eukaryota; kingdom Metazoa; phylum Chordata; class Lepidosauria; order Squamata; family Elapidae; genus Laticauda; species Laticauda colubrina. The sequence continues at coordinate 69,452,763 of BLBF01000004.1, read as the reverse complement.
GGCTGTGTGGGTCCGAAGATGGATCGAGAGAAGAGTGGAGTTTGGACTCTATGAAAAGCTGATGGTGGAGCTAAGGAATGAAGATCCTCATGCATTCCAGCACTTCATGAGGATGCCACCAGCCATTTTTGACGAAGTTGTGGAGCGTCTGAGACCCAGGTTGACCAAGCCAAGCACCAACTTCCATCCCAGCCTGGAACCTGGACTGAAGGTGGCACTGACTCTGCGCCACCTGGCCTCTGGAACCACATACAGAAACATGCAGCATGCCTGGAGGGTGCCACACAACACCATCGCATTGTGGTCAGAGAAGTGGTGCAGGCCATCATCGAAGAATACGTGGAGGAGCTCCTCCAGTGTCCCACCACTGAAGAAGGCTGGAGGAAAGTTGCAGAGCAGTGGTATCAGAGGTGGAACTTTCTCCACACCGTTGGAGCCATAGATGGAAGCACGTGGCCTGCAAAGCTCCACCCAACTCAGGGTCCAATTATTTCAACTACAAGGGCTTCTTCAGCATCATCCTCTTTGCCATGGTTGATGCTGATTACAAGTTCATGTACATCGATGCTTCAGGCAATGGGTCAGCTTCAGATGCCCAGATATACAACGCCAGTGACCTCAAGGATGGGCTGGAACGCAACCTCATCATGGGTTTTCCAGATCCAGACCTCCTACCCAACGACACACAAGATGTGCCCTACTTCAGCCTTCTCCCTCAGAACCTACCTCATGAAGCCCTACACTTCAAGATACCTCACCCGTGAAGAGAGGATCTTCAACTACAGGCTGTCCAGGGCAAGACGGGTGGTGGAGAACGCCTTTGGCATCCTGGCCAACAGGTTCCAGGTACTTCTCACCACCATGCAGCATCGCCCACAGACTGTGAGGAACATCGTGGAAGCTTGCTGCATCCTGCACAATTTCATGCACACCCAGTACCCAGTGTTGCAGAACAGGCTTGTGGACCGTCAACAAGGCAATGGGGACATGGAGCCTGGTGGATGGAGGCAAGGACAAAACCTGATAGACACTGTGGATGTGCAAGGCCCAACAGAGCTTCACATGAAGGGAAGAAGCAGCTCAACCTCCTGAAACACTGGTGCAATTCCCCAGCTGGAGCAGTGGAGTGGCAAGACAGGATGGTAGATGGTTAATGGATGCTTCCTTGAGCCTGTCTCATCACACTGATGAGATTGGGCCATGTATGTTGAGTCTCCCTACAATGAATAGGGCATTAATAAAGAGTTTTGTTTATGTTGAAATGTGTGGATCAATGATTAAATTGTTATTGATAATAAAGGGCCATATGTGTGGCAGCTGGGAGGGTAGACCATACAGTCCCACTCTGCTTGCACTGGAGGTTTATCTGTCCCACAACTATCCTTATCCCACAACTATCCTTACCCATCCCACAGCTATCCATCCCACAGCTATCCTTCACAATCCCACAAGCATGCAAAGGCTTAACCCTTTTTTCAAAGTTTTCCCCAACACTTTATTAAGTAAAAAAAATGAACCAAGTGTGTGAAGCAAAGCAAAAACAAACCTTTATTAATAAAAAAACTGTATGACTTTATTAAAAAGGAAAATGACCCAAGTAAAGTGTCTTAAGCAAGTGAGCAGGTAACAATTTAGTCTCTGGCACTCTTCCCAGTCACTTTGAGGCATGCCCATGGTCTCAGATGTGAAGGGGCCAGGGACTGTGGAGGTGGCTGTTGCTGGAGTGCTGGTCTGAGGCACTATTGGGGTGCCTGGCCCCAAGAGTACAACAGGAGATGGTGTGTGCAGGAAGGTCTCAGAGATCTGACTCAGTCCCGTGAGGTTGAGAGGCACTTCCTCAAGGACCTGGGATGTGAGGCCCAAGACTGATGACAGATGTTCTGAGGAAGGGCTTGGCTCTGGGGTGGAGGAAGGAGGAGTGTAGTGGGGCTGTCTGGTCTGCAGCTGGGTCAGCTGAGGCATCTGTGGCGTCCGAGGAACCTGGACCTGGACTAGGAAGGGCTGCCTCTGCTGTGGGAAGTCCTGGTAGTGGTAGGCTTGGTCGGCGAGGGGCTGCTGAAATCCGTGGAAGGGCTGAGACATCACCTGGGGTGGAGGAGCAGACCTGGAGTGGGTAGCAGCAGGTTCAGCTGGGCCTGGAGGGTGGTGCAGAAGAGCTGTGATCATCTCCTTCATCACCTGGTACTGGGCCTCGGGCATGTCCATGAGGGTCTGGCTCACGTAGGTGATGAAGGGCTTGCGGTTAGAGGATGGTATGTCGTAGTGGACCAGCTGGGAGAGAAGATCTGTGCTGGCTTTGATTGTGTCCCTGATCTCCAAGAGGACAATGTGGCTCTGTCCTCCGGTCTGCCTCTCTGCCTGCTTTCTGTGGAGGTGGAGCTGGGGGTAGGTGTGGGTTGGTCTCTGGTGGCTGCTTCTTCTTGCTCCATCTGAAATAGGGGATCCTCCACGTCCTCTGGCACGGGGAGTGCAGCTGTCAGGGGGGTCTCTGTCGTGGGGCCCTCCAAAGACACCTTCCCGGACATGGTAGCTGTCTCCTGGCTGAAAGAGGAGTGGCTCTCTGTGGGCTGTTTGAGGGAGAGGGTTACAGAGGGGCTGCTCCTCGGTGGCGGATCTCACCCTCCAGGAAGCTACACCTGGCCATGGCATAGGTCTCCCAGTCAGTGACCTTGACAGTGGCCTGCCCGGATTTCTTCAGGTACAGCTTGCCATACCAGGTGTGCATGTGCTTCCATCATCCAAGGAGTACATCTGAAGTGTAGCCCAAGCTCTCTGTCTTCTCTCTCCACGCTGCCTGCTTCCTCTTGGTGTCGCGATAGAGCTTGTGGCCCTTCCTCCACAGGTACTCGTTCTCCCTCAGCCATTCCAGCATCTCCTCCTCATGGTCTTGGGAAATGGAGTACTGTTTCCTCTCTCCCTTCTCCTTGCCTTGCTTCTTCCTCCCTCTGGCAGGGCCTTCAGGACCTTCAGCAGCAGGGCTTTGAGGGCCTTGGGACTGGTCCATCACAGCAGCAGCAGGAGAAGCACCAGCAGCAGCAGGAGAAGCACCAGCAGCAGCAGGAGAAGCACCAGCAGCACCAGCAGGAGAAGCACCAGCAGGAGAAGCACCAGCAGCACCAGCAGGAAAAGCACCACCACCAGCAGCAGCAGGAGAAGTACCAGCAACACCAGCAGGAGAAGCACCATCAGCAGCAACACCAGAAGCACCAGCACCAGCAGCACCAGCAGCTTCAGAGTCAGCGCCAGGGGGTGGGATGGTGGTTCTGTCCTTGCCAGGGCTGGCAGGAGTAGGCACAGGCTTTCTCTTCTTCCCCATGGTGTTCTCTCAAGATGTCTCTGGCAGCAGGTCTTTCCTCTGAATGGTGACTGCTTGCGAGCTGCATCCTTTTATATCTGCATTGCTTACGCAATTCATCCTCCCCGCATGCGCAGTGAACGTTTTGCATCCGCTATGCATCCTATAGGCGTCTGTGATGCATCCGCATCATCTGCTACGCATCCGCTACACAGCCGCTCCTTCTGCTACGTATCCGCTTTGCTATTCTCCCCCGGAAGCCCTGCGGATGTGTCATCCGCTTCCATCTGCTAGGCTTCCTACGAACATCCGCTTTACATCCCCGCTACATCCTCCCCACGTCCGTTCCTTTCCGTTGTTGTCCGCTCTGTTTATGCAGATTTGGGGCACTTTTGAGAGCGGATAACAATGGATGGAAATTTTGCTCGTCTGCTGTGTCCTTTTTGCATACGTTTTGCATCCGTCGGCCAGTGTGACCTCACATTTAGCTGTTAGCCTTTAGCCTTTAGCTGTTAGCCTTTAGCCTTTAGCTGTAGCAAGTGTTTATTTCAAATTTGCATCACAATATTTTTTATAATTGAATAAGCCCATTTACCGTCATAGAGGTTTTTATAACAACACTTAATTTATTGATTTTTTGTCTTCTTTCCCAATTTGTTTATTCATTTTGTAAGTTTATATTTTTAAAGAATCTGTTATATTGATTGGACAGTTTATTTCTTTGCTCGTATTTTTAGCTTAAAAAATTCATAAGAACTCCAGAAATCCCTTCAAAGCATGTGAGGAACTGGGTGCCCAAAGTTTTGGAACAGCGTCGGCAAGGATTAGAATTTTATTTACAGGTAAGCTATTTTTAACAACGAACAGACAAATCTTTCCTCACAAGCAATATTACAATTTTGAATGCCAGGTGCTTTAAGCTGTACTTAAAAGTGATCATTGAAGTCTACTGTTATTTTACACATAACCGTGCTACCAATATATGGTTTGTGTCTCTCTAAAATATTTATATCTGAGCTTTTTACAAATATATTGTTTTAAAGGCAGTCCCAATTGTCATTTGCAAAGGACAAAGACATGGTTATAGCAAAGAGAAAAACTTGGTTTAAATAAATAGCATTGATTCAGGTTGTTCTATGTTTATCTAATACTCTTTATCCACTGTAACATTAAAATTAAAATGTTCTGTTTAACATATAAAGAAACCGAAGGTGCTTGGAGAAATAATATAGAAGGAAAGCATTATTCTGCTCATATTTCTTGCTGCCTTTTATTCTTGGATAGTTTCTGTAATTTTACAATCGTAGTTTGCTTGTATTCTAAAAACTTGGACAGAGCATCTAAAATGGGTGTCAAACTCATGTCATCATGGCAACATCACGTGATGTATCATGACTTTTTTCCCTTTGCTAAACTGGGCGTGGATGTGGCAAGGGTGTGACACATTCAGGCCACAAGCCATGAGTTTGACAGGCCTGATCTAAAGGATAGAAGAAGTTCTCCCTGCAGTCACGTAGTAAACAATGAAAAATCACTAGTATCTGTAGGAAAGCAAATGACAGTATGTATATTATGTCATGTGCGTGTCTAATGTTCTTGTGTTGAATGCCATTTGTGTAGGGACATTAAGTTATGTAAGTTGTCAGTCTGATACTATTGTGGTCTGCTCCAGGTATGTGGAATGGAAGAAAGAATCAGCTAGTTCATTTCTGATGTGTTATTTTTATTCATGAGATCTAGAAGTAAATGTTTCAACAACACAGTATTTTAAAGAGTTCTTTTAAGAGTCCTTGAGCAGTCCTAGTAGATAGATAGGGAAATAAATTAAAGACAAATTCCTTCTTCTACCATTTTCCCAACTTTAACAACACAGTTGGTAAAACAAAACTTAAAATAGAGTGAAGAGTAGTCTCTTGGCGTCAGAATGGTTCATATTGGCTACAAGCTGTAGATTCATACCTTAGAAAGCTACTAGGTTAATCTGGTTTGGCACTGTTTGGATAAATATGAGAATTCACATTACCCATCTTTTAACTTGTGTTCAGAATTTATTCAAGAATTTTCTTACTCTTGGAAGGGAAAAAAATAACCCCATCAGTCATAGTCAGTGCTTCAAGGATCTGAAGAAAGCTTTTATTTTCCTTTTATCTAAATCCTGTTTAGACTTATTCATGTAAATAAAATGAAATTTTATTTTCTATTCAGAAATTATCTTCCTCAGTTTAAGAGGAAAAATTATAATTCATTTTCCACTTCGTTTCCCTGTTTTCCAATGATTTTGCATGGTTATTAATATATATATTTTCTAACTTAATGAAGTTCCATATATACTTTTATCACCAATAAATATTGTAATTGTAACATTTTCTATGTCACCAAACCTAGAACTTAGGAATATACTATTTCAACTAACAATATATTAACCTTTCTCAACCTGATACTGAACAAAATATGTTAGACTTATAGTAAAAGCTTCTGAGGGTTTTTATTTGTTGTATTAGGAAATAAATATCTGGAAATGGGCTTTCTGATGGTGTAAACTATAGAAATTTACTCAGAATATATGCAAATATATTTCACTTCAGTTTTATTTTATTTTTTTAAGAAAGACACTGAGGACTTCTATTAATCATACAGAAAACTTAGCAGAAATTATTCAGTGTCTTTGTCCCTCTGAAACCCTGATTAGTTTTAAATGATCACTTTTGTGTTTTATTTATACAGATCTCTGGGAAGAGCAGTATGATAAGTGTGAAGAACCAAAATGTTCTTTATCCTCATTAAAGATTGTGAGGAGTATGTTAAATAATATTAATGGCTAAGAGTGTCAGTGGTTAACAGTACTTTCCTAGTGCAAGTGATTTTATTGATCAATGCAAACTCAATGTAACAGGGCAGATTATTTTACTGATTTTATTGAAACCTTAACTAAATTTGTTAGTGCATCACATATCTTTAAATGGATCTAGATGATGATGAAGATTAAGAAAAGCAGAAGAACATCCATCTTTTTTTATTTAACTTAAACCCATCATTGTTGGTAAGAGTATAAATGAAGGATATATAGTACATCAACAAAGCTTCATTAAGTATTTATTTTAACTATCTGATAACATGTAACAATGCTTTTTCAACAGGAAAAACAGCAAATTCTGCTAAGAATAGAAATATCAATAATTTTCACTTAACTGAGGGAAATTCTTGCAGAATCAAACTCAAATCTTTTTTTGTTTTAATTTTTTTAAAATAACTTTTAAAAACAATGTACAAATTACAAGCTTTCTAAGGTATGAAGATTAAACAGTGGACTCTGCACCAAACATGGAGTATTTCTGAGCTGTGATTGAAGGAACTACAAAATGAAGATTATTTGAAAATGAGATAGTGAACTACTTTTGCTTTAGACTTAGCTTAGTTGGTGGGTTTTTTTAATGTTTGAGAATAGAGCCCAGGTTGGAAGCTGATAAGTCCTTTGCCAACAATCTATGCTTTGGTGGTGGCTGGATAATATAGTCAATTAGCAACCAATTCTCAATACATTCACATTTTGACCACTGCCTATAAGTGGACAGAAGGGGAAATATTCCAATGTGGTGTGGACGTAAACTCCATTGGGAATGCATGTTTTGTTGTTTTGTTGAAATCTTTCCTTATAATAGATACGTCAGATTTTTTTGGTTTTTTTGATGCTGTATACAGGTAACTCGGCTTCAGTCTTTTTATCATTTAAAGAAAGTGTCTTCAATCAGAGAGAGTTTATTATTTTCTCTAGCAACCTTATATATACATTATTGGGTAGAACAAGAAAGAGACAAGTAGGAAAGAAAGTGGTTTTTATTTTCATTTTTCTTCCCACCGGTTCAACAATTTATGACCAGCAGTGAGAATATGTTTCCCACTTATTGTCTGAGTTATCATTGTATTTTATACTGAAGCGATTCTTAATATTCATCCAAACATGTGCCCGTCGCTCGCGCAAATGTGCTGCACGCACACTATACCCTCTCCTCCCTCCGCCAGTCCACAAAGAGAGCTCTGTTCTAGGACCAAATTAAACTTTTATTCCCAGGACCCTTTCCCACTTTTAAAAATTATGTGGTGCCCCAAAAGAGATTTTGTGTGTATAGATTATATTTATTTATTCTTTTGTTCAATCATGTTTGATTCTCAGAAACTGCCTGGACAAGTCCCTACAGTTTCTTGGCAAGGTTTTTCAGAAATGGTTTGTCATTGTCTCAGTCCTAGACTGAGAGAAAATAACTGGTTCATGGATACCCAGTTGTTTTGTGCTGTTAAAAATTAAAATTAATATATTCATAGAATATTTATTTATTGAACCATATAAAAATAACATGAGTATTAAACCCATCATAAATTAACATAAAAAATGAAAATGCTTTTCATGAAAAAAAAATCTTTTATTTTTTAACAAAATTAATATTTGAGATAAGCTAGAACATCACCACTCAAAATTATTATGCCTTAAATATTTGGAGCTATAGTTGTGTAGGGATTAGAATGTAGTGTTGCAGGCTAATTTTGCTTGTTGCCGAAAGGCTCAGTTTGACTCAGCCTTCTACCCTCTCAAAGTCAGTAAAATGAGGAACTACATTGTTGGGGGCAATATGCTGACTCTGTAAACAGAGTGTGCGATATACCATTGTGGAGTGGTATAAGTAGTATTGCTATTTGGTAAATAATTTTGATTTCATAGATCCTGTCTAGGATATTGTCAGTGAAAGTAAATTATCTGAGATCTCCAAAATAGGAATAAAGTTGTATTTTCTATTTGTCTTACATGGAAGAGTACTGAAATAGTTTTAGTGCAAAACTTAAATTGAAAACTAGATTGTAATTTATTGAGATGATTGATGTCATTGTTGCACTTTGAGTTAGAAAATGATCGGGTACATCTTTACAATAATGGATGATAAACTTATATTTCAAAAGAACATTGTGTTTCATTTTATTCTATTTGATGAGAAATGAAATCCTTGTTTTGTTGCTCTCTTTGTTGGGACCTGAAGTTTTCTAATTCTGTCAGTAATTATTGAATGCTCAGTGTTGTAGTCAATTTACAGAGCTTTCTTCTTGTTATAAGAATTAGATAAGCAGAAGCAAATTTCAGTTGTTATACTTCATGCTACATTAGCAAGAAATGTAGAAATTAATTTAAAAGGTGGATAAAATCTGTATGTACTGAGAAAAAAAATCAGTCATACAGTTTGTCTTTCTTAAATATCATCTATGTTATCGATGCTAAATTATACAAAAGTATTCAACATTTTAATATTTTACTAACTTGTATTTAGTATGTTTTACTGAAGGCATGTTAGACTTTCATTATAACTCACAAAAAGTACTTTGATTCTATTGTTGACGTGGAAAGAAACAAGGAATAGTAAGAATGAATGCCAATAAGAAAGATGCTTTTCTTTTATTTTCTTGCATGTGCTCCATTTTCATTGCCTCCTTGCATATTCTTGATCTACAGGTGAAATTCCTAAAGTTTGCATAAACTAAATAAAGCATGAAGTAGATCTGGCACTTTAATTTCATTAAACACCTTGTAACTGGTGAAGATTAATGTATATATCTCTTGCTAATTCTTTCCAATTACCTAGTTCATATAAATTCCCAAGCTTGGTTAATTATGCCAAAGTCAAGAGGTAATTTTTTAACAGTATTTCCACAACAGGGGAATTTTCCCAGTGTAACCTTGCCCTCTCGTAGAAACTCTCAGCAGATTAGGCTCTCTGACTTAAGTCCATTCATTTTCAGCTCAAGCCTAATTGCTGCCGACTAGCTGCCACAGGTACCTGAATATTGTACACATAAAGAATGTTGCTCTTTCTGAGAACAAATAAGGAAAGATTAATTGTTTGTTTCATTTCATCCCCAGAGAAATGTGGGTCCTTAATCAAGAAAAATAATTTCTCCTGTTGATTTGGCTTATTTGGAACGACGCATAATTGTGGGAAAGAACGTGGTGGACATGTATTTTGTAAGAAATGTAGCCATGTGCTTTGCTCAGGAGACAAAGATAAAATGAAATAAATATAAGACAATGCTGAAATGGATGGGGATGGCTCACATTTCTCATAGTAAATAATTCGGCTGTTGGGCTTTTATTTGAACCAATATTGCCAGGTAGTATTGTCTTTTTTTTTTTTTTTGTCTACTTCTTTGGAAATCTAATCAAGGAGACAATAGTGCAAGTGGGGGGAGAACCCTTTCTCCAAATTGTCCTTAATTGCTAGAACACAAAGTGAGCTAAACACTCTGGTGTTTCCAATTAAAGAATCTGTTTCAAGCAAGCACCATTAAATCTATCTTTCCCTGTCTGATAAATAAGCTATCAAAGACTGGAAGAGATTAATTGAGAGCAATTAATTCAAGGCTTAGTATAAAAGTCAGACAAAACCAATGCTGTCAATGACGACAAATGTGACATAAAATAAATTATTTCTTGGATTTGAAACATTTTAGCCCTTACCATCTCATTACCCTAGTCAGCAAAACACACAAGAGAACACAGGTCAATTTTCTGCAATTCCAGTGTAGGTTCTGTACATTTGATTCTGGCCAAACTCTTTATAGCTGCTTTCATTGACAGTGGTGCAACAGGAGTAGTTTGAATACTTTATCTGCTTTCTTTGGTAATGAATAGTATGTGAGAAGGCAAAACAAAAATCATTGGTTATTTCTCCATATGTATATACCTAGAATTAAATGCATGGACATATTCTATAGACAGAAAGACAGGCAGCTAGATACTTTTGAGAGAAACCTTGCTTTGAAAATCTCATGAATGTTGTCTGTTGTAATCCAATAGTGAGTTTCCTAACCTGTTCCCACTAGATATGTTGGAATTACAATCTCCAGGTTTCTCAGTTTTCTGCGTCAGTTGGTTGTTCTAAAAGATACAATTCAACACATACAGAAATGCTTTCCTAGACATATATTCATCTTTAAATTAATATTCTCTATTTTCACTAATCCATCTCACATCTTTTTTTGTTAATAAACTTTATTATTAAAAAAACAAAGTAGGTACAATGCGTAGTATATGATGTTTTGCTGCAAACAAAATCAATATGAAAAACTTAATGAATAAACATAATATATTATATTTCTACTCCTTTAGATGGTGTGTTCTTTTCTTGAAAACAATTTTACTAATGTTCATTTCCTGTTTCTGGTAAATACTCTTAATCTAACCACTTTTTCCATTCCTTATCTTTTCATTCCCTGGTTTTTATCCTTAATCCAATTGTACCATTTTTCCCAAACTGTACTATATTTTGAATCTAACTCCCCCTTTAATTTTTGGGTAAGTACATCCATTTCAGTGCAATCAAGAACCTTCTGAATTATCAAATTGTCTGTTGGCATTTGTTCATCCTTCCAGCATTGTGCCAATGCAATTCTTGTTGCCGTAATTATATGGAGAATTAAATATTTCATTTCTTTTGCATGATCACCTTTTATCATTCCCAATAAAAATACTTCGGCCTTAAATTCTAATTGAATATTTGTAATTTCTTTTATCCAAATTCTAATGTTTTTCCAGTATTTTTTACTTTTTGGGCAAAGCCACAAAGCGTGGAAGAAGGTACTCCTCATTTGCTTACATTTCCAGCAAAACAAACTTAAACTTGGGTATATATTAACCAGCCTTGAGGGTGCCAGGTACCACCGGTAACACATTTTGTATTGATTTTCTTTATAGACCGCCAATTTTGTTATTTTATATTTTTGTTTCTCACACCTTCTATAGTTTTAAATATTTTATTATAATTAATTTCAAGGACCCTAACTTTCATAAGTAGGACAACGAAGGCTTCAGGATAGATCGGTACTATACTGTCCTGCTCCCCACATACACACATAGATACAGCAAGAGTTCTACAGGTGTTTATTCAAACTTTCCAAAGAGGTCCTCAGAAAGCACCCCCATTGCATAGGTCCGGATTCTGAGCTCAGTATGGCAGGAGTCACTGGGTAACAGAGTCCCATAGGCATATGTGAAGTCCAGGAAAACAATCCACAAGTTGAACGAGTCAGGATAGATTGCACAAGCAGACAAGATACAGAACTGGACATGTTGCTCCAACAACATTCAAGTCCTCAGGGATTAAGTAGGAGACACTGGTGCAGCCCTGTATGAGAGGTGAGGTTGCTTTCTTGCAAATACTCTAGCTACCCACCAGTGTACCTGTCTCCTTTCTGCTCTGTGTGTCCTTGGATCAGGAGAAGGTATGGACTCACCTCCTCCTCATTGCTAATGGACGACAGCTATTTCTAGTCCTTACCTGGGGGCTCCTGGCCAACTTGCTGCAGCTGTTTCTTGCCTCAGTCAGTCTCAGCCTGTTGCTCAGCTGATCAAGGCTGCTCCATCAAGCCAGCACTCTCTGAGACCCAATCCTGACCAACACTCATCTCCGTGCTTTCCTCTGCCAATTCAAACTCACTTTCCTCCTCTGAACTTGTATTCAGAGAGTGGTCCGGGGGTGGATCCATCACTGGTATACATAGAGATTGCTGAAAATGGGTGCTTTACTTAAAGATAAATGTAAATATTCATTTTCTTCACACATGATTTTGTGTACTCTAGTCATTTCTCTCCTCAGATGCTTTCCAAATTGAATAATCCCAGACTGTACAGGTACTCCTTGTTTAAGGACCACTTGAACATCAACCATTCCAATTCTTGATAGTGCTGAATTAGGACACTTAAGAAAGAAGTAAAGGACCCAGGGATAGAAAAAGATTTACAAAAATTGGACCAAATCTTGACAGGCAAGGATATAAAATTTATAACACAACCATATAATTATTTAGTGGAGGTAGAACTAGAGGAGGAAATTGTTAAGGGACCAATGATTGCCTGGGTGAGAAATGTGGGTCATAGTATAAATTTGGATGAGTGGGAAAAGACTTGGAGCGAGAACTGGAAGCTGACTTTGTTGACGGCATTCAAAGAAAATCAATATAAAATGTTTTGTAGATGGCACTTAGTGCCGGCATGACTGGTGAAAATGTATCCAGCCTTGAAATCAGAATTCTGGAAGTGCAAACAAAAGAAAGGAACGTTTTTTCCTATGTGGTGGCAATGTATAGAGGTCAAAAATTACTGGAAGAAAATATAGAGATGGCTTTTTGAGATTACAAAATATAAATTGAATTTGGAACCCAAAATGTTTTTATTAGGTATGATCAAAGGGAATTTGAGTAAAGATAAAAGATACCTTATTATAAACATCTTAACTGCAGCAAGAATCACATTAGCACAAAATTGGAAGAGTGATAAAATACCACCAGATGAAGTTTTGATTCAAAAAATAATGGACAGTGCTGAACTTGAGAAATTCACTATGGAACTGAAAGGCAAAGAGGATCGAGAATACGATGCAACATGGGAGAGGTGATATGAATGGGTGAAGGATAAGGATAAAAATACTGTATAGTCACAAAATAGGAAACATGTATATACAATGACACAATAACTGCTGATGGAAATGAGATTTTTGTATTTTTTGTTTTTAAAGAATTTTTTTTAAAAAAAGGACACTTATGACTGGTTCTTGTAGATGCAGTAATCACAGCATCGATGCAGTCATGTGATTGTGATTTAGGTAACTGGCAATTGGCACACAATTAAGATAATTGCAGTTCCTTGTGGTCATATAATCCCAACTTGTGACCTTTCCTGTCAGCTTCTGACAAGAAAAATCAATGGGGAAGCAGATAGGAAATCTAAAATGTTGCACTTTGTGACTGCATTACTTAAGGCTGTGTCACACTGCCCAACGGATGCAAAAAGGACACAACGGAAGAGAAAAATGTTACATCCGTTGTATCCGCGCTCAAAAGGGGCAAAAATTTGCATAATTGGAGCGGACAACACGGACGCGGGGAGGACGCAGGGTGGATGCAAAGCGGATGTGGAACGGAAGCACAGCGGATGAAAGCGGATGGCGCGTCCGCTAGGCTTCCGGGGGGCCTCAGCGAAGCGGACACGGAACGGAAAAAGCGGATGCAGAACGGATGCACAGCGGATGAAGCGGATGCACAGCGGAAGCCTAGCAGATGCACAGCGGAAGCCTAATGGATGCCTGGCGTTAATTACGCATGCAGGGGGGATGCATTGCGCAAGCCCCCCGTATATAAAGGGAAGCAGCTCGCACGTGGCCAGCATTCCGAGGAAAGACCTGCTGCTGGATACCTCGAGTTCTTTCCTGCATGTCTGCCTGCAAGCCTTGCTGCCAGCCTGCCTTCCAGCCTCCCTTCCAGCCTCCCTGCCAGCCTTGCTGCCAGCCTGCCTTCCAGCCTCACTGCCAGCCTGCCTTCCAGCCTCCCTGCCAGCCTTGGTGCCTGCCTTCCTGCCAGGCTTCCTAACAGGCTTCCTGCCAGGCTTCCTGCCAGCCTTTGGTGCCAGCCTTCCTGCCAGCCTTGGTGCTTGCCAGCCTTCCTGCCAGCCTCCCTGCCAGCCAACAACCCCACAACCATGGAGAAGAAGCGAAAGTCTCAGCAACCTGCCGCCATCCCTGGCAAGAGGGACAGGGCCACCCTCCCACCCCATGTCCCTGACTCATCTTCTGCTGGGGCTTCTGCTGCTTGGGCTCGCTCTTCTGTTGCTGGAGCTTCTGCTGTACCTGTTCCTGGCAGTGGTGCTCTGCTGCGTACTCTGCTGAAGCTGCTCCTGGTCCTGCTGGTCCTGCTCGTTCTGCTCGTGCTCCTGGTCTTGCTGACCCTGCTGCTGGTGCTTATTCTGCTGCTGCTCATCCTGGTCTTGCTACTGCTGCTGCTGCTGCTGATCCTGCTGCTGCTGCTGCTGCTGCTGCTTATGATCCTGCTGGTGATTATGATGATGATGATGATGATGATGATGATGATTATGATCCTGCTGGTGATGATGCTGATGATGCTGATGATGCTGGTGCTGGTGCTGCTGTTGGTGTGGAGGAGCAGCCCCTACAACCTGGAAGCCCCTCTGATGAGGGCCCATCTGGTCCTGCCAAAGGGAGGAAGAGGTGTATGCAACAACGGGAGAGGAGGCAGTATTACATCGAGGAAGCGCACGAGGATGAGGTGCTGAAGTGGCTGAGAGAGAACGACTATCTGTGGCGGAAGGGACACCGGCTGTACAGAGACACCAAGCGGAAGCAGGCTGCTTGGAGTGAGAGGGCGGAGAGTCTGGGCTACACTTCGGAGGTGCTCCTTGGCTGGTGGAAGCACATGCACACCTGGTATGGGAAGCTGCACCGCAAAAAATCTGGCCAGGCCAGGGTTAAGCTGACGGACAGAGAGAACTATGTCATGGCCAAGTGCAGCTTCCTGGAGGGTGAGGTCTGCCACCGAGGAGCACCAGGAGCCCCTCTGTCTACCCTCTCTCTCCGGCAGCCTTCTGGGAGCCAGTCCTCTGGCGGCCGAGAGTCAGTCCCTGTCTCCATGCAGGTATATGTGGAGCATGCCACGGCGGAGAACCCCCCGGGCAGGTGTTGAAAGTGTGGTGGAGAGCGATGAGGACTCCCTGGTGCGGTGGGAGAAAGGAGACATCGAGTCCACCGCTGCTGAAACCGCATCCACCCACACCTCTGCCACCACAGTAAGGCAGAGAGCCGGACTGCAGGAGGGGCAGAGCCACAAGGTCCTGGTGGAGATCAGGGACACCATCCGCACCAGCATAGGTCTCCTCTCTCAGCTGGTCCCCATCGAATCCTCCTCCTCCAACCGCAAGCCCTATCTCAATTATGTGAACCAGACCCTCAAGGAGATGGCGGATCCCCAGTACCAGGTGGTGAAGGAGAGGATCACCATGCTGCTTAAGAACCCTCCAGACCCAGAGGCACCTGCTACCACCCAGTCCAGGTCTGCTCCTCCACCCCAGGTGATGTCCCTCCCATACCAAGGCTTCCCACAGCCCCTCACCTACCAGGGCTACAGCTACCCGGAGGTCCAGCAGCACCAACAGCAGCCCTTACAGATGCAGGCACAGAGTCATCGGGCGACACCGCTGCCACCGGTTCCAATGATGCCACCGATGCCAACCTCGACAGTCCTCACCCCGCTGCAGAACAGGCAGCCCCGCTACACTGCTCCTTCCTCCATCCCACAGCCAAGCCCAGCCTCAGTACATCTGTCCTCAGTACTGGGGCTGACACCCCATGGCATGGAGGAAGGACCTCTCAGCATCACAGGGCTGAGCCAGCTGTCCGACACCTTCCTCAACACACCATCCCCTGTTGTCCTCTCGGGGCTAGGCACTCCAATAACACCTCAGACCAGCACTGCAGCAGCACCCACCTCCACAGCACCTGCTCCCTAACATCTTAGCCTGGGGACACACCTCCGAGTGACCAAGAGGAGTGCCAGAGACTGGCTGCCTGGATATTTGTGGACTTTATTTGGACACTTGACTTGGGTCATGTTTATTTTACAGCTTGTTATTAATAAAGTTTATCTTTGTTTCACACACTTGCTTCATGAATTTTTTTCTATAAAGTCTGGGTGGAAACTTTTAGAAATGGTTTAGCCTTTGCATGCTTGTGGGATGGGTTAAGATAGCAGTGGGATGGGCAGGGATACCTGTGGGATTGGTTAAGATAGCTGTGGGATGGGAAGGGATACCTGTGGGATGGGTTAAGATAGCTGTGGAATGGGAAGGGATACCTGTGGAATGGGCAGGGATACCTATGGGATGGGTAATAGCTGTGGGATAGATAAACCTCCAGTGCAAGCATAGTGGGACTGTATGGTCCACCTTCCCAGGTGCCACCCCTATGGCCCTTCATTATCAATTACAATGTAAGCATTGATCCATACATGTCAACATAAACACAACTCTTTATTAAACGCCCTGTTCATTGTAGGCCAACCAAACATACATGGCCCAATCTCATCCGTGTGATGAGACAGGCTGAAGGAAGCATCCATTAAGCATCTACCATCCTGTCTTGCCATTCCACCACTCCAGCTGGGGAGTTGCACCAGTGTTTCAGGAGGTCGCGCTGCTTCTTCGCCTCACGTGAGGCTCTGTTGGGGCCTTGCACATCCTCAGTGTCAATCAGGTTTCGCCCTTGCCTCCATTCCCCAGGCTCCATGTCCCCATTGCCTTGCTGGAGGTCCACGAGCCTGTTCTGCAAGACTGGGTAGCGGATACGCATGAGATTGTGCAGGATGCAGCAAGCTTCCACGATCCTCCTCATGGTCTGTGGGCGATGCTGCATGTTGGTGAGAAGTACCTGGAACCTGTTGGCCAGGATGCCAAAGGCGTTCTCCACCACCCACCTTGCCCTGGACAGCCTGTAGTTGAAGATCCTCTCTTCACGGGTGAGGCATCTGGAGGTGTAGGGCTTCATGAGGTAGGTTGTGAGGGAGAAGGCGTCATCCCCCACGATGAAGTAGGGCACATCTTGCGTGTCGTTGGGCAGCAGGTCTGGATCTGGGAAGCCCACCACGAGGTTGCTTTCCAGCCCCTCCTTGAGGTGACTGTCATTGTATACCTGGGCATCTGAAGATGAGCCATTGCCTAAAACATCGATGTACATGAACTTGTAGTCAGCATCGACCATGGCGAAGAGGATGATGCTGAAGAAACCCTTGTAGTTCTGATAAGTGGACCCCGACTTGGCTGGATCTTTGCAGGCCACATGCTTGCCATCGATGGCTCCAACGGTGTGGGGGAAGTTCCACTTCTGATACCACTGCTCTGCAACTTTCTTCCATCCTTCTTCAGTGGAGGGGCACTGGAGGAGCTCCTCCAGGTATTCTTCAATGATGGCCTGCACCACTTCTCTGACAACAAAGCTGATGGTGCTGGGTGGCACCCTCCAGGCGTACTGCATGCTCCTGTAGGTGGTCCCTGAGGCCAGGTGGCGCAGAGTGCATGCCAACTTGAGCCCAGGTTCCAGGCTGGGCGGGAAGTTGGTGTTTGTCTTGGTCAACCTAGGTGTCAGCCGCTGCACAACTTCGTCAAACATGGCTGGAGGCATCCTCATGAAGTTCTGGAATGCCCGAGGGTCTTTGCTCCTGAGCTCCACCATCAGCTTGTCGTAAAGTACGTACTGCGCTCTTCTGGCGAACCATCTTCGGAGCCAGACTTTTTTGGGGTGCCTCCTTTTCTTCCCGTAGTACTGTTTACAGAGGCTGTAGATGGCTTCGCAGTGTTGCAGAAGGATGTTGGCTGCCGAAAGGATTTTGTCGCAATCCACGGTGGACATGACTGGATGCTGTGGAGGAGCAAGAGTCAGATGAAGGCTGCAGAGGTCTGCACCGCTGGGCTGCTGGTCTGAAAGTGCGATTCAGACAAGTTGCTCCCCCTTTTTATAGGCAGTATAGGTTTTCCGCTAGGCATCCTCTAGGCATCCTCTAGACATCCTTAAT
Organism: Laticauda colubrina; assembly: GCA_015471245.1. Lineage (NCBI taxonomy): Eukaryota > Metazoa > Chordata > Lepidosauria > Squamata > Elapidae > Laticauda > Laticauda colubrina. The sequence goes on along the minus strand of BLBF01000004.1, from coordinate 69,435,080 downwards.
ATCTGAGATAGGTCCTCTCTGCGAACGTTTTTTTCCGTTTTAAACGCTTTGTTTCCGTTCTGCATCCGTTCTGCATCCGTTCCACGTCCGTTCCGCTTCCTCCCTGCGTCCGGGCAGATGCGAGTTGCGCGGATTCGCAGCGAATGCCTAGCGGATATAGCAGATGCGTAGCGGATGCGTAGCAGATGCAGAACGGACGAACTGGATACATTTTCCGCGCAAAAGTTTTAAGCAGCCTAAAACTTTTGGAGTGGATGAAATGTCCATAAACGGATGCTGGACGGATAGAGAGGAAGCAAAATGGAGGCAGTGAGTACATCGCGTTTTCGAACGGATGGCAAGCTTTTTTGTCCGTTTTACTTCCTCTTTGCATCCGTTGGTGCAGCGTGACAGGGGCTTTAGTGACAGAGTTGTAAATCCCAAAAGTATGTATTGGCCATTTTTTTCTTAGGAACACACACACACACACAGAGAGAGAGAGAGAGAGAGGGAGAGGGAGAGGGAGAGAGAGAGAGAGAGAGAGAGAGAGAGAGAGAGAGAGAG
>BLBF01000004.1:69365556-69434137 GCA_015471245.1 Laticauda colubrina | reverse complement strand
TCCACGATCCTCCTCATGGTCTGTGGGCGATGCTGCATGTTGGTGAGAAGTACCTGGAACCTGTTGGCCAGGATGCCAAAGGCGTTCTCCACCACCCACCTTGCCCTGGACAGCCTGTAGTTGAAGATCCTCTCTTCACGGGTGAGGCATCTGGAGGTGTAGGGCTTCATGAGGTAGGTTGTGAGGGAGAAGGCGTCATCCCCCACGATGAAGTAGGGCACATCTTGCGTGTCGTTGGGCAGCAGGTCTGGATCTGGGAAGCCCACCACGAGGTTGCTTTCCAGCCCCTCCTTGAGGTGACTGTCATTGTATACCTGGGCATCTGAAGATGAGCCATTGCCTAAAACATCGATGTACATGAACTTGTAGTCAGCATCGACCATGGCGAAGAGGATGATGCTGAAGAAACCCTTGTAGTTCTGATAAGTGGACCCCGACTTGGCTGGATCTTTGCAGGCCACATGCTTGCCATCGATGGCTCCAACGGTGTGGGGGAAGTTCCACTTCTGATACCACTGCTCTGCAACTTTCTTCCATCCTTCTTCAGTGGAGGGGCACTGGAGGAGCTCCTCCAGGTATTCTTCAATGATGGCCTGCACCACTTCTCTGACAACAAAGCTGATGGTGCTGGGTGGCACCCTCCAGGCGTACTGCATGCTCCTGTAGGTGGTCCCTGAGGCCAGGTGGCGCAGAGTGCATGCCAACTTGAGCCCAGGTTCCAGGCTGGGCGGGAAGTTGGTGTTTGTCTTGGTCAACCTAGGTGTCAGCCGCTGCACAACTTCGTCAAACATGGCTGGAGGCATCCTCATGAAGTTCTGGAATGCCCGAGGGTCTTTGCTCCTGAGCTCCACCATCAGCTTGTCGTAAAGTACGTACTGCGCTCTTCTGGCGAACCATCTTCGGAGCCAGACTTTTTTGGGGTGCCTCCTTTTCTTCCCGTAGTACTGTTTACAGAGGCTGTAGATGGCTTCGCAGTGTTGCAGAAGGATGTTGGCTGCCGAAAGGATTTTGTCGCAATCCACGGTGGACATGACTGGATGCTGTGGAGGAGCAAGAGTCAGATGAAGGCTGCAGAGGTCTGCACCGCTGGGCTGCTGGTCTGAAAGTGCGATTCAGACAAGTTGCTCCCCCTTTTTATAGGCAGTATAGGTTTTCCGCTAGGCATCCTCTAGGCATCCTCTAGACATCCTTAATATCTGAGATAGGTCCTCTCTGCGAACGTTTTTTTCCGTTTTAAACGCTTTGTTTCCGTTCTGCATCCGTTCTGCATCCGTTCCACGTCCGTTCCGCTTCCTCCCTGCGTCCGGGCAGATGCGAGTTGCGCGGATTCGCAGCGAATGCCTAGCGGATATAGCAGATGCGTAGCGGATGCGTAGCAGATGCAGAACGGACGAACTGGATACATTTTCCGCGCAAAAGTTTTAAGCAGCCTAAAACTTTTGGAGTGGATGAAATGTCCATAAACGGATGCTGGACGGATAGAGAGGAAGCAAAATGGAGGCAGTGAGTACATCGCGTTTTCGAACGGATGGCAAGCTTTTTTGTCCGTTTTACTTCCTCTTTGCATCCGTTGGTGCAGCGTGACAGGGGCTTTAGTGACAGAGTTGTAAATCCCAAAAGTATGTATTGGCCATTTTTTTCTTAGGAACACACACACACACACAGAGAGAGAGAGAGAGAGAGGGAGAGGGAGAGGGAGAGAGAGAGAGAGAGAGAGAGAGAGAGAGAGAGAGAGAGAGAGAGAATGAATTTTGATTGTCATCTTCTGCTCTTTTCCTCAAGGTCTATTATATGATTTTTGAGATGTGCCAATCAGAACCATGCACAATATTCCAGATGCAGAAGTTCAACAGATTTCTATAATGGCATTTTAATGTTGACAGTTTTATTTTCAATTACTTTCCTAATAATTCCTTGCATGGAATCTAATATAAATATTCAAAGCCAGGTAGTTTCCTAGGAAGAAAGATTTTAGTTGATTGACTTGAGATTTCTATTGAGTGTCTGTAAAGGCATTAGGATCATTCAAAACTTGACCGACTTGAGATAGCAAAATTTCAACCCAAATTGATTGGGAATGAACACTTATCTTGAATTCCAGGCTATTTATATCTAGTTGGGAAAAGCGATGGAAGGCCTTGGCATAGAACATGAGATATAATACATTCTCATTGGTAGCTTTTTTCATAATTAGGAACATGGTGTGTTTGTGACACATTTCTCGAAATATTATTAAAGGTAATAGTTCTGTAAGACTGCTGATTTGGTAATTAAATCATTCTCAAGACTAAATTGTAAGGAAATAACAGGAAATACAGTTGCAAAAAAGAGAAGATTATATAAAATTGGGAGTTACTTAAAGTAAGTTCTCATTCTCCCTCATCCCCCACCTCCACCCCATTCTTCCTCAATACAATGTTAGTTATTCAGCCAGTTTTAAGGAATAGTTCACGAGTCTTATTCTAAGGAAGGGGAAAGGGAAAGAATTTAGATGGTATCAGGAAAAAAAAGTTGCTTATCTTTGTAATCTGTGGTTTGTCAGTCTATAGAAAGAATCCATTACACCATCATGGCTATATCTTGACATTTTTTAACCATATCCTGCAATACTCTTATATGGATCTTTTAAATTGGTACTTTCATTTTCTTGTTTTTAACACGAAATCCTTCATATATAAAATTAGGAAGCGCAAGTTCTAAAAATGAAATACTTTTTTTAAAAAATAAAGTTTTATTTGGGTTTTCACACATACAAAATACAAATAAAACATATTTTTTGAAAATAGCATGATCCCGGGTTGAATTTCTTTATACAGACACAAAACTCAATTTCATGCTCCTTTTTGTATTCTATTCCATATCTTATACTATTTTACATTTTCCATATAGTTTTTCCCCTCTTTTAATTTTCTCAATTTTATTTATCTCATCTCAACTCAAATCATTATATTTATACTTTTGTCTGTTCTGTTTCAATTTCATATCATCTTTTCTCATTAAACAATTTTTTTCCTATAGTTACTAATTGGAGTATGACACCTTTATATCTTTTAATTACATCCATTCAACTCTTATTTAAACTTCAATATATACCTTAAGTTTATGGCCTTCAATATAATACATAATACATAACTTCCAATTGAATTCTGGTTGGTACATTCTTATAATACACACTATATTCTTTAAAAAAGAAAGAAAGATTTTATATATATGTAATTATAAACTCTCATTCCATTCCAGTTCAGTTCTATCATTAATAATCATTAAAATCTTAACATCTTTAACACTTCTTTTCAATTAAATATCATACTTCCTTAAAGAAACATATAATCTCCATAATTAATTTTTCCCTTATTTCTCTTCACATGTTTTGTAAATAATTAAATATTCATTTTGTTACATTTGTTTATTGACAAGCATTCCACTGAATTACAATAGCTATTTTATCAAACATTTTAATCATACATTGTTTCATATTTTCAAAAATTATTTCTGTTTCTAATATAACAATACTATCTTATGTACCTTTGCAGAATCCCTTTTTCCATTAAGTTTTCACCCATTATCTCTAAATAGGCTCTCTTTCTCTATGTTTTGTTTCCGTCCTTTATAATTTCTTTTCCTTTCTTTCTTCCCTCTCATTTTCTCCCTCCCCTTTTTATCCCCTTGGCTCTCTACTTCTAATTCTCTCTTCTGAATTTCCTTCTTCTGTTGCTTTCTGATTTTATACTTATTTTTCACTCTATATTTTTTTTTGCAATTGTTTTTCCCAGTCTTAAACTTTCCATTCTCTTTCCCCCTTTTCCTTTTTTTCCCCCATCTAAGATTATTTATTCATTAAAGATGGCTTCTTCTTTGTCGCAATCTTCTTCTTCTGCAGGCATTTCTTGTTGTTTCTCATAATTCCAAATCTCCATTTCTAAAAACTGAAATACGAAGCCAAAAGAAATTTCTAAAAACTGAAATACGAAGCCAAAAGCCCTTCTTGTGCATCTTCTTTGTACTTTTTAAGTTCCATTTTCAGTTCTTCTAAAAGTGGAGCCATTTTAAACAGTTTTAAACAACTACCCAATTGAGTTTAGTCATTCAAAACAATAACCAAGAATCCAGAAATCATCAAGTAATCCAGATAGCCCTGAGTTATATCTTATTTCTTTTTTGACTTTCTCTTCCTGGGGTTTTTGTTACGATATTTCAGTTGGAATGTATCTTTTGGAAGTCTTGTTGAGATTTTGCTGTAAGTTCTTTTTAATTCCAGGCAGTCTCCTCCCTTCCAGATCCTACCCTTTTATTCTTTTTCTCTCCTTTCCTGTTTTCAAAAGCTTTTAATTATCCAAAAATCTTTATTATCCCTTTGACTTTTATTTTCAGCATTAAATGCCTATTGATGTCAATGTGAACTTTTTTCCAATTTCTTGCTTAAGTCTCTTAGCTGTCAGTATAGGAAAAGGAGAAAACCAAATCTTTTCCCTTTTCTCTCTCCTTCGCAGCTTAAAAATCTTCTTAGGGAATAATGTTATTGTTTTTTAACAGTTTCAATTCCAGGGTACCTTCTTGGTTGCTTTTGCTGTTTGACCCGGTCAACCAAAACTTTCTCTTCTTATCTTCCTCCTGCACATTGTTTTCCGGTTGAGTTCTTCTTTGTGGTGGCCATTTCTAACCACCTCTGCAACCGCCTTCAGGAAAGGGAGTAATGGCCAGCTGGGGAGGAGAGATGCGGCTCTCCTCAACCCTGCTGGCAGTCTCCCCTCTCTTCACCACCTCTACGGGGTGGCTTAGCCCCGAAACGAGCCGGCTCAGGGCGCTCCAGCGGTGAGCACGGATCGAAGCCTCACAGAGACGAGGTTTCAGTCTGTCACTGAAGAAGCTCAAATCGGAAGTCTAGAAATGAAATACTTTTGATTGAGCAAGAATTACAATGCTCAATTCATTCTGTTTCAAATTAATCAGTTTGTCATCCAAATAAATGATTAGAACACATAAAACGTGGAGCTAGGTGACCCATTAGAAGAAAACCAATTGAAGTTCATTTGTCATGGGCAGGGGTGGGATTCAATTTTTTTAACAACTGGTTTTGTGGGCGTGGCTTAGTTGATGGGTGTGGCTTGGTGGTCATGTGACTGGCTGGGCATGGCCAACTCAATATCACTCACATCGAGGCACGCATCTCCTCACCTGGCCTCTCAAGACTGTGGGGATGCTGCAACAGTAGTAAGTGTGAAAAATGGTCATGACACTTTTTTCAGTGCCATTGTAACTTTGAATGGTCACTCCACACACACAAAGTACCAGCAAAAGAGGGGGAAAAAACTCCAGAGGAGTTCCAGAGACAGGAAGTTCTAGGCCTGCCAAGAATGTAATAAGAGTTAATGGAGAGGCAGTTTCTGTAAGCAACACCAGAATATTTCCTTTCTGCCCTCCTTACAGGATTAGGCCAATAATTTCTTCTAACAACCAGTTCTCCGATCTGCTTAGAATGTTAACAACCGGTTCTAGTGAATAGGTGCAAACAGGTAGAATGCCATCCCTGGTCATGGGTATATAATTAATTGTTGGTGGAACAGATCACATTTTTAAAAATAAAAATATTTCATTATTATAAATAATTCCTATTTATAATCGTGGTGAGGATTGTTATTGTCTGCCTTATTCTATAAACAGTACAGTCAGATTTTCATATACTGTTCATCATTCTGTATTTGAGCTTAGTTAAAAATATTTTAGGCTTATCTACAATGCTTGAGATTTCTCCAACTTTGACAAAGAAAGATTCTTCTGTGAAGTTATCAGTTTGTTAGAAGTTGAACCCACAAAGCGGGGCTCTTTTTAGGCACTCCTTTTCCATCAAGGAGGCAACATATCTTGCTTCTCTAAAAGCAAAAGCAACATTTTGAAATTGTCTTCTTCATTATTATTATTTCCACCTCTTCTTTCAGTCTGATTTTCTTTTTACAAAGCTGCTGGAAGATTCCTATCCCATTGTGGACTGAGATGTCATATAGATAGAGAAAATGCTGCTCACTTTATGGATTACTGTTAGGTCAACAAAACTTTGGCAGCATTGATTAACTTGACAGTGAGTACAGCAGTACATTTATCACTTATGGCTGTGCTGTAGAAAATCTAATAAGAGGCAAACAATTCCCCTTAGAGTAGTAACAGGTTCACTGTGCCTAACGGTGCATGCACTGGAAATTTCTGCCTTTAAATTATACTCTTCCTGCTAGTTGGGTCATTGACTTGAAGCTACTGCATTTCCCATGAACCATGTTCTATATTATTTATTTGATCAAAAGCATGTAGTTTATAGAGCTATGGTTACATAGAGGTTGGCTCTGAAGTTGAAGAAGTAATAATTGATAGTAAAAAAATAGCCTGTTAAAAGTTCGCTGTGCTTTGCTATATAAAAGCTGGTTGCCTACTTTTTTGAAGCTTGAACAATTCTCAGATAATCACAAGGAACATTAACAGAAAATGATATAAATCAGCATGTGCAATAGATGAAACACACATTTTTAAAAGAAAGGCTTTTCATAGATTTGATCAGCAGTGATGTGTAAAATACATGCATATTGGGATTTATGATACTGCATTGTATTGTAACATACTATTATACTATACTATACTATACTGTACTAATATTAGTACTATACTAGTACTATACTAGTACTATACTAGTATTATACTATACTGTACTAATATTGGAATTTGAAAGGCTAACTTGCATAATGTGTGCAAGCATTATTGAAATCTTCAAAATAAAATAACAAGGAATGTTCAAAACAAACTGACTCTATACTGTCTAGAAAAAAATCACATTTCTTAGTATCTTATTCATGTAAAGAATCAGAGGATGTGCAAATTTAACAGGTTTTATATAGGGAAATATCTGAATATTCCCTATATTTTATATAGGGAAACTCATCTGAATATTCTCCAGGTTTATTTAAATATAGTCTTGGACATATTCGAGGTTGATGTTAGATGTCCCCACCCCTTCCTATATGAAGATTTTTTTTTAATGTTATTACTGATCATGACTAACAATGAATAACAATGCCCTATTTTCATTTTTAAATACTGAAATATTTAAATACTGAAATACTGAAGCTCCAAGACTATTTGAAATCTAGGATGTCTAATACATTGAATATTTATCGTCCAACCACTGTGGATCATTGTTTTTGTTTTCAAATATTTCCAAATTCTGATTGTACTCTTAAATATCTATGTACTTCAAGGATGTTGAAACTGAATAAGGGTGAATTCTCAGCAATCAGACTTATTCAAGTTCAGCTTAGCATAAAAACATATTGACTGTGATAACATATCTTATTAGGCTTTTAAGCCTAGTTTCTGCAGTAGTTGAATTCATGTCCTCTAAGCAATAAATGAACCTCATGCTTCTTGTAATGTTGGAAAACGCTATTTTTGAAAACAGTTTTTATGTGTTTAACTTTATTTTAGGAAAGAGATTTAACTTTTGGAATGTATTTTTCCAAAACATATTGTATGTAAGATATCTTTTTCATTATTAGGTAAGAATTATTTTATTTTATTTGAATAAAATATAAAAGAGCCTTATAATGTAATAAAACAATTTGTAGAGTATTTTTTAATGCAGTGTAAAGATAATACAGCACCCTCAGATCCTGGTTTTAGCAGGAACCTAAAAGCCAACCCAGAGAAGACATACTTGATCATTCAAAGAACAAGAAACAATATGTTGCATCCTAATTCTTTTTCTTTTGTTAAATATAAATAAATGGTGGGGTCTATTTTGCTTTAGAAACAGCAGTAGTCACCTCCTAAATTCATGGATTTGTATAAAGGGAGTCCTCCCAACATTTGCCTTCTTAAGTGTGAAGACCTGAATATTGATTAACTATCACACTGGCATCAGAACTACTCTTAGGATTCAATTTTTTGTTGTTGTTTTGCATATTTTATTGATCAAAAGTGGTAAATGAGCGTCAAGCGTGCAAGAAGACGATGAATTGTTTACTTGCATAAAATAACCTTTCAATAAGGGAAGATGCATTGCTCACACTTTTGGTGCTGATCTGCTGCCCAAAGCAGATGGCATTCAGCTGCTATTGATTGACTCCTATAGTTACAGAATAGCACGTAACTAAGTATATTTGTTTCAGGTGGGTTTTGGTGTGATGTCGTGCACTGTTCCCATCATACTTTTTTGCCCCATTTATAAACAGAGATACAGACAGTGTCCTTGTTTTTAAAAAGGGGAACAAATTTAACTTGAAAATTAATTCACTAACTGTGCAAGAAAAATTAGCCTGAATGTAAAAACAAATCAGATGAAAGTTTCAGTTATTTTGGTTCAGGAATACAAACATTAATTGCTATGTGACTATCTAGAATTGTCACATCTATAAATTTTACAATAAGTTCCTTAAGGACAATAAAATACTTCTTTGTAATTTATTATACACACACACATCAAAGTAACTGTGTCTCCTTTTAAAGGATGTGAATGTATGTCTGTCAAATGTAGTTCCTTGTCTTGTGTATATGATAGATTTCATTACAATCCTAAGTTTGCTAGTTTTCCATAATTCTCAAGATATGTGTGCTGATGCGGGTGAGAGCTGTGACAGCAATTGCTATACACCTTTCTTCTTCTGGAGTGTCATTTGACAGATCTGCTTAATTAGGATACTCCCATATGGCATGCAATGGCCAAACTTTACATGGCTTCCAGCTATGTATTTCAGGCCATCAAATTCTTGATAAATGTTTAGGATCTGTGGTTGTTTCTTAGGTTCTCCTAACTTCATTTCTCCAGTCTTGTGAATGGCGATGATTCTCTGTCCCCAGATAATAGATATCATGAAATTGTTGATCTCTGAAGTTGACTTAAGTTCTTATATAACCATGACTATTGACCATATTGGACGGGCCAATGGGATTTAGAATCCTTCTTCTGAAAAGCCACAACTGGAGACATGATACTTGTGAGCTACATTAACCAAGTTCTGTAGATTTAATCTTCTGTAGCTCTTTCTTGCAGAAGAAAATGGGTCTACATCTTAGTTTCCATCGGCATGAAGATAATAGGATGAACTAACTTTTAACTCTTAGCATTTCTTAATTTTCCAAAATATTATAAAGTTAGATTACATTCAGGACAAACTTATAATTTAGGGAAAATCAGAAAGGTGATGCAGAATCACCTTCTTGAAGTCAGCTTTTAATTTTTTTTAATATATATCACTGTGACACTTTGGACATCTGTATAATTATTATCCTGATTATAAAGTTCCCCCCTCCTTTATCACAGAAAATATAAACTGGAATGTATACAAAGAGGCAAGAAGCAAACACTATGAACACCAAAAAATAGAAAATATCAACAGTCATCAAATTTCAGGCTGAAAGAAAAAGTGATGTCCATTCAATGATCTTGTGAAGCTTTTTTTATTATTCCTGCTATAGATAAATTCCAATTTATTTATTTACTTAGGTTTGTGCGCTCATCTAATACATGTAGATTTAGGGTAGCTTACAAAATCCTCTTCAGTATAAAGATTAAACATTGTACATCAAGTTAATTTTTAAAAAAATGTCATTATATGTTCCCACTCCCAGCTCTTTGTAATAGCTAGGCTGTAATGGCTTTCCAGAATGTTAGTAGGCAAGAAGTTAATTTAATTTGCTGAATGATGTTGGCCCAAATAAAAACAGCCATCACTGAAAAAAACATCATCAGGTTCCCTGCAGATGGCATTTTGTTAAAGGATTAATTCCAAAGGTGCCATCTTCTAATCTTATCAGGAGGTGGTCTAAAAGAACTGACTCAAGAAGAAAAGAAAAGAAATATAAACTGAAATATGGACAAACTGAAAGGGATATTTGAATCCCTGTAGCCTTCTCTCCCTCCCTTCTGTCAGTATAAACATGGCCAGTAGCATGTGGTAATATTTTCTGTATAGGTGTTTTGATTGTCTTCTTAAACTGTGAAGAAAATAAGGATATAGCAGACAACGAACAAAATCTTAAAATACCATTGAAGAAATGAGAATAAAGTTTTTTTTTTCAAATACAATCCTATTCTGAGAAAGAACAAAACTGGTATGAATTAGGAAGGCACATCTATTTTTCCTTTTTCTAAAGAAAAAAAAAAACCTCACACAAAGCAGAAGGTTCATTCTTGGGTTAAAAACATTCCAGACTGCTTCTTGATTTTCCAATGGGTGATATTCTTTTGCTAACTTTTTCTTTTATCATTGTTAGAGCCCTTTAAGCGACTGACATAGACAAGGCAAACAGGAATATATACTACAAAATGCTCTATAAAGACTGCAGGTTGAAGTCCCAGTGGAGGTTGATGCTCTTGCTTTCTTACTGTAGCTAGAATGTATTGATTTTTTTTTCTTCCCCATTTTAGCTGCACCACTGAATTAGAAATTGTGAATCTTTCCTTGTGAAGACAGGAAAAACTGTCATGAACTTTTTCACCCTAACAATAGGGCATTTCAGATGAAAAGATTGCAATAACGATTGAAGGCTTCAAAAACAAAGCTTCTTAATGTATCCCACACTGACTCTTCTGCCCAAAAGATAGCTGTAGATCTTGAGGAAATAGGACGGCAGATTGGGGGAGGGCAGCCTGAATTTTTAGAGCTGTTTTGTGTGTTAAAAAGAAAATCAATTGATGAAAACAATGCGGGCCTCTGGTGCGTTCTCAGGTTAGCACAGTGGTCTCGTCCAAGTTCTCAGCAAGCTGTTCAGTTACTATTATAATTGGCTGATGAGTAGGTTTGGACCTAACTAGAATGCCAGAGTTCGATTTCATGGTGTCCTCTGTGAAGATGTGTCATCATTTAATCCTAGCTTTAGTGACATTTTTTTTTAAAAAAAGGAAACTCACGGGAAATCATTATGCTGTTTATATGTCTCCCATCCTGGAGAGCATTATCCTATGATATTTTAGCACTGTTTTCTAGTGCATGATGGTATCTAGCGAAGGTTAAGGTAGAACAAATCCCTTTGCAATTTTGTGACTATATTTCACTTACTGAAGGAGAAAGGATAACTGACAATTAAGAATTCAGAATGTCACTAGGAAACACGTTCAGCTGACCAACAAGTCCTCCGGGAGGATACTTTTTATGAACCTAAGAAGATAGAAAAATTGGGATATTATGGTTTTGTTATATAATATCCTTTCTTAAGGCTGTATTGTTCCTAGTAAACATATCTAGATTTAAAAAAAAATACTCCGTATAGTTAAAATAAAAGAAGCAATGAAAACTTCACATAAACAATGATATTTTGATTTCTTTGAAGTTTATGTATTATCTTCAAGTTTATGTAATCACTTCATTTTTACATGTATCTTTTTAATTGGATCCTGACTTACCAAAATCAGACTTTCTAAAGCAGTGTTTCCATGATAGAATTTGAAATCCCATTCTCTTCACCTCACCCAAAGCTTTCTTTGAAATATCTGGAATTTTAGAAATATTTTGAAAAGTATAGCTTTTTAGTTTGCTTTTCTATAATACCCTACCAAATTCATTCCCACTTTTCTGCCAGATTTTATCTTATAATTCTTTTATATTATAATTCTAACACTACTTTTTTCTTCTCTAAGGATTATTTAAGCATCATATTTTATTTTAAAATCCAGGCTAGACAGTGTTTTATTACTGATTAGGTGATGTTGGACCAGTCACTCTCTCTCATCCCCAGCTAACAGCATTGTTGTGAAAAAAATAGGAAGAGGAAGCAATATTAGGAAAGTTCACTGCCTCAAATTATTTATAAAAATTATAAAGGAGAGATACCATTTTCTCACATCTGGACTAAGGATTCACCCTCCCTTTCTCTGCTACTTTCAACAGCTGTTATTGATGCTGCTACGAATGAATTAGTGTGTGAGAGGAGAGGGTTTCATGCCACAGAATGAAAAATTTGCTGATTATGAAAATAATTTTTAATGTGGAAATATTTGTACAAGTATTGATATAAGTATTTATATCTTGCCACCTCTGATGGCCAGGTTTTCAAAATAATATATAATACAGGTAGTGCTCGATTTACAACCTTCCATTTAGTGACTGTTTAAAGTTAAAACAGCACTGAAAATTGACTCCTGACCATTTTTCACGTAACAGCTGCAGAATTCCCATGGTCACATGATCAAAATTTGGATCTTGGAAACTAATTTATTTATGATGATTGCAAGATCCTGGAGCTTTGTGAACACTTTTTATAACCTTTTCACAAGTGAAATTAGAGGACCAACCAGATTCACTTGACAGCTGTATTACTAACTTAATAACTGCAGTGAATTACTTAACTACTATAGCAAGAAAAATCATAAAATGGGAAAAACTCACTTAACTGTCCTGCTTTGTAGCAGAAATTTAGGGCTTAATTGTGGTTGTAAATCGAGGGCGACCTATATGACAAAAAGTTGGCAAATAAAATATTCCTAAAGTTTAGGAAAAGTAATTGAAATGACTGCATAAAGCAAAAAGAAACCACCCAAAGCACTGATATAAATATGCGCGTTGCTTTAATAGCGTGTTTTGAAAACAAAAGAATGTTTGGAAGGGCCCAGATAAGTTATTTCTAAAATACCATTAATGTGCATGAATGTCAAACCACAACTGCCATAATGCCTAAGCATTAGCCATTCTATCAATGGCTGCTGGGAACTGAAGTCTGAGAAAATTTGAAGTGCTTGAGTCCCCAATTTTCCTTACAGAGACAAGCCAATATCAAAATCCATAATTTCAGATCCATAATTTTAACTAAATCAAGTATTCCAAAATTTTAAAGCCTACAGTTCTTCAAAGGTTTCATCACAGCTTCCCTAGTCTCTCCTAATGCAGCTGCCAAATCACAACTTTGACTACAAAATTAAAAAGTCATTTTTATATACCTAGGTAGCAATCATGTTCATTTTATTTATTTATTTATAATATTTTATTAATTTAATTTTGCATAATTGTTTTTCTTGATTCTTCTTGATATGACCTTTGGTATACCATGATTTCCTTCCCCCTGCCCTGAGTTACCATAAAATTTAACCAGGGAGCTATGTGCTATAATATCAGAGTTAATTAAAAACAAAATCCAAATTGATGCTTTTAAGTCATCTTTGGAAGACAAGAAAAGAAAACTTGAGGTCCGTTCATATAATGCTGAAGTACAATGTAGGATTAGCTCTGAAGTCAGCCAATAAAAAGATATTAATAGTGACTTTGTAGCCCAGATACACTCCAATAGATCTAAATGACCTACAGAGAAAAGTTTTTCTCTCACTGTATTAAAAATGTATTTAATTGCCTGCAAAGCTTTTTCAATATTTTCCCTCAATACCTAGATTAGTGACTATTAGGACTTTGTTTTGCTTAGGTTAACAGTCTGTATTGTTATTCAGTTCACATATCCTTTAACTTACATCCCCCATCACCCCTCCTTCAGTGAATAACTAAAATGCAAAACAAGATGAATTTTGTAGCAGTAGAGTGCTGATTTTACAAAATGCAAATGAAAGACATTTAATGTAGAATTCTCATGTAAAGGTGAACTGAAAGGCTTTCTAAATACCAGAAAATAAGAGTTTAAACCAGGGTGGTCAGCATATAATATGAGATGCAACTCAGCCTACCAATACCTGCAAACCTGGAAGAAGCTATCCAATGACTGTTGGCATTTCCAGATAAAGCACAGCCAACAATCTGGAGCAGTTGGCTGTGTATTTTAAGAACACTGAGAATGAATGGTAATAATGGAAATATATTCCAAAATTGTCTGTTGCTTTTTAAATTTTATTTGTCTTTGGCAAACCTACCAGATTAGCATCAGATTGGCTAACTGACAGGGAACTGTATACACAACAGATCTGGGTGGTTTCAGGTTGGGGAAAAATATATATACACTTTTCTTTCCAACTCATCGTTTTGAAACAATTACCTGATCTTCCTTAAAAAAAATTAAAGCTTGGGTTTAGATCTACACAAGAGTTAAGACATTACAAAACAATACTGATTTCATATCTTATTTTCTTTCTTTTTTTAATTGAGATGTATTTGCTATTTTGAGCATATTTTTGTTGTTGTGGCACCCAAGAAAATAATGGCCTTATGGATTGTTGTAGTAGTGACTTAGTATAGGTGGTGTGAACAAAAGGCTCTTATTCTTCAAGCAGCAGTATAATTTGACTGCATTGATCAAGACTGCCTATTATTACTTCACTACTATTGCTCTTGACTTTGTTTTCTCATCCAAAATCAATATGATATGCTTCAGGATAAACCTTTTTCATTAGATGATTTCCTTCCTGTGAATATATAAATTAAAAAAAAATCATTCCACTGTTTTTTGTTTTTTGTAATATTTTTTGGAGTGGCAGAAATGACTTACACTGATCCTAAAACAGATAAATGATAAATGAGTATTTTGATAAATCAGTATTTAACTACTTTAGACAAGCTTGTGATAAAAATGCTGGACTAGAATCAGAGAGTATGAAGTTCTCTGCAGCTATGGAAAGTAACTGAATGGCTGGGGCAGCTATTTTTCAGCCAGTTTACCTTGTAAGATTGCTGTGGTGAAAAATGGGAGAAAGGAGTGTTCTAACGGCCATTTTGAACTTCTGAAGAAAAGGCAAGATATAAATCTAGTAAGTGATGTATTTTGTGGAAAGTGTAAAACATATAAAGATGGTCTAAACTTCCTAATGAAAGGCTGTTTTTTCTTTCTTTTCAATATTTACTTTGTGCCAGGGCCCTTTTTCTATTGTCTATTGCATCCCTTGAATTAAGTTGAGCTGATCTCTTGGTCTATCAGAATCTTAACTCAAACTTGTCTATCAAATTATGTATGGTAATAGTACCATTAGTAAGAAAGGATAACATTTGATTGTAACATTCCCAAATTAGAAATCTGTTAGAAAATGTTTAATCAATGAGTATTTAACATCTATAGACAGCTTTAAATATATTGCTAATTGCTTCCTTATACAATGATTGAGTTACATCATCAATTATTTCTTATGAAACATATGGATTTAATCTCCACTGAACTTTGCATTTATTGTCACTTGGACCGGTGATCTTGCACTTAGTCAAGGTGTTAGAGAAGAATTTGTGTGTTGTATGCTGATCTATCAAATCAAACACTTTCCTATCCTTGTTAAGACACACTAAATCTTTCATTAATAAAGCCAGCTAGACTCCAGATAATCAGAAGACTTTTCCCTGGCTGCTGTGATGGATGAATCTCTTTCAGTTTCCACTAGCAAAATGACTACTGGTTGTAATTGTATTAAACTAAGTGCATTATTATTATTATTACTATTATTACTATTATTACTATATTATTATTATTATTATTATTATTGTTGTTGTTGTTGTTGTTGTTGTTACTGTTGTTGTTGTTGTTATTTTATAGAGTATTGTTTTAGAAAATGAAGAGCTTCCCAAGATGTTTCTAGATTTTCTCAACGTTCGTCATTTTCCTTCTCTCCCAAAAGCAGAAAGTTGTGGGTAAGAATTTTAACCAAACAGTTCAAAATATAACAAAATACAATAAATTTAAATTTCCAATTTCCCTTTTTTAATTAAAATTTTATTCACAATTTGTTGCAAAAATGTCAGGCTATTTCCTATATGGCACTTAAAGAAATTCTTCAGTGATTCTATTTTGCATATAAAACAAGAAAATTCTTATTTAATGTGTTTTTGGCATAACCATGCTGAGACAAAGAGTTTGACTTCATATCTAAGCATTTAATATAATTTTGCATTAGTCTGATTCACTAATTGATCCAGGTTTAGAACCTCTGCTGACAATGCAAGTCCCTTCTTTAGAAAGCTTTCATTTATTTCAGTAGAAGGAGCTTATATGTATATCTATATTCTTTGGAAAAAAATACCATTTTACTGTACATACTAAAAATCCTTTGGGACATTTGAACATACATGACCTCTGAAATAGTAATGAAATGACACTAAAGAAATTAGGTGCGTAGGGTTAAACAGTCATTATGAAAAAAATGGAAAACAATTGGCATTAAAATAGAAATTATTTTTAAAATATTTACATTAGAATAATTTAAAAATTTGGATAGCCGCTGGGATGTCTTTGGGGAAAGGATCATAAAAGTTCAGGTGGCAGCCATAATGTGCAATTGAAACTCTTTTTTATGTGGATTTTGGACACCTTTGGACAGCTGGCTACAGGAAGGCGTAAGGCTGTGCTAAAATCTGTTTTAAAGAGAGAAAGTTTCGCCATTTCCTTTTGTGGAATATATATTTTAAATTTATATATTCTAATATTTTAACAAATTATATTCCAGTTCTTTTGAAGAAACAGAGTCTGAAGAATCAAGGTAAGACATTGGTTATGATATATTCTTAAGAAGTGTTTTTATATATATTATATAGAGAAAATGAAGAAAAAGATCTGTGCATTGCAGCAGATATACCCTTTTTATTTTTCATTTTTAACAAGCAATGTATTGACAGATTTTAGGAGCCGCTATTTTGTACTGTTCTTTTGAATTGAAAAGAATTTTAAACTGCTTATATTCAAGTTAATCAGACATTTAACATTGCATAGTTAAATGTACTCATCCTCAAAGATAATTTTGAAAGGGAGCCTAATAGGATATTTTAAAGAGGATTTATATATTACAACTTCATTGTGTTGATATTGGCTCTTATCTGTCAGCTTCTTTATCTTATGTGAATTAATAGTTTTGCATTACAGTTAAACTTCCTTTTTCTATGTTTCCTCTGTAGGCATTACTGAACCAGAAAAACCTAGACTTCCCTATACACTGTCTACTGTTATAGCAATTCTGGTTTTGATGCCTAGAGATTAAATTTACCTGTAGTTAAATCAAGTTTTCCTGCCCACAGATCTATATGATGATATGGGTTTTCCTTCTTTTTTTACATATTTTGTGTAACAGCTGGGAAGGGAAATTATTAATACTTTCTTGAAGTGTCTTAAATCTACACAAGATCTAGCAGCTGAAATAAATTAATGTTGACGTCTTAAGACAAAAAAAAGGAATTGAAGTTGCTGACAACCGTAATCTTGAACTACTTGCTTTATCCTGAGATTATTTCCAGGCAAACAATACAACAACCGAACCAGTTTTAGTACCATGATCATTGGTTCTCTTGTGAGAAATTAAACCTCTCTGGACTCAGCTGGATTAGGTTCTGAGTAAATATACCTATTCCTTGAATTTGTGATCTTCTACATGTAAGCATTATTCCTTGATGATGGATTTTTTTCCTTTCCCATAAAACTGATTTATATATATAAAAGCAGTATTCTAACCAGTTCTACTGCCTTACTTTATCAAAGCTAGTTTGTAATGTATTTGGTTTAGTGTCCCACGATGCTGATATTCCTGTTCTTGACCTTTACAGCAAACTGTCCCACCAGCCTGCGTTGCTGTTCCTAAGGGATCCATATGTCTTGCCTACAGCCAATGGTAATCAGACCTGTCATCTATTAACAGTTCTTTACTGATCTGCTCCGTACCACAAAAACCACATAGTTATAAATGTATGTTGAGCTCAAATTCTAATAATTTGGCAATGCATCAGGAGTTATTTTAATGCTGTTTATAGTAATTGCTGAGAAATGAACTTTTTTGTAGACAGCCCTCCTACAAATAAAAATTAAAAATATATTGTTATTTTGGCTCTCCTACATCAATAGCAAAGCTCTTGGTAGTGAATTTAAAATGGAATGAAATCTTGTAGCACTGCTAATATTTTGATAAGAATTATAAAACAAATAGTTGGATGAAAAATCTTTTTTGTGTTCTTATATGTGTTAGCTTTTAATTACAGTTTACGATATTTCACATAACCTTTGCTAGTTTCCCCCACTCCCCAAATATTCCCAATATCCAATGATATCATGAATTAGACTGTGAAGTGAGAAAAATTAGATGTCTCCAATACATCTTATCTTCAAACTAAGTCTTAAACTCCCTTCCTCTTTAAGGTATAAAATATACTTGCTATTGTGATTGATATGGGCTGGGACATAGTGCAAAAGAAAGGGTATTTAATTATTCACTCTTGTGATAGTTTTTTTTTGTTAGATTAATCTTGCTAGTTACTGTTAACTGTGGAAAGTAAAGCCCACAGAAAAGGGCCTTTGGAAAAGAAATAGAATTGGGATTGGGATTATTAATATATAATAATTGATTCTCTGGCTCATATAAAGTCCTTGCCCTTACCAAATCATGCTATATTGAGTGCTTTTTGTAAGATTAAGATTACACTCAAACAGAAAATAAAGTTCTAGCACAATATAAAAATTTGTGTACAATAAAGCCAACTGCTTTCTTCACTTTCTAAGATCCATATTTATATTTTTAATTTCTAGTCCATAAATGAAGAAATAAGAAATTAACTTGGCATGCCACCATTTTAATAATTTTTACCTTGGAAATGTAAGAATCTCCCTACCCTTCTCCAACTTACAGTATTTGTGAATGGAATAGTAGAAGTGTTTTTCCATTTCAGGCAAGACCTTACTAAATTTAATTCATGTCATTGGATTTAAAATGCAGAAGACAATGAACAGCTGAATATTGGAGTAATATTAAATATAGGGGGTATTTCTTCATTCTAGCCATAAAAATTAAGAATTTATACAACATTGAAAAATATTATCTCTAAGCACCAAAGATAAAATAAACTTCAGACACATTTTTTTTAACTGAAATTTTCCTTCTTGTGAATATTTTGTTTTAATTCCTGTATCTGTTATAGTGATTGACTTTGCTTAACTTCTTTCTAGGGCTTTTCTCAAAAGTTCTTAAGTTCCCTTTTTAAAAAAAAAAACTAAAAACTTTTGTCGATTTACTGCTCTAGAGATGTTTGTGCGACAGCATTAAGCCTCTTCCAGTCAACTTGGACAAACTGTGCTGTAAACTATAGTGGAAAAACTGCTGCGGACTATTCCCAGTAGAAATCTTGGAATTCCTTCAAGTGTATTGAGATTTTTGTTAGAAATTGAATTGCCAGTGTAATCCATCTTTCTTGTGAGAAAAGATTCAGATAAAGAGCTGGAGCCTAGCAGCATTAAGTATAAGAACATCCCTTTAAATCAATAAGCTACAAATCTGGCAGGGCATTCAAGCAATGCCCAGTGCTACACTAAAGTGGGTTCCTGCTGAAACAGCATTACTAATAACAAATTCTGAGCACAGATAAAGGGGTGCTGATGCAATATCCTAAATTATATCAGGCTTTACCTTGTTAGGTTCTACAAAAACATTTATATTGTATTGACATATGTAAGAAAGCAGTTTTTCTTCTCTCTCTTTTTTCCCCAGATGACTTTCCAAATGTAATCGTTGAAGGCATTCTCCATGGATTGTTTTATCCTCACCTACAACCCAGGTAGAAAATGGGTTTCGATGGAAAATAATCGGAGTAAATTATGTTCCTCAAAGTTTTAGAGGCTTCTTTTTTTTGAAAAAAAGTAAAAGTCAAAATATTGAAGCATGACATCCATACACGAAGATGGAACTTTTTGGGATTTTTTAATTGTATCACTAAAAATGGCTGCTTTTCAAGATTATAAATGGGGGGAAAATCTAAACTCAGAATACTTAAATTTTAAAACAGCTGACAAAATGCCAAATTACACTAACTTTCATCATGTATTTATAATTTTTGTGTCTGTGATAAATCATGATCCTAATTCTTTTGTCTCAACATTATATCCACTGCTGGCAGAGGATACATAAAATATAATAGCATGTATGACTAAAAATGTAAGTTAAAAAATAACTACCAAAACTGGAAATGCAATATAAGCTCAGTGTATCAGTATTTCTGATGTTATATCACATGAGTATTATTTTAGGAATAGAGATGGGTATGTTCTAGCAGTTTGGTTCAGTTTTAATTTATGTCATAAACTCGGGTGCAATGCTTTTATTAGCCTATGCTTAATGTCATTTTGAAAATTTTGTTAATTTCTAACCTTTTGTAATAGAAATAATCATGAACATGATTAATAAAAATAATTAGCCAGTCCAAGGGCAGTTCAACTTCACTATCCTTTTTACAGCTCCTGAAATTTCCCCTAATTTTATGTGCTAAAAATTGAGCAATTTTCCAAAAGTTTAAGATGGAAGCACATAAAAAATATACTCAAAACTATACCAATATACATTAACATCATTTAAAAATAAGAAACCATTAGCAGACCAGAGGAAAAAAATGAAAATAACACTTCTGCCCAAACGTATGTTAAAAATCTGTCCATTTTATTTTCATCCCCAAAGGTTTGTCTGTACTATCAACTGTGCAAATGAACATTGTTTCTCAACATGTAAAATTTAAAATAAAACCAAAAACACAGTGAAATAATGCACGTCTCTAAATGCTAATTTGTTGGTCATATGTCCATCCACCACTTTGTCAGTTTTGGTATTTGTGCCGTAGCTGGGTAATATTGAGTATGAACCTGTAACATACTACACTGCTTAACATGGGGGATTCATGTCTACTACAATTATTACTCTGTGCCAATGGGTAGTTGGCACAGCAGAGCATGTTCTGGTTATCCCCTTCAAATACAGTTGCAGTCAAAGGTGTTTTCGTATCTCTCAGTTGTCCTGGCAGATCATTCTTGAGACAGCATTAGATTGGCCACTGGTATGAACTTTAACCAATGTTAAAATGATTTCCTGTGCCATTGGAGATTTTCCTTCTTCTCTGTCAGCGATACTGTCAAACCTTATCAAGCAGTAGATATTATTGCTCAGAGCGGCAACAGCAGGTGCAGACAGTACATTCACATCCTCTTCAAAGCAGCTTTCCTGCCTTGGCTCCAAATACTGTGAACCTGTCAAGAAGAGACTTCTTAAAAATACCTTCATTTTTGTAAGTCCATTTGCCTGTCACCCAGGAGAGAATTTTCTCCAATGCTGAATAAAATTCAATTCCCTGTTTCATTCAATCCCAACATTTTTCCACTGTCTTAAAACAGACTTTTATGATCAAGCCCTGATTTGGTTTAATAGTGATAGATTCATGTTTTTCTCCTTATTGTTAGCTGTAATGAATATGGGCAAAAATATGGAAAATAATTTATGACAATAAATGATACTCTTGTCTTCATTAATATTATTACTATTGTGTTAGGTATAGAATATGAAAATATATTTACATCTTTTAAAACTAATTGGTCTGGATTAGTAAAAAAATATGCATGTCAAAATAGAACATTGCTTAAAACAGGTGGTTTTCACCAGTAGTTTAATATTTGTACATAAGGTAAGTAAACAAGATTTAAATGATAAAATTATAAAAATAATATGTAACTATAATAATGACATCTTTTGCATTTTGACAAATTCAAACCAAAATTGGAAATGAACTATTTTAATAAATGATATCTATGTATTGTTGAAAGGTATGTTGCAAGGTATTTGTTATATCAGGATAATTTGTTCAATTACATAGTAATTCTTTCTTGTCTATTTTTATATTAATACATTAGGAAATCCACACAATACAAGTCTATTTTCATATTAATACATTAGGAAATCCACACAATACATGCTAAAGAAGTGCCAGTTGAATTAGGAAGGTTTTTGTTCAAAGTTTTAAAATTACTATGCAAAGACATTAAAAATATTCATAAGATGAATACTAATAAACAAAGGACAAGGGGCTATAAACATTTGTAGTATATACTGTAAAAACATCTCTGTCAATCTCTTTAAATCAACATTTATGAAATGTTTTACCCTAGAAAGGCAATATCATAGCATTTCTTCATTTAATACGCAGGTATTTTCTGTTACCTGCAAGGTCAAGTTGTACAGCTTCTGCAAAGTATTTTCTGATAGAAACCTCACACAATGATAACCAGACATGATTGCAGCTCAGTTGCTCCTATTTCTGTCAACTTCTCCAATCATCTACTTCAACCACAAAAGGTTCTTTTACATCTATTTTTCCACTGTTAATGATCATACAGTCCTGAAGAGGCTGGTCATAGTCATCTGTTGCCTGAAGTTCAATATCATGTACTACGGACTAAAGAGAGTGTGGCTTTTGATGAAAAGGAAAAACTAGGTATGAAACACAACAATAAATAAAACACATGCTACATTCTAAATTTTGTGATATTTTTCACTTTAGAGGTTTTAAATCTCTACATGCTCATCACCATGCAATCTATTTTTCTGTCCTAATTATTTCAACAACAAAGTAAACAGAAAGAAAGGGAATAAAAAAAAGAAAAATAAAACAACAACTCTACAATAAATTCCTCATTTCAAAGTTATTTACATAAATGGCCTTTCAGTCAAAAAATCAACTCTGCATCACAGCTATGATCAGATGTAATGATAGGGCTTGCATTCTAGAAGAAACTTAATTTGAGAGAAAGCTGTCTCCTTTGCTGTAGCTCTGTACAACTTCTGAATCATTAAAAGAATATAAACAGTGTACGACTTACAATCTTATTGACAAATAAAACTAAAACCCTTCTTGGTATTTTGCAAAGGGAAGAAGGATAAGAAATTCTTTCTTGATTATGAAAATAAAACAGGTAATTATCACTAATTAGGAAATTACACAATCCTTGTTCTATCAATAAGAAGATGCTTTTTCTAAGCATCGTTAACTTTTCATTGGAAGTATGCAATTGATACACTTTGAGAACCAAAGAAACTTACACTCAGAACAGTATTCTATTTCTAATGAATAAAACCATTTAAGATTTCACCTACCATTCCATCAATGACTTTTCCAAATACTACATGTTTTCCATCTAACCAGCCAGGCTTTGTTACAGCAATGAAGAACTGGGAGCCGTTAGTGTCTGGGCCAGAATTAGCCATGCTGACCCAACCAATGCCATAGTGCTTCAGTTTGAAATTTTCATCAGGAAACCTATCTCCGTAGATGCTTCTTCCTAGATGAAAAAAATACTGGTTTTCCTCAGAAGAAGCAAGGCTATTAAAAGCATTGTTTAGAAAGTTTTACAATACAGGACTCTCACTGGTAGAGCTATGCAAAATGTATTCAACAGTGTAGAGTCAAATTAGTTTAAGGGAAATTGCTGCTAAGCAAATATTTAACAGCCTGAGCAGATATATATGTGCAGATGTGTGTTTTAATACATACTGCATGATGTATGGACAGGATGATGCACAGTTCAAAAATTTTATAGTATGTTAGATTTAAAGAGAAATGTTTTTATTCTTATAATATGCCATAGATAGATGGGTGGGTGGGTGGATAGATGGATGAACAATAAGGGTGCATATGATATAGCTTGTTTATTCATTTATTTAGATTTCATTGCTGTAGCCTTCCATCTCAATCAAGTGACTCTGACAGCAAACAGTGCAAAAACAATGAAAAACTGTTAAAAATAATCATACACAGCAATCAAGAGAATTATAATAATTGTCAGTGAAGCCAAGAAATGAGGCCCTTAATTCAGGACCAGATGGCTATATCTTTAAAGCCTCATGACTTTAAAGCCAATAAAGTTGAGCCTATTCTAATCTGTGAAGGATGGTCCAAAGGGCTGGGTCTACAACAGTCAAGACACATTTTCTAGTATTTGGACCTGGCAACATGAATATTTTCTTTAAAAAGCAGTGTTACCTCCAGTGCCATCTCCAGCTGTAAAGTCACCTCCTTGAATCATAAAATCTTTGATTACACGATGAAATTTGCTTCCTTTATAACCCATTCCTTTCTAGAATTTAAAATGACACAGTCGCAGTTCAGCAAAGTTACTACAATTAACGATGGATGCAATTAAATATTTAACAAGACAAGTATATTTAAATGAGTGGGAAAAATCAGAACATCCTGTTAGTAATAGTCAGATCTACCCACCCAAAGCTTAATTTTGACCAACTCTTTCTACATGAGATTCATTATTTTTCCTCGTTAATTGTATTTTATTACATTTGGATGGCCGCTTGACTCTGTTACGTGGTAAATTAAATGCTTTTGACAGCCAGCACTTTTCTCAAAAAAGTCAGATCACGGTTCTTTCAGTATGAGGAATTTACCTATGGGTTTGTTCCCAAAAGAGGCCACCCAAAATCAACATTTATAATATTATAAACATATAATGACACTACTGCTTGATGCTATGATGTATGATTTCCTTAATTTTTTTTAAAAAGGTCAAGCTCTAGAAAGTTTGAATTTTTGAATGACTGTTGTATAACTGCTTGTTTGAGACCAACAAAGGAGAACATTTGTAGCTCAGGGTTGAAATGAGGGCTCCTTGGTGATCTCTGAGGTTGGTTGTTTTCTTGCAGATGTTTCATTACCCAAACTAGATAATACCATCAGTAGCTGATATTACCTAGTTTGGATAATGAAACATCTGCAAGAAAACAACCAACCTCAGAGAGCACCAGGGACCACTGCTTGTTTGAGAATCAAGTATGGGAACAAAACCTAATATGCACTCCAGACTGAACAACAAATCCTGCCATCAAAGAAAATCTTAGCAAATAATTATCTAGAGCAAAATCATGAGAATTTGGGCTGGCTGTGTTGAGCAGCTTTTGCACATTCTAAGACTTCAACTTTTTAACTTCATATGTGTCTCTACATGAGGTCACACGAGACCCCCTCTTTCTTTTCCCACAGTAAATTTAGTGCTGAAAGGTTTAGCTGGAGATCATCACTCTAAAAGTCTCCAAACTTAAGAAAGATAAAAGAATTGTTCCTCACAGTAACTTGCTAAGGAACCCAATGCAATGACCAAATATAACAACCTTTCATTGAAACTGAAGGGAAAGGCTTACTTTTTTTTTGATGATTATACTGCCATAACAAACCAGTTTCCACTTCTATTTACAAAGATTGAAATTTGGGATTTGGGGTTCGACAGACTAACTTGCTATCCCCATGCATCAAACCAGTCAGGCCTGGACGACTTTCAAGACATCAACTCTGAACTGAAAAGGAAATCTTGAACTCTTGCTAGAAAATTATGGGTCAGTCACTACTAACATTAGATAAATAAGAACATTACTACTACAAAGCACATATATTTCTTTTCTCTTTTATATAAAAATTAAGCTTTTAAAAAAGCTCTTGCCTCTCCAGTTGCAAGTTTAATGAAGTTTTCTACTGTCTTTGGTACTACTTTTCCAAATAAACCGATTACAATTCTTCCAGCATTTCTGTCACCAATCTGTATATCAAAAAAAACCTGGAAATTTTCAAAAGTGGAAAAAAGAATCAATGTCAATATGATATATCATCATTAGGATAGCCTATTTATATTACTTAGTTATTAGAAGATAAACAGCTGTATTCTAATGTGCTTTACAGGTTGTAGAAGAACTTTTCTAATCTTTGAGCAGCAAAAAGCTTTTTGGTTTATCATTTCTCCATATTTTCTCCCACTTCTCTGGACTATATTTATGGCATGGGGAATGCCCACTGTATCAGTCTCATGCTACCTATTTTCTGAATGTAAAGAAATTTAGCTAAACTTGTTTTCCATCTTAACTATGCATGTATGTAACCAAGGCTTATACTTTTATAACCTTCCTATATTATGATCTCAGGGCTGTGTCAGATGGATTACAAGTTAAGAAATGTAACTATAAGTAAGCCATAGAGCCAAATGTAACAATTCTTGACTCTAACATAAATACTCTTCAATATCTAGCCATGCTTCCCAATACTCTAAGCTGTAAATCCTTTCCTTTATTTTTTTAAGTTTCTCATCAAGATTCAAAACTATGGTGTCTATTCAGAACATTCAATTCTCACTGGACTGTGTTTGGGTAGTAAAGGTTTTTTTTTGTTTATTCACTTAGAGTTTTAAAGAACAAACTTTTTCAAGCTTCATCATTTGCATCAAAAGTTGCTATTTCTCAATGTTTCTCAGTGGTTCCATTTTGGTTCCTATCAATAGTCAAGCTATCCAAGTTCACTATTAAAGGAAACAATATTCAGTTATTTCAGTTATTATAAACGATCACAATTGAGCCCAAAATTTATGCTGATATGTGAGACATTTGTTATGTGAGTTTTGCCCATTTTACGATCTTTCTTGCCACAATTGCAGTTGTTAAATTAGTAACACAGTTGTTAAGCAACTCTGGCTTCCCCATTGATTTTGCCTGTCAGAAGTTTGCAAAAGCTGATTACATGACCCAGGACATGGCAACTCTCATAAATATGAACCAGTTGCCAAGCATCTAAATTTTGATCACAAGACACCGGGGACTGCTGCAGTGCACATAAGTTACTTTTTTCAGTGCCGTTGTACCTTTGAACGGTCACTAAACAAACTGTTGTAAATCGAGGACTACCTGTATTAAGTGACAATGATCTTTCACTTAATACACAACTTAGTTTAAATGTTGTGATTTAGAGAGGGAAAACACAACAAGTTTTTCCTTTAGAAATAAATTAAAATGTCAATTAAAAACCACACTGTTACCTAGTGAATACATATCCTGCCCAACTACACAGGATGTTGCATATAATTTTATTTCTCAAAATTACCTGCCTTTCCTACACATCATGGTCCTAGCAAAAGCTAAGAAGTTACCTGAGGAGCCATCTTGTCCCAATTACCTCAGTATATCCCATCAGGCAGACAGGAGTATTTAGGTACCTCATCAATTAAAGGCCATGTCACACTGAACCAACGGATGCAAAGAGGATGTAAAACGGACAAAAAAGCTTGCCATCCATTGGAAAACACATCCGTTGTGTACTCACTGCGTACGTCTTTCATACGCTTTATCCGTAAAACATCCGTCTACTGCGATTTCATCCGCTCAAAAGGTTTTGAACTGCACAAAACTTTTTGAACGGATGAACTTTCTGCCACGTACGATCTACATCCACGACACATACGGGCAACAAACGTTCTACATCCGTTGTCATCCGTTACACGTCCGATGTATCCTCTTGGCATCCTCTGGACATCAGCGCAACTCACATCCGCTCCAGCGGAAAGCGGAAAGAGGGAGGAACCAAAAGGTACGCAGAATGTCCACACAGCATTAGTAGCACAGACATAGAAAGGATGTAAGCAGATGCATCTCGTATATAAAGCATTAAAACAGAAAAAACATTCATATATGGGACATATCTCGAATATTTAGGATGTCTGGAGGATGTCTAGAGTATGTGGAAGGACACCTAGCGGAAAACCGACATTTCCTATAAAAAGGGGGAGGAAATCATCTGGATCTCACTTTCAGTCCAGCAGCCCTGGTGTGCAGACCTCTTCAGCCTTGCTCTTCCACATCAACCATTGATCTCCACCATGGATCATCACACACTCCTTTTGGTAGCCGCCATCATTCAACACCAGAACCAAGCCCTCTTCACCTTTTCTACTCAAAGAGAAGGAGATGTCCAAGAACTGTGTGGGTCCGACGATGGATCGGGAGAAGAGCGGAGTTTGGACTGTATGACAAGCTGATGGTGGAAGTGAGGAATGAAGACCCTCATGCATTCCAGCACTTCATGAGGTTGGCACCAGCCATGTTTGACGAAGTTGTGGAGCGTCTGAGACCCAGGTTGACCAAGGCAAACACCAACTTCCGTCCCAGCCTGGACCCTGGACTGACTCTGCGCCACCTGGCCTCTGGGACCACGTACAGAAACATGCAGTATGCCTGGAGGGTACCACACAACACCATCAGCATTGTCAGAGAAGTGGTGCAGGCCATCATCGAAGAATACGTGGAGGAGCTCCTCCAGTGTCCCACCACTGAAGAAGGCTGGAGGAAAGTTGCAGAGCAGTGGTATCAGAGGTGGAACTTTCCCCACACCGTTGGAGCCATAGATGGGAAGCACGTGGCCTGCAAAGCTCCACCCAACTCGGGGTCCAATTATTTCAACTACAAGGGCTTCTTCAGCATCATCCTCTTTGCCATGGTTGATGCTGATTACAAGTTCATGTACATCGATGCTTCAGGCAACGGGTCAGCTTCAAATGCCCAGATATACAACACCAGTGACCTCAAGGGTGGGCTGGAACGCAACTTCATCAGGTTTCCCAGATCCAGACCCCCTACCCAACGACACACAAGATGTGCCCTACTTTATCGTGGGTGATGACGCCTTCTCCCCCAGAACCTACCTCATGAAGCCCTACGGTTCAAGATACCTCACCCGTGAAGAGAGGATCTTCAACTCCAGGCTGTCCAAGGCAAGATGGGTGGTGGAGAACGCCTTTGGCATCCTGGCCAACAGGTTCAAGGTACTTCTCACCACCATGCAGAATCGCCCACAGAGCATGAGGAGCATCGTGGAAGCTTGCTGCATCCTGCACAGTCTCATGCGCACCCGCTACCCAGTGTTGCAGAACAGGCTTGTGGACCGCCAACAAGGCAATGGGGACATGGAGCCTGGTGAATGGAGGCAAGGACAAAACCTGATAGACACTGTGGGTGTGCAAGGCCCAACAGAGCTTCACATGAAGGGAAGAAGAAGCTCAACCTCCTGAAACACTGGTGCAATTCCCCAGCTGGAGCAGTGGAGTGGCAAGACAGGATGGTAGATGGTTAATGGATGCTTCCTTGAGCCTGTCTCATCACACTGATGAGATTGGGCCATGTATGTTGAGTCTCCCTACAATGAATAGGGCATTAATAAAAAGTTTTGTTTATGTTGAAATGTGTGGATCAATGATTAAATTGTTATTGATAATAAAGGGCCATATGTGTGGCAGCTGGGAGGGTAGACCATACAGT
This sequence comes from Laticauda colubrina, assembly GCA_015471245.1. Classification (NCBI taxonomy): domain Eukaryota; kingdom Metazoa; phylum Chordata; class Lepidosauria; order Squamata; family Elapidae; genus Laticauda; species Laticauda colubrina. Next base: position 69,405,387 of record BLBF01000004.1, on the reverse strand, counting down.
CCCACTCTGCTTGCACTGGAGGTTTATCTATCCCACAACTATCCTTATCCCACAGCTATCCTTACCCATCCCACAGCTATCCATCCCACAGCTATCCTTCACAATACCACAAGCATGCAAAGGCTTAACCCTTTTTTCAAAGTTTTCCCCAACACTTTATTAAGTAAAAAAAATGAACCAAGTGTGTGAAGCAAAGCAAAAACAAACCTTTATTGATAAAAAAAAAATGTATGACTTTATTAAAAAGGAAAATGACCCAAGTAAAGTGTCTTAAGCAAGATAAAGTGAGCAGGTAACAATTTAGTCTCTGGCACTCTTCTCAGTCACTTTGAGGCGTGCCCATGGTCTCAGATGTGAAGGTGCCAGGGACTGTGGAGGTGGCTGTTGCTGGAGTGCTGGTCTGAGGCACTATTGGAGTGCCTGGCCCCGAGAGTACAGCAGGAGATGGTGTGTGCAGGAAGGTCTCAGAGATCTGACTCAGTCCCGTGAGGTTGAGAGGCACTTCCTCAAGGACCTGGGATGTGAGGCCCAAGACTGATGACAGATGTTCTGAGGAAGGGCTTGGCTCTGGGGTGGAGGAAGGAGGAGTGTAGTGGGGCTGTCTGGTCTGCAGCTGGGTCAACTGAGGCATCTGTGGTGTCTGTGGCATCCGAGGAACCTGGGTGTGGACTGGGAAGGGCTGCCTCTGCTGTGGGAAGTCCTGGTAGTGGTAGGCTTGGTCGGCGAGGGGCTGCTGAAATCCGTGGAAGGACTGAGACTTCCCCTGGGGTGGAGGAGCAGACCTGGAGTGGGTAGCAGCAGGTTCAGTTGGGCCTGGAGGGTGGTGCAGAAGAGCTGTGATCCTCTCCTTCATCGCCTGGTACTGGGCCTCAGACATGTCCATGAGGGTCTGGCTCACGTACGTGATGAAGGGCTTGTGGTTGGAGGATGGTATTTCAAAGTGGACCAGCTGGGAGAGGAGATCTGTGCTGGCTTTGATTGTGTCCCTGATCTCCAAGAGGACAGTGTGGCTCTGTCCCTCCGGTGTGCCTCTCTGTCTCCTTTCTGTGGAGGTGGAGCTGGGGGTGGGGGTGGGTTGGTCTCTGGTGGCTGCTTCTTCTTGCTCCATCTGAGACAGGGGATCCTCCACGTCCTCTGGCATGGGGAGTGCAGCTGTCGGGGGGGTCTCTGTCATGGGGCCCTCCAAAGACACCTTCCCGGACATGGTAGCTGTCTCCTGGCTGGAAGAGGAGTGGCTCTCTGTGGGCTGTTTGAGGGAGAGTGTTACAGAGGGGCTGCTCCTCGGTGGCGGATCTCACCCTCCAGGAAGTTGCACCTGGCCATGACATAGGTCTCCCGGTCAGTGAGCTTGACAGCGGCCTGCCCGGATTTCTACAGGTGCAGCTTGTCATACCAGGCATGCATGTGCTTCCACCACCCCAGGAGGACATCTGAAGTGTAGCCCAGGCTCTCCGCCTTCTCTCTCCACGCTGCCTGCTTTTGCTTGGTGTCGAGATAAGAGCCTGTGGCCCTTCCTCCACAGGTACTCGTTCTCCCTCAGCCATTCCAGCACCTCCTCCTCATGGTCCTCGGGAGTACTGTTTCCTCTCCCCCTTCTCCTTGCCTTGCCTCTTCCTCCCTCTCGCAGGGGCTTCAGGGCCTTCAGCAGCAGGGCTTTGAGGGCCTTGGGGCTGGTCCACCAGAACAGCAGCAGCAGGAGAAGCACCAGCAGCAGCAGCAGGAGAAGCACCAGCAGCAGGAGCAGCAGGAAAAGCACCAGCAGCAGCAGCAGCAGCAGAAGCACCAGCAGCACCAGCAGGAGAAGCACCAGCAGCAGCAACACCAGGAGCACCAGCAGCAGCACCAGCAGCTTCAGAGTCAGTGCCAGGGGGTGGGATGGTGGTTCTGTCCTTCTTGCCAGGGCTGGCAGGAGTAGGCACAGGCTTCCTCTTCTTCCCCATGGTGTTCTCTCAAGATGTCTCTGGCAGCAGATCTTTCCTCTGAATGGTGACCTGCTTGCGAGCTGCCTCCTTTTATATCCTCAGAGCTTCCGCAATTCATCCTCCCCGCATGCACAGTGAACGCTTTGCATCCGCTAGGCATCCACTATGCATCCTATAGGCATCCTTGATGCATCCGCATCATCTGATACGCATCCACTATGCATCCGCTCCTTCCTCTACGCGTCCGCTTCACTGTTCTCCCCCGGAAGCCCTGCGGATGTGTCATCCGCTTCCATCCGCTTTCATCTGCTAGGCTTCCTACGAACGTCCGCTTTACATCCCCGCTACATCCTCCCCACGTCCGTTCGTTTCCGTTGTTGTCCGCTCTGTTTATGCAAATTTTGGGCACTTTTGAGAGCGGATAACAACGGATGGAAAATTTGCTCATCCGCTGTGTCCTTTTTTCATACGTTTTGCATCCATCGGCCAGTGTGACCTAGCCCTAAGTAATTTTTACTGGTGAGGTCTCTACCACTGACCCGCCCCATGCAATATCTTTCTCCCAGAGGTGTGGTTGGTACTCATTTTTTTTTATCTTCTGAAAGAGCGGGAAGAATTGGCCCTACCCTTTGGCATAAGGATCAAAGACAGGGTTCATGAAGACCTCCCACTGGGATGCTTAAGGGCTGAAGGCGCTCCCTGCCATCTTTTAACTTGAATGTTTTTTATTCTGTTCTTCACTTTGTTTTAATTTAGTTTTTAATTACGTCTCTTTTATATAGTTTTATGGATTCTATTTGTAAACTGCCCAGAGTCATTTGGATGATGAGATCGGCTGTATTTTAAAGTATTTATAAAACAAGATTCAAGCTTCACTGACCGTCCATTGGCTAGAAAGCAATACACTGAAGAATATTAAGCCATGATGGATGAGCTTTGTTAATTCATACCAGAATGTCAATCTTTTTAAGATCATGGTTTCCACTGGGGTATGATCTCATAATGTCTGTCCTAAGCTCTCTTTCAGAAATATATTAGGAAAGCAGAATAGGAAGGAGGGGTGGCAAAGCAGAGAAATGATTCAGGTTTCAGGACTCCAGAATTAGAATCTGGACTTAAAGGTGGGGCTCTTGAGTTTGGAAGCACAGATAGTTATATGATTACATTAACTGCATATGCTGCAAAACAAGTATAAACATTAAGTGATATTAAAGGATGCATAAATATATCCATGATTCTGTTTTGCTTTTCTTTTAAATGTCTACTTCAAGAAAAATCAGGATTCCTCATCAACTGTCTTGATCTGATACCTATTGAAGCTTACTATTTATTATAGTGACTAACTCTACACAGTAAGGGAATTATAAATCCTCCTATCATCTGCGGATTGTCAAATGTTAGAACACACCTGGCTTTTGTTCTTTTTTGCTCCAGCTAAATAACCATGGCATAGCAATATCCCATATTTCTACATAAAATGAAACCACTGCCCAATGGACTAATTAAATAATATAAATATTGAGAATAATATAAATATTGAGACAATTAGTAAAAAAAAACAACTGCTACTTCAGTCTCTTTACCAAGGTTTGTTAATAACAATAAATATATTTTTCTTTATATATTCAATTTCTATAGCACACCAACTCAACTAAGAGACTATGGGTTGCTTCCATTATGTTTGTGTTATCTCATTTTTAATTAAAAAAACCACTAGTTTATTTTTGTTAATAATTAATTTAATAGCACTGTATTACGCAAGGGTGATACCAAGCAGTAAAAGATTTTCACTAAGCATGATTTATGAACAGAAGCAATGAATAACCTATGGCAGTGGTAGCTAACCTTTTTGGGCTCCTGTGGCAAAAATTGTGAATGTACTTGCACACTCATGTTTGTGTGCCAGCGCCCAGAAGGCAATGTGTGCACCCCACCCTCCCTACACATGTGTGCGCAATCCCCATCCCACCCCTCCAGCATCCCCCTTACCTGCACTGTACCTCAGCTGATTTTCGGCCAGTTTGAGGCCTTTTTCAGCCTCCCAGAGGCTTGAGGAAGGCTTCTGCAGGCCAACAACTAGGCCCGTTTTGTCACTTCTGGTATTTCCAGAAAAAACAGAAAGTGATGAAACAGGCCTTGTTTTTGGCCTGAAAAACCTGCAGAAGCCTTCCTCAAGTCTCTGAGAGGCCAAAAAAGGCCTCAAACTGGCCAAAAATCAGCTGTGAGGCATGCACATGCACAGTGAGGTAAGTTTGCAGCTCATGTGCTGGCACAAATGGCTCTGCATGCCATCACAGACCTATGGGCTTAAAATATTAAAATATATTTTGAAGCCATACTTGCTACTGGTTTCATGAGCATAGGCAAATAGGAACAAATGTTTGTGTATTTTTTTTGGTGCTCCATCCACACTCTAGCCAATCCCCTGAGATACAAAGCAAAAGCAGTTAAGAAAAAAGTAGCAAATATTACTTTGCTTCATTGCAAACATTTTTTGTGGCAAATACTATGCATTTCTAGAGAAGTGGATAATAAATACATAATCCATGCAGGACCAGAGTCACTTCTTATCTAAAATTCTCCCCTTCTACCATGAAATTTAATAAAAACAAATTTAAAACAAATTGACAGGAAACTACTCTTTCAGGGCAAACAAATTTTAAGAAAAATCAAAAATAGTATTTTTTTAAGTGGCAAAGTTAGAAACCTATCTTTTTTGGGGGGGCTGCTCAAGATTTTTCTTTGCTTCTTGTTCTTAGCATGTAAAAACATTCTGTAGAAGTATGTGAAGAGACACATCTTTATAAATAATTTGAAAGCATGGAAGCAAAAAGGCTTGTTCCTCTCATCTTGTTAAGCAGCTGTCACTGAACACTGTTAACCAATTATATTGATAAATCTTGGTGTGGGTTCCTCTGTTCATATACACACATGCACACTGAAAGAATAATCTGAGACAAGTAAATTTAAAATTATTGACCTTACATTTACCTATTTTCTTCATAATTATATTGTCTTCTTTAAATTTTAAGGGATGTGCGTTTAAGGGATAAATCTTCCAGTCACAATTTCCAATGTTGTATGGCCTTAAGAAAGTCTAGTTAGTCTTTAACCCAAATTCAACTGTAAGGCTACAGTACAACTACTACATGCCTCCAGAAGATTGATGCTTTAAAACAGATCAATGATATGTATCCAACAACGATCTTTCTCTAACTATAGAAACTTGATTCTTCCTCTATAGGAAGTATTTATCTCAAGTTCATTCCAGTTCCTTCATCCACAAACATATTCACACAGGGTCCTCACTACTGACTTCAAGTATCATATGACTTCAAGTATCAGCCATTACTGAAGCAATGTATAATGTAATGTAAGCAATTATAAAAAAGATGTTGAGACTCTAGAATAAGTGCAGAGAAGAGCAACCAGGATGATTAAGGGACTGGAGACTAAGGCATATGAAGAATGGTTATAGGAACTGGGCTTGGCTAATCTAGGGAAGAGAAGGACCAGGGGAGACATGATAGGGGTCTTCCAATATTTGAGAGGCTGCCACAGAGAGGAAGGAGTCAAGCTATTTTCTAAAACGCCTGTAGGCCAGACAAGGGATAATGGATGACTGGGATAACTGAACAAGGAGAAATTTAACCTGGAAATAAGGAGAAACTTTTTGACCGTTAGAACAACCAACCAATGGAACAGCTTGTCTTTGGAAGTTGTGGGAGTGGGAGTCATCACTTCAGACTTTCAAGAAGAGACTGGACTGCCATTTGTCAGAAATGGTGTAGGGTCTCCCACTTGGGTGGGTGGGTGGATTGGACTGGATTACCTAAAAGGTCCCTTCCAACTCTGATTATCTAATTGTATCTAATGTAAAGCCTACCCTCATTAATGTTATTTCAGTGGAACAATACTTTAATGCCTCTAGAATGTACTAAAGCTCATTCTCTCTATCCACTAATTGCAGGACAAAAAAAAAATACTACAGACATGGCCAACATTTATCTTTAGCTATTTTGGATGTAAGTCTTAATGTATGAACATTGTACAACATATCATTAATAAAACACATCATGACAAAATTATGGACTGGAATCTTTCCAGCTCTTACTGGCCAAGTTGTAGACCTTTGTTTTGGAAATGGGAATAGCTCTTTCTGCATGGAAAATTGAATTAAACTGGGGGGGGGGGGGGAGAGACTGGATTGTACCAAATGTCTATTAGTGGTTCTGACACTAATCAGTGTGCTATAGTTCTTTCTACTGTTCCTGATAACAAGCATCAGATGACTCCATTTATATTATTTTGGGGGTGGAGTACTCCATTTTGAATACTCCATGGGCTACCTCAGATACTGGTTGCTATAGCTTTTTCCTGCCAACTGTCCTTCCTTGCAATAGATATGATTTGAAAGTGTATGTGAAATTGGCAAGATGTTTGCCAATTTCCGATTCTAGCCCGCAAAAGGAAGATAAGTAGACCTGTGTACAAAGAGAGCTCATCCTATAGGCCAGTAGATGGAGGACACACTCTGGAATGAAGCAAGAGGGTGTTATCTTAGCATAATCCTTCTCACTTATTCTACAACCCTCTTCTGTTCCACTGACCTGGTCAGCTATACTATTTTTTAACACATCTATACTGTTCTTCCAGTAAGCAGAAATAGCCCAGGTACCGATAACCTGAACAAAGGTATGCAGGAACTGTTAAGTAAGGGGGAAAAAAAAGGAGAACTTGGTTCTGAGAGAGAGGAAAGCCTAAGAAATTAAACATAATCCTTCGTCTGTTTGATGTGAAGGAGAACAAACGACAAAATTCTGTGACTGTTGTTTACAAGAACAAAGTACAGGTAGTCCTCGAGTTATGACCACAACTGAACCCACAAGTTATGTCAGCCAATCTTTAAAAAGTCTAATGCCTCCATCCTGGTGTCCCATGCTCTTCCAAATCATTCAACTACATCTTAAGGACAGCAGTACTGACCTTACACAAAAGCAAGAGTTACCCATTACTGGGAAGACAGTGGTCAAATGACAAAGTCAATGAAGGCACAAGAGGGATGGGCAGAGAGGAATATAAAATTGGTGCAGATAAGATCACCTTTATTGTCATTTTTTACAGTGGGCACCCTGGCACACATTAAAAGTGAAATTCTGTTGCCTGTTCTTAAAATGCTCGCATACATAACACACATATAGACATGCTGTATACATACATACGTGTATATATACCTACATCCATCCATACAAATACATACAAGTCCTGGTCCATCTTGAATGCTCAGCGGAAAGAGAAAGCCTGAGAGTTCATAAGGTTGATACTGCATGGAAGGAAAAACAAAAAAACAAAAAACCTGCATGCTACTGTCCAGGTTTCTGCAATTCAAGCGGGGTTTTGCAGATGCCGCCACAAAACTTCACAGATCGTGAAGGAGGAAAAAGGCGGCGGGGGGAGTAAAAGAAGCAAGCCAGAATGGAGAAAACGCCTCGGAAACCGTCGAGGTGAAGCACACCGCACGGCAGAAAGGCTTTAAGCTCCCAAAGTTAACTTTTCAACCTCTGCAACGAGAAGGGAGGTGGGAAGGGGAGGGACCGATCCGTCCTGCACTCTGGCTCCTCACTTCAGGGCGATAGTCACCTTAGCGGTCACGGTTGGTCCTCGCTTTCGGACGGCGTCGGCCCCCGGAAGGCGCTGCCAGGCGCCCCAGAAAAGACACAGGAGCAGCAAACGCGGCGCCAGGCGGCCCATCCTCCACTCCTCTCCGAGACGGGCCAGCGCCTGCGCGGCTCTCCCTCGCGGCTGACACTGTGGCAGGGGCGGAGCAGCGCGGAGGGAAAGGCGCGGGCGGTGCCTCCGGTGGCGAAGGAGCCGGTTCCCGTGCTTTCTGTTCCGCGGGGGGCTGAGGGGGGTCCCGGTCGTTGCCGGCTGAGGGTGCGCGTGCGGAGCTCCGGCGTTGAGCTTTGAGCGTCATTCAAATGCCACGTTAGCCTGAGGGGTGGGGGAACTTGTGGACCTGAGGATTAAAATTATTAGAGTTAGAATTAGGGAATGAATTAGAATTAGAATAGAGCTCGAAGGGACCTTGGAGGTCTTCTAGTCCAGCCCCCTGCTCAAGCAGGAGAACCTATACTATTTCAGACAAGTGACTGTCCAGTCTCTTCTGAAAAGCTTCCAATGATGGAGCGCCCACGATTTCTGAAGACAAGCTATTCAAGATGGAGAACTTACAGGATGGTCCAAACCTCCTGATTTTGGAATGAAATAAATGGGCCTTATTGCTTTTTTTTTTTTTTGCCCGAAACAAATTGGATGTTATTCAGAAGCAATTATTTATTGTGTTTTATCCTAAATATTAATACAGGTAGATATCCAGCTAGCAGCTGATGCAAGATAAAAATACAATGAATTTCTCCTATAATTTAAAATATTTTAATGTAATATAACATGCGCTTAAGAAGGTTTGTGTAAAACCTACTGCGGCTTAAATTACAGTGTGGACTGTTCCTATCCAGCCTAGGGAAGAAATCCTATCTTATTTTAGAATATTGCTTTAGTTTGCTCATCACAAAAGATCCTCAGCATGCCAAGAACGGATTCCAAACCTCTGGAATTGATTCTGGCATTTTATTTTTAGCACACAGCTTTCTCCTATAAACTCTGTGTGTGTGTGTGTGTGTGTGAGGGTCTGTTTTTAGAAGTGGTTTGTTATTGCCTTCTTCCTGGGGCTGATGGAAAGTGACTGGCTCAAGATCATCCAGCTGTCTTTGTGCCCAAGGCAAGACTCATGCTGTTTTGGTTTCTAACCTGATACATGAATCATTACAGCAAATGATCTTTCTTTATATTGTTAGTCTCTTAAAGCTAGTAAAGGTCCTAAAGGCAAATTAAAAATTAAAAAAAATGTTTTGTTTCTTGGTTGTATGATTTTAGCTTCCTTGTTAAAATTCAGTACCTGAATTTATTAAATGGAAAGAGAGAAAGAGAAACCTGAAGCATTGTTAAATAAATGTTGCTGATTGGGATTTTTGCCCAATTTATATCATATTAATTAGGCTATAGCATATTGCAAGATCTGAACAATCAAAAAGATGATTACCAGGGTGACTGGAGTAACATTTTAGAAACAGGAAATGTTGAAAGAAATCAATGTCAACCAGATGGAACCTTCTAATCAGTAACAGCTATGGTTTTAAGCCAGATTTTATTTTAGTTAATTATCATAGATTCTCTCACAGGAGTTGGCACTTTGCTTACAGGCCATGACAGGCAGGGGTGGGATTCAATTTTTTTAACAACCGGTTCTCTGGGCGTGGCTTGGTGGTCATGTGACTGGCTGGGCATGGCCAACTCAATATCACATTGAGGCATGCATCTCCTCGCCTGGCACCTCATGACTGTGGGGATGCTGCACCAGTCTTAGGTGTGAAAAACGGTCATAAGTCAATTTTTTCAGTGCCATTGTAACTTTGAATGGTCACTCCACACAAGCAAAGTACCAGCAAAGGAAGGCAAAAAAACCCCAGAGAAGTTCCAGAGACAGGAAGTCTAGTCCTGCCAAGAATGTAATAAGGGTTAACGGAGAGTCAGTTTCTGTAAGCAACACCCGAATGTTTTCTTCCTGCCTTCCTTAAAGGATTAGGCCAGTAATTTCGTGTTAACAACCAGTTCTCCGAACTGCTTCAGATGTTAATCAGTTCTAGCGAATAGGTGCGAACCTGTAGAATCCCACCCCTGATCACAGGCAAACAATGAAGTTACAAGTAAACTTAATACAGTTGTTGTTGTGTTACATAATATCAGCATATAAACCCTGAAAAGTTTAATGTGAACATGGGCCACAATTTAGAAGCAATTCAACACTTACTGTAGAATAGATATAAAGAATTGGAGGTTGAAGCCTTTGCAAAACTGGATCATCTTGTAATATTCTTTGCAGTTATTTTCCTGGCATCTTTTTCTTAAAAACTTTTTTTCTCTTTTTTATCAGTTTGACATACAAATAAATTATCATTACTTATTGACAGTTGCTATTTTAACAGATGACACTGATAGATTTTGTAACACTTTGAAATTGAAGTATAAAAAAAGGGTATGTTTAACATATAATGATATTATGTTCTGCTTTGTGTGAAATAAACAATATTTCCATTAAACCCTTTTGAACATGTCTCTGTGCTACAATTTATCTTATAGATAAAGAAATATTTCAACGGCAAACTCTAGTAATATATTTTATCCTTCCCATAAAAATACCATGACTGTGACACAATAATTCTGTTCAACTTTTCTAACTGCCAACATAAAGTTAAGCTGTAAATCTTAGCAAAAATTTTTATTTGTCCTTACTCATCAGGCATTCATAAAGCTATAGTGGGGTAAATGAAGGACAGAGGAGTTTCAGAGTAAATCAACATTCCTTCAGGGAAGGCAAGTGGGTCACACTACTGTTTATCTTACATGCATGCAATGGTACATAATTGCCCTTCTGACCAGAAGTATCTAAAGTGGGGCTTGCAGGGGGAGGGGGGGTAAATAATACAATAAGCTCTTTTTGTATCTGCATTGTGATTATTCACATTGCTTTTATCTTGATGAAAATATTGGCTCCTATGGACACCTGATTTTATCATATGGCCAGCAGGTGGGTCACATGATGCACTTAATTTATTAAATGATTATTACATGAATGATCTGGTTTTGCATTATGCACTGAATTGACAGGTTTATATAAGGCAACAAAAAACTGAAAAATGTAAATATAGCTACCAGGTCTGATTAAGAAAATTGAGTGAACCAGTCCATGGGATCAGACGTTAACTTCAGGGTTTAAAAAAATATTTATATATTATCCAATTACTTGTCATTAAATATTTTTCTGCTTCATATCTATCTGTTCAGGGAGCAATAGAGCTTCATAAATCACACTTCTTTTTCAACAATGATGGTTGTGCAGTCTGATGTTTTTAGGTTTACTGGTTATATCAGACATGCAGAATGGCAAAATTATTTTGATAGAAAAGGCGCTAGAGCACCAAATATCCAAAACCGAACAAAAATGTGTAAGTTTTTAAAATTAAATCAATCAAAATTTAATCTAAATTGCTAAAATTTAAGTTAATCAAACATAACTTTCTCTTTAGCATGGTTTTCATAGTATTTTACGAGAACATAAATTCTATGCATAATTTGATATATTATTGCATGATGAAGTGGATGTAAGATATACAAGTGATTAATATTAATTTAAATTTGTTTTTCAGCTCTTTCATTTTTCATTTTATTTCTATAATTTCATAACTGACTAATTTGTCAGGTATTATTGTTATTTTTATTTTGTTTTATATATTTTGTTTTTTCTACATTTCTTTTTTAAAATTGCAGGAAAATTAAAAGCAAAGAATGATTCTGAACATCAAAGAAGCATCATTGTCATGAAGTGGGCCAATCAGAATGGCGCTTAAATAACCAATCCGAGAACGGCCTTTTCGGCCAATCAGTTTAAGGTATTTGGAGTCTACCAAGTTCTATACACAACACCCCTTCCCCCTTGGTTTCATCCAACCTGCGTAACATAGTCACGCAGGTAGGTGGGGCTTCTGCGGGTCCTACTTGACCTGCGCAGCTCAGTCTCAGCATGGTCCTCAAGCGTTCAGATGGGATCGCTTTCTCTCCGCATCTTCTCCATGGAACCTCCTGGAAGGGTGAGTCAGCCTTACCGCTCCTGCATGGCTTTCTCGGGCTGGTTGAGGGGGCTCTATCGCTCCCTCCTGGTTTGTCTGGATTGGTCGAGCTGGCCTGGCTGTCTCCTTCCAGGAAGGCCTCACCCCGTTCTCCTGCTTCCGGACTTCTTCTCTGAAGGTCGTCTATGGGTAAGCGCTCTTTTTGTTTCATTTGAGTTTCTAGTTCGGGTTTGTGTAGTGATTGTTGTCTTGTTATTGGAGATTCGTCTCTCCCTTTTTTATTATTTTGTGTTTCCCCCCACCTCGGTTGTTTTTGGTTCGTTTATTGGAGTTTGAGGCAGTCGTGTAGTGTTGCGTTCTAATGTGCGAGAGCGAAGCTGGTCCATGTGCCACTTCCATGTTCTGACGTTGTCTTGTGCAAGTCGGTATGACCAGGGCCCTGTGATTTGGGTAACTGTGGCTGGAAGCCATAATGGGGCCCCAGTAAGGTTTTTAGCGTAGACTAAATCACCGATTTCAAAAGAGAGATATCTAGGGCCTCCTAAGAATAACGAACCATGTGTTCAGCCTGTCCGCTTGAAGCCGGATGAGCCGGTGCTGTCAGGGCATGTCGGATGCCCTGTGCGGCCAAGTATTGCTCAAAAGCTAAAGCGGTAAACTGGGGCCCATTGTCCGAGACTATTACAACAGGCAGCCCATGTGTGGCAAAAAGTCTGTTTAACTGTTTCATGACTGCCTCGGTAATAGTGGACGCCATAAGGATAACCTCTAACCACTTCGAGTAGGCATCCACAATTACAAAATAGGTGTTCCCTTTTTTTGGCCCAGCAAAGTCAATATGCAGTCTCAACCATGGGCCTCTGGGAGTTTCCCATTCCATGACTGGTGCCAATGGGGGGGTAGGCCTTGATTTTTGGCAGTCATGGCATGTTGCCACCCATCGTTCAATGTCCTTGTCCAGCCCTGGCCACCAGACGTAACTCCAGGCCAGGGCTTTCATTTGGACTATGCCCGGGTGTCCCTCATACAACATGCACAACACTTCTTCCTGTAACTTTTCTGGGATTACCACCCTGTCCCCCCACAGTATACAGCCTTTTTCAATAGACAGTTCATTCTGTTGGGTATGAAAAGGTTTAAAAGTCTCACCTCTGTTTTCATCCCGCCAGCCCTAAGCTACTCAATGCAGGATTCGAGCTGTCAGCGGGTCTTTCGCAGTAGCTTTAGCGACGTCTGCTGTGGTTAGTGGCAGATTCGGCCAGGACTCGATTTGGAGAGTGGAGACAGTGGGAGCTGGATCGTCTTCCATGTTGGGCAGTGGGGAACGGCTCAAGGCATCCACATGGGTGATGGTCTTTCCTGAGAGATGGATGAGTGTGTAGTTGTATGCAGCGAGGAATTCTGACCACCTCGTCATTCTTGGTGATAGAATGTTCAGGGTTGGTTTGTTTCCTGCTAGGATTCCTAGCAGGGGTTTATGGTCAGTGATAATCAAAAATGTCCGACCATATAGGTATTCGTGGAATTTTTTGATGCCGGCGATGATTGTGAGGGCTTCTCAGTCGAGTTGGCTGTAGTTCCTTTCAGATTTTGACAGCGTTTTGGAATAGAAGGCAATTGGTGCCTCTCTGCCGTCTGGTAGTTTGTGGCTCAGGATGGCACCGATTCCAAAAGGTGATGCATTACAGATGACTGTCAAAGGCAGGGTGTTTCTGTATTGTATCAAAACAGTGTTAGAAGTTAATAAGTCCTTGATGTTCTGGAATGCTGCTTGTTCCCGGTGGCCCCATTTCCATATCATTTTTTTATCTAACAATCGATGTAAAGGTTCTGCTACGGTCGCTTTTTGGGGCAGGAAGACATTGTAGAAATTAATGAGACCTAAGAAAGCTTGTAAGACAGTTTTGTTCTTAGGTCTGGGTGCGTCTTTTATCGCCTTTATTTTCTTTTCAGTGGGGTGTATCCCTTGCTCATCTATCAGGTAGCTTAAAAATTCGACCTGGTCGGTGGTTAGTTTACATTTTTCTCTCTTGACTTTAAGCCCTGCTTCTCTGAATCTTCGCAAAACCTCTTTTAGTCTATCTTCTAATTGTTGTGCATTTTTTGCTGATACTAATACATCATCAAAATAGGGGACGACTCCTTTGATTCCGTTTAGAAGGCGCTCCATGAGGCTTTGGAAAACGCCCGGGCAACGCTAACACCAAATTGAAGTTGGTTGCACTTGAATGCCCCTCTGTGCGTGACTATAGTCTGTGCCTCTGCGGTTTCGGGGTCAACTGGTAGCTGTTGATACGCTTGTGCAAGATCAAGTTTTGCAAAAAATTTTCCTCCCCCTAATGAGTGCAATAGGTGTTGCACTACAGGTACTGGGTACGCACTTTGTTGGAGTGCATGATTTAGGGTTGCCTTATAGTCTCCACAGATGCACACTGACCCATCTGGTTTGACAGAAGTCACGATGGGTGTTTCCCACCTGGCATGGCCGATTGGCTCAAATACCCCTTGTGGGATAAGTTTGTTAAGCTGTTCGTCTATTTTTGGCTTTAAGGCAAAAGGAACGCATCTGGCTTTGAGCCTGATGGGAGCTACCTTTGGGTCTAGGCTGAATGATATTGGGGTCCCCTTGTACTTACCTAGGGTCCCATCGAACATATCCCGGAACTCTTGCAGCAGGCTCTCTTCCCAGTTGGCCGCAATGATGCTGTTGATCCCGGTCACTCCTATTTCCAGGGGCGCGAACCATTCGATTCCCAGCAGGCTAGCGATCATGGTCGACGATTGTCAGAGGCATTATTTCAGTGTGGTTTTTAAATTCTACTAGGAAATGTCCAAGCCCACTACCGGGATTCGGTTTCCCTGGTAGTCCTTTAGTATCAATTTTTGTTGTTCCAGTTCTCTTTGCTTGATGTCTGGTATCAGGCTTCTGATAGTGTTCCAAGATACCATTGACAAGTATGATCCGGAGTCTAGTTCCATCTCACAGGGCTTTCCTTCGATTTTTACATTTATCGGGACCTTTTTTGCGTTTGCTGCCCTGGCATTTCCAATGGTTATTGTTTGGTGTGTTTCTTCTCTGTCGCTCGTTCACCGGTTCCTGCTCTCTTGGCTCCATCTGCTTCCGGCTTGTCTCTCTTTGTTTTTTTGGGGGGGTGCTGCCATGTCTTTTTGGACTATAGCTCTTTTTGTTTCAGCAGACCCTTGCGATGTTCTCCCGTTTTTCACAAGTTCTGCAAATGGCATCTAGAAACCTGCATTCTGAGTGCGGGTGATTTCCTCCGCATCCAGCACACTGGAATTCTTGCCTGCTTCTTCTTTTTTCCCACCATTTTCTTTCCGACTGAAGCCTATGTATATCTTCATTGTCGTCATCAGTGTCACTCAGGGAGTCTAGTTCTTCATGGTGGGCAGTCACTGTGAGCTGTTTCTTGCTTCCTTCTGCCCTCTTTTCTCTGGGTTGATTTGGCGGATCTGGAATTGAGTTCATCTGGCACATAGTGGCTGCGGATTTCTTGGCTGCTTCAGCGGCGGTGGCTTCTGCAATGGCCTCGGCCATTGTGATATTCGGTCTGTTTAGCAGCTTGCTTTGGAGTGTAGCATCCTTCAATCCGAGGACCCTCATCCTCGGTTCCTCATGGCCTCGTCCATGTTCTGGAACTCGCAGGCTCCTCCGATGTGTCTTAGGGCTGCTACGAAGTCTCTGATGTCTTCCCGTTGGTCTTGTTTGTAAAACTTGTGCCTTTTGATCAAGTTGGAGACTACAGGCGCGTAATGGGCTCGAAGCATTCTGTTCAGTTCAGGCCATGCCATCTGCTTAACGTCTCTCAGTTTAGCTAGGCCATTTTAAAAACGGCTGGCCTCCAGTGTGTGTTATTTCCTGTAGCTCGTTGCTTTCCAAGAACATCAGAAAGCGATCAATGTATGACTCCCAATCTTCCTCGGCTGGGTTGAATGGTGCGGGCAGCGCATTGTTACCGGCCATCTCTGTGTTTCGGTTCTGGTTGCTGCATGCTTCGGTCTCACTCTTCTAGGACGATCCCACCTTTGTCTCCAGTGTTCCGTCTGGAAATAAGGTGTGCAAGACCGGATTCCAACAAACAACTCTTTATTCAAACAGTAAAGTGACTTGTAACGGAACATTTGCCCAAGCCGTGGCAGCCCTTCTTATAGCGGCTTGCTCGCAGCTTGTGGCCAATGACAGTTGTTAAGTGTTCCCCCCGTCAGGAAGGCCAATGGGAATGGCGTTTAAGTAACCAATCCGAGAACGGCCTTTTCGGCCAATCAGTTTAAGGTATTTGGAGTCTACCAAGTTCTATACACAACAAAAACTGTCTAAAATCCTTGGCTTCCACATCCCATCTCCAATTAGAGAAGCCAACATCCCAGAATGTTTTCGTTAATGGTCATCACTTTAAGAAAAACAAGTTACTAGGCCAAGTTCATCAACACATCCAAGGGATGGTTGAGGCCACTGATACTGATAAAAAACTGATTGGAAATCATGGTCCTTTAGGATTCAAATCAGATATTTAGAAGAGAGTGATTCTCTACTATGAATCTGCTCAGACTTTCACTTTCCCAGTATCAATTGAAAAATCTTTGTTTTGAGCATAAAAAAAATTGTTTTGGCTGTTTTTTGGTTCTGCTAAGATTCTGCTAAGAGTTATTACACTCTTTCATCAGCAGGCAAAGCATTTTATTGAAAACAGTATTTCCTAACTTAAGAGAAGTAGACTTCAACTCCCTGAATGGCTGCAATGCTGGTTGGGGAATTATGGGGGTTAGTGTACTTATCTTAAAATTGCCAAGGTTGAGAAATACTGATCTAGGCAGACTTCAAGTATACAAACAAGGCCAGATGTTGAAATTAATTGCAATTGGTTGGTTGTTGCTACTTTTATTGATGCATTTTAAAAGTTCAATATGTTTTTATTTGTGTTTTAGGTTTTTTTTTAAACAATCTGACTATTGTGTGCCAGGATGTAAATTTAACAAATAAATAATTGCACTAATTACTCAGTGTCAGAGGAATTTAGAGGCAAGCTTGGGTTCAAATGCCTCTGAACATGGAGATTAGTTATAATGTCAAACAGCTGTTAATAAACTTAACCCCTTCACAATAGTGCTTTTTTACTTTTGAGCAACACCAGCTGGGAACATGGTTCTAAGCTTTAAAAATATGTTTGACCTGTTTTTCAGATTTGACTTACCATCCTATTTTATTTATGCATAACATTTTCTCCAATATTTACTCGATTGTAAATCAAATTCAAATAGAGCTATGTAATAATTCTGTTAGGATAATCCTTTTAAATGAATATGGTGGTCCTAAAATGTTATTACTGTAGATAGTTATGTGTTTTGAAACTCAGTATGTTTTTTAAGCATCAATAATAATTGTTTATTATGTAGTAATGGTCTTCAGAGGCATAATGAAATAGTAGATGTTTTTCCAGTTTAACTTTTAGAGCATATGCATTCAAATGAAAACTTTAAAGTTAAAAAGATTGATTGAAAGAGATTTTTTTTTGTGAACAGGCTAACACTACATTTAATATACTGTGAAGAACTGTGTATATAACAGTTGCAGTTCACAAATGGGTAACCTTGCAAGTAAGCCTATAAATTTTACGAAGTTCTAACAACCCTCAAACATTCTTCCCTTCAGCAATTAATGATTTATAACAAGTTGGAAGTTTGGAAAAAAATACCTGAATTTTATTTTACTGTGAAAGCCTTACATTTATTATAGCATTAAGGAATCAAGGCCATATCAAATCTGCTTAGAAGAACTATCATTCTCTGATGTCTTACAATTCTTTTTTCCCCTTTCAAAATATAGCTTTGGGTATTCAAACACAGGTTTTAAATGTCTACCTGTGTATGATTTATTCAAATCCATTCCTGCATATGTCTGAATACGTCCCTGGTTTCTAGCAGCAACAATCGTAGCCTGAAAGCCATGCAGATGTTTCTTTGATTATATCTAGGGAGATGTCAATGATATCCTTAGAAGTAGAAAGATTGGCTTGGCAAGACAACTGGTGGCATTCTTCTTCTCATTAAAACATCAGCTTGATAAAGTCCATATTGCATTATGCTTCAAACCATTCAGGCTTCGTTAAACATTAACATTCTAATCATTTATACTGCACCCATTACAGGAACCGACTTCTAGCAGATTAGCTTTTACCAAATTCTTCCTTTAACATTTTTTTCTTCCATCGAGTTGACAAGTGAGAAAAAAAGTCATTCTTAAGATTGCCAGTCCTGCGTGCTTATGAGACAAGGAGGTTATGATGAACTGTTAAGTAAACTTTTCAGTTAATCTTCTACCCTCTTGGGCTTAGATCCTGATTCACTGTTCTTTTGAAGACAATCCAGTCTTTTCTCAGTGTAAGTTATGTTCTTGGTGAAGATCTACTAATGGTGGACAACATTAGCAATCCAATGCCAGCTTTATATCTGTCTTTTGGCAGGAAAAATATTCACAATTGTTATGAGAAAGGAAAATCATAAAATTAAGCTTATGTAATACACAAAGAGCCAAGAATTGTTTGTACTACTAATACACAGACTTAAAAGAGTATTTTTTTAAAAAAAATTGGAGCTCTAATTGCCAGTCCCTTTGCAAACATCCTGTTAATATGTTTATGTCTTAAGCAATCAGTGTCCTTAAGATAAACATTTGTCATCCCCAAAATTTTTGTTTTTTAAAAAAATAAAATAAGGAACACATTATACTGTCATTAATTAGAAAATTAAATTCAAACAATGGTAAGATCAAAATAAACGGCCTATTTTTATTTTCATTGTTTTTGTAATGGTCCCTTTGTCTTTGTCAGGCTCTTGTATGATTTTAAAATGTGGTTACCAAAAAAGAATTATTCAGTGAACAATTACACATTTGTTGCAATGCAATATCTCATAACAGAAAAGATAGAAGGGATAACTACTCTATAAATATTTTCTTCTTCACGCAATCTATGCCAGCGACAGGAGAAGGAGCAGAAAAATTGATACTTGTGGAAATGTGAAAGATACCTCTGCTTTTTGCATTCTGCTTTTTGTCAGAATGCAAAAACTGATACAATAATCCCAGCATAGAGAATGGATGTAAAAGCAAGAACATCATCCATGTTGGTAACCCCTGAATATTCCTTCTTTTTTCCTGGGATAGATTTATGTTTTAAAGGCACACCTCCTCCAAGACCACATAACCTCCCCCACCTACAGGTATTAGGCTTCCTGTCTCTAAAAGGCAAGACTTCACACCTCCAATGAATCTGTAAAGCCCATGTCACACTGCACCAACAGATGCAAAGAGGATGTAAAACGGACAAAAAAGCTTGCCATCCGTTGGAAAACGCGATGCATCCATTGTGTACTCGTTGCATACGTATTTCATACGCTCTATCCGTAAAACATCTGTCTCCTGCTATTTCATCCGCTCAAAAAGTTTTGAGCTGCACAAAACTTTTTGAGCGGATGAACTTTCCGGTACGTACGATCTACATCCGTGACACATACGGGCAACAAACGTTCAACATCTGTTATCATCCGTTACATGTCCGATATATCCTCTCTGCATCCTCTGGCCATCTGCGCAACTCACATCCGCTCCAGTGGAAAGCGGAAAGAGGGAGGAAGTGAAAGGTACGCGGAATGTTCACACAGCGTTAGTAGCACGGAAACAGAAAGGATGTAAGCAGATGCATCTCGTATATAAAGCATTAAAACGGACAAAACGTTCGTATATGGGACGTATCTCGGATATTTAGGATGTCTGGAGGATGTCTAGAGTATGTGGAAGGACACCTAGTGGAAAACCGACATTTCCTATAAAAAGGGGGAGGAAATCAGCTGGATCTCACTTTCAGTCCAGCAGCCCTGGTATGCAGACCTCTTCAGCCTTGCTCTTGCTCTTCCACATCATCCACTGATCTCCACCATGGATCATCGCACACTCCTTTTGGTAGCCACCATCATTCAACACCAGAACCAAGCCCTCTTTAGACTGTTTCACCTTTTCTACTCAAAGAGAAGGAGATGTCCAAGAACTGTATGGGTCCGAAGATGGATCGGGAGAAGAGTGGAGTTTGGACTCTATGACAAGCTGATGGTGGAGCTGAGGAATGAAGACCCTCGTGCATTCCTCACTTCATGAGGATGCCACCAGCCATGTTTGACAAAGTTGTGGAGCGTCTGAGACCCAGGTTGACCAAGCAGAGCACCAACTTCCGTCCCAGCCTGGACCCTGGACTGAAGGTGGCACTGACTCTGCGCCATCTGGCCTCTGGGAGCACATACAGAAACATGCAGTATGCCTGGAGGGTGCCACACAACACCATCAGCACTGTGGCCAGTGAAGTGGTACAGGCCATCATCGAAGAATACGTGGAGGTGCTCCTCCAGTGTCCCACCACTGAAGAAGGCTGGAAGAAAGTTGCAGAGCAGTGGTATCAGAGGTGGAACTTTCCCCACAACATTGGAGCCATAGATGGGAAGCACGTGGCCTGCAAAGTTCCACCCAACTCAGGGTCCAATTATTTCAACTACAAGGGCTTCTTCAGCATCATCCTCTTTGCCATGGTCGATGCTGACTACAAGTTTATGTACATCGATGCTTTAGGCAATGGGTCAAGTTCAGATGCCCAGATATACAATGCCAGTGACCTCAATGGTGGGCTGGAATGCAACCTCATAATGGGTTTCCCAGATCCAGACCCCCTACCCAACAACACACAAGATGTGCCCTACTTCATCGTGGGTGATGACGCCTTCTCCCTCAGAACCTACCTCATGAAGCCTTACACTTCAAGATACCTCACCCGTGAAGAGAGGATCTTCAACTACAGGCTGTCCAGGTCAAGACGGGTGGTGGAAAACTGTATGACTTTATTGAAAAGGAAAATGACCCAAGTAAAGTGTCTTAAGCAAAGATAAAGTGAGCAGGTAACAACTCAGTCTCTGGCACTCTTCTCAGTCACTCTGAGGCTTGCCCATGGTCTCAGATGTAAAGGAGCCAGGGACTGTGGAGGTAACTGTGGCTGGAGTGCTGGTCTGAGGCGCCATTGGGGTGCTGGCCCCGAGAGTACAGCAGGAGATGGTGTGTGCAGGAAGCTCTCAGAGAGCTGAGGTTGAGAGGCACTTCCTCAAGGACCTGGGATGTGAGGCCCAAGATTGATGACAGATGTTCTGAGGAAGGGCTTGGCTCTGGGGTGGAGGAAGGAGGAGTGTAGTGGGGCTGTCTGGTCTGCAGCTGGGTCAGCTGAGGCATCTGTGGTGTCTGTGGCATCCGAGGAACCTGGGTGTGGACTGGGAAGGGCTGCCTCTGCTGTAGGAAGTCCTGGTAGTGGAAGGCTTGGTAGGCAAGGGGCTGCTGAAATCCATGGAAGGGCTGTGACATTGCCTGGGGTGGAGGAGCAGACCTGGAGTGGGTAGGAGCAGGTTCAGCTGGGCCTGGAGGGTGGTGCAGAAGAGCTGTGATCCTCTCCTTCATCGCCTGGTACTGAGCCTCCGGCATGTCCATGAGGGTCTGGCTCACGTACGTGATGAAGGGCTTGTGGTTGGAGGATGGTATGTCGAAGTGGACCAGCTGGGAGAGGAGATCTGTGCTGGCTTTTATTGTGTCCCTGATCTCCAAGAGGACAGTGTGGCTCTGTCCCTCCGGTCTGCCTCTCTGCCTGCTTTCTGTGGAGGTGGAGCTGGGGGTGGGTGTAGCTTGGTCTTTGGTGGCTGCTTCTTCTTGCTCCATCTGAGACAGGGGATCCTCCACATCCTCTGGCATGGGCAGTGCAGCTGTCGGGGGGTCTCTGTCGTGGGGCCCTCCAAAGTCACCTGCCTGGACACTGTAGCTGTCTCCTGGCTGGAAGAGGAATGGCTCTCTGTGGGCTGTCTGAGGGAGAGGGTTGAGAGGGGCTGCTCCTTGGTGGCGGATCTCACCCTCCAGGTAGCTGCACCTGGCCATGAGATAGGTCTCCCGGTCAGTGAGCTTGACAGCGACCTGCCCGCATTTCTTCAGGTGCAGCTTGCCATACCAGGTGTGCATATGCTTCCACCACCCCAGGAGAACATCTGAAGTGTAGCCCAAGCTCTCCGCCTTCTCTCTCCACGCTGCCTGCTTCCGCTTGGTGTCTCGATAGAGCCTGTGGCCCTTCCTCCACAGGTACTTGTTCTCCCTCAGCCATTCCAGCACCTCCTCCTCATGGTCCTCGGAAATTGAGTACTGTTTCCTCTGTCCCTTCTCCTTGCCTTGCCTCTTCCTCCCTCTGGCAGGGGCTTCAGGGCAGGAGAAGCACCACCAGCAGCAGCAGCAGGAGAAGCACCAGCAGCACCAGCAGCAGGAAAAGCACCAGCAGACACCAGCAGGAGAAGCACCAGGAACACCAGGAGCACCAGCAGCACCAGCAGCTTCAGAGTCAGCGCCAGGAGGTGGGATGGTGGTTCTGTCCTTCTTGCCAGGGCTGGCAGGAGTAGGCACATGCTTCCTCTTCTTCCCCATGGTGTTCTCTCAAGATGTCTCTGGCAGCAGGTCTTTCCTCTGAATGGTGACCTGCTTGCGAGCTGCATCCTTTTATATCCGCAGAACTTATGCAATTCATCCTCCCTGCATGCGCAGTGAACGCTTTGCATCCACTACACATCCGCTATGTATCCTATAGGCGTCCGTGATGCATCCGCATCATCCCCTATGCATCCGCTCCTTCCTCTATGCGTCCGCTTCGCTATTCTCCCACGGAAGCCCTGCGAATGTGTCATCCCCTTCCATCCGCTTCCATCCGCTAGGCTTCCTACGAACATCCGCTTTACATCCCCGCTACATCCTCCCCACGTCCGTTCCTTTCCGTTGTTGTCCGCTCTGTTTATGCAAATTTGAGGTACTTTTGAGAGCGGATAACAATGGATGGAAAATTTGCTCGTCCGCTGTGTCCTTTTTACATACTTTTTGCATCCGTCGGCCAGTGTGACCTTGCCTTCAGGAATAAAAGGTACTGGAGGTATTGTTTTTGCTAGTTACATTGGTTACTATTGTGTTTCTGAGTCAATGTTTTTATTTATTTAATTTAATTAATTTAATTTGCTGTATACGCCATTCATCTTACTCCCTGGAGCGTACTAGCTTACAAGACAATAAAATTATTAATGTTAAGAACAGCTTTAAGCATAAAAACTAATTAAAAATTACCACAGTTAAATGCAGACTAAAAGCCAAGTGCTCAGTGGAGCTGGTTGTTTCTTCTTCTTCTTCTTCTTCTTCTTCTTCTTCTTCTTCTTCTTCTTCTTCTTCTTCTTCTTCTTCTTCTTCTTCTTCTTCTTCTTCTTCTTCTTCTTCTTCTTCTTCTTCTTCTCCTCCTTCTCCTCCTCCTCCTCCTCCTCTTCCTCCTTCTCTTCTTCCAATTTCTCCTCTTTCCCCTCCTCTTCCTCTTCTCCTCCCCCCCCCCCCTTTCTCCAGACTAGAGCACTTCCATCAAGGCTCCAAGCCAACTGGCAGAGCCAGATTTTAAGACTCTTCTGGAAGGCCAGATGTTGCCAGTAATACCTTTTAAAATAGGGATGGGTAACCTGCACCTCCAAATTTCTTATTATTGTGACATTGCTTAAGAAAAAAAATAGGATTTATGACTAATTTTGACAGAAAAGTAAATAAAATCAATATGTATGCAAATAAAATGGCTCTGCATATTTTAAACACACACATGCACATTCTCTCCTTTAAAAAAAAGCACAAATAAATCTGAAAATTCCAACCGTAATTATTCCCTGGATGCTTCCGATTATCAAAAGCCTGTCTATACTGCTGTAAATGATTTGGGACAGATTACTATGCACCATCTCCATCCATTTGAAACACATATGCTAAAATCCATACTACATACTTGCTAGTAAAGTGGGTTAAATTGGTGAGCTCAAGAAACTGATCTTTTGCAGGGATGACTCCAGAGTTAAGGAATTCCCTTTCATGTCCTTTATACTTTCCCTCATCTGTGCAGTTTTTTTAAAATTTTCAAAATTTTACCTCTTTGGTTTCTCTCTTCAAAATATAAAATGCAAAAATCCTCTTCTCATAGTAGTAATTTTTATACACAAATTGACTGTGTGCGCCAATACTATATTTCATACATAATTCCTCATAAGAGTCTATTCCTAAAGATGTCCTAACTCTGGTAGCATTTTCAGAATAACAATGAGATACAACCTCATTATTCTATCTCATTGTTTAATACCAATTACTTGAAAACAAAATACCAGAATTATATGCTTATGTCATTGAAGTAAAGATTTATTGAAAAGCAATGAATGGAAAAACAAAGTAGAACCAAATGCAATCCAATTCAGTTGCATGAATAATGACTCTAAAATTAGGTCAGATTTGCTCTGTCTCCTTATTTAAGATATTGATAGCGAAGGCAAAAATGTTAAGCGATTGATTACTTTCATTTTCTTTGTATGCAATCTAACGTATAACTTGAGTATTGGAATTTTCTTTTTTTTACAGGTCAGTGATATTGTTTCTGGTGCTAGGTCCTGATATAAAGTAATGTGAATTAGTTGGAGTAAAAATACAGGCTCTAGTGATATGTTAAATAGATTTGTCATGACTTTGTAACTTCTAGAACTCTTCTCCCAGAATCATTGTTATACAGTATTTTGGATAAGTATCATTTATATTTTTTTATGCTATAATTGTTCCCCAGAATGTAACCGTTTTAACCAATATTTTTAATTTGTAAGAATTGAATATATAAATTTGTTTATTTTTTCATTTATTTGACTTGTATGTCAACCATCTCGCCAAGGTGACTCTTAATGAAGCACTTTTTTTAATCTTGCCAGCATTCCAATTATTATGTCTCAATATACATTGTCATAAGGGTGATTTATTATGAAGTGCAAGAAACCTTACAAAGCTAGTTTAACAGAAGCTGCACTGTGTTCTTTTTTTTCCTTATTTGAACCTTCAATTCTCAGAACTAGGAATAGTTTGGAGTCATGGCATATTTTTTTAAGCAATTGGCTTTAGGTTTTTTTGATTGATCAATTGATTGATTCTGATTTCCAAAGAAGGAAAAACAACACCTCAGGAGTTGTAGAAGTTACTCCTAGCAATAGAATGTAAAAAAGGAAAGTTTTAAATGGTAAATGCACCAGCTGAAAGAAAAAAACATGAAAGCAACCAAATGTCTTAAGGTGCACAAAGGCCCAAAGTTATTAACACTAATAAATATTAACCAAAATATTTGAATTTTGTGTAATAAAATCCTTCTGAAACATGATACTGAGAAATATGCACTGGTGGAAAAAATACTAATCACATAATGCTTTTATTTAACCATTCACATTTTGTTTTTATTCTGATAATGTGTAATTAAATAAAACAGTATCAGATGGAGAGATCATGTTATTCCCACATTGTGGGACTGATATGGGAACTTTTCATTTCATTTACATATACTAAGCTGTTTTGGGATCTGAACCCAAACCCAGTCACCCTACTTCCAAAGGCCACAGATAAGGAGAAAAATGTTTGTCTATGAAATATCTGAGTTTTGAGTACATAGATAAGAAATGGATTTAGCCTATGCTAAGAACAGTCAGAATTAAAGCAAGTTAAATTTGGAACACTGAGGAATAATATCATATTATGACTTTAGTCATTTATATTAAACAATGGGTTGGTGTAGATAGCCTCTGAGATCACTCTTTTACTTTTCTGTTACATATTATTCACGATGGACAAAGAGATATCCAGAAAAAGTTTCAACCACTATTACTGTTATAAGACATAGAAAAGTTTCTTAATGACCACTAAAACCATGTGCAGTCAGGTGAGTTATCTAATTTCCTCCTTTATAATTTGTTGATTTAAAAAAAAAACAATTGTGTTAATTATATTTTAAGATGTGAAAAGAAATTCTAGTCTCCTTAAATAGCCACTTCAAAGTTCCTCTAGAAATTATACTGGGACTTTAAAAAAATTAAAAGAAATTAAACCAAAATTAAACATTTTTCAAATTAATTTAAAGCATTGCAATAGGTTAATTGTTGTCCTTTAAAATGTCTGCTGATCTTTTCTTTTTCTTTTTTGAGTAGCAATACAGAGAGAATTGTGATAGAATTTGTCTGATAACATTTAGTGTAATGGTTAAGGCATCAGGCTATAAAACTGGAATCTAAATCCCACCTTAACCATGAAAGACAGCTTGGTGACCTTGAGCCAGTCAGTCTTTGTCAGCCCAATTTATCACACAGGCTTGCTGTTGTGGATAAAATAGGAGAATAAGGTGTGTTAGATATGTTGGCCACCTTGAGTTATTTGTAAAATAATAAAGGAGGGATACAAATAAATAAATAATAAAATGTACTTACTGAGGGAATGGTGCTTGGTAGATGGTGAAGATACATTATTGAGGAATAAAGGATCAAAATGTATATATTTTGTTTCTATGTTGTTCATTCCATCCTTTTTTAACCTATACTATTACATCCTTTTAAAATAATTTACTAAAGTAACAAGTTTATCACAATAATTTTCTTTCTTCAATTCATGGTTCTTTTCTCGTATAATTAAGATTTGATCTGGTTTAACCAGTCATGGAACTTTCATGCTAAATTATTCTTCCATTGGCAATAAAATTGAGAAATAATCTGAAATCGCCAAATAATAATGCGACTACAGTTATTTTTACTCCCTTCCAGGACAAGTTTGCAACACTTATGGATACGCTTGAACACTAGATTGTAAAATGAGCCTACTATTAAGTAACTGTCTCTTCTGAAGGCAGAGCTTAAAACATAGTTGGACTCAGGAGGATAGTAATCCTTCAATCATTGCTTGGACTTTGTGCAACTAATCAAATATCCACTATTATTCCAGTTATTGGCAGTGACTTCAATGTTCTCATCATGATGCATTGGAAGCCATTAAAGATTATGCTTACCTACCATAAGTTAAATGCCATTTTTGAGTTTTGAGACATATAAATGTGTAGAGGCATATTTGAAATAAGCCAGATACACTTACTCTTCCAACTAATTGCCAAATGGGCAGACTGCCCTGCTCTCTTGCAACTGTTCACTGTAGGGAAACAGCCTAATCTGGCTTTTCCTTTTTCAGCAGAGATTTATGTACTGTTCATATCCCTCTGCTAGTATAAAATCAAGATTATCGATGCAGAAAATTTTGATATGCAATGCTTATATTAAAAATAATTTGCAGTTAATATGGTCTGGACATGAAACTCCATTATGTCTTGAAAACCATCATTTCCTGGATTGAGAGTTATTCTTTCTTATGAAAAGGCTGCATGTAGCTAAGTGAATAACACCAATTAAAAGAAATAACCACACATATTTCATTTGTGTGAGCTCTAGATCAACTTGGTTTACAGATATTTAGAGCTTGCTAAAGTTTATATTGCTGCCAGATTTTTGCTCTGTACTCTCTCTATATATATCTCATATTGCAGTGGGAAATATGCTGTTCTACATGTATATTTCCTAGCAGATTATTATATATTAGGAAATGATTTTTCAATTTGCTTAAGTTCTTAAAACCTAACACAAAATGTTTTTGAATTCTAAGAAAAAGGACAAACAATATTTTCAACTGATTTCTTGAAAGCTATGGCTTATATTCATGATACATTAATTTTGGATTTGAAGGACATTTAACTTGCCTTTAGCTTAATGTTATATGAATAATGCATAAATATTGTGTTTTTGTGCATTTTTTCATAAACATGATGTGCATTCTTGTAAAAAAAAGTTGCTTATTCTGGGTTAGCACTAATTTTCCAACCAAAAATGTTTATGGAATTATATAACTCTCCTATTCAGTACATAAAATTATTTTGATTATAAGAACCTATTTATAATCTACAGCATGAAGAACCCAATTTGTGAATTAGGGATTAATTCATTGTTGCAGAAGAGAGATGATAGAGATAGATGAGATAGGTAAGTAGGTAGGTAGATAGATGATAGATACAATTAGATAGAGAGAAAGAGTGATGTAGATATAATATATTTCAACACTAGTTTAAAAGCAACTGTACTGGAATTTAGGTTGCATCAGAAAAGCAGATGAAAAGTAGTTTTATGACTGTTGTTGACAAGCCAACTTAATGTGATTCCTTCAGTATAGAAATATGATAGTTTTACAAATACACTGCTGATTTCATGGTCTATATTTGCATTGCGTCCATTAGATTTTAAGGTTAAAGGCAAGGTCAATTTTTTTGTTGCTTCTGATTATATGTAGCATCTTTAAAAGTATTTTTTTCAGAGTAAAAACACATTTTAAAATGAATCAAAAGAACTTGACACTTTGTACACCTATATGCATATATGAAAGAAATAGAAAGAGGGAGTTTTTGATATATGTGTTTTTATCAACATACCCATATACTATTTGAAGAGTAAAATGTTAAGATTTCATAAATCAAATATTATGGAGTTGCTTTTAGAACCAAAATATCTGAAGATTAATAACACTCCTTACTTGTTCATATCCCATTTGTTCATTTACATTCTATTGATAAAATAAATCATAAATATCTCCACTTAAATATTTTTGTCCAATGACATCTAGTTTCTTTTAAAGAAGAAATTTACAGCCATGGAAGCAGAAATTAAAAGCAGTATAAACTAAAGCCCATGTCACACTGCCCAACAGATGCAAAAAGGACACAGCAGACGAGCAAAATGTTCTATCCGCTGTTATCCGCTCTCAAAAGGGGCAAAAATTTGCATAACCAGAGCGGATAACACAGACGCATGGAGGACGCAGGGCGGATGCAAAGCGGATGCGGAAGGGAAGCCTAGCGGATGGAAGCGGATGGGAGCAGATGGCACATCCGCAGGGCTTCCGGGGGGGTCTCAGCAAAGCGGACGCGGAACGGATACAGCGGATGCAGAGCAGAAGCCTAGCAGATGAAGCAGATGCACAGCGGATACACAGCGGAAGCCTAATGGATGCCTGGCGTTAATTGCGCATGTGGGGAGGATGCATTGCGTCAGCCCCGCGGACATAACGGAAGCAGCTCGGAAGCAGGTCGCCATTCAGAGGAAAGACCTGCTGCCGGACGGATTGGCTGCCTTTCCTGCCCTGCCTGCAAGCCTTGCTGCCACCCTCCCTGACAGCCTCCCTGACAGCCTCCCTGCCAGCCTTGGTTCCTGCCAGCCTCCCTGCCAGCCAGCAACCCCACAACCATGCGGAAGCACAGCAAGCCTCAGCCATCTACTGCCAGCCCTGGCAAGAGGGACAGGGCTACCATCCCACCCCCTGGCCCTCACTCTGGTTCTGCTGGGGCTTCTGCAGCACGGGCTCGCTCTTCTGGGGCTGGCGCTTCTGCTGCTTCTGCTTCTGGAGGAGCTGATGACAAGCACTCCAGAACCAGCCACCTCCACAGCACCTGCACCCTTCACCCCTGAGACTGAGCGACCAAGAGGAGTGCCAGAGACTCATTTTTGTCTTATTGCTTGTTGTTAATAAAGTCTATTTATGATTCACACACTTGTTTCATTTCTTTTTTTTAATAAAGTCTTGGTGGAAACTTTTAGAAATGGTTTAAGCCTTTACTTGCTTGTGGGATGGGTAAGGATAGCTTTGGGATGGGTTAGGATAGCAGTGGGATAGATAAACCTCCAGTGCAAGCATAGTGGGACTGTATGGTCCACCCTCCCAGGTGCCACACCTATGGCCCTTTATTATCAATAACGATATAATCATTCATCCACACATGTCAACATAAACACAATTCTCTATTAAACGCCCTGTTCATTGTAGGCCAACCAAACATACATGGCCCAATCTCATCCGTGTGATGAGACAGGCTGAAGGAAGCATCCATTAAGCATTTACCATCCTGTCTTGCCACTCCACTGCTCCAGCTGGGGAGTTGCACCAGTGTTTCAGGAGGTTGCGCTGCTTCTTTGCCTCACGTGAGGCTCTGTTGGGGCCTTGCACATCCTCAGTGTCGATCAGGTTTTGCCCTTGCCTCCATTCCCCAGGCTCCATGTCCCCATTGCCTTGTTGACGGTCCACAAGCCTGTTCTGCAACACTGGGTAGCGGGTGCGCATGAGATTGTGCAGGATGCAGCAAGATTCCACGATCATCCTCATGGTCTCTTGGCTATGCTGCATGTTGGTGAGAAGTACCTGGAACCTGTTGGCCAGGATGCCAAAGGCGTTCTCCACCACCCGCCTTGCCCTGAACAGCCTGTAGTTGAAGATCCTCTCTTCACGGGTGAGGTATTTGGAGGTGTAGGGCTTCATGAGGTAGGTTGTGAGGGAGAAGGCGTCATCCCCCATGATGAAGTAGGGCACATCTTGCTTGTCATTGGGCAGCGGGTCTGGATCTGGTTGCCTTCCAGCCCCTCCTTGAGGTGACTGGCATTGTATACCTGGGCATCTGAAGATGAGCCGTTACCTGAAGCATCGATGTACATGAACTTGTAGTCAGCATCGACCATGGCGAAGAGGATGATGCTGAAGAAGCCCTTGGAGTTGTGATAAGTGGACCCCGACTTGGCTGGAGCTTTGCAGGCCACGTGCTTCCCATCTATGGCTCCAACGGTGTGGGGGAAGTTCCACTTCTGATACCTCTGCTCTGCAACTTTCTTCCATCTTTCTTCAGTGGAGGGGTACTGGAGGAGCTCCTCCTTGTATTCTTCGATGATGGCCTGCACCACTTCTCTGACCACAATGCTGATGGTGTTGGGTGGCACCTTCCAGCCGTACTGCATGCTCCTGTAGGTGGTCCCTGAGGCCAGGTGGCACAGAGTGAGTGCCACCTTGAGCCCAGGTTCCAGGCTGGGCGGGAAGTTGGTGTTTGTCTTGGTCAACCTGGGTGTCAGCTGCTGCACAAGTTCGTCAAACATGGCTGGAGGCATCCTCATGAATTTCTGGAACGCCCGAGTGTCTTCGCTCCTGAGCTCCACCATCAGCTTGTTGTACAGTCCATCCTCTCCTCTTCTGGTTAACCATTTTTGGACCCAGACTTTTTTTGGGTGCCTTCTTTTCTTCCCATAGTAGAGTTCACAGAGCCTGTAGATGGTTTCGCACTGTTGCAGAAGGATGATGGCTGCCGAAAGGACTTTGTCACAATCCACGGTGGACATGACTGGATGCTGTGGAAGAGGAAGAGTCAGATGAAGGCTGCAGAGGTCTGCACAGCTTGGCTGCTGTTCTGAAAGTGAGATGCAGGCGAGTTGCTCCCCCTTTTTATAGGCAGTATAGGTGTCCCTTTGCATCCTCTAGGCATCCTCTAGGCATCCTCTAGACATCCTTCATATACAAGATAGGTCCCCTCTGCGGACGTTTTTTCCATTTTAAATGCTTTGTTTCCGTGCTGCATCCATTCTGCATCTGTTCTGCGTCCGTTCCGCTTCCTCCCTGCGTCCGAGCGGATGCGAGTTGCGTGGATGTGGAACGGATGCCTAGCGGATATAGCGGATGCGTAGCGGATGCGTAGCGGATGCAGAACGGACGAACTGGATACATTTTCTGCGCAAAAGTTTTGGGCAGCCCAAAACTTTTGGAGCGGATGAAACGTCCATAAACGGATGCTGGACAGATAGAGAGGAAGCCAAACGGAGGCAGTGAGTACATCGCGTTTTCCAACGGATGGCAAGCTTTTTTGTCCGTTTTACATCCTCTTTGCATCCGTTGGTTCGGTGTGACATGGGCTTAAGGAAATCAGATGTTTTATAAAAAGAACTGATTGTTAATAAAATAAATTTAAAACTAAGAGTAGGTATATCAGCAAGATATATGCAATCACAATATAAGATTAAGAAACAGAGTTTCAGCATAGTGCTTTACAGGCATATTTTACACATTTCAAATTTGTATGCTTAGCAGTAAGAAGAGATAAGAAATACAATTTTTAAAAAATGGGAGAGGGATCCCCAACTTTTAAAGAGGAAAATATTCAAATAACTTTTAGGAAAGCCTTTCAGTCTACTGTGACCATCAAATGTTAGTAGATGGTAGATGAAAACCTCAGCCAAGGAATAGGTTATAAGATAGTTGAATATGTACTTCCAATCTCAAGCAAATAAGGACAAGAAAATATATCAAGTACAGGTAGTCCTCAATTCATTTAGTGACTATTCAAAGTTACAATGGCACTGAAAAAAGTATCTTGTGACCATTTTTCACAGTTATAACCTTTGAAGCATTCCCATGGTTACATGATCAAAACTCAAATGCTTGGCAACTGGTTCATATTTATGACCATTGCTATGTCCTAAAGTCATCTTTTGTGACCTTCTGACAAGCAAAGTCATTGGGGAAACTAGATTCACTTAACAACCAGATTACTAACTTATCAACTGCAGTGATTCACTTAATAACTTTGACAAAATGAGATAAAACTCACTTAATAAATGTCTCACTTAACAACAGAAATTTAGGGTTCCATTGTTGTCATAAGTTGTATGTATGTGGAAGCCCTAAACAATAAAATAAAAATTACTGTTATGTTCAAGAAAGTCAGAGAATACATACGCACACACACACAAACTCACATACAAATACACAAATCCAGTTAAAGTAGGAGCAGAAGTAAGTACAGAAATGGTCCAATAGAGGCAAATGCAATTAAATGAAGATGAAAATATTATATTGAAATCATTTACAAGTGAGATTATAGAAGGTTAGAAACATTTTAGGGAGAAATATGTATTTGGAAACCAATCACTAGAAAATGAAGTGTGACAAACAGCAGATGGGAGATGAGCAAAGATCAGATAATGGAAACCCACTTTACTGGGGGAGGATGGAATAAGGAAAAAAATAACTATGCTTGGCAAAATGAAGCAAATAGATGAGGATGACAATGGACAAAGTCAAAAAGATAACTGGAGTTGCTGGAACAAGATTGGATTTCCAAACCTTTGTCCATGCAGTCAAGAGGAGTTGAACTGAACTTGAAGGCATCTAGTACTTTATTCATTATTTAAGTCTTGCTTCCCATGCCTATTTCTTAACAGAAGGACTAAAATGGTGCTTGCTGGATGCAACTTCTGGTCATTCTAATCTGCAATTTGTTCTAACAGTGACCAATCAACTGCAAAAGAAAGCCCACTAGTCTTCCAGAAAATGGCTTTCAGAGGAAGTTATGTTTCAATTAATACTCATATCCACTAATCTCCATGATTTCCATGAACTGATCCAACTGTTTTTAAAAAGTATATTTGGAGTGGGGTCTATGTAGATTAATTCCACAGTTCCACAGTGTTGGTATGTTTTTACATAGCAACCCTATTTTTAAGTATCACAGTCTTTAAGAAAATATTTTGGAGTTCCTCAACAATGTGTTTAACAACTGTTCTGTACTAATAGATGTTCTGTATTGAAAATTACAATCCCAAAAAGCAAAAATATAAGCACTGACTCCAGATACATTTTAGCCAATTTCCTTATTTGCATTCTTACTTATATGACCCTACGAAGAAAGGGCAACTTTGCAGAATTCATTGTTATGGTCTAAGAATAGGAAAAATATTTGAATTTCCTCTTCTGCAAGTTCAACACTAAACTTTTGGAATGAGTTTGTACTGTTTGTGTGTTTTAAAGGGTTGCCAAAAAGTTGATTCATTCCACTCTGTAGATTAGATTATTTTAAATGTCTTATAAATTCAAGCCCTCTTTATGTCATCATCAATTTGCCACAATATTTTGAAATTGTCCGGGACATTCCAATAAGTGATCTGAGTTTCATCAAGCTAAAAATGAAATCACCAAAGTAGAGCCATTTCAGTGTTCTTTGTGGTGTTTTTTTTAAACCAAATCACAGTTCCAGTCAGGTTGTTTCATTGTTTTCCATGCATACCAGGCATTTAGACTGAATACACAAAGTTAATCATCTGTGACCCAATGAAAAGCCTATTATGTTGCATGTAGCAATTGGCATATTTCTGAGACATCAAGGGAAACATCTTAAAACTGGAAATGCAGTGTGAAAATGCAATTTTGAATTATTCCGAATAAATGACAACATAATGTGAAGCTTGTTTGGTTGGTATTTATGGATGCTTCAACATCAGATCTGCCAGATCATCACTGCAGCCAATCCCAACTTGGACACTCTGCCTTTCTGTCGTCATTAAATCCAATTGAAATAAAGCTGAATGGGTATTTCTGTGCAGACATCACAAGATGCATAGACTCATCAACCAGAGACTTGTCTTGTTATTAATTTTATTTTGCTGGCTTTAATTTCACTGTTGGCTCTTATCTGTGAATTCTGGTTTTAGTTTTCTTGCTATTGTAAACCATGACAGATGATAAAAAGGAAAGCTTTGGGGACTGAACAAGAAGATTCCAAAGCATCTACAATTGTTCAAGCCCTGTATCCCTTTCCAAAGTATGATTTAAGCCAGTAAACTCAATATGGGGAACAAGATTTTTTTTAAAATGTGCCTTGTATGAATTGTGATAAAATCTAAGAAGTATTTAGAAATACCAATTTAGTTTGTGCATAAGTCTTCTCTGGCAACTTATTTGTAGAAACACCAAAACATTAATTATATTCAAAGATAATAAAACTCAAAGCCTAAGTGGACTTTTTGTCAAGGACATTTTGTGAGGACCTAATTTTAACTCACTGCCTGCCAAGTCAATATAGACACTGAGTTAAAATTGGGCCAGAATTTTAATCTAATTATTTGCCTTGAGCATGGTATGATAATAGTACTAAAAGTTTAATGATTTATTTATTTATCAAATTTATATAGCTGCCCATCTCACAAGGCAATTCTATGATCAAAAGAAGTATAGTAATTGAAAGGGTATGTGTGACCCTGCAGGTGGCTGGGATGCATGGGTTCTCTCCACCTTATTAAACTTGTAATGTCTTATTTTTGACTTTGCTCTTAAGCCTGTTAAGTTTTACTATGCCACTTTTTATGTTTTTATTGTAAATCACCCAAGTCAGTTAAGAAAGATGGGAAATGTAGAAAGACAATAAACAAAAACATCCTTTTTTCATATTTTCCATTTAGATTAGTAGACTATGTTGCACTTTGATTCTTGGCCAATCGTTCAAATCTCAGTGTACTACTTTGGGAAAACTTACCTTAGGTTGCCATTCAGATGCCATGTGCCAATTGGTACTTGCAGAATGGCTCTCAAAATCTCCATCCTGTGTTTCTAACAGCTAATATTGAGTGATTCATTGCTTTCAAGATATGAGTTGCACCTTCCTTTCGTCTTTCTATCCAATTGAATTGTGGTGCTTCTGCATGGGTCATTCAGCTATATAACAGGAGGGTGGAGGTTTGTTCTACAAGCTTGTGGGTTGGTTTCTGAACATTTCATCACTAGGTTAGGTAACATCTTCAATGGAATTTAGGGGATGTCAATGTTGATGTTCTGCTGATAAGGGATTTGTGTGGTCAGTAAGGCTTGTGATGGGGAGCTCAAATCAGATGAGGGTCTTGTGATGGGTCAGGCATGGGTCACATCAGGTGAGAGTCTTAGGAGGTGAAGTGCTAGTTGGTAGCTGCATGGGTTGGTTGAGGGTTGGTGCCCCTAAATTCTGCTGAAGATGTTACCTAGCCTTCCAAAATGTTTGGAAACCAACCCCCAAACTCAGAGAATGAACCACCACTTTCATCCTACATGTGAGCTACAGATATTTGCCACTATCGCAAATAAGGTACTACCCTATTGAAACTTCAGTCTCTTTGATTGAAAAATCCTTTATGGATCATAAGAGAGACTCAAGAAGTAGGAGTAATGATTGCATTCAGTTGAAAATAACATTGGACAACATGTGCAAGTTTTTAAAGGGTCTTCTCAAGATGATGTTGCCTTATAGCAGAACTTGACATCATGCAATGACAATGATTCAGGGACACTGATAAATATGATCATGCAAGAACTAGAAAGTCTAGTTTCTTCTTTTAAAAATTCTAGTTTCTGCCATGTACAAAATGCAAGCACTATTAGCAGTAAAAAAAAAAGTTTAATGTATGAGTCTCTTTCTCATAGCACGCAGCACAACTTTTTTGGGCAGAAAAATGGTTGCCACCTGACCCTGTTATTATAATAGACTACTTTGGTCTTAGGATATTTGATTTTAATCTTACTTGATAATCCCACATCTCAAAAGAATTCCATTCAAATCCCATTATTGGGAGAAAGTTATGAATTGTAATTGCAGTCTTGAGATGGCAGCTTGATGCTCACATGCCCTGTTTTGTGCAGGTGTCCTCCATCTGTGCTCCAACTCCTTCATGAATTAAGTCTAATTTAAGGGAACTAATGCATTTCAACTGAAGTTTCATTTGTACATCTCCAAAAACACCATCATATGAAAAGAAGTCTAAACATGCCAATGTATACCTTCGGGTTTTATTCTTTTTTTTTTTTGTAAAGTCATCTGTTGTTCCACACAATACATACACTGCGGTAAATGTCCAAGAGTTTTTTGCAATACCACATGCACTGACAATCCCAATTCCAAAGGCTTTTAGAAGCCTTTGAAAACTCACTATTTATTGTTATCAGATGATTTTCTGCCTTTTGGCTTAAATTAAAAACATGTTCATAGCCCTTCTCTGAAACTTTAGGCATTCCAGATATATTGTAGGTGTCAATATTTATTTGTTGCAAAACATTTAGTGTGTGCTTGTACGTGTGCTAGATGCATGTGTACCTGCCAACGGTTTCAAGAATAGATTATATGATATTAATTATGCCATTTGTTATACCTACCTTATCTTTTCAGGTCAGAATTTCACTTCATTTCAGAGCATGGCCACAATTGAACAAATCAGATTCATAGGTGTTTGCCAGTTCATAGGCTGTTAAGTGGGAAATATTTGGTATTTCAGACCTCCAAGGCTGTATATATAGCCCTCATGGTTGTACCTGTTTATTGGGACATCTTTTCTAAACATTTTTTTCTGGCTTTTGTTATTTAATCCAGGGATCAACCTTTCCCACCCAGCCACCCTCCAAATATTTGCTTTATGGCTTCCATCCAGATAACAGGCCAAAACTGATGGAGCTCTGGTTCCAAGTCTACTTAGAGCACCACTCTGGGAATAGTTGGATCTGTTGCATCAGTTCAAAAATATTTTAGATAAGACAATGGATAAAGAGGTCTTTCTCCCAACAGGTGACATTACACTGGCATTGCTGGCATATTTATCAAAGCAAATATGTTTAATTGAGCTGCCTTTTTTCCAGAAAAAGTTCAATTTAACTACTCTTTAAAATGATATTAAGTTAATTGATAGGAAACTGCAGTTAAAAGCAAAACCTAAACAAAGCCTATTATGAATCTTAATCTGAAACATTTGCTTTAAAATATGCTTTTGCTTTATAATCTGAATCATGCAGAAAATGAAATTGCTACAAGCTGGTCTCCTAAGACAGTATTTTCCCTAAACATTAACCACATTTTAGTAATAGGTATTAAATGGGCACAATGGCACAAAGCAAAATCCTGCTTCAAATAATAGACTGTAAGACTTTTTTTCTCGAAGAAAATAGGTGAGGTAATTTAAAATCTCATTGCACAAATTGTTCTTAGAATGGTTATATTTGGTTGTGTTTTTCAAAACAGATATCTAGAAAGTGTGTCTGATTGTACTATATCAATGCATGCCTATAAGTCCTATGTTTTGTAGACTGACGTTACTCTGCTGCCTCATGTTAAAATTTAACTATTTATTGGCTTCTTTTTACAATTGGCAAACTTTATCATCATGGCTTGTTCCTCAAATTTCAACAATGCCCCTCTCCAACCAACAATTTATGGAATATCTATGGAAGTTTCTTTGTTTTCCCTCCTAATTGTGTAGCCATTATGTCACAATTTATGCTTCTCACCAGAGAAGTAGTGTTACTAGCCATATATTCTGATTTTTTACTATCAATACAATCATTGCTGCAAATCCTGCTGATACTTGCTTTTGCAGAAAACCTTCTAACATTCCATCAAGCCATAATTATATAACTATGGCTTGTTACAATACACTAACTATGGATTAGTGTACTATGCTAAATATAAATCAAACCACAATGGGTGCGTTATCGTATACTGACAAGTTATTTTAACTGTTGTTTTTATTTAAAAGTGTCTTTACATTTTGTATTGTTCAGCTGCCTTCATACAACATGCTGAATCCGGATACTGAATTATTCCTGTTTTATAGTACACTGAACCATAAATTAACTAAATGGATTGAATTCAGCAAACATGCTAAGCCAAATAAATAATCACAGTAATCAGCAACAGTTTGTGAAGACCTGATTAAGAGTCTTAGTTCGTTAAGTAGCAAGCGTTGAGAGAAAGAGGAAAAAGTAAAAAGGTGAAACTCCCTCAAGTCAAATTCTAAACCCAGGATTTTGTTTTCAAATGTAAAAAAAAGGGAATTGAGAGGTTGCTGGCTTTAAAGGTAAGTCATATTCTTTCAAAACATAATATAAAAATCTTGGATGGAGGAGTGTTTAGGTGGCAATTCTTCACATGTAAGCAATGTTATGGCTTTATTTACTCCTTTTTTTAAGTCAATAGTGTTGAAGAAATATCAGTTGAAAGAAAATGTCTTCGGTATTGAGATTGGGAAGCAATGTTTAATATTACCAAATTTATATAATTAAACTACGTATTTTACAAAGCAAACACATAATTCCTTTCAGTGTTCAAAAACCAAGTCAATGGCTAGATGGGTGCTGAATTCACCCATCTACTCTCTCTCTCTCTCTCTTTCACATACACACACACACACACACACACACACACAAAACAGAGAGAGGGAGGGATGGAGGGAGAAAAAGAAAAAAGAAATAGATATATATTATTGTGTTTCTCATATTTTATAAATTGTACATATATCAATGATATCCATGAAAGGGAGATACATGAGAGAGTAGGATGTCCATGAGAAGTGTGGAGCTTGTGTCATAACACTTTTACCATTATGACAAAATGGTGAGATGTTGCAGTTGGTGCTATGCAAGGAGTATAACTTAATTTCATTAATACTTTCCAGCATGAAAATACAGTTTTTCTTCAGTTTACCTCTAGACATTTTTTTTCATATTTCATGCAGCAGAAATGCTATGTTTTGGATCACACTCCTATGAAACTCATTGCTTTGGTTGACAGTCATTTAAATGATACTTCAAATATGTTTCAAATACAACTATTGAAGCGAAAGTATTTTATTATGTGTGTGATGCAGGGATGGGGCCAGGACAATTGGAAAGTGGGGTGCTGCCTTCGGAATTTGTGGAGTCGACAGCATTGATGCAGAGGACCCCGGGAAACCTGTGCCCAGTGCATGTGTACACAGGGCTGCTCAAAATAAAGAGCAGATGAAGCAGCAAGGGCAATTCGTGAGGAAGGCTGGAAGATGACAGCCCCTCCATGATGGCCCCACCAGCCCTCAGGGATGTGTTCTTTGCAGGAAGTAAAGAAGTTCTTTAGATTTAGAGTCCTCATTGAAGCCCTGCTTACTCCGGTTTGTTTTTGAAACTTCTGTCAGTGGATATTTAATCAGTAATTAGTCTTCTGTTCTTGGCAGCCTTTTGCAACCTTGAAAGGACTTGCTTTTGATACTGGACAATTAGGTTTAAATGTCTCTTGGCTGGGAATTCCCAGCACCCTCCAAAAAGGTTTGCTTTTATACACAGTTTGTGTTTGTTTAATTTGAACAAGGCTTGGGTCAGAATAGTATCACAAAGTTAGTACCAGTCAGGGGTGGGATTCTATCTGGTCAGACCGGTTCTATAGAACCAGTTGTTAAGACTCTGCAGTTTGGAGAATTGGCAAATCGTCCCACTGGCTGGCCCCACCCCACCCCATCCACATACTCCTCACTTGGCATGAATGCCATCAAAGTTGCCTGCGTTTGGTAAGTTGCTTGCTTTGCCTGATTTTGGGTAAAAGTTGCTTTTTTAATAAAAAGTTCAATATTTACATACATGGTGTGTTGTGAGTTAATTTTGTGAGTTTTAATGTTAACAGACTCAGGTAGCAGATTGCAGAAAGATAGATTTCTGAGTGAATCTCTGATTCTGTGAGCAACTCAATCTGCCTGCCTGCTTTGGCTAATTTTGGGTAAAAGTTGCTCTTATTTTAATAAAAAAATCAATATTTACAT
Organism: Laticauda colubrina; assembly: GCA_015471245.1. NCBI lineage: Eukaryota > Metazoa > Chordata > Lepidosauria > Squamata > Elapidae > Laticauda > Laticauda colubrina. The sequence continues at coordinate 69,365,651 of BLBF01000004.1, read as the reverse complement.
AAATATTTATAATATTTACATACAAGCCATGCCCAACAGTCATATGACTGTTGTAACTATGTATCATTTATGTGTTTGCAACTGTGTATCATTGC